>OX458977.1:7502500-8752500 GCA_949774945.1 Hoplodrina ambigua | reverse complement strand
AAAGAAAAAGCTCATTATAAGTATTATATTCGGAAATTAAAAATATAGGTACATTAGGTGGTCTTGCCGCGGTCTGCGATTGACGACTACGACATTTTTCCATAGTTCATTTATGTATAAAAAAAGTAAAAACACTTACCAGAGCAAATGATGATATTTTGTAACGTATTCAGCATATTCAGTGTTATCAGAGATTTGAACTCCTCCGTCTGAAAATATCACATTACAATTTTGAGAAACATGAAAACATCACATAACCACAAGCCTGCATTATCAGGCAGGGGCGTATTACTATTACATACATCCACGTTACATCACCAGACTGACAGACTCCTGACCGCTACTAAGAATTTCGTAATGGGAAAGTCTAATCGCATTGGGATCATTTAATCTACAAACAAAACCTGCTTTGTTTGCTTTTTTATTTAAATGCGTTCATCTCCGGAACTACTAGTCCAAAAATTATTTATCTAATTGGAAGCTATGTTATCTTTGAGAGATAAAGACATTTTAATATTAAAAAAAGGTAGGGATGAATAACAAAATTCACGCGCATAAAGTAGCGAGCAAAAGCTAGCAGTATGTAAAAAAATCTTCTCTTAAAATGGCAATTATTCTAACAATTTCGACATCACTTCATCACTAAACAACTCTTCTTTTGCTCGGCTGATCTTCACCATCGTAATACGAATAATTACAGAAACTATATTACCTGGTAATTTACGATGGCCTCTCTATACGACACGACTTCGTACCCCTCAGCGCCATAGTACTTCACCGTCTCGTAATTGAGCAGTGAGTCTACGGAGCGCGCTTTTTGCTCATTGTCAGCGAGGTTCATGCGTCTCTGGAACTTAGTACGCCATTCCGTTACAGCTATCGTCGCAACTGAAATGTGAATGTTAAATAAGATTATTGTTTTAGGAATCTTGTCAGTATTTGGAGATTAATGACTAACATTGTATGTCTTGCTAATGGTGGCGCGTGTGTTGGATCTTTTGATTCCCTTCAAGATAGTTGAGCTAAGTGGTGCGGCTTCATGTTCGTGGTATGATGTGGCTTTTATTTTAATAAAATTATTATTTATATTCATTTAGAGGAGCAACAAGAATAAAGTAACCAGGATTTGATATTGATATTGATTTTGATATTTTCGTCAGTTAGCTATGACTTCGATTGTATGCCGGGACCTTGTGTTATTTCAAAAATTACAGAGCGTTGAATCTTAATGATCGTAAAATAATAAAATTAGATTAGGCCAAACATTGTTATCGAACACGCGATGAGTTTAAATTGATTAAAGCTTATAAAATCAATACAACAAAGCCTTGGAAACAGTGAAAAAGTACTTGGAATAGCTACATATTTTACAGACAATTACTTGCACGCGACCAAAAACCGATTAGCGATATCATAGTACGATAATCAATAATCAAACTACCTACTGTTTATTTATACATTTCATTGTACAAAAAATATTCGAGACTTGTGTACTGCGATAAACATATCGCAACATATACAAGTTACTAGCAAGTTATTGTTAGATAACATGCAGTAAGTCTTAGAAACGATCGCTACTTCCTGGCGACCGCATTTGCGATAAAACTCATTAAAAATAGCAACCTCATTATAAAACGATAACAATAGGAAATAAGGTAAATGCAAAATACTCTAATTATCTCTAAAACACGTTTTTTTAAGCAAGGTCGTAATTTGCGTTGATTAGATATGCTTAAGTTGGCTATATGCCATATAGCTATATATGGCTATATGCCTAGTATGCTTACTCTTACTTATTATTATAAATGCGAAAGTTGGGATGGTCGGACAATTGCTACAGAATCACGCCAGAACAGCTAGACGGATCTGGATTAAATTTAGTACCTACAGAGATAGATTACAGTCTAGAATAGCACAATGGCTACTTTGTACCGGTTAAAATTAAATAAAAACTTGCAAAATACTCACGTATATAAAGCACCATAGTAGAAAACACAATGAGTCCGAACCATACATTGAACTGGGATACAAAATATATGACAGCCACGATGATGTCTATAAGCGTCGGTGTGATTGAGAACAGTATGTACGATAGCAGATTGTCTATGGAGTCCGTTCCTCGGTCCATTACTCTTAGGACCTCTCCCGTCTTCCGCGACAAATGCCATCGGAGGGGCAAGTCGTGAAGATGTCTGAATAGTTCTAACTGAAACGGAAAAAATATTTCAACAATTATTTCTGAGTACGTATCGAGGAGAGACCTATTTCAAATGTAGGCGATATTTGCTGCTGGATAGGGAAAATATCAAAACGGTCGGTATCGCAACCGCTTTGCTTCTGGTTTCCAACAAAATGGCCACCTTGAATTTGTACTTATAGATGTTAATTTTTATTACCAAACATCTCCAATATGTTACTAAGTCATATATTATTATGATAAGAATAGACAAGGGTATATAGTATTATGCTATTATGTAGTATCCAGTCGCCAAGACCTACATCAAAATATTAAAAAGTACCTGTAACTCCCTGGTAGTATACTGCTGCACTTTGATCCACAAAAATGACCGTAGATTGTTGAGAAGTCCCATCCCACCGGTTCCTCCCCCCTGCAGGAACTTGAAGAACACGTAGATCACCACCAGGTCCCATCGAAAGTAGAATGGTGGTATGGATATACTATCCACTGCAAAGAAGGAAGATGTATGTTAGACCGTGTTGGTTATTAGTAGAGACAATTCTAACAATGCTTTAGCATAGATAAAGTGGCTTTTAGAAAGCCAGGAATTGTTATTCCCCGGTCGTGTAGAATTGCCGTCCCATAGAACTATGATAGTGTGGGAAGAGAGATGTCATTAGACCCTCATTGAATCCTAATAAGGGCAATTTTAGAACCTTCCTTGAATTACGAAATACAAAGCAGAAAAGTCAGGACAATTAAATGAAGACATTAAAAATCCATGGTAAAAAAAAGTTTATCGTTTACTAAACGATAACTTACCTATATTTTTGCTATAAATAGGCACGAAAAGGTTCACTGCTCGTCCAGCGATGAGGGCCAGGACGCATATGAGTACGTAGATTTGTAGGCAGACACTCTTCCGCGGCCATAGGAAGGGCAGCAGCGTTCGTAGTTTGCCAAACACATTGCGGAATGTCGATCTATTGTCATCTGGCTATAGAGAAAAAAGACGTGATAAAAATACAGTGCAACCTCGGTAAAACAAGGATACATATTGATATGATATATAGAAAAAAAAAACTATAGTTCGAGGCTGTACTACAGTCTACAAACTTGATAATATGCCACAAACGCCCGGGAACTATAGCTGATGCCTCGATGGTTACTTGCAAGTTTAATTTTGTGCGTTGACTTATTGATACCTAGGTAAAATTTGTACCTAAGTGGTAAGGTGATAAGGCATAACCAAGACGAGTTGTTTTGCGTTAGTGGGTTGCGAAATCAGCATGCGACAAGAGCATTGTGCTAGTGAATTGCGACACGGCTCCTAAGCGCTTGATGAGAGAGTAGGATTGGTTTGCGCAAACTGTAGGTCACATAGGTCGAGTGTGTGCCGCGTACTCTAGGTAAATATCGTGCCTAAAGTTAGCAATAATTTTATAGTAATACAAGCCTATTTATTGTCCTAATGGACGGCAAAGGCCGAGAAGATGCAGAGAAGGCACGAACATTGATCATCACGCTTGCTCAAGGCGGATTTACGATTTTAGATTTATATTAAGTCCAGGTTTCCTCATGATGTTTTCCTTTGCCGATGTCAGTGATATCTAACACAACCTTAGAAGTACATATGAATTGAAAAAGCCACATTGGCTGCAAACTATCGAACCCACAACCTCATGCGCGAGAGGGAGGCGCCTTAACCACTGGGGACATCATGACTAAATTAACAATCTACTTATTTATTTTGACCTATGTAGGTCTGTACATTTGATGTGAAAGTTTATTAATCATTTGAATCATTCAATCGATAAAAAATGCAGTGTGCTAAACAACTTCAAGATTAAAGATTCAAAAACAATAAAAAAAAGTCTCACAGGATTGTAGACGTGAAAGTATTTCCCCATTGCCTGCATGTTTGTTGAGTAAACCAGTTAAACAGTCTGAAAACAAACATCTGTTTCATTCTTTACTATATCGGTATTTCAGAGAGAAGAGGCAAGAGGGAGCAGCGCAATTTTTGAAGTGAAAACTTCTTTAGCGGCGTTGAGCACTTTTTCTGTAATGGGTATAAAATCTTAAACTCGCGTCAGGACACGTGACCTGATCGAAAAAGCGTAAGACGGATGGAGAGTAGACAGCTATCCCCTCTCTACGGCGCAGCGAAAATGTATGCCTGGGCCTACTGTTTCGTTTAGGCAGCGCCGGGCGCTTGCGCGAATGTTCGTGTATAACTTTTTTATGTAAAATAATTGTAATAGTTTTAAAGTGTTAAATTTTTAATGTTATATAAATTGTCATGTTTGTGTACGATAGCGCAATAAATGAATATTGTATTCTACCACATAAATGATAGTACTTTTATACTGATAAAGCAATTGGTGCAAAATTATTCCCTAACCATTCCAAAATATCAAACATGCTCAACGTTAATAATCAAGTTTTCACTTCTGCCGGCACTCCCGGAGTGCAACCCGTCTTTTTTTTAACAATTACGGGGTGGGGGCGCGCTAAATTCCGGTAGGCGGCGAAGACCCACGCTATGCTACTGGTCAGCGGTATCAAATATCCTTCGATTTGCTTTCCCGCTTGCCACATTTCACCCTGTATTGGCCTAAATAGCGACGCGTACACTTAAAACTTGTTAATACATTAGTAGTGTATTATTGGGCATTCTATACCACTATCGGCAAGTAGCTCGGCGAGTGCGCCTCGCTGCCGATAGTGGTATAGAATGCCCAATAATCGACTCTCGACTCGACTCTCCACTCGACCGATAATCGAACGAGACAGTTTGTTGTACCGTGTACTTGATTAGGAACGATTTACTCGACCAATGACTAGTAACTTGCTCCTTACCACTATCTTCCATACGGCTGGTCAGTATGCCGCGTTTCGGAGCACGATGAACAATCAACCATTTACTTACCACTGCACTTAACCGGTCACTCGAGTTGCATATACTGTTAACATAGAATGGTGAACGAGTTGATGATTGTAACAAACCAACGAAATTACAAGTACCTAGTGAAAAAAGCGTTAACGGGTTATTATTGTAAATAAAAAACAACTGTTAGGTACGGTATTTGGTTTAATTATCATAAAATGTTGGTTTGCCTGGAAACAAGATATCAGCCGCACGCACGAGCTCTTGTAATTTTCGCCACTGAGGAGAATCCGCGTCAGTCTGGAACTTGATTCGGACGAGCGCCTTCTTCCACAGCTCGACGGAGTCGGTAAGGCGAGCGTCGTCAGCCTTGTACACCTTGCAGTCGATGTAGTACTCTCCGTCGGTGCTCGTTGCTCGGCGCTCGCAGCCGCTGGCTACCCGGTTCACAAAGAATGAAGTTAGGTGATCCGATGCATCTTCTTTGTGTGGGATGTCGCGGTTGTTACTGATGCCGAATATGTCGATGCCAGTATTCACTTTTTTACTGAAACAATAACAGAAACTGTAATTAGTTAATGTTTAGAACGAGAGATGCATACGCCAAGAAAAACCTTCTGCTGTAAAAAAATATAACAACTGACTCGGCTTTGATCAATACTGTAATCGATTAAATCAATCCATCGATTCAAACAATAACCAAGTGAACCTGCACTTGTTTTAAAATAATATGTAATAGTAATTGCATGATTATAATTTAGTCAGTATATATGTGGCTAGAGTAAGTAGATAATTAATTTACCTGGCACGAGCTACGGTTGTTGATTGTGACTGCATCTTGCGTTTCCCATTGCTGTCTGCAGACGGTTTGCGGCTGCACTTCACTTTTTGTCCTGTGACCGATGCTTGCGAGTAATCACACTCAGAGTCTGACCTGAAATAAAGATAGGGAAAATTTAGTCACATAATTATTATTAATTATCTCAATGGAGTAGTGTCAACACAAGTGTGTGCGCAAACATTGGTTCTCCTACATGCCCATGGGATAGCAAACCCATAGAGAGATTGGGTGCAGGATCGATGGCTTTACATGCTGTTCAAAGCACAGAAGACTGGATGAAAAATAATGACTCCTTCGAGGGATCGACCTCGACATACTATGAGCAGCTCGGGTGATCTGTGAAGTAACACGCCCACAAACAAAAATAACTGTAAATTACAAGTGTGAGCCATGACAACGAACAGAATATTTTATAAGACTTACATTTTTCAATCAGAAGTTCCACTCGGTTTGATGACTTGGTTGGTGATGGCGGCAGCGGGTGGCTATCGACAATGTCGTCGTTGATATTTGTAGACAACACGGACTGTTTGTATACCGATGATAACAGAGCACTTCGTTGCACTTGCAGACTGCGAATACTTTGTACCGAATACTTGTAGCTTATAAGTAAAAATCAAATTATAAGTAAAGCATGTTAAAAACACTTCAATCAATTTAGCATTGTTGTGTTGAAGTAACTTTTTCTGTAGTCGGATTATACATGCACGTAAAATGTAGACGAAGGAAAATTTTATGCTGCATCGAATGTCGATGCAGCGAAATTAGCCAGGGCTGACTAAATGATAGCGAGCACGGAATCGTTACACTACATTGATGTAATTATTTTATAGAAGTAAATAAATATTTCTAAGGTAGGTACTTATTTTATCATCTACGTTAGGTCTTGTGTAGAAAATATGAACTTATTGCCGTCAACCTAGTACTTTTCTAGACTTCCTGAAATAAATACATAATATAGTTCTCATAACTACACTAACAGCCATGAGTCAAACCATGGAAATCCGTATCTGTCGATACGCTATGATATATTTTAATCGTAATAATGCATTGTGTAAATTTTGTATTTTGCTGATACATAGAATGATACTAAGTTATTGTCAACCCTAACTAAAATAGCTGATTATTGTGAATGTGAAATAAATAATTAGGTTAAGCACACGTGTAACAATTGCGCAAAAACAAATTTTATGATGAAATACTTTTAGGCAAAAAATATAATTTAAAATATTATTTATTACTTCAAAGGTCTCTCGGAGTGAGCACCTTTCTAAACTGTCACCGAAAAATTAAGTCAATTATTAAAAATAAATATTTTATTGATCACACACCAGAAAGTACATACGAACGATTTCATCAGGAGTAACGCTGTTCGGTATATCGTGGGGGGGCCTGAAATACACCTGTTTGGATAAAGCAGATCATTTCATATTGTACAGGTAATTATCAAATATATTTTTTTAATTTCAATTAACATAATAGTATGACTCTTTTTCAACCCAGAATTTACAATTATATGTCTGATTCTTTATCGGTACCTAATAATCATTTTTTTTTTATTTCAGATACATTCTGCCTAAACAAAATATTAATTACCGACTGGTCTGTGAAGAATTATTTAATTACCTGAAATATATCTCCATATTTGGATCACGTAGATACACATTCCTGTGTATAAATCATTTTACATTTTGCAGGTAATTATTATCTTTATTTTTCTCTCCAGATTATACTATTATCTATCTAATTAAATTATGTGTCTAATGCACCCAATTTTTTATTATTTCAGAAACATTCTGCCTAAACATAATTACCGACTTACCTGAGAAGAAATTACACAAGGGATCTTGGAACGAACATAAAATAGTCCTGATCAAGTTGTACTACCTATATAAAATATTTTGTTACTGGTATACCTAAGATCGTGAATAATAGTTGTAAGTATTATCTAATCTAATTTTATTGAAATTGTTAGTGTTCCTTTTTGTTAGTGATTTCAACAATAACATAATGCCTCACTGTTCTGATTGCAAAGTATTTGTAGATAATCGCCGATGGTCTGGTCATTTACGTAGCAATGTACATAAAAACAATAGTTCAACTCCTATTTATGATAATGTGGCAATTATTAATTCTTCTTTTAAAGAACGAATCAAAAGTTATAAAATCACAGCGACAGGCGAACAAATACATAGTTTTCCTGAAATGTTCCTCAATAGTATTAGTCCACAAATTAAACATTTAATAGATAGTTCAATACAGAAACACACCTCTGTCAAAATAAACTTCGAACTGTTTGCTTCCTTTCTTATGTTTAAAAATGATCAACAAGAAATAAAATCATTCCGAACAAAAAATTTTATTACACTAATTAATTACGATTTTGATTCTACTTACAAATCAGCTGTTAATGTACTACTAAAAAAAATTGAAGAATTTGAGGAAAGAGATAGTGGTTGGACATTTTTAAGTAATTCACATTTAGAATTAAATATTAATAAATATCAACCACTCAGCGGATCTAAATTTTTAACTTTGCCGAAATCCATAAAGGCTAAAAGAGCTTGTTTGAATATTCGAAACAATGATGAGTATTGCTTTTTGTGGTGTGTTGTGGCGGCATTGTACCCCACAAACAGACATCCCGATAGGATTTCGTCTTATCCATACTTTCAGGAAGTTTTGAATGTTAATAATTTAACATTTCCAATTACATTCTCGGACATAGCTATCTTTGAGAGAAATAATCCTTCTCTCAATATATTTGTATATGGTTTAAAAAATGAGAAAACAATTATTGGGCCATTGTATACAACGCTGAATGACAAGTCTAATAAAAGTATCCATCTACTGTTTTTAGAAAATAATAATAATTCTCATTACTGTCTCATCAAAGATTTATCTCGTTTAGTTAGAAATCAGATGACCAAACATCATGGTAAACTATATTTCTGTGAAACATGTTTATTGTTTTTTCCAACGCTTAGTCAAATTGAATCCCACTTGTGTGGGGGGATTGTCACTGTTTTACCGGAAAAAGGGTCATTTTTAAAATTTAAAAATTATGATAGAAAACAAAATATTCCATTCGTCATATATGCCGACTTTGAAACGTTACTTGAACCAATTTCCGGCGCTGAATTCAACACCGCTAACACGTCATACTTAAAACGCCACGTGCCAGCGGCGTTCGCTTACAATGTCGTGTCATCAAATAAAAATGCCACCGTTGAGGGCTATAGAAGTTATCGGGGTAATGATTGTGTTTCGAAATTTATACATTTTCTTACTGAGGACGTAAAACAAATACATAAAATTATATCCAAAAGCGAGCCTATGATATTCACTGATGAAAATTCTCATGATTTTAAACGTGCCGTTAAGTGTCATATTTGCGACAATTTACTCTTAACCGATAAAGTAAGAGATCATTGTCATATTACAGGTCTATATCGAGGTGCAACACATCGACACTGTAATTTACAGCATAAAGTACCAAAATTTATTCCAATATTTTTTCACAATTTATCCGGATACGATTGTCATTTATTTATAAAAAAGTTAGGTGAAATTCCAGGTTCAATTAAAATAATCCCCAAGACTAAAGAAAAATATGTAGCATTTACTAAATTTATTCCTATTGCCGATAACGAGTACATTTGTATAAGGTTTTTAGATTCCTTCAACTTTTTGGGAACAAGTTTAGACAAGCTCGCTAAAACATTGCAGGTGGAAGATTTCGTAAATCTACGGTCTCATTTTTCTAAAGAAAGACAGTTTAATTTATTGAGAAGAAAAGGTGTTTATCCATATGATTATATGACCACTTGGGGATGTTACGATCAAACATTTTTGCCGTCTAAGGATAATTTTTATAATTCTTTGACTAACGAAGTCATTAGTGATGAAGATTATAATCACGCGCAGGCTGTTTGGGCTGAATTCAATATTAATAACCTAGGCGAGTATACGGATCTATACTTAAAAACGGATGTGCTTTTGTTAACAGACATATTCCAAAATTTTCGGAAAACCTGTAAACAATATTACAGTCTTGACCCCGCGTTTTACATTACTGCACCCAGTTTATCTTTCGATGCGATGTTGCTAAAAACAGGCGTTCAGTTAGAGCTAGTGTCGGACTTAGCTATCGTCAGAATGATACAAAGCGGTATACGCGGTGGTTTGTGCATGTGTTCCCATCGGCATGCTAGAGCTAATCACAAGTACATGCCTGAATATAATCCATCACAACCTGAGAGTTTCATAGTATACTTAGATTGTAATAATCTTTACGGTTTCAGCATGTGTCAGTATTTACCATACTCTAGTTTCAGATTTTTAGGTGATAACGAATTAGCTAATTTTGATGTTACCGCTATAGAAGATAACGCAAAATGGGGCTTCATATTAGAAGTCGATCTATTGTATCCTGAAAATTTACATAATCATCATAATGACTTACCATTTTGTCCTGAAAAATGTGTACCCCCGGGAGGTAAAACCAAGAAACTCATAGCAAATTTGTATAATAAGTACAACTATGTGATTCATTACGTTCATTTAAAAAAATGTTTGGAACATGGTTTAATTTTGCGTAAAATTCATAGAGCTATTACTTTTAGACAGGCTCCATATTTAAAACAATACATAGAGTTAAATACTCAATTAAGACAAAAAGCAAAAAGTTCCTTCGAACAAGACTTTTTTAAGTTATTAAATAACAGTGTTTTTGGAAAGACATTAGAAAATACTGAAAATAGAGTAACCGTGCATTTAGTTAATCAATGGTGCGATCAGTCCAATCGAACTAAGAAATTTATATCCGCTGAGAAACTTATAGCCAACCCCTATTTCCACAGTGCATCTATTTTATCTGAAAACTTAGTTGCGATACAAATGAAACCTGATCAAATTATTTTAGATAAGCCTATCTACATAGGTTTCACTGTGTTGGAACTTTCAAAAGCACACATGTATTACTTTCATTACGATATTGTAAAGCCTTTTTATAAAGATCGAGTGCAGCTATGTTACACAGATACCGATTCCTTTGTTTATAAAATAGACACTAACGATTTTTACCATGATTTGAAATATAATTTTTTACAATATTTTGACAGCAGTAACTATGAAGCCGCAAATGATTTACAGATACCGCTAAAAAATAAAAAGGTACCCGGTCTCTTTAAAGATGAAATGGGAGGAAAATATATATCTGATTTTGTTGGCTTGAGATCGAAACTTTACTCTATAAAAACCCCTAATAATATTATTAAAAAAGCAAAAGGGGTGAAAGCAAGCGTGGTCAGGGATTTAAACTTATCAGACTATGAAACCATTTTATTTAATGGCGGAGTAATCCGGAGAAAAAATTATATGTTTAAATCGATAAAACACGAAATATTTACTCGTACTGTCAACAAAGTTGCTTTATCTAGAAATGATGACAAACGATCGATATCTGTAGATCAAATTTCAACTCGAGCCTGGGGTCATGCGTTTATTTTTAAGAATGAATTACTCTGATCATAATTTAAGTTTAGTGTTACGTAATTATCTAAGGCTACTCATGTAATAAGTTTAGTTTTAGAAAATAATAAATGTTAATAACTATTATACAAAAATTAAATAAAATTGGAATTATTGTAACCATTGACTTGTTTCATTTATGAAATTCTATTTACTTTAAAATATAATTACACTCTTTTTTCAATCGGTAAATGAAGTAAATACCGATTGCAATGATTTCAGTTGCACTATGCACCTAGATACCTTGCATCGTAAGGTTGATTTTTGAATAACTAACGTTTACGATTAAGTAACACGCTTACAAGGCACTATTCTTCATTGTATAATTATTGTCTACGTTGCAGTTCATTGGCCTTAGCATGGAGACACAAATGCTTAGATGACATGTAATTAATTATTACACGGTATTTAATTATTTTGCAATCATTAACGAAATATTATTCATCGCGAACACCTGTTTCATATATTTTTTTAACCTTCAGTAAAAGTAATCATGTCGGTGAGTATAATTTTTTTTTGTAACTAACAATTGTGATCGCGGTAGTGTTAATAATCAATATAATAAAGGAATATAGTGAACTCCATGGAAAACCCAATTATAACGCTTTAGAGCGCTATACTAAAGGAATAGTGGTATAATTGTTTTATATTTTGTTTCAGATGTCTGAATCCGAGATCATGTTCAGCCAGTATGCCCAGGATCCTTACGAAGGATTCTCTGAGATGTTTCGCAGCGAACCCGAGCACAGCAAACCAGTCACAAAAGATAAAAAACCAAAACAACGATGCAGGGAAAAGTCGAAAAAACTAAAACCAACCAAATCCTACGTGATGAGTCGACTACAGCGAAGAGGGATTAAATTAATAAAAATTTCAGTCATAGATCTATGTAATAACAATCCTCAAACCATAGACAGTGATAGTGACAGTGAGAACGTTATTATAAACGCACAATATATTGTTCAAGATGCTATCGACAGTGTTATGGACGAAACTGAGTCTTTAGTTAAGAAAATATCGAAATCTTTAATAGATACTGACTTTTAATAATCGTTTGTGTAAATTTATGTCTATAATTTTATTAAGATATTTCTATTCAATTGCGTGTAGTGTTCAGTTATTTGGAGAAGTGTGGGGAGTGTTTAGCAAAATAAAAGCATGTATAACTTATTTTGATTTTTATTTAACAAACCTAAAAACTAATAATCTACATTACACACATTAGTGCATACATTTTATGCCCATTCTAAATACTTCCTTAAACAAAGCACATTTTTAAGCGCACAATGCTTCAGATGTTTATTACAATTAAAATTAGATCTTCCTTCACAGTATGTTTTATGCAAAACAGAGAAATTAGGACATTGTTCTTTACCAAGGTCTAATACTTTACAATTCATACAAAGATCCTTTATCCAATTCACCTTCTCCAAACCATTTACAATGATTTCCTTATTTTCTAGATATGGAACGATTATACGTCGAAATTCTCTGTAGTCAATATAACCTTCATTCCAATAAATTCCCCTATTTCTTTCCAACCATTTAACCTGCTTCTTTTCATCACTTGTTAAGTATTTAAACAAGTATGGTGGTTTTATTAAAAATGTTTGAGTATAATCACGACTAGCAAAAGCTAATTCTTTTATTATAAAATTATTGTACAGGTCTTTAAACCCTTGAACATCTAATATGATAGTATTCGGATTCATGATATTTTTCTCACAGTATTACTTAGAGGCTTATACTCAATTATGCAGTCGTTCAATAAAAGACAATATGCAGAAGTTTGATCTGGTATGTCCGAATCACTCTCTATTTCCACTCGTACATCCACAATAGGACCTGTCTTTACATTATCGGCCTGTCTAGAGCAATCTATGATAAAGAGCGGCGCCAAATCTTTAAATTGTTTTTCACTTAATAAGGGTTCCGGGCGACGTCCGTAATAAGACTGTTGAAATCGAATGTATTGCTCGTATAATAAAGCGATTCTGTTATTCGCGAAACTGATATTTAGGTTTTCATAGGGGAAGTAAGTTGAATTTAGGTATACTCTAACGTCACGAACATGGCAGTGATCGAACTGAGACATATCAGAACTTGAATTGTTTTTTCTATTTGTTTGTAGGCCCATAATTATGTATCTAGGTTTCTCTATTTGCGAGGAAGTTTTGATGGACCAGGTATGTTTTGTAGTTTTAGGTAAAGCTGGATATTCGTAGAGATCCCAATTTCTGAATATCATCTGGAGTGGTCGATCTTTTTCTAACAGTTTGAGTAAACTTATTTTCTCTTTGTCGGACACTTTAACATGCGGTACACGCCAGATGATTTTATTTATTTGAACGTCTTCTACAAATTCACCGGTGTTAAGTTTGACCGCATTCAGGTTAGTATTACTTCGTAGCAATATCAGTTCGTGCCTACAATTTATCACGACTTTCTTGAAATCTTCAGCGAAACCGATGATGTTACTGAGTGGTATAGACGCGGAAAAACTACCCCCATTTATATTTTTTATGCCATCGATATTCCAGCCCCATGCATTAGATATCTTTGACTCACTTTCACTCATTGATATTAACGATTTCATGGTGGTAGTTATGCCAGCATTTTTTATTCTATCAATTTCCACTCCATTTAGCTCGTATCTTATATCTTGGAACAGGTAAAGTAGAGCATTATTCGTAAAATTAACACTAGTGGCTTTCTCTTTCATATCCTTTTTGCTTACGATAACAGTCCCTTCCAAATACAAGGTACTAGCTGACGGAAGTATATACAAGTCTTGTTGGTTAATGGGTATACGAATTTCATCGTTCCTATTGAAACTAGTTACGTAGGGCTTGTAAGAGTGAAATTCGATTCCTTCAACCGTGTTGTCGTAAGTCGGAGCGGATAAAACGTCTAAGATATTCATTTTAGTAAACCGATCGCTTTGAGAAATGCCTTGTTGTCTTTAGTTAATTTTATTTTCTTCTTAGGGCGAGCTCTTGTATGGTTGGAAGCTTGAGTGGAACTGATATTTTTGATTTGCTGATGCACATATTTATTGTAATCGATCATTTTTTTCTTCTGAGATGCAAATACAGCTGCACTTCTTCACCGCGCAAGTTTATTAAGCGGTTATTTATATCTAACAGCCTGATATGTATGCAGCTAATGTTGTTTTGGTTGATTGGAAAATATATCGCGTTTTTCGGAATTTCTATAATCCTATATCCGGGAGGAACGTTGAGTGCAAATTCGTGGATAATGTGACTCGGTCCTCCGTTTGTGTACGAGCCGCTTACAATATCACATTCGATCCTGATCACAGTTGTAGGTAAAATGTTGACCGGCAACTGTGACTCATGCCATTTATTTGCTTTCAAGATTTGTTTATTAAACCCTAATAAATTCCTGAAAGTACCTTCTTTATTAAAATTTATGTCCTTTGTACAATATACAGCAGCTTTTAAAGTATTGTTATTGCACTGTAGTTTGATTGAGGCATCTTTCATTTCAGATTTTAAATAATCATTAATATCTTGCAATTCATAGGTGCCCTCCGGTATTTCAATAACTTCGTTAGAACCATAATAGAATTTATTATTCGTTTTGTCAATGTTTGGAATCGAATTAAATGTTGCGAAATGTAATAAGGCACACTCATACTGTTCATATAGTTGCAACGTGTTGGGATAGTAAGTAGATAAAGTTGACGAGTTTCCAGTTATCGATAATGTGAGTGACATTTTGCAAATGATTGAAATAAAAGAAAATCATAGATTTTATATGTTTTTATTCCAAAAAGTCCACAGATATTCTAAACATAAGTGTCCACAATTTACAGTGTTGAATTTCTGATATCTTGTATAATTATAAAAAACATTACAATTCTTAAAATATCGTATTAATTCCATTGGAGGCTTCAAATTTCCAAAGCTATCAAAATATTCACAATAATTGCCTACTTTTACATAAGCTACCCAATGCGTCCCTTCGTTCTTATAATCGTCCAAGTTAACGATACCACATTCAATCGGATTTGGCGTTCTTGGTAATTGATCCCTCATGTACACTCCCCGAAAGTGAGGGATGTCGCGTGCATACCTTTGGATGTCTACATTAGTTAGAGGACGATTAGGTAGCTTATTTTTCAGTTTTTTGAAGATTTCACGAATAAACCTTTTCCATTTTTATGTGGCTTAATGTATAAACCCTGCCCTAACTTTAAAGACTCCATAGCCCTATTATGTCGTTGTGTTTCTAGTAAATTTTGCTGACCAGCTTTGTAATCGTTAACAGTTTTTGCAATACCAGCCGCACCACCAGCTAAAGTTCCTAATGCTGATAAGCCCGCAAAAATCGGGATTAAGGGTAGAATACCTCCAGTCTTTGGTAAGGGTATCACTCGTGGTACTCGAATTTTCTGAATGTTAGGAAATATTTTTATTGCTGCTGAGTAAGCAGCGTTAATTAAAGTTTTACTGTCCTTTGGTTTCAGTTTCTTTATCTTCGCTCTTATTTTTGATACGAAACTTTTAAACGTTTTAACGCCGGCACCAGATTTCAGTTTGGCTTTCATAACTTTGCTCACTAACCACGAACTAAGTTTTTCACCTTTCCCTGCATCGTTCGATTTAAGTCTTTGTTTAGCCATATTAAGTAGTTGTAAATCAGCTTTGTGACGATTGGGTAAGTCTGTATGGTTTGCATATGCAATGTCGTGATGCATGCAAGCTTCGTCTAGCTTATTTACACCTCGGTCACCTCGTAGTAAACGTTTCTGGAGTTTTGTTCCCGGGCCGCAATAATTGTAGCCTGGTAAATGAAGTTCGAACGGCAGATTATTAATTAGGGTATTAACAAGTTCACCTCCTTGCATTGTCTAAAGTGTAATGAAAGAAATAATGCAAAATTAACTGTTATATAATTGTTTTATTCCACTATTGCAGTTTTGCTGATCCAACTGTTTTCTTCGTTGTTTAGACCCAACCATTTTACAAACATTTTTGTTCCTTTCCTTTTTAAAACCTTTTCTACCAAATAAATACCCGGATAGTAAGATTTTTGAAGTTCTTGCTCGTAAAAAGTTCCCAATATGGCTTGCTTTCGCTGATCTTGTATATGATATGTTACTGGTATGGTATGATTTATTTTTTTTATAGTAAATATTTCAGTTGACCAATTAGGTGTGTAACCTTTCTCAAAATTGTGTTTGTATTTACTGATACGAACAAAGTCACCTACTTTGAACTTAGGTTTTCTACGAATGGTTACATGATTTAAGGTTTTTTTAATATTTTCTTTTATAACTGACTCACTAGATTTATTAACTTCAATTGGCTTAAATTTAATAGTACGATGTTTTGTGTTGTTATAAGTCTTTAACGTAACTTCTAATGGTATACCTAACCATTTATAGTTCCCATTCAAACTAAAATATTTATATAATTTATTTTTAAGTGTTTTAATCAGTCGCTCCACGATCGAAGCTTTTTTGCTAGAAAACGTTGAGTAATGGTTAATATTATACGTCTTCATAAGCGTTTGAAATGAGTTGTTATAAAATTCTGTTCCCTTATCAGTTTGTAAATTAACAGGTTTGCGATTGCTGTTAATCAGTATTCGTTTAAATGCATGAGTAACATCGAGTTTATTTTTTGATTTTAATGACTCTGCCCAAGCGTACTTTGAGAAGCAGTCAATCACCACTAGAATGTAATTATGACCTTTATTATATTTTCTCAGGTTTTGCATGTCCATTAGATCAGCTTGCCACAAGTCATCGACCCCTTTTAGAATGACGGAACGTCGAAGGAAATTTCTTCTTGCTGCTTTGTGTAGTTCATTAACAATTTGCTGTTTTGCCATTATGGAGATTTATTTTGAAGTAATTTATCTACCTCTGCTTTAGTATAAAACTTATCTTGCAAATGAGTTAAAACCTCAGGTATCTTTGCTTTTAAAGTAGCCTGTACTGTACCCTTTGTGTCTTTTATGATTTGAGAACGCAATGATCCAATCATATTATTAAATTCTTTTAACATATTAGCATTCAAACGATCTACATAATCCTTGTCCACAGTCAAATTATTTAATTCTTTTAATGTGTTAGCATTCAATCGATCTACATAATCCTTGTTCACAGCATCGTCTGCTTCTACTGGAGATCTAATTCCTCTCAGTCTTGAAGTTTTTAAATCAAAATCTCCGTTTTCTAATTTTAACAGAGCATTCTCATTAAACTCAAATAACTCAGCAAAACGCATTCTTTTGTGAATGTAGTGTCCGAATTTGTCTACGTTCATGTTTAAGGTGTATTGTATCGAGAGGCTAATAATAAAATAAACACATTTTAAAATATTTATTAATTTATAACTTTACTTTCACGCAATTCTTCAATGATAGATATAATTTCATTATCTAATCCTGTGTTACCAGCATCTCGAGATGCAATCAATAATTTTAATCTATCCACCAGTTCATTGGGATCGTCCCAATATACAAAATCTACGTTTTTCTTCCACGTTTTTGTTAAAGGTAGTAGTCCTTTTCCCTTCGATTGGTGTTCCTGAATTGTACTTCGTAGTTGGAACAGAGGCTTTATAATTTGCAAATATTTTTGTCCTTTATTACTTTTTATTGGTTTACTGGGTTCATAGTCTCGTCGATGTGCATTTGTATCAAGTAACATTGACTTATAATGTTTCATATCACTCTCTGTAACCATGCTTAAATCTACGTTCTTTTTCAGCAGCAATTGTTTTAAACCAGGCGTATTTCGGTATTTGCGTCCAGCCACGATGATATACTCGTCGCTGATCGTTATACGCGCAGAACCTAACATCAATTTGCCGCTCTCTACTCGGACACCAAACGGAATATCTTTCAGTGCTTCTGAGGACACTGACCAGGATGACATATCACATCTCTGGTTGTTTTCAGTTAATGATTTATACGAAGAATCACTTTCGATATCAGATTCATATTCGTCTTCATTGTCGTTGTTATCATTGCTTTCTGAACTAATAGGGTCTTCTTTTTGCAGAGTTTTATCGATAAACGGAACATTGGTTTCTTCATTTTCTATATTATGCAGGAGAGAAGCCTTCTTACTGACATTAGCAATTTGGTTGAGTGGTTCTGTTACCGGCTTGAACACTGATTCCAGCACTTGCTGATTGTTATTCTCAACATCTCTCATCTTTCGCACTTTCTTTTTAACAGCCTCTGCAGCTTCAACTATTTGTCTTTTCAGTGATTTCTCCATAATAATAAAAAAAAAAAGTTCGTGACTGATTAAGCGTTGCCTGAAGAATAATATTATCGCGAGGGTACCGGTCTTAAATATTAGTATTTTTAATCAAAGACAACAAAAGTGTCAAATTTATTTCTGTAACATCCTTTATTTTTGGAGCAATCCTTATTAATTACTACATAATTGAAAGGCTCACTCCATATTTTCGAACACATTTCACGAAATTCAATCCATGACATATCAGTGTTGACATGTTCTTCATAAATATGCCGTAAATTTATTTCATCTTGTTTAAAAAGTATGATTAAGTTCGCATTGTCTCTTACTAACTGCTTAGGGATTTTACTATACGTTTGGTTTAGATAGAAACAATCAATGCACTTGTGTCTTCCCATCGCAAAATAATCACGCATGTTACTCTGATTTTCACAAGCAACATCATCAAAAATAATCACGGAGTTGGGTTTTGCGTCCTGAACGCTTAGTACTTCCTCATTTCCCTGATATTTCTGGAGGGAAACACCAGGCACCCGTTGCAAAACACTTTCTAAAAAAATGTACTTAGGTTGGTGCAGAGTTTTTGAATAAACATAAACATTTTCAAATCTTAATCCGTTTTCGTGTATTAGAAGACCAATTAATAAATTCGTTTTTCCACAATTGGACGGACCGCAAATAATACACCGTACTGAGTTAGGCAATAATTCTCCGTGACGAAAACTTGTCTTGCAAATATCATCGCAGACTGTATTAACATGCAGCGATTGCGGTTGTTTTACAAATTTCATGATTACTGTCGGAAATGAACCAATTGAAAATGAGTGAATGTATTTAGAACGCTATCATTTATAAACTTACCACAACCTCTTTTGCGTTACTGGTCAGTGATCGAGTCGATTGTTCATTATTGAGCATTCTGTACCACCTTTCAGAGCGATAGCGAGCTCGCATGATCATTGGTCGTGTACAGTATACACTACAGTCGAGTTGATAGTTGATTGTTCATACTGACCCGCCATAATATGGAAGTTACTAGTCGTTGGTTGAGTAAATCGTTCCTAATCAAGTACACGGTGCAACAAACTGTCTCGTTCGAGTTTATTGGTCGAGTGGAGAGTCGAGTCGAGTGTCGATTATTGGGCATTCTATACCACTATCGGCAGCGAGGCGCACTCGCCGAGCTACTTGCCGATAGTGGTATAGAATGCCCAATAATACACTACTTACATTCTCAATTACTTTTCAGACTGTTTACTTGTAAGTACTCACCCTATTTGAAAATATGACATCACGTAATGGCAGTTCTAAAACGTGCAAATAATGTAACAGAGGTCAACACACTTGATAATTTAATCACCTTTTTTAATTTAAATATATCTTTTTCGGCGTTTTGAACAATTAAATGATTTTGATATGGACATGACATCTTAACCTAGAAATAAATAACAAAAAAAAATGAACATAATGACGTCGGTGACAAAAGTAACGTCGAGGAAATAAAGGAATAAAACCGTTTGAAAACTATTTAGTTAAATAGTGACAAAAAAGTTTATATTTGATAGTAGTGTTTATGATTAGTTCTTAATCAAAGACCTTCTTAATTACTGACCGAGACTAGACTTTAGGTAACTATTTATTTACAGGAGAATAATACCTATATAACATAATTTCACTTCTCTAGGAAGACCTCATGTTTTAAAATAAATGATCCGAGACATGCCTAAAAAACTGTGTACAACAAAGAATGTAGTCGTTAAACCATTGCCACGTGCAACGCAATAAGAACCAATTAAGAGATTACCCCCAGGGAAGCGTTCCGCGGTTCGTACACGGTACACCTTAAATCCTTGACACAATACTTGTAAGATTTCTTAAAAAAAAACGTATAACAGCTTTCGAGTCAACAACTTTTAAAGGCAAATCAACACAGCCCAGGATCAGGGTTTTCCTGGCTCAGAGCCTTTCGGAAAAATACAAGGACGTGACTTCCAGATACGGACGTCTCCTGGGCACAAACATTGTTTGAACAAATTCCTTAACTAACTCAGGCGACGTTTTAATTTTGACATTAAGGTAGACAAGAAAAAAATAATGAATTCTCACCCTGGGGGGAATATGCCTGCGGTTGTCTTCCTCACCCTCGAGGAACTCAAACTGGTGCATGATGCCAGGCGCCTTCATGCCAAGGACGAACATTATCATGCACGACACGTATCGTCCTACAAACAGGGCCATCTCCAGGCGGTCTTGGAGACTGTAAAAAACAAAGGGTTATATTTTTCGAGTAAGATAATTACTAAAAATAAGTAAACAGATTTCTCTTTTAGAAATTTATTTACGTAATATAAACACTATTTACAAGAGGGCATGAATCACAATATATTATATCAATTCTAGTACATCATACAATAAAGTCGTCTTTTGGAGAGATTTTTTAAATGTGTATTTGTTTAAACGTGTTTATCTTTGAAACTATCAGTTCCAAAAAAACCTGTAAACTTAATATGATAGCCAGATTCATGAGGAATGTCAAAAAACCACGCGGACAAAGTCGCGGATAGAAGCATATAATATATTACAGAAAAACACTGTGCTATTAGCATACATTTAACTTTCGCTAAAACTGTGAAATTTAGAAATAAATCTTTCATGATGTTTTCTTTCATCATGAACTGATTCGGCAAACTACTCTATTGGTCTGTAATTCAACAAACATTATGTTCATTAACATGACACAAAAGGGTGTAAGTACTTACTTTTTCAAATGCCACCACCATCCTTCTTTGTTAAGATTCAGGAAAGAAAGATTTTCAGATACAAAAATCATAGCCCAAAAGACTAGGAGCACAAACCCGTGCCCTTTTGGAGGGACAGACGGGAGAAGGAACCGCCTCTCCAGTACCGCTAAGTAGGCCGACAAGGGAAACACTACTAAAGTAATTGCTAAAGCTAGTATCTGAAACAAAAAAAAAATAGTAATAAAATAATAAGTACAAGAGTTTAAGTACAAGGCGCGCGCTGGGCTAAAGATGAGGGACTTATAACTTTCCATTTCCCTACCAAAAGTAAAATGCAGTGTAACCTCGATACACCAAAGCTGAAGAGTATTAGAAAATTTTTGATATATCAAAAAAAAATTACGATACTGTTTGTTACTAACTGAGAGTTCCAGAGGATTTGTTAAATTGAGCATATCATTATATTTAGGTTCAATATATTTAAGGATGTATTTGCTTATTGTTGCTTATTTGTAAAATAAGCAATGTTCAAATGTTCATCATGTTCAATCAACCACTGCTAGCAGTCTTTAGTGCCTTCTAATAATTAGTAATACCATTTTTTGTTAAAAATGCAATCAAAGGGTGAGTGGAAAACCATACCATATATCCATAAATAGATCCTCCTTTAAACACATAAGCTTGCAGCAGAAATCTTATCACAGCCAACACTGGTACAAACAATGTGAAAAACAACTGCACGGCGAAAAGCCGTGAAGTTCTGACATCCACGACTTCTGTAGCATACCTGAAAAGAAATGGCTTGTTACTTGAAACCTAGCTTTACATATAAAATTGATTTATTCTTTGGACAAAACTGAAATAGAAAGGTCATCCTTGATTTATCAGAAAATTAAAACTTAATTGTACAGATGACAGGACTTTAAGGTAAACACTGCAAAATCCTATGCAGCTGTTATAAGAGCGATTTTACAACGAAACTGTATAGTCTGATGTGCCTGCGACTGTATATTCGAAGCAGCTGAAACTACAGCTCTCCATGTGATGAGTGTTCTTGATAAAATACACAAAAAATATATACATAATCTTATAAACAAATTGGATAATGGTTCCCTTGCATGCAGACTAACGGACAGACAGATATTATTATGTAAGGAAGTGTTGGATCTTATTGTAAAAATAAATAACTATGACCCTTTCAATTAAATATCAATTTGTTTTAAATTGCTAATGTGTGTGTGCATACTGTAAATAATTATTAAATTGCTAGGTTAACCACAAAATTAACTATTATTGTTAACACTGCATAAAAATAACAATCAGATTAATTAAAAATAAAGTCATAGAATTCCGATATGTCATATTAGACCAATTACATATTATCAACATGAGTAGTACACATAAATGGTGTTGATAATTATAGATTATTAATACAATAACTAGGCATTGTATAAATTAAGTGATAACACTTAGGTATATTACATCACAGTGTTATCATTATTGAAGAGTAAGAAAACATTTACCCAGCATACTTAAGATTGATCAACAAAGACTTCAAAAATTTCCTTGTTCTTTTTTGACTTTTGGACTCATGAATTTTATAGAGATTGTTGAAATCATTACACAATTTGCAGGCATTAAATTACAATAATTTCATTTTGAAATTTTAAGAACATGGTTCTTTTTCCAAGTTGTAAAAATATTAGGAAATTTGTGTCGACAAAAATTAACATAATTTCTTTTGAAAACATATTAGTATACTGCCATCATTTCGAAACATTTTGTAATGTCATAAGTGTAAATTGATGTACACAAAATAAATTGTACAATTAAATTTTATTTTTAACAGAATCAATGATGGTATTTTCAAAATTACAGTATAAAAACATACCTTTTATACATTACAATTTGTATCAGTCCAAATAATAACAGGAATCCACCAATGACGATAGCAGACACAGTCTCCATAAAACATTGGGATATTCCATGGTCCACCCATATCTCACCCAAGGTCACGTTAGGGGGACAATATTCTATCATTTTGCTGAAAACATATAAATAATTATAATGAACAGTCCACTGATAAAAAGTAAAAATAAAAACAGGCAAGATAAATGAAATTGGAAAAAAGTAGATTGCAGAATTCAAATCCAATTTTATAGTTTTAATTTATAATAACAGTCAGACGAAACAGTAGTGATAGTGCAACAAATTAAATACAGAAATTACAACGCAAAAATTATTTGTCAAACTTCATAAAAGCTGAAACAATAATACTTACATTGCGGTTAAGTCTACAACGCGGTTTTGGCTTAAAATTTCTTCAAAACGCGCTGCCGGTTAACTCATATTTCCTTATCAAAATGCCATAATCATTATTCTAATGAAAATTAAAAATTACATTTAATTTGACAGACTATCCATGGTCCATTAGCAGTTTGACATTTTTTTTTCTGCAGAATCGAATGTTTTCAAAGCGGCCAAAGTATTATCATTCAGCCAAGATTTTGAGGCATAGACAAGAAAAATAAAGCTTTTCATTAAAACCAATACTTCGCCGGCCCACAATCTCAAAACTAAATTAATGAGCCGCTGTACTAGAAAGAAGCTTACAATATAAAGGCTAATGAATTCTTTGGTTGCAACAGATCGGTTAGGTACTCGTTAATTTGCAACAGACGATGACAAACGTTTATGGTGTTCAATCTTTCCTAGCACCTGTAAAATAGTGCAGAGGCAACTTTATTTCAATGAGCCTGTCTGACTGTGTCACTAATTTTTGCATGTTTATTATAATATTTTGTAAACAAATATTTTCATCAACATTAATAACTGAGAACTGCTGGGATTTTTACTAAAAGAAGCCAATACGAGTTATGTTGTCTTTTATCACAGTTAGAAGAAGAGGTTTCTATTCGGGTTTCGTGAAGACACAAGTTACTGATGTCACCTTTTCCTTCACTCCGGTATTTTAAGATTGTTCAAATCACATAACGTTCCAAATAAATATAATTAAACAATGAAAGGTTCATTATTATGCCGTCACCATTTTATTTATACTGAAAAAGAGAATTATTTTGCTCCTTGTTTTAAGATTCGTAATGTATTTCTGAACGAAAAACAGAAAAACGAGTTATGCATGTGTGTGTGGGAAATCGTATAGTACTTTGCGTGTAAACAATACGTATTCATTAGTGTGGGGAGATCCGGATGTGTGCGTGCGTAGTCGCGGAGTGACGGGTGTTGGATTAGATTACGTTTTTAGCGATTGTAAATCATTATTTGTTATAGCTTATTTCCGTGTAATATCTGCTACAATTAATTACAAACTTAACGTTTATCCGTAATGATTATTTGCAAATAAGTTACGTGGTCCTATGTTAGTTAAAAAATATTCTGCGAATGTGAATGATCAGCATGTGTCACCACTCATCAACAAATTCTGTGAAACGGTGAACAGTCGCGATGTGAGGACAGTAATGACTATCAGCTGAAATCAACTTGAGTTAGTTAGTGTTTGTGTTGCGAACCAGTGTTATTTATTTTTTGTCTGGTGAAGGTGATAAATTCAGACTCAAAATGGCGGACCTCGAGGCTGTGCTGGCAGACGTCAGCTACTTGATGGCTATGGAGAAGTCGAAATGCACTCCAGCAGCAAGAGCTAGTAAAAAGATAGTTCTGCCAGACCCAAGGTAATATCCCCAAGCATTAAACTACGCCATTGCACCGTGGTCGATCCTGTTTACACGATTTTATGAAACACTTCTGAACTTGTTTACAAAATTGATTTTATACGATTTATTATTATTTCGTCGCAAATGTACCAGAATTAATGAGAAAATCTCATTAAATTAAATTTCGTAGTCAAGATTAATTAATCGTATCAAAGTATGTTGAAGAGTAGATGACCCGGTGAACTTCGTACCACCAAGAATTTTTGTTTCCTAAAGTTCTTTTTTCTGCACCAGCCTAGTATAGAGGCGAACAAAACACAAAAGAATTTATTCAAATCGGTCAAGCCGTTTTCGAGGTTTTGCGAGACTAACGCACGACAATTATCGATAGGATACACTCCTAAAATTAAGTAAGGATAATATAACTAAGATAATAAGAAGAAACATGATGAAGGCAATGGCTTTTAGACAACAATTTTAGTTAATTTATTGTTATTAAACAAAATGGAAATAAATTTAGGTCATTAACATCTGTTGAGGTCATTGCACTCATACCATGTAGTTATGACCAAATTTTAGTAATATCAGTTTCACAAAATGTTGTTCTTTATTTAATAACTTTGTTTACTAAATTACCAACCATTATGTTAAATTATTGATTAAAGTACATGTTTTTTTTTCCTACAATTAATGTATAGGAAGTAGGTAAATTCAATTTGATTTTAAAATAATTAGCAAAAGACTTAATATCAGTAAAATTTTTGATAAATTACAATAGGTGAGGTATGGGAAAAATAATTTTGTGGATTATGATTTTATTGATAGCACTTAATACATTAGATTAAAGAATTTATTTGTGTAAATAGAGGGTATTTACTGCGATAGAGACCATTTTTTTTTTGGCAAAGACACAAAGTTTAACTAACCTACTCATTCAAAGTAACAAAGTGTCAAATCTAGCACTGGATTTTACATCTTTTATCAATTATATGATGAACAAGTAAGTACTTACAGCTTAAGTTTTACAACATTGATCATGGTTTAATAAAAGAAAATACTTGTTTGCTTCAACAGGAGCTTTATCGTAATAATTCAAATGTGCATTTGATGAGTATTATAAAATCTAAATCTCACTCATCACAAAATATTGAAACACCTTGAGGTATAAAGATGAAATTTGGCAGGGAGTCCGCTAAGAATGAACGAATTTTAACAGGTGAAACAGGTATCCAAAGTTTGTGAAAAAAACATGTGGACGAAGTTGCAGGCAGAAGCTATTAAAACATAAAATTATAAATGTTGAAAATTAAAATTTATTACCTTAACACATACCTAATTAAAAATTTCCATTTGATGTTTATGTACCCAAGTGATCCTTCTACAACCTCCTTTATCCAAATAACACAGAATACTAGTTTGAGATCAATTATATTGGCCCGGTGTGACCTATCTATTTTTTAACAGGAAGGATTGTGACAATTGGAGTGTTACTCACAATTCTGTTACCTTATGTAAACAGACTACATGGCCTCTGATTCATTTAAGTGACTCATTTGTGGATTGAGGCTGCTAACAGATGTTTTGGGTCAGCCTAATTAGATTATTTAGTTTTTATTATTTAATTTATTATTAGTTGATTATTATTTAATTTATTATTAGATAAGTCAGTTGTGAAGCGTATCATCGCTTCACAACTGACTTATCGGTTGGTATTTAAACACTTACCAGAAATGTACCTACCTTTTGCTACCACAAAGAATGTTTACTCACTTAAAACATGACCTAACCCAACCATAATTATTTATGGCTAATTTATTTTACATAGTGAGTTGTGTGCTTAGATTATAGCCTGTTCACAATAATGTAGGGCCAATATAACTTTCTTATAATATGACAGAATGAGTTAGCAGGTAGTCACAAATGTGTGCAGAAAGTAACACTATTTAGGGACCTAATTTCTCGCAATCAACTAGGTAAATAATATTAAAAATATAATTTCATAAATACCTACATATTGTATAATGTAAAAGTAATTAATTGTAAATCATATTTGAATAAAATTTGTGACAAATACAGGCAAATAAACAAAATAATTTTTTCATACATTTTACTTTTGTGGGTACTTACTCACATACTTAATTCAGATAGATATATATATAGTTATCAGTGGTTAAGCTTAGACAATAGATAAAAGTGCCTGTGTCGTAGTAAGCTAAATATCTTACGACTTACGTAATAATAATAGCTCTAGGTACTATAATGATTAACTGTTCTTATGAGTTTTCAGATCATAATAAATTATCTGGTTGCCATATAATCATCATTTACTAACATGTAGGTACACACTGATTAAAGTTTGCCTAAGTGATCTGCAGGTTAAAATTACATATCAATAATTTCACATTTATTTAATTCATACAGATTAGCCAGAGGTTTAAATAAGTAATAAGTAGGTTCAGCTAAAATGCGTACGTATAATTTCTAATGAAACTTCATACAATTTGTGAAGTACCATGACCAGAGAAATACAGAAAACCCGAATACTGAACGCCGAAGAAAAGCGACTATGATATCGACACTCGATCTGCTTATTGAACCTTTAACCTTATGTTTATTACCTCTTTCCTTTCATGTACAATAACTATCTATAACACTGATATTCAAACAGAGCTTTCCACGATTTTCGGAGTTGTTCGTGTTCTCTGTCCGATTTTCGCCCACACAATTCAAACGTTCAATTTCGCGATGGTCGTGTTGAAAAGTGTATTGCTTTATAGTACCTATCCCGATTTGGTATTTAAAGCTAAATAACGAAAGTACACTTCTTAAAAAATTACCACAAACCCAACCTTGATGCGTTTGAATCAGATGTTTTGATATCTAGACGTCCTCGCGTACTAGCCGAACATAATCTCATAAGGCCGGTTTGGTTTTCTTAAAGATGTAGCTTACCCAGCAATCACGTAAGATTTACCACGTCAGCTTTTTCAGAGCGACAGATCGTAATAATTGCCGCATTTCCTATGCAAGCTCTCGGATTGCTAAATTCAGCTGGAATCTGGGTATCTCAAAATTATTTAGTTTGTAGGCGAACGCGCCGTACCAGTCCGTGCCGAAAAAATCTTTGTTGTTAGCACCATAGAACGCGAAAATTTCGGAAAGTTTAATTTGAAAAAGGTAGGATAGATCATAGACATTTAGCAAAAGCTCCTTAAATAAATTACCTCACATGTGAGACTATTCACATGGGCCACTGCATGATCTCTAAATCTCTTAAGATTGCATTTTACGACCTTCGTCTTACACAGTTACGTTTATGATTTAGTAACTGTTCTACAGGGTCCCGCAGTGCCAATGTTCCAACATCGGCATGTAAGACTACGTTTCACATCGGTATGATATAAGTATTCAAAGAGAATCTCAATGCATAGGCGGCATAGGTAGTAAATTAAAATTTGAAAAGGAAAGGTGCGTGTTGTTGGGCTAGTCGTGGCAAATCTATTTACCTCTTCAAGGCAACACGTTCGTTGCTTAGGTTACATAGACTTTCTTATTAACATAAGTATCTAGGAACATTATTCTGTAAGGCCAGTCTATGTAAATACTCTTTGTATTTAAAAATATACTTAGCTACTAACAATTCACAATAATGAGACACACACACAATAAAATTGATTATCTATTGTTCTGTCATACGGGTATGACAGCAGGACCTTGCGTGGTTGCTATGGTAGTTCAGAGATGACTAATCCCAACATGACAGCGCCCGTTCAGGTACATGACGCGCGGATCAGCACCATTTAGATCAACCATCCTAAAGGAAACCGAATGAGCCAACGCGACGCAAGACGCAAACTA
The DNA here is from genome assembly GCA_949774945.1 of Hoplodrina ambigua. Taxonomy (NCBI): domain Eukaryota; kingdom Metazoa; phylum Arthropoda; class Insecta; order Lepidoptera; family Noctuidae; genus Hoplodrina; species Hoplodrina ambigua. The sequence goes on along the minus strand of OX458977.1, from coordinate 8,723,539 downwards.
AGCACTCTACTAAGTTTACCGTCGCGTTACAGACGGGCTCGTAAAAAGTTCAAAGGCACGTCCTCACACAAAAAATATGGTGGTCGCGACACGGTAAACAGAACGATAAAGTAACATTTTATTTAATTCTTACTCCGTAGCTTTGTTATGACATTTTATTGGTGAATTTGTGACGAACTCTGGCTAAGATTCAGAAAGGATACTAAACGTAAACGATCCGCTGTAAGATTCCAGTTTTGACAGATTGAAGCGTAAGTCCATAGAATTCCGTTTCAATCTATCAAACTAGAAAAGAGAAGGCGAGAAAAGCCAATGGCTATGGCCGACAGTCTCGGCCATAGTGGCTTCTAGAGTCTCGAATAGGCACACAAATCAAGGCTTAACATCTGATAAACATGACAATATATTAGTATAATTGTGTTACCAATAGGTATTTAGCATAGTATCAGCACTCCAGAAGGAATACTGGTGTCATCCTCACAGATCAATGTTCTGCTAGCAACGAACGAATGATGATGATTTAATATCTAGCCTTTTTTTGTTTCAGTGTTCGGAGTGTTATGCACAAATATATGGAAAAGAAGAATGAAGTAAATTTTGACAAAATATTCAATCAAGTCTTAGGTGAGTACTGTTTTAATTCATTGAGAACATTTGAAGGCATCATGACGTATCGGTGACCTGAAATACAATTACGTAACGTGGCTGCTCTACTCCAAAGAAGAAGGATAAATGTCAAGAATGTGCCAATATCGTCACTTCCTAACTTTATTATAAAATTGATGAGTACTTAAATCGCCAACGCACAGTAAAAGTTTATAGTGTAGCTGGAGGTAAATAATTTGTAGATGGAACAGTAAAAAGTACTAAAAAGTTTTCCAATGGACCAAAAGAAATAAATCGGGCAATTACGGCAGGAATTACGGCCATTCGAAAAAAAAGAATGCACGGTTTTTGTGAACTGTGACTGTATAAAACGGAGAACACAACTATACGATTATTATGATTGTATCCATGTTTTAAACAGCAGTATCCGTCTTCCACGTTCATTGAACGAGTAATTACCCCATATGCTATTTTGGATAGGTACTATTTTGATATTTTGAATTAACAGTCCATTGCAGGATTAACGTACAACTTACAATGGCATTTATGGCACTTCCTAATGTTCGCCGCAGCCTTATCTTGTTTAATGGATGCAGTATCTTTAAACGTTAATTATAATGGATGTTAACGTGCCGTGTGTATTTAGAAATACATTTCAAACGTACAGTCCAAGCTGTGCTAAAGCTATCAAAGCTTAGCATAGTTATCGTAGTATAAATTGGGACTCGTAACCCAACTCCAAGCGTTTTCAGTGTATTACGCGCACGCCATATGCGTGGCACCTGCAACACACCTTTTGATCATTTTTTATTATGTTATTGGATTGCAAACATAAGCCTTTGTTTGGTCCATCTAAATGTTCAGTGTTCATCGCCACCTGGACTTAGACACCTAGACATCTGCATTACCTTGCAAACGCGTTGCCCTCCTTGAGACAAGGTTGAAATGTTTTATGCGGGTGTAATAACACCAGCACTGTCACCCTTCAAACTGGAACAGCAAAGCTACTCCTTTCAAATAATTATGCGTGTTACACATACATGGGTTGCGTGCATGAGCAAATCCGTATGACACTAAAAACGCCTTCAAGTATCCAATAAGAAGCTTTATTATAACAATCCGATTTCATTACAATTTTTATCGACGAAAATAGTGCTCTGCCTTAATCTTTCACGTCTTTCCCAAGTCTCAAGTTCCTCGGCAGTTCGGTTTAGATTAGAGACAACATTATTGGTTGGTCGATGCTAAAAGAAACAGTGTTGTGTAAACACGAGGGCCCTTTGAGTCGTTTCTTTTCGAGCGATTTACGTCTGCGCTTTTACAATTGCTTCGTAGATTGAACGAGCACTTATGTCGTCTGATCACACGTCCATGTTTGCTATTATTCTTCTTTGATGTTTGTTTTGTATTCTAACTAAAAATAACAAAATGTATTTCTCTTACATTTGTTAGTTAAAATACATTGTTAAAATTAAAACTCTGAAAGTCTCCAAGATTTAGAGCTGAGATTGCCTTATGTACTATTAATTAATTTTGCCCATGCTTTGTACTTTCATTCAAACTAAGATAAAAATAGTGCGAGTGCATAGCGTTTATAGTATTAGTGAACGTGAATGTATCGCAAACAGCCGTAATATGCCATTGATTTAAGTATTTCAGACAAGTTTAATTTAAATTCACTTTCGTAACAACTTTCTTGCGGGGATTTGTATCGTAAACAAGATTAAACGTAAGCGAGCCGAGTAGGCCGCGTCGTTGGTTCCGCACACAGCTACGCACGCTGGATTATTGCCGCTCTGCGTACAATTGCTTTCTCTCTAATGAAGTTGTCTCATGTCGCTAAGGATAATTTTCTTAGTTCTGGACTTTATTTTGGCGAATGCCTTTTCTTTCAGCTACTACCTAGCTTAGCTTTTCCTAATTTATAGAAACTAAACACTAGATCCATATCAATAATATCTATGTATTTTTAGTGCGAAAGGAACTGTCTTTTTTTACCTCATCACAGCAAAACCAATAAACAAAAGCTAGTATGATAGATATAATAAGTTCGTCAATTATTAATATTTTGTCTAAACCATAAGCAGAAAATGATTAGAAATACGTCACAGGTCTTGTTCATGCAGCGTGATTAAAGAAGGGGTCTGGTGTTGACATAAGTGTCAATCTGTTAGATACAGATTGCACTGCAGCTGTATACTAGGCCCGCTGGGGCGGGGTACTTCGATATCGAAGATTTCTCTCGAGAGAACATGTAGGTTTATGGCTCACACACAGGTCTCAGGCTTTACCAGTATTGCATTTGAACAACAGTAGTCACATAACATATAATTGGCAAACTAGCCTCCGCAATGTGTTTTTTTTTTTTTAAACTATATTAATAAGTTCTAATTACGCTACACAAGGCAGTTTTAAATAGGCTGTTAAGTAAACACGAAACGTATTTCACTTCTGTTACAAAAATTATGATTTATTTAACGTAATTCCAATTTTAAATGTACTTTTTACTGTTTGCATCAGACTCATGACATTTGTGTTTTGTTTAAAGCGTTAATTAGTTGATACTCAGTTAATTTTATATACTTGTTTACGAATCGTGCATTTTCTTTGTATGGCCAATATTTGCAAACCACAAGCTTTGCCTCTAATTAAACTTGACCTGGTCTGCTAAAGGTTTCTACTACATCTTCTGTATACGTGTGATCGTCGAAATATACATAAAGGCATTAGATTAAAAAAAAACAATTCCCAGCACAAAATACCTACTCATGTACTAAAAGCCGCTTGTGTATAAAACTTTGTTCTTTTTCTAATATTCTATTGAGTATGAATTTAGTGGAACTGTATTTCCACATCTCTTATACTGTTTGTTACGCGTGTCAACAACTTGGATGTAGAACAAACAGATTTGTCTTTTTTGAGAGTTTCGAAAGCCTAGGTGATTAGGGGTTACGTTTACGGAGATAGAGCACGGGGATAATACGAGAGAATCCTTATCTGGCCTATATATCAGTGACCCACAGCGGATCAAAAGACAATACCATTGAGAGGCATTTCTGAAAGCCAGGAGACTATCTAGTCTCCAGACATGAGCAGTTGCGTTGTGAGTTTATTTACGTAAGAAATAAAGTCGATTGTCCTAGAATATACAGAACACTGTTTAGTTTAGACTTTAGATTACGTTTGTTTAACTGGAAATAAGCTGTATTGACTATTTCACATCCGACCGATACACATTTCACATTTAAATGTAGGGAACTAAGAACCATCATTGTGTTTCTACTTTTCTAGCTAGAATGATTACAAATTCTTTAAAATTAATATAAAGCTGAAGAGTTTGTTTATTTATTTTTTGTGTGAACGCGTTAATCTCCCGTAATACCTACTGGTTTGATTCTGAAAATTCTTTTGCTAATAGGAAGCCATGTTATCCCTGCACTGAGTGTGCTATCACAATCACAATACATTAAATTAAACTAAAACACGTCATTGTTCCTATTACATAAACAAAACTAATCGCGTCTTTTCTTTTACACCCAACAAAAGAAAATATTTACAATTTATTAATATTTACATCTTTTCATTCATCATCTTTCACGTCATTTCCCTTCACTTTTGTATAGGCCAAAATATTTTGGTTTTATTTTTAATTTTAAACCACCCCAAAATGGGTTCCTTGTTCTATGTTTCCTGCATTTTTTACATTTCTTCTTATTTACATTCTTTGATTTTACTACTTATACGCTTGGCCTCCTGCCTGAGGTGCCCTTTTTATTCCTGACGTTGTAATTCATAAATGTCGACATCTTCTTTAGTCTTCATCTTCACGCCAGCTTAGAGATCATTACAGTGACGTTCATCTATTTCCCTGATACGTGCTGTTGATAGCTCACTAACGTACGTAACTAACGTGCCGATACCTCATTGTTGATTTTTTTATACCCAGCTTTGAGAGAATAGCAATTATTGTACTAACTTCTTGTCAATTCCTTTATACACAAGACGATTGTCCAACAAGTAATATTATAAATAATTATCGTGGGTTTGGTAAAGTTAATGACTTTCAAACCTTCATCTTCTTGTTGAGTATATTATGTGATGCCAAATAACTCATCAACAACTGCAACATAAGGGTTACAGCTAAAAGCATCTGTATGTTTTAGTCACCTTTAGAACCTTCTCTATGTTTTATCGTAAACTCTAAATCTTGTAGAATGAAAATTCATCTACCATCTGGCTACTCTAACAATTACTCTAAATGAAATACACGATTGCGGTGAACATGTACTCGAAAATGTGTAAATATGAAAACTTATGTCCCCACCTGGTATCTACGATTACCAATTTCAATTACTGTTTTCAAATATCCTGTCGGAAACACTCCTGCAAACCCTAAACCCTCATTGTATTTTTTTGTTTATATGACACCTCAACGATCCCAATTGACTAAAATCATTCACCTGATATCAGATTACGTCACTTCCATTTTTTTTTTTGCTTTCAATAAATATTTTCATTTGTGATCTTGTTATTTTCAATAACTACAAGAGTGTGAAACGTTTCGCCAACAGTCGGTTGGCCCATGAACTATTGGTCAACAGAATCTTTCAACCACGAACTTTTCACCCAAAGCACTTTTCACCCACGAACGTTTCGCCAACATGATTTTTCGCCAGTGAATGTTTCACCAACAGAACGTTTCGCCCATTCACTTTTCATCCAAAGCACGTTTGGCCCATGCACTGTTCTCCAACAGAACGGTACGTCAGTGATTGTATAACCAACAGATTTTTTTTGTTGCCCCCATGAACTTGTTTCAAAGGTTATATTTCAACATTTGCATTTCTTCCCGAATACCTACAATATCCATTGACTTGTTTAATAATGCTGCTTAGTTTATGTTTACTTAGTATTCCATTTATTTATTTTGTATACATATATAATTACATTTTTAAATATTATTATAAAAAATATATAAAAACATTTAAAAATATAAAAAATAGTATCCCACCGGCGTCGGGAACAGGGTCCAAGCCACCGGTGGTCAGGGCTCCTGAGAAAGGAATCTCCTAACAATACGCGCCGTGTCCAGGAGTACCGCTTTCTGAAACAAGCCCTTGATCCAACCGCCCAACGAGAGCCTCCTAAGGTGTTGGTCGAGGCTCTTGGCTATTATGCCATTGGCCGTCACGACTATCGGCACAGTGATTGCTGTACTCCCATACCACATGTCGACAACCTCGCGAGCCAAGTCAAGATACTTATATTATTATTGTTGTTGTTAGGTACCTACTTAATATAATCTATTATTTACATTTTTTTTTATATAGGTACTAAAGATATTGTAAGGGCTGTTCTATTTAAAGTCTCAATAATATCACCAAGGGAAAAACGCCACTAAGCATTTTACTAAAGAAAATAATATTAATAAAAAAAAGTATTACGGAAAATAATCAAGAAAATAATTCTAATATCAATCGATTATATTAAGTACGTAACAACAGCAATAATATAAGTAAGCATAAACTAATTCAATGGATATTGTAGGTATTCGGGAAGAAATGCAAATGTTGAAATATAACCTTTGAAACAAGTTCATGGGGGCAACAAAAAAAATCTGTTGGTTATACAATCACTGACGTACCGTTCTGTTGGAGAACAGTGCATGGGTCAAACGTGCTTTGGATGAAAAGTGAATGGGCGAAACGTTCTGTTGGTGAAACGTTCATTGGCGAAAAATCATGTTGGCGAAACGTTCGTGGGTGAAAAGTGCTTTGGGTGAAAAGTTCGTGGTTGAAAGATTCTGTTGACCAATAGTTCATGGGCCAACCGACTGTTGGCGAAACGTTACACACTCTAACTACAAATGTCATTTTGAGTACATCCTTGACGTAGTTCTTGACATCCTTCATGGCCGGAACTGGATGTTGACCGCGTAGAAATGTCATAGTCGTCATGGGCATCGTTTGCAAGTGATGCCGCACTATTGAAATATGCTTACTTTGGTGGATGAGTTGATGAAGATAGTGTCAATGATGATTTTTCTTTCTCATAGTAATTTGCTACGTGTGCAAACTCATTGCATTAAAAACACTTTCTGCCCTGAGCTTTATTAGGACATTCTAATGACACATGGTTGAGCTCCCCACAATTGTAACATTGTGATCGTGTTGTTTTTTTTTATTTAGGTTAGGGAGCCTTGTTTTAATATCACGTTCTAGAAATATTTTTCCTTTCATAGTTTCGTAACTTTCGTATATCTTCAGCTTATCCTAGAGCTCGGGGTATGTCTTTATGCCATGTAACATCATTTTATACACGAAGGAGACTATGATGCTGTCGACTATATTATACTGGAAAGCGACATACTCTGGGATTCTTCCCCCTTTCCCATCTCTTTCATTACCAGAAGGTAATCTATTTCGTTCTCTTGTATTTTTCCGAGCAATCATCTCATGGATGTCTTTAAAATATACCGTGTTTGGAAATTCCTTCACCAAGGTTTTTTCAAATCGCTCCAGCTTCTGCTCGTAGACATAGGCCTGCTGATAGCGCTCACCGTGTCACTTTTGACTTGCTTTTTTTCTAGATCTCGGACAACTCAGTTTGTGGAATCGATACTCATAAAAAAAACTATACTATAAAATACAATGCATTAAACATGTTTTTTCCGTATCGTCCATCTTTGTTTCTTATCTCTTTCTCCTGTCATATCTCTCACTCATCCAATGTTGTCCTACCATTATTCTAATATTCCCTCATCTAGCATAATTATTAGGACCTATGTCTTGACAAGTCTCTTAATCCCACACTTGTAAGTTTGTATTAAATCATGCAACGCAATTTATAAAGGTTGCTTGCATTAAAAAGGTATTTTGAATGAACGTAATATTATCTAATCCAAGCGTAAATTATCAAGCCAATTTATTTTTCATTTAGCCAAAGGCGCGCTTTCCTTGAAATTGCTGTAATTTCAATGATAGTCTTGATAGTTGGTTGAGAGGGCTATATTATATTGCAGCGAGGCTCCCGGGAACAAGTTACAAACACAATTTACGGTGGCCCCACTTCGACTTGCAGTAAATAACTTTACCGGCTGCACTGGACTGGACATTGCAGGGGCACGTCACCGTAGCTCGTTCCCTTATAGACTATAGTTGTTCCCATTTTATATCGATTAAAGTATTTTCTGCGATAACTTCAAGTTTGCCATGACAAGAATCTGAATGTCTTTTTTGCCTCTGTTAATTATAAAATATACGAACCGAAAGTACCTATCAAATTACTTTAGGAAGTTTAAGAGAAAAGGTTACTTATCGTAGCTTGTATATTAGTGATACCTATGACATACATCAATCATTAACAAATTGAAGAAAAAAGAAATGCATCTAAAGCGATATTTTATTTTACATTTATTTAAAAAAAGAAAACGTGTATGTTGACTGTATTACGGGTTGTTTTGACAATAGCAAATTAAGTTTACACAAGCTCTCTATTCTCGTAACGTTATAATGGAACACTGTGTAGAACGAGTTCTACGCTACAGGATTCATGTTTTACTTAAGTATAGGACCTAACTCGGCTACAGTAACTAAAAAAGTTACGCAACGAGAAGAGCGGTTTACATTCAACGTTATGCAATAACATGTTCTTTGGTTATTACGTCGTGTCAGTACCTAAATACGCAGGTATTTGATATTTTATAATTTTTTACCCAGCGATACCGTTTTGACGCAAAACATGGACTGCTGTCGTACTAAACGATTATTACATGTTACGCACGCTACTTATGACTAAATTAGCAGATGCCACACAATCAATTGACATCATACGTATTAATTTACATACACATGTTAAAAGTACGCGTGAACAAAGTACTGGCGTGAAGCAACCTTTGAGGTGTTACGTAAACAAAAACATGATTTTAACATATTTCTGTATTGTTCCAGGTTATTTATTATTTAAGGAATTTTGTGAACAGACTTCTGACGAACCAGTGCCACAATTAAAATTTTATGAAGAGGTAAATATGAGCCATGAATGGGCATTCTTATTTAAAATTGGTGTAATGTAGGTTTTACATGCGTATTTTCTTTGACAGATTAAATTATACGAAAAGCAAGAATGTATTGAAGAGAGACGGCGGATTGCAAGAGATATTTATGACAATTTTATTATGAAAGAACTTCTAGCACATTCACATGTAAGTAAAGGAAAGTAATCAATACTTATTTTTCATCGATCGAACACGGTATTCAAAACAAAGTTTAAACTACGTCACATCCTTTTGTCTGCTTTGACAGACAATGTAATTCGCTTATAATAGGTAAATGTAGCCAATACAAAATCAGCTCGTTTCAGGCATATCAGTGTCAGATAAACCAATGCAGCATAGCTGTCTTTTTTTGTATGCATAATGCCTTCCTGCCATACATTACTCCACCCACTGGTAAGAAGACACAAATCTATCTTCAATACTTTCCTAGTCATTTCATAATCTTAATAATATAAGTTATGAGTCACGTTGTTTGTCCGGGATGGACTCCTAAACTACTTAACGGATTTTAATTAAATTTTCACACCGTATGCAGTTTGATGCCACTTGAAAGACAGGATAGCTTTTATCTCAATTATTGGTCTTAATATTTTTTGATTGCAAACCTGAGCCACAGCAACCCGTGGGCCGGTCAGCTAGTATATTATATGAATTGTCATGTTAAAATCAGTTCCTTTAGTGTGAGGCTCAGAAACCTACATCAGATTTATGTTTGTTTGTGGTTCAAACATCGGAGCCGAGAGCTCCTGCGCTTCGCCCAGTCTCGTCGCTCGGCGTCCGTTCGGTTTTAATTCTTGGGATTATCTCAGTTGTTTTAGGAGATTTGCACTCAGCTTCACTTGCATAACTATCGTTATGTGGATTTATTCCGAAGCTAGAACAAATATTTGGTTCAGTTGCATAGCACCTTCACCAATTGAACTACGCTGTTTTTACACCTATTACGAATAAACTTTCTACTATTGGAGCTCCAAATCAAAACAGACAAAAATCTGATATATTTAACTCTACCAAGAAGACTTGATTGCAATTATAAATCACCTACCAAAGAGGATATAAAAATTAAAACATTATTCCTCATAAAAACCCTTGAAACAAACATCTAAACTGTACAAAATACATTGATTTCATTTACTTTACCTGGGCGCTGTGATATTCAGTCCAACGAGCACTCTTTGTAAACCATATTTCAATTATGTAAAAGCTTTTAACCCAATGAAATGAGTGACTACAAAGTGATACGATCTACGTGGTCCATATAGCGATATGGTCGCGGTTTTCGTTTTCAAATAGTTTCTAATCTAACATCTCTGAACGTTATACGTAAGTTGTAGGGTCCCTATATATCAGGCCGACAGCCTTTGTTATTGAACCTTCTTGTTGCCAAACATCGCCGCGTATGGCGGTTATGTTTCCAGATATGATTCTGTGTTCTCATTTTTTGTGGCCAAAGTTTTTGGTGAAACTATAATGGGGTTAGTGCAAATGAACATAAAAACAACATTCATTTAAAAGTTGCATTGTGTTAATCGGCATTCAAGCTGCTGTTTGCATTTCAACGAGAATGTTTAGCATTTTTAAATAAAATGGTTGTAATTCAAAATTTGTATGTATTTAGTATTGAAACTGCGAAACAAGAGGTCGTAAGCGTTGTATCCGGCTAGAGAACGACTGTTTATATAATGAGCCTCGTTAGTGGACTGTTGGCGTGCTGCCCAAGCGCGTGAACCTCCGATAAATAGCTTAACGTCGGACACTAATTATTTCAAATGTTACCCTTTAACCTCGTATCTCGATATCGGCTGTGTGTACTGAATAATGACTTGCCCAGTACTTATATATTCGGGATCATCCATTCGGCTTACATCTACGAAATCGATTGCTTCTAAGTAAAATTCTGCTTAATAAATAGATTCATTGTGACAGTCTTTATGGTTTAGAATATTTAGAATCATCAATGTCACTTTTCTCGAATAGGTATCGGAGTTACCCAAGGGAAGAAAAGAAAGCTAAATAGTATCTGCTAAGACTAAAGATCGCATTCTCAGCGGGTGACAATAAAAAAAAACATCGTTTATGAGCAGTGGCGTCTCTATTGATTTCTAATCAGACTAGTTGAGAAACTGTCTGAACTGCTTCACAATACATTGAATTTTATCACCTCGTGGTTATTGCTTTCGGTATTCGTACGTGTACAGGTAAAACTTGGCTGCGAATAATAATTTTGTGACTTTTCAAAGTTTAAAGTTCTGCGATTTTATAAGTTTCTTCTATGTTTGTTAATAACAGTAAACTGGTCGTCATAAAAGTATGCTTCGCCATTTTAGTAGCATAGTCGAATGTTTCAAATAAACTGTTTTCACATGAAGGACAATAATAATATGTAGTTTCCTATGAAGACCTTATGTTTTAGGGATCGATTCCGCAAAATTAAGTGTCTATCTGAAAATATGTAGATCCGATTACTTATCTGATATTGTTTTGGAGTAATAGTTGATCTAAGCGAAGTAATTACAAATCGATGTTGTTTTCTGATAGCCTAAAACCGAATGAGTAACTTTTAAGATAAACAATATATTTAGATATTAGGTATTCAAAGGTCTTCTTTCTTATCTTAATTTTGCGTATGCACTAAGTAGATACCTACCTATGAACTTATTTTATATAATATCAAAATGGTAGCTTAAGTGCAGAACTAGCTTAGAAAATCCATTCTAGTGTTATTAATAACGTTAATTTACATACCTAAGTTTCATACGTTATTTTACAGCATGCGTGATGTGTACACATTCCCAGTAACATAATTTATTTATATCTAACCTCGATACCGTATTTGTTTATTTCACTTTTAAATCATATGTGTATTTTTTTTTTCAGGATTATTCTAAAGAGTGTGTAGCGCATGTACAAAAATATTTAATGAAGCATGAAGTACCACCGAATCTATTCGAGGTATGTTAATATCAACTTTTGAAATGGAAAGTTAATGACATGATTATCTATGAAGTTATAAACAATCAATCGTTTTTTAGCCCTACATTGAGGAAATCTTCCAACATCTACGAGGGGAGCCATTTAAATTGTTCTTAGAAAGGTATGTAACCAAACCAACATACAGATTATTTATAACACTGATTTTATCCTCATGTCTTATCACTATTATAACACGTTCCTTTGTTTCAGTGACAAATACACAAGATTTTGTCAATGGAAAAACTTAGAATTAAACATTCAGCTCACAATGAACGACTTCAGCGTGCACCGCATCATCGGGCGAGGCGGCTTCGGAGAGGTTAGTAAGAGTAGCCATTAAAATCGTAAATAAATATACTTAAAGTACGAAGTTAGTAACGTTACGCAAGTCTCAATGTAAGTCCCAAACCTAATATCATTAGCATTCTGGGCTTGCACCGTGAACGTGTTTACTATATTCATATTCATCTCGACGAACGGAAAGCCGCTACGTAGGTGTAATAAAGCCGTCCTGTTCCCCCACTGGAATAGTGATGGATTTTAACGCCTGTATTTTAATATTACACTTACATTATAAGTTCAACGTGATCACTTAAAATGTTATGTTTTACATAATTTACATTGTATTAAAATTAGAAACCGGGTGGTCGTGACCAGAAGAAAACCCCTTCTTTTGAGTTTTAGGTAGGTGTATGAGGATTTAAGGGTGAGAAGTCTGACCGAAATTAATCCAGAATACTTTTAACCGGGTATAACACCGGCTACATTTAGTAATCCCCTTCCAAACATTAGTATATCTGTAAAAGATCGTTTGCTGACGTTGCGGTTCAAGAAGGGTCTACGTTCAGCCGTGGCGTGGTTATCTACTTGATATGTATTTAGTACACGTTTCACAAAATATTCTATTTTGAGTGCGGATACTGTAAATATAAAATACATTGTTGTAACATCTTTCTGATCGACGTTAGGCCATTTAACGCTTCATAACCGATTTGTTATATTATTTAATTTATTTATATTTATATTTTTATAAGAAAGAAGTGCTGAACGTTTTCCATATTCATTCTTTTATTACAGTTCGTAAACACGAATGTGTGCATGTGTGTGTATAATATTTAAAATAAACTGAGGCTTCACGTTTTCGTGTGTTGTACGAATCAATTCGAGCACTTATGTCAGGAAGCGACATGAAGTGCTTGTCATAAATCAGTTCACACGCGACTTCCTATTCAGTTCTGCACTTTACGTAGCTAAAAATGTTCGTCATTTTGAGTTTTTTCCTCATTATAGTCACGCTTTTAAACCCTCAGAAAGTGTAGGCTTTTTATGAAGGGAATTGTTTGAATCACCGTACTCTCAAGTAGATGTTTTTAATTACGGAACAGATGCCATACCTGAATAAATGTCATTCAAGTCCCTAAGCTTGCAAATCTTTTTATCCCGAATGAGAAGTTCAAAAGCTTTGTCATTGTCTTTGACGTAATTAGGCTTCCCAACGCTTATACAGAGTTAACTTTGCACGATGATATCACAATCCAATGATGTAACGACCAGACATCCCGAACACAACCTTTTAAGAGTATCTACACGTAGGTACAATTTGGCAACGGCACGTTATGCTCACGGCGCGTACAGATAAATACCTTATTTACATGTATCTTGTATACAGGTGTACGGGTGTCGGAAGGCGGATACGGGCAAAATGTATGCGATGAAGTGCCTCGACAAGAAGCGTATAAAAATGAAGCAAGGGGAGACTCTCGCCCTCAACGAGAGGATTATGCTCTCTCTAGTCAGTACTGGGGTAAGTACTTTATTACATTTGTATTTGTTTATGACTTTGTCGCCATTTCGACGTTATTGCGTGTCGGATTGTGTGTGTTCTTGAAGTTTAGTTGTGTGACGAATATGTTTCGGCAAATTGTAACAACCGCATCATGTTGTGGGTGGACTGCTCACCTTTGGAATACCTAGGCGAAATATTTTCTTGTAGCTAGGTTATATTGTTGCCACATACGATTAGGTCCTGACAGTCTACGATGGGTTCAACGTATTTTCCAAGAAGAAAAACAAAGCTTTGGCCAAAACAAAGCCGAGCGTGGAGCCAACCAACTTAACACTCCTAACGGTACCATCCTACCTACTCAGGCTAGTTATACTCAACAGTAAAAGGTGATGTTGTTACAAGATATCAAATCCTCGCCATAACATAATGGCGACACTCATGCACTTATAACTGCACCAGCCATGGCAAACAGTCATTTCCCGCAATGTCAACTGTCTCCGTCTACGTGTTCCAACAGCGATAACGATTGTTAACTGTCACAGTATTCCCATTAGTTATTGAAGCAAAGAGGATTTTAGTAAGGGGAAAGGAAAATGCATATACATCGCCGTAAAGGATAAACAACATGATAATTCCTTTAGATATAGCTGTGTTAGATGCATAATTGTATGTGATACAATACAGAGAAACGCCCACTCATCAACATACCTAATATACGTCCGATGTTTTATATACTGGCATGGAGCAAAGTGTATGATCTAAAGTGTATGCTATTGTGAGATAAGCACGTAGGTTTATAGAGATATCCCCCATCAAAGAGCTATTGTAACAGAATCATCTGTTCCTGAAAATAGAGCGGACAAAAATAGGGAAGTTAAAAGCGGGAGTTTATCCGTAAATATGAACGGTGTAGCTGTTAATGTTTTAAAAGAGACATGATTTATTAAATTAAACGTTGATTAATTATTCGCTATAGTTCATTGATTAACTTCAGAATAAGGATAAGGAATCCTTATTTTACAATTGCGTTGTTAGATTTCTATAGAATATAAATGAGTTATTTTTTTCCATAAAACCTTTTTCGCATACTAAGATAATCCTTAGTAACTTCATTCAAGCAACGTCTTTAAATCCAGTTTGCTTCACTAGCTTCCTATTTACATTGAACATGTTTAGCTCTCACAAAGCTTTGTTAGCGGTGAATGTGATTTAACGGGTTCCCGAACTAAACTGAATTTAATATCCGCGTGTTAACGTCAGCACCCACGCTACATGCAAAGATACTTCCGTCTATTGCGATCGCCCCCAAAATACTCCAAAATCTCGTATCAATTTTAATTAGTTTCAGCCCCCGCCCGGGTAATTCGGCAAATTTCTTTATTATTGCCTTTCTTACCCACAACTCGCAAGCAAAAAAATTTGAGGAATTTATTCATTGTAATGAAATAAATGGGATGGGTCATGGGGTCAGTCCTTTGTTGTTATAAGGGTGTTGCCCAAATAATGAATACAAAATGTATTTAGTTTCTAAAAATAAATTCAAGGTATTATAAAATGATGAATTTATGATTCCATTGCGCATCAGAAGCAATCGACGCGCGTAATGTAATCAATAGATACGAAACATTTCAATGATTCGGAATTTTCTATTGATCTCACCATCGTTGTTATTATATCAATGGCATGCATAACGATGTTGTTTGTTTCTGTACGATGGTATACTGCGACATGAGGATCGTTCGTTTTAATGAAATCACCAACTCGCGACAAATATACATAATTCTTTATACGTGCCAAGCTCATACGTTGGTTTATCACACCACCAAGTTACTGCACAAACAACACGTTAAAACACTCCGTCATAGCCTGTTATGTATTTACAGATTAATGGTGTCATAAATAGTTAATTTATACGCAGATTTATTATTGGATTAACGTTATCAGTGGCTAATGTGTTACAAATTATCAATAAATATAATCGACGACACAAAATGGGTGATGGTCTAAGGTCCTCACTTTATTACTTGCTCGCCAATAAAATTTAATAACTCTAATAATTATCGTTTACTTCGTTCCCACCGCTGCCGTTTTCTACGAGGAAAATACGACATTACTAACTATTTAAGTAACGAGCGTAGGTAATAGTTCCGACAGCTTTCTCACGGGAATTAAAAGAACACATGTTTGCAATACGGAAAAGCTGGCGAATACGTTTAATGATGATGATATCATCCACAAAAAACAGTAGGTTACGCGTTTAAAAATACATGGAACAGGTGAAACCGAGCATCTTGTTTAGCTCAACATATCTGAAACATCTGCTATGTTATAGCATCAAATTATCTAATGGTTGCAACTGTCGTTTTTTTGCACTCGTTTGGTCTTGTAATACCGAAATCCATTACAGCTTATGTTTATTCAGCAAACGCAGGTAGTTTTCAAGTAACTTTCCTTTTGTTCAAGCGCTTAAACAGCCTCGCCTTTTGTTGCGTTTTCTTTTCTAAGAAAATGCTTTTTCACATGACATTCAATTCTAGGACAACTTTCTTGCGCAACTCGCAATTCAATGCTTGGAACTATTCTGTGCTGCCATTGTGTGCGTTGGATAGACATCGCGGTGATTTCAATAGTAAGTAATCTCAGAACGATCAGCTAAGAAAAATAGACCGACAGTAATAAACGATAATATTTCAGAAATAATGGTATCTGTTGCAGATTCAGCTGAAGTATGTAGTATGTAGAAGTATATTTGTAAAAGATTGTTAAAGCCATGACCGAAGTGTTCGCTTTGATCTAATTTATTATTCTAACCATAATAACCTGATCAACTTCCTCACATAGGTACGTACTTACATGTAGTTATGCAAATTATGTTTGTAATTCACGCCGGCGCGGAATATCATTACAAACGAGGGCAACATACAGTAACAGGGCAAAGTACACATTCTTATTTGAAGAAACCGTCGGTTTTATCATCCAATGAGTTTACGCTCTCCAAGAAATTGGTCTTGACTCGTGTACTCAGGATAACTTTGTATGTAAAAAAATGTCGATATGAGGATTTTGTGAAGTGGCTTTGCGCAAGGCGCCTTGATGTAACCTCCGTGTTGTAAGACTAGGTCCTTAAGTACGATTATAATATCCTAATTGCCATCGTTTGCTTTGAATGATGTTCCATGTATATACTTTTATACAGTTAAGTGACACGTGTGACCTCTAATTTCTACATGATTTTAAAGCGTTAGTGGAAAAGATTCTTTTGCAAAATACTGCTTAAAGCTTTAAACCTCTGCACGATATTGGCGCACGTTAGTTTAACAAGTTCTAAGATACTTTGCAGTGCTCCAAGCTCCTCGAATAATAGGGAAGGGAGAAAACATTTATTGAATCTATTGATTTGGAAATAATAGAAAATGTACTAAATTGTCTTAAACGGGTTATTGCTTCAAGTGGCATAACTGTGTGCCATTTGTGTCATTAGGAATATTTATTTGTACATTATGCTCAAAACCGTTTAGTGGTCTTTTTTCGAGAGCATGGAGACAGTTTTAGGTACTCAAATATGCGCATAATTTTCGCTAAGCACTGATATATCAATGACTATAATATCCGATTGCTTATCGATTGCAAACTGCTTTGATTCGGTGCAATACAACAGTGATATACCTACGTTTTATGTGTGATATGGTATCGGGGACATAAACGATATCCAGCCAATTGGACTGAAACGAATTGGATCGCCCTCAATTTGTCGTCGTAGTACAATCCGCTTCCGCTGCATTTTGTTTCGCCGTTTCATCTCAACGATTAGTGTTTTCAATTTTACATTCAGGGCTGAATGTATACATTAAGTAACACGTACCTTATGTAACATGTGTAAAATTTTATTCTTTGTGACCTAAAAGGCTTCCCCAAAGTTTAACAAGGCCGTCGGTTTCCTAAGCAAAGTTTATATAAAACGAGAAACTGTCAGTCGTTCTGTTACAACATTTATATGTAGTCAAGTTTCGACATGAATTTTCTTTTACTGTGACCTTGTTTTAAAACTTTATGCTGTGCGGTAATAAAACGTTTTTATTTTATGTTTACGAGTAAGCAAACTCTGGTTTATAGGACGGGACGGTCCGAACTGGATGACAAATTTTGTCGATGTTCGATCATACATGTTCATCTCAATATCGATTTCTTCTTATCTGTAAACTTTATGACTGACATACTGTTTTTACGAAGGGTAACCCATTCTTTATTATTTAGTAATCATATAGGCATCGTATGTTAATGCGATTAGAATAAATGCTTGTTAAATGGAAGATTTTTTAACTTAAGTACTATAGCGGGTACGAAAATCAGTTTCTCAAATATGTATGTATATTCATTTATTTCATCCTATACAGCCTATGTTTTGCGAAGCCAATGAAATGGCGTTCACGTGGAAAAGGCGGTGCACTGTAAAGGCTTTGTCGTCCGCTCATTCAGACATAATTACATATTGAGATTTGAACACGCCTCTTTTCGATTTAGTTACAAAGTCATAATTTCCTCAAATTACCAATAAATTTCATAATCACAGTTTACAGAGTGTATTAATATTAAGATTAATGTATTTGGCAGCGATACTGTTCGCAGTACGATATTATAAATACATAGATGCTGCTGCTCATTCATCTTCCAGATATAATCCCTACTCGCCTCTTACGTCAGTCGCGGTAAGTGACGGGTGGTCTGTTCGGCGAGACCACACGGTAATGTTACTTTATACGGGTTAGTTTATCATTTATGAGCGTTCGTCTGGTGTCGTTGGGGCGGCGCCGCTCCGTCTGTCCGTGTCGTAACGAACGGTTTTGGAGTTCTTAGGAGCACTG
The DNA here is from genome assembly GCA_949774945.1 of Hoplodrina ambigua. NCBI lineage: Eukaryota > Metazoa > Arthropoda > Insecta > Lepidoptera > Noctuidae > Hoplodrina > Hoplodrina ambigua. Next base: position 8,705,256 of record OX458977.1, on the reverse strand, counting down.
TTATTGTCGAAAACACCTCGTGTAGCCCTTTCTCTATAACAGTAATAAACGTGACCGTTATCAGTCCAGAGTCCTGGAAACAAACCACAAGCTCCAACTTTTTTGGTTCCGTTCCAGAAAGATGATATCAAAGGGTATATTAAACTTAACTAGATGATGTGTTATTTATTATATTTAAGAGCAATAAATACAGCGTTAGGTAAACTTGCTTACTGGTTGGTGGGGTGACTGGCGACCGACTTACCGTATTGTTGTGTACAGAGATGAATGTTATTAATAAAAAAAATATTACCTCATGTCATGCCACTATAGCTGCCTTTGTAATCAATATGATTCTGAACGTAGAAACCGCACAGCCACCGCGCACCGGGCGCGGTAAACAAAGGAGTGCATTCATCATAATATTATGTATACTTAAATATTTCCGTCTGCCATAATATCGTAGCATTTCCACTGTGGTTTATAGCTTTTAATGCTATTTTACATTCCGTATGACTAACAGTACTAACTAACACCCAAGTTATATTTGTCACAAGCCTTCAAACGATTACTCCAATTTCCTATTTATACTGTTTATGTTTTGTGTGAGCATTCAAATAAAACATGTATAAATTATGTTTATCACGTAGGTATGGGAATTTAGTACACAGAAGTGAGTATTTAATTTTCTGTCTCAGTGTAAGTAGAATGCACTGCATAATTAATAATAATTACGACGCGGTGTCACGCGCGGGTCATGTTTTTTTTGTATAGAGGTCGTACTCTGTAAATGAATACGCCCCTACCACGCCTTTGTCCTCTATGGAGCATCTACCTTTCCTTTCTTTCCAAAAAACAAAATCGGTTCTTTTTCTCGTTTACGCATAGGTTATACTTAATACGCAATTCACTAAAGGAAAACATCCCATTTGTATGATTGTAAGCAAAACAATGCGTTTTACGTGTTTGGAGTGTTTAGCAATATGTACATATATCATTTCTAAAACAAGAGTAAACATGAATAAATCAAACATTACTTCATGGATCTGGATTTCAAAATACGTTCCAGCTTCATTGGTTACCTCACCGGGTCTAATCTTATTGGCACGACCAACGTCAGCGTTGGTGACGTCATCAGCTTAAAGTACCGAATAAGTCCAAAGAAGGTTTCAGACTATTTATTAGAACGAAGGTCGAATAATGGAACTGCGAATTACTGTACTGATGGTTGCACGTGGTTTTTACTTCTTAACTGTCACGCGAGACACGGATGACCTGTAGATACTGTTTTTAAGGAAAGACAATCATCTGTAGTACATAATTATGTATAAAAACTTACAATAGGCCCTCTGCTCTCCAGGTATGCACAAGCTTGATTGTGTTTATAGCTGCTGCTTAAGTAGTTGTTTATTATCTGCGTCCCATATATGCTTTATGGTCTACTATTAACACACTAAGAAAAAGAAACCATATAAATGAGACTACCGATCGAGAAGTCCTCCAACTGCTGTATCCTTGACATAAACTATTGCACGCTTACCTAGTTGGTATAATAATAGTAATAATTAGTATTAATAGTAATGTCCACAGTGCAAATAATTTATTGAGGGTTCAATTTATGAATATAGAACTAATTGACTGAAAATAAAATTTTGTTAACCTTACGTTTAAACAGTTCTAATAACTATTCCTGGAACGATAAGGTTTACACGTAGTACTGCTACTATCAGCCTACATCATCATACTTCTGGGCAAAGGTCTCGGACCATGTCAGTCTCTGTCATGTTCTTCTCCTTACGAAACTACCTTTTGGAATTTCAGATTTCAGAGATTCAATATTATGCATTTTCTTTTCTCTCGTAAATGACGTCCAAAAGTGCCTTTTAATGGTCTAATTGAAATAAATGATTTGACTTTTAAGCACCAGGATGCCGCACCTTGCAATATTTTTGTTATTTTTTATTGTTACTATGGTAGTAATTAAACATTCTCTAACTTTGTTCCTCAGGTCGACTGCCCATTCATCGTGTGTATGACCTACGCATTCCATACGCCGGACAAACTGTGTTTCATCCTAGACCTGATGAATGGCGGGGACCTGCACTATCATCTGTCACAACATGGCGTCTTTAACGAGGCCGAGATGAAGTTCTATGCTGCTGAAGTTATATTAGGTAATCTAGACAGATCTTTAGACAAGTTCCACTTGAATTTAGGGAAAGTGTTTTGTACCTACCTATTTAATTATTCATTAATGAACAGTGAGTGTGGACTGAAGTGGAGTGAAGGACTCTTGTTAAAACACGTGCCATTACAGACACGAATTAAAAATGGCGGCGCTTGTCGTGTCCTTCCATTCGCTCGGTATACCGCGGGAGTGAAATAGCATGATGAGTTCTTCTGCCTGACCACCATTTTAAATGCGTTACTTCAAGTAGTACATTTTTAAGACTGAAATATATTTGCTAATGGACCTGATAACATTTAAGACACGAGGTAATTCGCCTCTGGGCTCAATCGGGCTTTTTTCATTTAATGAATACGATATTATCTATTAAAAAGTTGCTGCCATTATAATATCAATCCGCAACTGCTTTTTTTCCATGCGATAATCGGATCAACGTATGACCTATTTCTATACCGTTCTATTTCTATTACACTGAATAGGGTGGAAATATTTGCATCATTTTATAATGTTATCCCCTATAAAGAATTATCACGTCATGTTATGTAGATTCAATTGCAAAACATTATACTATCCGAAGGCCATCCAAGTGAAACCAGCCCAAAGCTACTTGTTAATATTGTTATTGCAGTCGTATATCAATATGAGTCATAATACAAGCACCTATAAATAATCTCTGCAGTATCATCGGAAATAATATTAGACGTAGTAGGTAGGATACTGTATTTAAAAATTGACGCAAGGTAATAAATAAATGACGTGAATAGATAATTTGATTGGTAAATGGTGACGTACTTTAATCAGGTGATTAATACACTGCAATATGAGTTATTAGTTGGGTATGTTCATATCTGAGAAGAGACAAATATTTATGATAGAATTTATTTCACGTTTTATTTCAAAATAATTAACACAATATTACATCGCAATGCTTAGTGGGAAAAAAAATCTGATATAATGTGAACTACCGTGGTTTTAATCCAGCTGGTCGACCAACAAAAGTAGGATACATATAAAATGTTACATTCGTGTAACTAAAATAAACCCAGCAACGTTAACAACATCCTGCAACCTAATTTACTGACAACCATGACGTTTAACATAATTAAATTTTATTTTCTTAGGTTTGGAACACATGCACAAGCGTCACATAGTGTACAGAGATCTGAAACCGGCGAACATTCTCCTCGACGAGCATGGACACGTCAGAATATCTGATCTCGGACTCGCTTGCGACTTTTCCAAAAAGAAACCGCACGCTAGTGTGTAAGTATCCTTATTATTTTTAATCTTTATTGAGTAATGACGGACGCAAAGCAATGAAATAAATTTGATGGGATATTTACGGAAAAAGATAGATTTATTTTAACTAGACTGTTTTTTTTCCGCTGTACTGCTAATCTTAGGAACAGAATTTTCTGTAGGTACCTTACCTATGCTACTACTATTATGTTTTGTCTCTGCATCACCCTAAGGTAGACTAGTAGAAAATACCCAAGGCATCAAGTCCGGCTTTGTTACAGTGTATTTTTTACATGTGCATCAATTTAAAATAAATAAATAAAATTATTTCTCATGTGCCCATAATTTGATTAATCTAGTGATGGATGCCTGCTGTGGTTGTTTATGGGCCAACTGTTTAGGAGTCAGCTTCCAAACTAACTGCATGAACCTGAAAACCTGTATTTTATAAGGCGCAACTGCCTATCTGAACCCACAACCCGATTACTAGGTAACTTGATACTCCTTGGTAAGACTGGTTATTAGATTTTTGCCACCTGTAACGACTATCAATGACCCACAAATGACAGCCAGTACTAACGGTACTGTATGAAAGCGATGGCCACCCATCCACAGACCGAACTCGGCAAGCGTTGCTTAACCTTGTTTTCTTAATAAATGTTATTATTTCAACATACCTCACGTGATCGCAGCATAATATCGATACGAAGTAATTGAGGATAATATTACTATTTATAGTCGACTGTAATGTTCTTGTTTAGGAATCAATTGACGTAATGCACTATGCTAATTGTTTTAATTGGACCTTTTACGCATACTGTTCGCTGTTATGTAATCTCATCGTAATTATTCGAATCGCCTTGAATTGCAATAACGGTTTTGTAGAATTAAGCATACATGAATTAATTTTTGGACTGCCTCGTTGGTCTAGTGGTCGCAAGCGCGACAGCTGTGGATGAGGTCTTGGGTTCGATTCCCAGGTCGGGCAAAGTGTTATTGGGTTTTTTCATCAGGAATTTCTCAGTAGCAGCCGGAGTATGGATTAGTGCCCGGTTGATGGCAATAGGCTCGCACCCTATTACATGGGACTTAAACATAACTGGCGAAACGTGGGTGTACTAATGTGTACATCTCTGCCTAACCCTTCGGGGATTACAGGCGTGATGTTATATATGTATGAATTAATTTTTATTGTACCAGAATGCTTGTTTGATGTAGCAAACAAAGTCGCTGAAATAAGTAGCATATTATGTTCTTCCTTGAGGTTCAAACTTACCCTGAACCATATTTCATCAACATCGATTCAGTAGTTTAGTCGTGAAATCGTAACAGACAGACAGTGTTACTTTCGCATTTATAATATTAAGTATGGATTTACGAATAAAAAAATATCATCAAAATGAATTTATTTTAACATAATAACTGCCGTTGCTTTTCTAATACATGGAGCATATTGTAATAAAACAAGTGATTCATTTTGATTTTGGTGTGTTCGAAATCAAATATCATCATAATCATTTGTTTACCATAGGGGCAGGCCCCTTTCCTAAATAGTTTTGCAGAGTCAACAAAGTGTGATAAAATTAATTCAGATTATTGTGTGACGTAGAGGTTTTTACCTCAAAAAGAACCGTTCTCGGTTTTTCGTTTTCCCATTTGATTGATCAGTATAAACTGAGAGACTCCCATATACTTAAAAATATTACAGTTGATGTAAAAGACAATATCTATCACATTTGATGACTTAATCAGGGTCTCAAAAAACTCAAAAATTTCGCCTTGGCATATTTAGGACCATCATAGTAGGATTTCTTGTTGAGGAGCTCGTGGCTAAGTAATAACAGCCGCGCGGGTCGATCCGTCAGGTTAAGCTACGCTTGCCGGGGTTGGTCCGTGGATGGGTGACCATCTTTACACACCGAGACTCCTCCGTGCCTCGGGTAGCACGTTAAGCCGTTGGTCCCGGCTGTCATACGTGGATCTTTGACAGTCGTTACGGGTCGTCAGAAGCCCGAAAGTCTGACAACCAGTCTTATCTAGGGGTATATTACCCAGTTACTGGGTTGTAGAGGTCAGATAGGCAGTCGCTCCATGTAAAATACTGGTATTCAGCTGCATCCGGTTAGACTGGAAGCCGACCCCGACATAGTTGGGAAAAGGCTAGGCAGATGATGATAGTAGGATTTCTTGTGTTATTGTTGATGAAAATCAAACATCTATTTTAAATAACATATTTTCTTCTTATTTGCAGGGGTACGCACGGTTACATGGCGCCTGAAGTTCTTTCGAAAGGCACCGGCTATGATTCTTCCGCTGACTGGTTCAGCTTCGGCTGCATGCTGTACAAGCTTCTGAAGGGACACTCGCCATTCCGCCAACACAAGACTAAAGACAAGCACGAGATTGACAGGATGACGCTTACCATGGTAAAACTCTTTTAATAAACATAGTTTGTACCTATTTAGATACAGACACTTGCAACAAAGATGTAGCAATCTCTCTCTGTCACTCTTTCTCTCTCCTTTTCGTTTCACACCTTTATTGCCATTTTAACTGCAATGGAAAAACACCAAATGCGATGTGAATTGTTTGCATAAATATTGTAAATTTTGCACTTTTTATATTATACATAGACTTGATTTTTAATTATTATAATTTGAGGCATTCATTAATCAATATCAAGACTTGATTCCATTTTCGATAAATAAGAGTGTAAAGCTTATTATTTATGAAAAAGTTGTAGATAATGCTCGTTGGCACTTGTTTTAAAGCTGTCAAATCATAAGTGCAGACTATGTTTTTCTCAAGTTTTGTGGGACCAGCTTTGTAAGCCAGCAGAATACAAGTCAATTTGTCATAAATTCTATGTTGAAAGCAAAAGATGGAATCATGTCTGCAATAGAATTACGATGTATTTCAGAACGTGGAGCTGCCGGAGTCATTCAGCCCCAGCCTCAAGAGCTTGCTAGAAGGACTGCTGCAGAGAGACATCAATAAGCGACTTGGATGCAAGGGACGAGGGTATGTAGCAAAAGTAAAGTAAAAAAGTAACTGCTCACAAAAATTCATTTTTTATTTGTAGCGGTTGAGGCTGTGTTAGTCTTACAATAGCACATGCTCTTTTGTAATTTACATACATTAATATTGTAAATAATATATTACAAAGAATTTTTAACGTAGTGGTTTCAAATTATAATTTAACATTCTTTGTTTACTATTTCCAGTAGATATTATTACATCCAAAAATAATTATCTTTAATCCCATTGCAGTGCGGATGAAGTGAAAGAGCATGTTTTCTTTGCGGGGATCGACTGGCAACAGGTGTACCACCAGAAATATACGCCGCCACTGATCCCACCGCGCGGCGAGGTCAACGCCGCGGACGCGTTCGATATCGGCAGCTTTGACGAAGAGGATACTAAAGGCATCAAGGTAAGTACACCACATAGTGTTAGGCATTAGTACACCAAGGACTTGGTAGCTCTCCATACAATCTATTGATGTCATTTTATTGACCTCGCAAGATTAGGAGATCTTGTTGATTCGATTGAATCCTTCTTACCGACCGAGACTGATAGAAATTAAACTTTAGATCTTATTCCGATAAGTTAATTGGGCCTTAGTATTAAGTAGCGACCCGCCACGACTTCGCACGGGTGCAATATTCAGCAATATAGATACATAAATTCCTTTTGTATCACTTTATCTATTGATGAAAACCGCATTAAAATCAGTTCCGAATCAAATTGCGTAGTTTAAAAGATCTCAGCATACAGACGGTGCAAGGGACTTTTTTTTATACTATGTAAAGATGAAAAATATTATAGCCGAGGTATAATTTTAGTTCAAAAACTACCAAAGTTTGTTTTTGTTTTACACCATTATCATACATAACATCACGCCTGTAATCCTCGAAGGGTTAGGCAGAGGTGTACCCATTAGTACATCCACATTTCGCCAGTTATGTTTTTAGTACCATGTAATAGCGGGCGAGCTTATTACCAGAAGACCATTATCAGAAATAATTAAATGATTTTTTTAATTTCTAGCTCACAGAAGCGGATCAGATGCAATACAAAGACTTCCCGCTGGTTATATCGGAGCGCTGGCAGTCCGAGGTGGCGGAAACAGTGTTCGAGACCATCAACCAGGAGGCCGACAAGATGGAGCAGAAGAAGAAGGCCAAGCAGAAACAAAAGTTCGATGCTGATGAGAAAGGTGTGTGCCCGTTCTGTTCGCATTTGTATCAGCATACATCCGACACACTGACACTTCAATATCATTTATTTATTTTCATGTTTTTTTGTGCACATTTTCATCTTTACTAGTACTTTCGTCAGATTTTTTATTTTTGATTGTAACTTTTAAATGTGGGGTTTGCAAAAGGGGAAGTGGAAACCCGAAATATTTTTATTGTATAAACTAAACTTACAATATTGTGACAAAATTTAGAAAAAGAAAAACAATTTGAAGATGAATATTAAGTACGGGAAACGAAAGCTGCGTTTATGATAGACATCGACCACAATCACGTCATTAAAAATCTTTAGTTAAAATTAGGTTAAAAGAATCGGCACTTTTTGAACGTCAATCGTTACATGATACAACCCTAAACACTTTCACTTTCATTCCCTACTTTCGTTAATAACGTCACGCCTACGTTTCAGAATCGGACTGCATACTGCACGGATACATAAAGAAGCTAGGCGGGCCGTTCGCGAGCGCATGGCAGACGCGCTACGCCAAGTTATACCCGAACCGATTGGAGCTTCATCTTGAGAACAGCGCTAAACCAGAGATGATACTGCTGGACTCTGTTGAGGACGTGTCCTCAGATCTCGTGTCCATCAAGGGTGAACAGTGCATTGTGCTGAGAACCAGAAACGACACTAAAATTGTGCTCACTAATACTGTAAGGATTTCTATATTTATTATTTTAGCTTCGCTATTTAGTTCGTGCCATTGTGATTGTACTGGGCCTAGCTATATTACTAAGAAAATGTTACATGTACTAGCTGCAATTTACACTGTTATGTTATTTAAAGCTGCAGAGTTCAATAATGGTACAAAAAAAGGGGCTTTTTCTTTGTAATATATAGAACGTTTAGAACTTACTTATTTTGTATTGGTTTGCAGGATGAAATCGGGCTCAAGGAGTGGGCGTTATCGCTGCGGTCGGCGCACAAGTGCTCGCAGGAGCTGCTGGCGTCCATGGCGCGCAAGGCGGGCAAGATCTACGGCACGGACGGCGCCAAGGACGCCATGTCGCTGGTGCGGCCGCCCGCGCCGCAGCCCTCGCCCGCGCTGGCGCGCGCGCCCAACGGGTCCAACTAGCATGAGCTTCCCGCGCCCAACAAGGGCGCGAAGATGTTCCGCCGCTCCAAGAGCGCGGCGCAACTCATCAAGTGAGCGAGAGCGAGGCCGCACCGCGATAGTTGCTCGTATCGCTCGAGTTGCGCGTATCGCTCGCAGCGCTTGTGTCGCTCGCGGCGCTCAGACACACACAGTTAACGCGACCCCGTGCCGTGACGCACCGCGCGCGCGATGAACTCTTAGTGACTCTTTAGGACTGCCAATTATTAATAAATGAATGCTAAACGCATTTTATTGTTGTACGAATTAATGTGATAGGACCGATCAAATTAAAAAGTACGATATATGAATATATATTTCGTTTACCTCCAGTGATTTTCGATTGTGGATAAATAGTAACTTTTGTAATCGTTTGCACCGATTGAATTTTGTAATTATTAACGTAACGTTCTGGATGTCGTATTTAACTCTGTGGTAGGTATTGTAAAAATTTAATAACTTATAATTCGAGTAGATAAGCATAGCGACTACCTATATGTGTTTGTGCAATAGATCAAAAATATATAAAATAAAGTAATAAAACGTAATGAGTAATCGGTCGAGTCGGTTAAAATTAAAATTAGTGAAAGTCTTGACAATTTTAATGCAATTGGATCGTTCGTTGTGCGTATAATATAGAAGCTTCAAATTAATCGATTTATATCGTAATTAGAAATTCTAGCACTTTGGTTACGACTCTGATAATATAATTGCACACAGTGGAGATGTTCTACGAGCTACGTTTGTGTTGTCTCCGGTTGCTCTCTTACGCGATGATGTGTTAACTGTTACAAATAGTTCCTTTAAATATAACGTAATGCGGAACAATTTCTTTATTTATTATAATGGTACTTAAATATAACACTTGTCTGTTGTGTTCGGAACCAACTGTTCATATTAAGTTTCAACATTATTTATATGAATAGAAAAAATGTAAGTAGATCTAATAAAAATCTCTTTTTCATATATAATATTTAGAGGCAATACTTTTCTAACAACATTTAGGTGTGATTAATAACAATAGTTGTAAAGGCAATATTTAGATGAAAAAAATAATTAAAAGCATGTTCTATGTCCATGAATTTATGTGGGAACCATTTTAGTTAATATTAATTATTATTCCATAGACGATTTATTATGGCCTGGCCACGATGACATTTGTATGTTGTGTATGTTTTATAATAATTGTATAGCAATGCAAATTTTAGTTATTAATTGTTTTGAGTCTGATGCAGATTTAGTTTATTTTATAATCATGATGGTGTTGCATTCGTTGCCATGATTGTTATATAGGCTTATAAATTGTATCTTATGATTTTCAATGTTCATGATAAAAAATCCAATTATTGACTTACGTAATTGTAGTTACACATGTTACGATACACTTGCACAAGTCAGCGGGACGCTGTTGCGCCCACAGTGGTCCAGATACTTGTGCTGATTTACTCCACACACAAAAATGCATACTTGTGCAAGTCCAAATTTGTGCAAGACTGCGTGTGTGACCTACGTAAGAAGCTAAGCAATACTTTGAACATGGTTTACAGGGTGAGATGTTAATTTCAACTGCATATCTTAATTTTGATTAATGCTCTTCCCATACAGATTTTTTGCCTACACACTAATAATTGTTTAATAAATAGTCGGTGAATAATATAAATAGTATCCTTTAGCATTGCTTTGCTTCTTATTTTTACAATTTATTTACGTATGCATTGATTTAGCATGTGGGCGATGCATATTAAAATTTAATAAAATAATCCGTAAATGATTATATATTACAACGTTTTGTTATAGAATTTAGATGCTAGTCAAATCAATTTTACTACATTTATTGATTTTAAATGGAACTAAGTAATTTATATGTATAATGTAATAGCTATTATGGCTAAACAGTATTATAGGTTAGTTGTTTTCTTGATGATATCTTTCTATTGTGATATGTTTCAAACGTTTGCATAGAATAGATGTATCTGTGACAGTAGTAATCTTCCTCCTGGTATATTTTCTCTATATACGAATATATCTTGTACGAGCTTAGTTGCTATTTAACGCGTAATGAAATGCCGCTTTACAATATTCAATTGCTATTCATAACAAGCACGACGTATATTGGCTATGAGACGTAGTATTAGTTAGCACACTTAAAGGTTAAAAGTTGAGTAGCATTTTTGCAAAATCCTTTATGAATTTGAAGGCCAAAGTAGTCGGGGATAATCAACATTCCGGTATGCCAAATTAGATTATAATGGTGGGTAAATATGCATTTAAAAGATTTTTATTTATTTACTGCGCACGATATTGTTCACCCCATTTATCGAGAGCTAATAGATTGCTTATTTATGCTGACACAAAAGTTTAAATTGTAATGTCGACAGGCACCGGCTATGTCTGCATCAGACAAACTGTTACATACCTCTGTTAGAAAATATTTTTATTGTGAACCTACATTATGTGTAGTAAATTGTTTATTTAATCACTTGGCTGTTTTAATTTTCCGTACGAATATCGCTGACCTGTATCTCGACAAAATTCTCTCTAAATTAAATCAATAACCTAAATATAGCCTATAGGGCAAAGAGTAGTGAGTTACATATTTTGCTGACTCAAATACTAAAGTAACATCCTCAGTTTTCTGTACTGATTTATCATGCACGTAATCAACAGTTATACATGCTGTTTTGCCAACGACTACCTTATGCGTGTGTTTTGCAGCATAAACCAAACGAGTTGAGACGTTATAAACATAACAATAACAGCCAGTTACTTTGCAAATCCAAGCTGACACAGTTTGACAGTCCCTTCCATCCCACCCAGGGCGGAGGGACTCATTTGATGATTTGTACCACCTTTAAAAAAAAGTTTACACAGTTTCCTTTTGAATACAGATAGTTTTAGTAAGGTTTTAGTTTGATTTTGACATCAAAATGATAAAGATGTTAGTCTGTAAACGCCCTTATGCTTTATGATTTACCGATACCGGAACTGGATGAACACTTTTGAGACCATTTATAAAAAAAAACTTGATACTTTGATGTCACCAGTTGTCACTGTCATTTAAACAATAACAAATAATCAACAACACAACAAACATCGAAAATGCTATCCTTTAGGCAACGAATAAAATGTTCTCGTACTCTGACTTAGTATTCTATTCATCTTTACTAGTATGCATATCATTAGGCGGGTTCTACAAAAGTATAGGCGATCCTGTTATAAAACGCAAATATGGAACGGGCCTTGGCATACTGATAACTTGCATGATATGCGGAACATCCATAATACACTCCATATTAATGGTTTGCGGAAACATTGTCATAATCAAATGCTGTAATAAACTGTAAGTTTGTTCAAATTATTGATCATGTGGTCCTCATCAACCTGGCGATTAGATTGGTAGCTTTGTATAAATTGTTAACTTTTGCTTGTTTGTACAAAGTTAATAGGTATTAGGTGTTCAGAGACATAACTGGTATTCATACATTACGCACTCGACGTCGATTTCGCCTTCGTAACATTTACTGGGCTCATAGAAAATCATTGAAATGTGAGCTTAATATCGTGTTCCTTAAGGTGAAATTTTCACTTAAATCCATCTCCAATCTTTTTGCCATTCGTTGAATCTGCGTTCCCCATACAACAGCGCCGCGTCGACAACGCGTTTACGACTAGAGCGGCACATCAAAGACAAACCATTTATTTCAATTCGGCCATTATAAGGCACTTTTGAACGTCGAATTAAAAAAAAAAAGTATTGAATCTAGTCACCCGTAAGCGAGGACCTTTAAATTGCCTTTTCACTATTTTTAATTTGTTATACCAGTATAGCCTGGGAAATGTCTATTGACTAGCAAACTTGAAAGCGAAATAGGTATAATGTATGTTTATTCATTTAACAATTTCTAAAATATTAATTATCCTATACATAAAACTTGTAATAAACTTACAATTACAAGGTATATTAATAGTTTTATTGCTGTTTCCAGATACATTCATCAATTAAGTTTAGCCTACACATGGCTCTTTCTAATATACATGACCTATAACAAAGACTTTACGAGGTACATGCTATGGGTCCACCAGGCGATAGCGCTGCGTCTCGTAGGATTAGCATTCGACATGACCCTGGCCGATAAATCCAAACGTCAAAAAGCATTAGCATCTTCAATGACCTCAATTTCCGGAGTTCAAGACAGGGCTAGCAAACTGGGTAACATAACAGTTCAGGGACCCGATATGTCTATAAATTCCAAACCTATTAAATCCGGAGACATGGCTTTCGAGTTTGAACCCAGCGCTTTGGATATAATCTCATATGCCTATTACTTTATTGGCTTGCACAAAGGTTAGTCAGCCGGGCCGCATACGGACCACCGACCACAGCCACAAAACGCCGCCACCGACGTATTTCTTGTAGTTTTCACACATTTTATATGTACTCGCCGCACATGGTTGACGTCGGTGGTCGCCACACCGTCGCTTCTAGCTTCAGACGGGGGGCGTTTGTGGCTGTCGCGTGTGGCCCGCGTGCGGGCTGGCTTAGCTGGATTAATTGCCACAATAACCGTAAAATGACCGTACTCATGTACGGTCAGCCATAGAAGACTTTCAATGCCACATCCTTTACTTAAAAAAAATGGATTAGGTGGTAATTAACAGTTCTTAAACTTTTGTTGACCATATTTAATTGTCAACCCAACTTAATGCCACCTATCCAGCAATAATGAAATATAAAACCATTGCAATAAATAAGTTACCTAAGTACTTACTTCGAAAAATGGGAGACATTTTGATGTGGAATGATGTGTTTGGGCAAAACTAACCACACTTGAACATTGCTGGTTGATTTTATTATACGGCTTAAGTGACCATATCTCTTTACTTCTTGCTTTTCAGGGCCTTATTACAGGTGGAAAGTATTTGATGAACACTTTAAAACAACCTTTGGCATGCTAGGCAATTGTAGAATTATAACTGAAAAAAAAATGAGAAAGGCTTTTTTATTTAGCATATTATACATGCTGTTAAGCTTGCAATTTCCTATTCAGGTATGAAACATTGAATTTTACCTTTATTACAAGTTACATAAATGAATATTCAAGAGGTTTAACCCGTTGTTTCTACTGAAAAACGCGAGTGCGTGCACACACAACCGTGTGTGTTTTCCAACTGTGTAGACAGCCAAGTTTCGGGCTTGGCGTAGCGAATATTCCCCCGCAATCAACGGGTTAACCTAAGTACCTACCTAGGTCACGTGGCCGCAAGCACGACTGCTGAGGGTGTGTCCTTGGTTCCATTCCAGTTCGGGCTTTTTTATTGGGTTTCCAATTAGGAATTTCTCAGTAGCAGCCAGAAGTTTGTAAGTTAGAACCCCCGTCTCTCGTAAAGCTGTTAATCCCGGCTGTCGATTCGTATATCTTTGACGCCTGATAGGACTATGCCAATAATCTGACAATCAGTCTTACCAAGGGGTAACGTTCTGTCTAATAACTGGGTTGTGGAGCCTTTGGAGGTCGGATAGTTAGTCTATGTAAAATACTGGTAGGTATTGAGCCTATCCGGTTAGACTGGAAGCCGACCCCAACGTGCAACGTAAGTAAAAGGTACTTTCGTAACAAAAAGCATGGGTAAGAACCTGCATTCCTACTCATTTAAAAAATAAGTTTACAATAATTTGTAATTCAATATTTAAATGACTCATTTTCTCCCTATTGATTACAGGTATATTATGAAAAAGACTTCTACTATAGCCACGGCACCGACTTCCGCTATCTATACAACATTCCTCAGATGCTAAAATATGCGCTTCAGTATCAAGTTCTCATGATGTTGTGTACAAGCGTTTGCACTGAGGCCGGCTTCGGTGTTTACCCCACTAAGACGATGCCATTGCCAGGTTATGGACCCTCCGCAAGATTAAGCTTGCTAAACGTCGCGTAAGTTGATATAATATACAGATCAGGCTACAAACAGCGAATTTTCTTTACCTTTAAAAGACTTATTGAATTTCTCAGTAGAAGCCTCGGAGCCTGGATTTGTGCCCGGTTGATAGCAATAGGATCACTTCATTTTACATGGGACATAAACATATGTAACTGGCATTAAGTCACTTAAGTGGGTGTGCTAATAATATACACTTCTACTTAACCCTTCGAGGATTACAGGCGTGATGTTATGTTAAAAGACAAAACATTTCGCAGGAGGGTATCATGTACTGAAACCATGGCAGAAGTTATTGTTTTCGATTTTGGGGTTGATATCATCGACTTTTTTTTTCCATAATGATGTTCCAGGTTTCTGCTAAGCAAAAAATAAGCTTGTATAGGTACTTACTGCTGCAATGATTAGTTAAACTAAAAAATATTTCAGTTCAGTAAGAGAAGAGGTGGCTTTGGAACTAGAATACAATTTTGCCATGATAAAATCTTTTGAAAACGAGAAGGTGCTGATGGGACCAAGAATGAGAGATACGATGAGGGGCTGGGACATGTCCGTCCGGTACTGGTTCTGGGCGAACACGTATAAGAACATGGCCATGGCGAACAAGGAAGTGAGGTCTGTGTTCAATCCGTAGGTACCTATAACATCATTAAGGTCGGGTTGGCTTATTTACCTACAAAAGGAGCTTTAAGTCGCTGAGTATACGTAGATATTTTACGTGACTTGAATTTAACTTAAGAAACCGACAGCCAGCAAACTACTATTTAAGACAACTACCGGAGCAAAGCTGCGACTAAAACGATGCCACAGACACATCCTTACACAGACACGTCAAACTATTAATATAATACCCGTCGGTTTTGCGTCGGGGGTTAAAATATTTTCAAGACAGGGAAGTAATTCACTACTGACCAATCATTGCAGCCCGTTCTTTCTCAGCGTCATAACTTTACAGAAGCGCGCTCTCGTTCCTGGCGTACTCGCTTTGGTGCGGCCTCTCCATCCAGCAACTGATGATCGCAAGCACGCTGTGGGTCCATCTGCATCTAGAACACGAATATGCCGAATTGTACGACACTAACAGATCGGTAGGTTAAATGTTACACTTGTACCTGTAGTATTAAGGGATGCAGTCTCGGGACAAAGGCAGCACGTCTTGGCAGCTGCAGTAGGGGAGACCGAGTACAAACGTAACACTTTGTACTTCTACTTTGATACCTAGCTGTCAAACTCAATAACTATGTAATGAACGTCTCTTTATACGAGTACATAATTATGAATAATAACTTATATTCTTAACTTATTCTTTTTTATGTACCAATTAAATAATGTAAAAAAACTACTTTTTGAGACCAATGTTAGTATTCATTCAGGTACTATTTCGACGTAGGTAATAATGTCGTTATGTAGGTAGGTATCTCATTTATAATTTTAAAGCAGTTACTATTACTAGGCAGATACCTACTACTCATAATCACCTTTTGTTTGTACCTACCCTACTTATTTATATGTTATCTATTGCCAATTCAATATAAAATACAGCAGCGTTGTAAACTTATCGCTTGATTAACACTTACGTAGCTATATGCATAATTAAACTATCTACTTACGTAGATAAGTAGCTATCTACTCTTAATAGAGCATTTTTCTAGAAAACTAAGTTATTATTACGATATTTAAAAATCTATTGTGTAGTTTTAACTGTCTAAAAATTTTAAGCACTTCAAATCACTTCTCCTTTTATCATTACAGATGAAAGTGCCGTGGGACATTGGGTTCTCGATCATGCGCCTGATCTGCCTGATCTACCTTACACCCTGCTTTATTCTGAAAGACCAAGCCATTGTCCTTCGCTACTACAACTCGATATATTGGGTCTACCATATGGTTTTATTATCTTTAATCCTGGGCGCCGTGGGTGTTCAAAAAGAACGACTGATGTCAAGAAGAGCCACTTTAATTATGTAATAATACCGTGTGTTTTATCATAATAAATTGTTTTTCATTTTGCCGATGACTGGTTTTTTATTTTTTTCTCAATGTTGAAAATTAAAACTACGTTCGACTGGTTGAAGCGAACTCTTCCCTCACTGTCATAGTCCGATGGGACGGAAATCCGACGCGACCGGGGAAAGACGAGCGCAGGACAAACGACTTGACGTGCTTGCAGAAAGGCCAAACTCCGGAATGCTACTCCACGCTTGCGACCACGAGACCAACGGGCCAAACATTTAATTTAGTTTTCTTTTTCATTTCATTTTTGTTTTCTATAAAACAATTAGTAATTTTCAATCAATAACATTTATTAATACATCTCCAATAGGTATATATAGTTATAAAACACAGATACAATAAAAAGCACATATTGCACGACAAGGCAAACCACTTAACAATAGTAACGACACTTACATAGTCAACAAAAACAAATTGAAAACAAATGATAATATTATGTGTTATCACAGATATGTAAATCTAAAAAACTTAATTTCACTATGGAAGACATTAGACATTGGTCAAAATCTATTTAATAACGATATTGCAGTGTTCATATATTAATCTTACAGATTACAGAAATAAATGTATTCTATTACTTACATAATCATTTATGTAAATTGTCATTATTCATAATTTAACAGCACATATAACGGATATAACATTATTACTTTACTTTATTGTCTTTTAAGTAGGTACACGAGCACATTGAATAAATATATCTATATATTAATGCTATTTTCTTATTTATTAACATTAATAAGTAATTCGTCCTAACATTCTTTGCAATTAATAACCATTTTCACAGCAGAAATGGTTATCTTTGGGTTCTCAATTAGATTTTTGTTCTGAATAAGTCTGAGCTCTCTCAGTTTCGGCGGAATCTTGCCGGATGATTGGATTGCTGGAAAAAAGAAACACACTGTATTTTCTTGCAGACTAACTGTGAGACTGTAGACATAGACGTGAGACAAAATATAGACTTAAAACCGTGTTCAGAATTGTTTTTTGGGCAGATGAAGAGAATAAGTAGGTACCTACTAGTATTAATAGGACTACAGTATCAAACTCAATAAAGAATGAGATTTATTTTTTATATATTTTTCTATTCCTAGGATTTTTTTCTGTGGTTATTATTATATGTTATTATCATAATTATCATATATAGGTTTTTATCTTACCTCTAGCATTTTGATAAGTATCTTGCACAATATTCTGAAGCGTAGAAATCGTATTTTCCAGTGTCAGTTTCAAATTATTGTTCGTTTTATGCCACCACGCCAAGAACAGCGCAGCAAACAAGTCACCCGTCCCAGTGAATGTGGCATCCACCTTCGGAATAGAAATTTGGTAGCACGACCCTGCCAAATTAAATAAAAATATTATTAGTTACTGAGCAATTGGCTGAACCAAATAATAATCTTTGTTCTAAAACGATGTTTTACTAAGGGCTTCACAATATTAGCCTTTACAATATTAGGATTTTTTAAACATCAACTCAATATTATAGACCACAAAGTTTAAATTCCATTGCAACTAAAATTAAATTAGGGTTATTATTTACAAATTGTAACTCAATATAAACTTAATAGGTACATAGGTAACGCCAAAGTGGCGATGGCATTTAATTATCATGAATTCTAATTTCAAGTATAAATAAATAGTTTAATCATTTATCAGTCATTAATTAACCTCAATTTAATAAGTACCTATTATTAAAAATGTGTGGGTTTTTTAGTGTTTACCTTGTTAAAATCTACCCTAAGCGGGGCCAAGCCCCCAAACGACAATCCTAGATCCGCCACTGCTTACAACTACTTATTATACCTACTTAGAACTATCGTCATCTGTGCCACTACAATGTAGCAGTCGTTTTATAAACCTCAATGTGTATTACCTGCTGTACTCGCAATGCCGATCATATGGTTTTCGTCTCCTAGATCAGTACTTGACAAAACAACAGTTTTGACACCCTTATCGTGGAGAGCTTGGATGACTTCTAGAGCACCTTCAAGGTCATTTACTTTCAACCCTGTCATCTGCTCCGCTTCAAACTGGTTTGGGGTGATGACGTCAGCTAAGGGGACCAGGATGTCGCGGTAGACAGGCAGGATCTCGTCAGGCACATACATTTTTCCGTTGTCACCCATGACTGGGTCGCATACTGAAAAGTAAAATACAAAATCGGATTATATTTTGTAGTTTTAATTACACTGGTCAACACTAGTCATGCCACACGAACTCTGATGGCTAATATTGTTTTTGCCACCTACACTCATTAATAAACAGCAATAGTTTTATTCCGATTGGCCTTAGATTTCTTGTGATGTGTTGATTCGTATAACCAGTACTACGGCGATAAACGCAAACAAACGATCGCGAATAAATTGTCGTTAAATTAATTGTTTTCGTATTAGTTTAAATTTAGTGATTTATAATTGCTGCAATTGTGTGAATATGCCGAGAAAGTAAAGTAAAAACGAACCTGACTCTTTCTGTTATATTTGTGGAGAATTAACTTTTAAAAAACAAAGACGAAATTTCACTAAAGTTGTGATGGAGTTTCCCTGTGGCTCATCAAGACAAATCTTGGGCTCCCCATATTTGTTGCATAACCTGCGTTAAGAATTTGAGTGATTGGAAGAAAGGGTCCCGTTCTATGCCGTTTGCTGTACCCAAGATTTGGACCGAACCAAAAGATCATGTTTCGGACTGCTATTTTTGTCTTACAGATATAAAAGGTATTAATTCTAAAAAAAAAACACACTGAAATGAAATATTTACCTCTTGTAGAGCCGTCTAAAGTTCTTCTTCCACCATTGCACATTAAATTAGGCCTAATTAAAAATTTTGTTAAGGCGATAGATCGGAATGGGAGCGGATTTTTTGAAAAATTCCCTAAAATAAGTGACGCAAGGATAAAAGAGGGTATTTTCGTTGGACCTCAAATTAGGGAGTTAATAAAAGATCCAGTATTTGAAGAAAAATTGAACGATCTAGAAAAACGAGCATGGATATCTTTTAAAAACGTTGTTACAAATTTTCTAGGTAACCATAAGAGTGAGAAGTACAAAGAGTTTGTTAGCGAGTTGTTGTTGGCTTATCAAGCATTGGGTTGCAACATGTCACTCAAGATTCATTTCTTAGACTCACATCTGGATTTTTTTCCGAAGAATTTGGGAGCTGTGAGCGATGAGCACGGGGAGAGGTTCCATCAGGCCATTTCACAGATGGAAAAGCGCTATCAGGGCAAATGGAACCCAAGGATGTTGGCCGATTACTGTTGGACGTTAAAAAGGGACCATCCAGGAGCTAAATTTGCCTGAAAATCCTAAATTATAAATTCATAATAGAACTTTTTTGTTTCGGACTGTCATTATTTGTTGAAATTTTTAAATTACGTTAATCAATAAAATTCTAGGCCAATAATTGTTTTTTAGTTACTTATTTTTACTAACAATCATCGATCAAAGTAAAAAATATGAGTGAAGTTCGTGTGGCACGACAAAGTTCAAATTTTGTTCCCCAGTGTTATTAGTCCGGTCAAAGTAGACATTCAAGGGTAGGTTCTATGTTCTATATCTTTTATGAATATCCGTTTGGCTGAAAAATGTAGTTGACCTTAAATTTTATGTTTGCATTCATACGATTTATGGCGATTTTTCACACATTGTTTATGATGGTGTTCTCAACATTAGTACAATTTTTTAGCTTGTTTCAATTTATGACCAGACTATTTCTAGGAATTAAATAGATAGGTACTAAATGCATTTACCCTTTTTATTAACTATAAATAACTCGGAATACCTAATTTTCAAACATAAACCAAATAATGGTTAAACTAAAATTAAAATTGCTGCCTCGTTGGTCTAGTGGTTGCAAAGCACGACTGCTGAGCATGAGGGCTTGGGTTCGATTCCCAGGTCGGGCAAAGTGTTATTGGGTTTTTCCATCAGGAATTTCTCAGTAGCAGCCTCGGAGTCTGGATTAGTGCCCGGTTGATGGCAATAGGCTCGCTCCCTATTACATGGGACTTAGACGTAACTGGCGAAATGAGGGTGTATCTTTGCCTAACCCTTCGGGGATTACAGGCGTGATGTTATGTTATGTTAAAATCAAAACTGGGATTTAATTTTACTCCTTACTAAAAACAGAGCTAGTTTTATATTATTTTTAGAAAAGTGGTTTAGTTTAAAAGACAAGCCTAATCAAATACGATCACCCTTTGGAATATGCTACATCTACATCCGCATGATCGCGGATGCGGAAGCTCCGCAATTGCGGATACGGATGCGAATATTCGCAACAACCCTAGTAGGTGGTAAGTATACGTTCCGTTCTAGCAAAAAAAAAAGCAAGTCTAAGTAATTGATTGAATAAACGTTTAGTATCGGAAGCTAAAACCATACTAAAACTGACAAGGTACTTAGTCAGTTATTTGATTATTTCCATTGTTTCGAATTTTCTCCGCTTACATTGGCAATCTGATATTGCAGATTACCTACGACGTTGCAAATATTACCGTGGCGATTGTTTATAAACTGATCTTCTTGGGAAGAAAGAATATTTGTTTTTACATCTAGTATCTTCTACCAGCCATCTTGATGATTTGACCACAAATTTATGTTTTTAGGATAAAACCGCTACTATTATACTACTTACATTAAATATTTTCATTTACAATGTAGGTATGCTTTTTCTATTATAGATGCTATATCAAGTGATAAGATTAGGTAACGTCGGATAGGCATATTTAAACAATGTGATGATAATCTACGCCGGTTTAATAATAATAAACGGCTCGGTGGGCGCAGTGGTTGAGCTATTTATTGGCTGCTGTGTTGCGTGTCGCGGTTTCGATTCCCGCACAAAACAAATATTTGTAAGGCTTATAGATAGGGTTTCCGGGTCTGGCTGTTTGTGAGTTTATATAATGTTTGTAAACGCACTCACGATACTGGATTTTTAGAAAATTCCCGGTGTGGATAATGTAGGGAATGTTTTTTTTTTATTTATAAAGCTGAAGCGATTTTTTGTTTGTTTAAACGCGCTAATCTCTAGAACTACCAGTTGGATTGAAAAATTGTTTTTGTATATGATAAACAGATTCATAAGGAATAGTATAGGCTATATAACAACACGGTACTACCCACGGAGCGGCGCGGCAACCAAAGACGTAACTTAGCATGGGTGAAAAAAAAACACGCTTACGATGTTGCAGGGAGCAGCTAGTAATTAATACGAGAACAAAAAGTGTTTTTTCTTTAATTTTAATACAATTCTGCTTCATTACGATTGGCTGAATAAAACCTTGGTTCGTTTTATAAATAGTGAACATAGTTCTCATCAAATACACGCTTATCAGTAGATCATGGCTGTCACACTAATTAACTGAACGACTGTAGTTTGAACAAATAAGTCTTATTGTGACGCAACATTTCGTAATACAACAACGTCGAATCTTTATTGGCTTATTCTATATTTGTTAGGTTAGATAATGAACCCTATTTTTCGTAAATGCTTGAGGCCTTAGTTCCCTATTGACAAGATGAGGCAATATGGTATTATGATCATTAAAACGACTTTAGCAATTGTACGCACAAGAACTTCTTAACAGAACGTTTTTATTCTGCGCACTGGATTTTTAACTCTGCGTTGAAAATTCAAGTGCAGGGAAAGTTATGCTACATTAGGTACTGACTGTTAGGCTGTTCCGACAGGGCGGCATGCAAACGTACATTTAGTGGAATGTATGTACCTAAATACAAACATACATAGACTGCTAAAATCATAACTTACCCTTTTTTAGTCGGGTAAATAGCGCGTTTAAATAACATACTCCTAGATGTCCAACTTCAGGGGCAGAATAATTTACTAAAAAATTCTTTATCAAGCAGTTTGTACCTAATACTAATTTTATTTTTTACTCATGCTTCTTTAATATACATATTTGTCATGTTTAGGTTGAAATTTAATAATACAATTAATTTTCCTCTATTTGTAACAAACAAATGCTTCTCGCTTACCATAGGTTAACTGAGGATTCTTTTGTCTCAACTTTTTGAGGAGTTCTGCAATCTTTTTTAAGGAGTCAGGCGATCTAGAGTATCCTGTCAGAAAGTGTGTATAATAGTCTACATCATTCAATGCCAATCCTTCTATCAGGTCATCCAATTCTTCATTTTTTAATATATTCCCTTTTATATGTTTGTATGCTGTGTGGGTTGAGAACTGTACAGTGTTTATCGAGTCTACTTCAAAGCCTAACACCTGAAACAGTAAATTTATTAATTGTATTTTTGTAGTATGTGATAATGCATTAATACATTTTTGTGTTTAATATAAACCAAACAAAGCAAAGTTATATTCCACCGGAATACATTATTCTTTTAAATTTTTTAGTCCACAAGTACTCGTAACTTGGAAATTCAGAATTTCATACATAGAAATTGCCTTCACAGTGAGCTAACAAAGTAAATAAAGTACTTAAGGAAACTATTGCTATCTTGAATGCTATTAATATGATACTAAAAAACACATATAACAGTACAGATAATTTAAGCCCATAGTAAAACATTAAAAACTAGTTGTGTTTATTTTTATATTCTAATGGAACATAACACTTTTATTTAAACTGCACTAGAGTTAATTGAATGGTGTTCTTTATTATAATTTAAGCATGTTATAATCCTTATATGTGGCACAGGTCACTTCGCATCACACAAATAGGAAAAAAAAAATAAGCACTGATCAGTAGCATGCTTGCATGTAGGGAAAATTTCTAAAACAATACAATGATCATTTGTTTTTTTTTGTGCTTGATTATTAAAATCTTTGAGTGTTGTTCCTGACCTTCTTTATTATCAACTTCCATGTTTATTAGGTATTTAAAATAAATATGTGGGTTTTCCTAACTACATTTAAAACAAACAAGAATAATTATCATGTAAAACATGGCTAAGCAATAAAACAATTATGAACAAGGGCAACAATATCATGACAATACAATAAAGAATAGGCATAGTAGAGGTCAAGGTTTTGTTACTCAAACATTACAAGATACAAGAACCTACAAAACACATAATTTGATTCTTTTCTTATTCTTCTGTTTAACATTTATACCTATCCTGTTATTTTTAGCAGATACAAAAGCAGCCGAGTAACAATACTTTTTTAGTTTTATTGTTAAAATAGTTTATTTTAGTTTTATTGTTAATTAGTAAATCATAGCTTACCACTAAAATGCAGTATTTAAGTGTTAAGCTAAATTATATTATTTACTAAATCACTGAATCAATAAAATTGTGACTTTGATGGGTTATTCTTAAGACGTATCTACAGTTCCTGGCTCAAAAAAAACCACTGCAAAGTTTCAAGAGTAGCAGCCAGTATTTATTGAAATGGCAAATAGTTTGTATTTATCATAAATAAAAAACATTTTTTCTTTTTTTTTTTCAAAAATCCTGTACACTTTAGGTTTTTTTCAATCTATTATATTTAAAACACAGTATTTTGCCCATTTTTACAACACCAATTCGGTGTTAAACACTTTAATCAATAATTCAATAACGATAGTGTTGTGTTTACATAGAGCATGCAAATTGTTTCCTATCACTAAGGTAAGATGATAAGGTTACCTGCAGTGGAAAAACAGCACTTTTATTTCCAACGTAACCATGCACCACATGGCTCTGAATAGACAGTACTCTAGGCGTTGGATCTGAAGACATCCTCGAAAATATTCACTACGATTGAAATATTTTTTGTTTTTTTTTTAAGCGGAGCACGCACAACGTGTCGGTCCA
Organism: Hoplodrina ambigua; assembly: GCA_949774945.1. Classification (NCBI taxonomy): domain Eukaryota; kingdom Metazoa; phylum Arthropoda; class Insecta; order Lepidoptera; family Noctuidae; genus Hoplodrina; species Hoplodrina ambigua. The sequence goes on along the minus strand of OX458977.1, from coordinate 8,680,760 downwards.
GGAGACTGAACGGAACTAACTAACTTATATTCACGCGCCCGCTTATCAATGAATAGCTTAAATATATCTCAGAAAGGCAATATGTTAATAAATATGATATGAACAGTGTTCCTTTCATCTTTTAACTACAGATGTTCTGTCAAATGTGACAGACAAATATTGTTGCTGTTAAAAAGATTTATTAATTACATGGTAACATTCAATGTTGCTTTGTCTTTTTCGTGTTATTTTAGGGTGCGTTCAATTGTATCTCGGCGAGAAAGTTGGCCGCCAAATGTGTTGAAAGGATTTGTCTGAAATCATGGAATTACAGTACATCATGCACAGAGTAAATTATGATGCCTGAATATTACGGAGAAGATAATACAATAAATTTTATTCTAGCAGGTTTTTCTGACCCGGTGACGGGGGCGCTATCAATGTATAAATAAAAAAAAATCTGCCAAATTGAGAACTTCCTCCTTTTTGAAGTCGGTTAAACAGCCTCTGTATCATTTAGATTGATTTTACTATATTAGTTTCATTTCCAGCCACCGACTTAAATAAATACAGGGTGTCCGGTTTTCAATGGATTATCTTGAAATGGGTCATGGTAGAACTAATAACTAACCAGGAAAAAAATACAAATAAAAAAAAAAAACAAGTAGTACCAAAGATATGATTAATTTAATAAAATTCGTTGTTTTTTGTGACCTTTTTTTACATTCTTGTTCACCACGACCACGAATTAATGAATTCTGACAGTTTTTTATTGTTAACGTAATTTACGTTAACTAAGCTGATAGATACTTAAGTAATCAAAAATAGAACTGCTATTAAACGGTTTTGAAAAAAAAACAACTTGAACTATGTTCTTTTGAAAAAAATCGTGATCAATTTTCTTTTTGAGCAAGTTTAAACGTCCGTAGCTTAAAAAAGATGTATCGAAACACAAGTGGCCAATAATTTTATAAGATTATGTGTTTATAGCCGATTTCAAAATGGTATGATTCAGTTTTGTACCTAATATAAATAGTGAATTATTGCTATTCGTTTTTAAAAGGAGCGTTTGGGTAAACAACAAAGTTTGAGATATTACAATATTTATTTACATTAAATGTATCTGGTCATTGGGGTTTAATAAAAAACAGCAGTTGATATTAATGACACTGTTTTTGACTGCTACGCATGAGGTTTTGGGTTCGATTGCCAGGTCGAGCAGTGTTATTGGGTAAAGTGTTATATATAACTGGTGAAATGTGGCTACACCTCTGCCCTTCGGGGATTACAGGCGTGATGATAAGACTGTATTCGTTGTAAATTGTCTGCCACCCACTCTGATTCAGACCCTACATTTTAGAATAAATGCTCTCCTAAGTAGTCGTATATCACGTCGATCGCTTATTTTTGATGTGGTTGACCGGACACGGCTACCTAAGTCTTTCAAGGATCGACTTCGCGTAATAATTTTCCTTAAGACAGCCCAAATAAAAAAAAAAACACGGTCACACCACATTTTCATCATATCACATCCCACAAGTCGCATAACAGGTTAACCAAGTTTTCCTATTCATTACTAACGTCTACAAATCATTTTATTTAAACCCAGATGGTCAGGTTCATCTAATGTTCAAATTTGTTACAATATTGCAAACTTTGTTGTTAAACCAAATTCCGCTCCTTTTGAAAACGAATAGCAATAATTCACTATTTACATTAGGTACAAAACTGAATCATACCATTTTGAAATCGGCTATAAACACATAATTTTTTAAAATTATTGGCCACTTGTGTTTCGATACATTTTTTTTAAACTACGGACGCTTAAACGTTTTCATAAAGAATTTTTTTCACAATTTTTTCCAAAAGAATATAGTTAAAGTTGTTTTTTTTTCAAAACCGTGTAATAGCAGTCCTACTTTTGATTACTTATCTATTAGCTTAGTTAACGTAAATTACGTTAACAATAAAAAACCGACGGAATTCATTAATTCGTGGTTGTGGTGTACAAGAATGTAAAATAAGGTAGGTAACAAGAAACAATTAATATTATTAAATTAATCATATCTTTGGTACTACTTGTTTTTATTTTTTAATGTATTTTTTTTCTGAATCGCCATTAGTTCTACCATTTCAGTTCACCCATTTCAAGATAATCCATTCTTTACCGGACACCCGATATATCTATTGGTTGTAAATGGCAAGAAGCTAGTAATAAAACTAAAATAATTACAGCTATTAGGGTTTATTGATTATTAGCACTATTTGTATTGGTTGGTTGTTCTTGTGTCATTTCATATGCTCTTTCTAATGTATCAGTGATGATCTTCATATCATTTTCAATACTTCTGGCCCAGTTTTCTACATCACCAATTTCTTTTAGGGCACTACTGAAGTTTTCAACTAGAGCAAGCCATTGTTGTGTCTGTTTAGCAAAATTTATAGCTCCCTGATGCAAGAGCTTTGCTTCGGCATCCAACTTTTTTTGATTGAGGTAAGCCTGAGCCACACTGAAAGGATAAATAAAAAATTACATTAATTAAAAAAAAATATCACAATATTTTTCATTTGAAAACCTATTGTGAATTGTTGGGTACTCCATACTTGTGGTCATGCAATTTGAAACCATTTACACAGAATTGGATTATTTGGGTAATCCTTTAGTCTGGTTGGTATGTGATGGCAAATGTTTAACACACCTGCTTTTCATGCATCAGGTTGAGGGTTTGTTATCTGGCAAGTACCAATGTGACTTTTTGAATTTATATAAAGTACTTTCTAAGGTTTTCTAGGACATCGCTGACAATGGTGAGGGAATAGATGGTAAGGAAACCTAGGACTTGCAATTAATATGAGTCTGAAAACACCAATCCGCCTTGAGCAAGTATTGTGCGATTATCAATTCTCATGGCCTTCACCCTGCAGTAGTACAATAATTGGCATTTATTATACCTTTTCCCATTTTACTTTTTCGTATGGATATTTTTAACCAATAGATTGAATTGACAGATTTTATTTGTGGATTTCTTGTAAATGGTGAGTATGACATTAGTTAATAAATACAAATGTCCAATAATAAAGTTAACTTAACTCATTGACTGCGGGAAAACACACACGTTGTGTTTCGACTAAAAAACGCAAGTGCGGCGCACACACACCGTATGTGTTTTTCTATGGCGAACGCACGAACATTGGTAGCTAGCCGCACTGGCGTTTGGCGTAGCGAATGTTCGCCCGCAGTCATCGGGTTAACTCCCATTTCTTTGATCAAAAGTACAGCCAAAGATATTTAACCTGTGGCATACTTGCATCCATTTAACTGTACAATTTTTTAAGATTTTAACGAGAGTTATTATGATGTAATTTACAAACCCAACATTGAGGTGATCGACGAGAGCTTGAGTCAAATCGTTAGCTGCAGCTATGCATTCCTTGCGTTTTTGTTCTGAAAGGGGAAATCGATTATTTTAAGTTAAGTAACCACTTACTTTGTATTTTATGTACATTTATAAATGTTTACCTTGTATGACTCTCTTTGAAGCTTGTTTTACTTGGTGTTCTTTTATTAGTGAAGATAACATACTGATATGTTTTCGTTTCGTACTCTCGATAACTTCTTTAGCCAAGGCTATAACTATTATATATTATTGTATCCTTCTTAATGTTTAGTTTGGAAGTATGTAGGTCACAAAACTTGTCAATAGCCAGTATTGTCAGTATTTATTATCTCAACAATAAAATTCGACGATTTCTTGAATACCTACATCGTACCTAATTTACGAGTTATGACAATGACTTTAATGACAATACATAAATCAGTGTGGCCAGCTTAAAAAATGGCCGGAGCATATGATTTTATTTTTATTAAACCAGGAGAAAATAAAATATTCAAAAGAAAATGTTTATTTATTTTTTAATTTAATTTGATTTAATTGTTTAAGTCTAAATGTACTTTATCATAGATTGCTCTAGCTCAAACACTATTTCATTGTGTGATAAATAATGTTAAGATTTTTTTTTCTCTATTGGCAATACTTTGAGGTGGCCCGTGTTGCTCATGACTTTGAACATATTTATACCCATTAGTTTATTTTTTAATTTTCTACATGTTAAATATCGATTTCATTATTCATGAGACAAAATATTGTATTGGTGGATCAATGTCTGATTGATGTCTAATACTTAACTAGTGTAGATTGAGTGAAGCAAACATCAGATTCTTTACAAGATAGGTAGGCAAATATGAAATATAAAAAAAATTTAATAATATTTTCGGGTTGATACTATGTATTGTGAATGTTATACATATTTTCGAAAATTCTGTTGTCAAACAAAATACTATACGTCTCATACCTACATCACATATATACCATAAGTCCCATCTTGATGGCTCAGTGGTCAAGACGCTCGCCTCTCATCGCTCGGCTGCGGGTTCTAAACCGGGCAAGGACTAATGTGACTTTTTTTCATATTATTATAGACTTATTATGTTTATCTTGGACATCGGTGAAGGAAAAAAAGGTGCGGTTACCTAGACTTAAAATTAAAATAAGTCTGAAATCTCCAATCCGTCTTCAAGCGTGGTAATTATTGCCCAATGGGACAATAAATAGGCTGGTATTATTATATTGTGTTGTTAATGTGCTTACATAGTGTGTGTGCACTAGCGCTATGCATTATACCAAATCGTAAGTTTTAGAACAGCTGTTATCCGTGTCACGTGGTAATGATGCGGATAATTTATAATTTACAACTGTCGCTAGCGGACTCCACTGTAGTAAGCACACGATTGCATTGCATTAATTATACCTCGCTAATGGAAGAGGCCAATATCGATTTTCGCTTATCGCTTACGACGGCGCCAGCTGTGAACCATTGGAAAAAGATTTCAAGCTTGTTTCATTTTACTCATTTATGTGTAGAGCTGATAGGGTACAAATTCTATTGTATTTTATCGATAAAAACAGAACGAAAAATTTTCTGATAGAAATTATAGCTTCCGTGGCGTGATATAAAATTCATTCTATAAAAATAAAACTAATCTATGATTTTGTTAATTAACAATGTTTTATTTCTTTTTGACATTTGCTTATGTTAATCCTACTACAGTCTTCATTAAAAGTAAATAGGGAACAGCAAATAAATTATGCTTGTGTCCTGTCTTCACTGTGGCTGACCGCGGCGTATTTCGCTTTGAGTTTTTCATTGAATTCAGGGTCGTCCCACCCCCATAGATGGTGTGTGCCATCCCCTGTGCGGTGTGCACGCTGTTTTATAATATCAGGGGACACGTATTTCAAGTCGTACGCTTGTCCAATCTGTAATAAGAAAAAAATAAATAATTAAAAAACAATTGGACACTACGAGTCAATTGACGTACTTTTTATGAGCTGCCAAAACTGTGAAGTCACTTTTTTGACAACTCAATTGACTAACTATTTAAAAATTTCAATGCAACTCAAAATATAATTTTACAGTTCATTGAATATTAATCGAGTTTTTAGGGCTAAAATAAAGTTTAGAGAATTTAAGTCTTGGATTTGTTAGTTAGGTATTAGTGTCTAATACAAAATGTTTTTGTATAATAGTTAATAATCTAATAAAGGTTTTTTGAATGGAATTTAATATATTTTCTAAGTTATCTCGGACGTCACTGACATTAGTGAAGAAAAACATTGAAAGGTAAGCTAGACTTATAATAAGTCTGAAATCGCCATTCCACTTTGACCAAGCGTGGTCTTTGCATGAAAAGAGGCTTTTGCCCTGCGGTGAAACAATAACAGGCTAGTATTTTTTTATCTACTAATAACTGAGTATATTCACTGACGATGCATAATGTCGTGTTTTCGTGTTACAGTGCCAAAATTTAAACTGCCGCCCATAAAGTCTTATAACAAGTTTCCAGCTCCAAGTTAAAGTTTTGCAAGCAGCATAGTTCAAGGAAATAAGTGGCTATTACTGGCACACAATCAGGTCGGGATTGGAGCTGCCATATCGTCCAGCTAGTGATATTTTAAACTTTGTCTTTTTCATAGGACATTGGTGTCGATTCTATTATGCCCGAAGTAAACTTAATTATGACCACTTCTTTCTTTTTTTCTCCAATAAAACAAGAAAGAGGCGGACATATTTTAGAGCTGTCAATTTTAGTTGATTTGAAATTTCCATGCAATAATAGTTGATATGTCAGAACGCATTCAAACACAACAAGTTCAAGGCAAATCTAATTTGACATCTTTAACTTATTTCTAAGGTGTCACCGTCCTTTTCTTCGGCTGTTTAAGAAATGCCAATTCTCTAATTTTAGTTTAGTTTGCGAACGAAGGAATCGACACCAAAGTTTATTTTCAGAAAAATGTTGAAATAGGTACGCATTGTTTATTGTTTTTGCTACAAAATCATGGCAACCCTGTCTCTGGGTTGACCGCCAGAAGGGTTATGCCTATTTATTTTTCTGCTGTACACTTTGTTAAAAGGGGCCCAATGAATAGATACCTTTGCCATGAGGTCGATGAACACGATGGTGGGTGTGAGCATGTTGTAGAGGGGAAGCTCAGTCGCGCGGTAGTCCCATGGGAAAGTGTGGTGGTAGTTGTGGAAGCCTTCCACACAGATCATCCATACTCCTATGTTTTCACGCGGGTTCAGCGACCTTACAGAAAAACATATTTTTTTCATTTTAATCTGAAGAATGACGACCGAGACGCCAACGATTTGTGCAATTAAATTAAGAAAATTGTAAGTACCTAGACGTCTTATAGTTCGTATAAGCCACATATAATTGTAATTCAATTTTATTTATTTCTCGTATTAATAAGTATTGCTTACGAGTCCCTTTAAATGGGTTTTAGTAATTGTTGAAATAATTGAATTGACTTTGAATTGCATATTTTTGGCCTAAAGTACCTAGTTTGTATCGCGGATGCGATGAATTTTGCCGTTAACAAATAGGTAAGTATAGTATCTTCATACTATATCTATATTGCAAATTTTCATTATTCTGTTTAAAACAGTGATTTATTTGAATGAATTAGAAAAACCTTCACATTTTTTTTATATTCGATTTTCAAATTGAGATTTTTTTTTAAAGTACTTACTTGTCATAAGGCCTGTACCCGAAGGTGTGCGCGAAGCTGTTGACGCTCCACACGACGTTGATCCCGCAGGTGTACCTCAAGATAGTAGGTATGAAGAACGCGTTCGTCCAGGTCTCGCCCCAGAAGTAGACTGGTATTACGGTGGGCAGCACGAAACACAACAGCGGCATCATTTTCATGTAGTGCCTGTGGGAAATCGTCAGAATGATTTCAGTATCATCCTATTTTTCACATCCTTATTCGTAGTTTTTCTGCCGTTTTATTCACATGTCCGAATATCAGTATTACACCTCGCATTAAAAAAAAAACACATTACATCACATTTATTTAAATGAATGTGCCATGACTTAAAAGTAACGAGCGTCTCGATTTAAACACGAAACCTTAACTCGCTCAGATTTATCAACATGTCAACATAAAACAAGTACTTAGGTATCAACTTTGTTGGCTGAAGTGTGAACTTCATAATACGCTCGCCTGGGCCTAACGCTTGTAAAACAGGTACATAAGCAAAATAAAATCAGAATGTCTACTACACTAGGAATTAATGTTATTTGTGTAAACTTTCACAGAACGGCCCTCCGTTCTGTGAAAGTTTATATGTATATCTAGAATGAGCGCGGCTAGTGATCGATTTTCAAATTGCATATACCCGTTCCACACATAATAGTTATTTAGTTGTAAGCTTTATTTAAAACTAGCTTCCGACCGCGACTTTGCGTCAAGGTTGATTTATTATCCCACGGGAACCGTACATTTTTCCGGCATAAAAACTAGCCTAGGTATGTGTGCCAAAATTCATCTAGATCTGTTTAGCCATTTTTCCGTAATTGAGTAACAAATGTCCATCGTTCGAAACTTTTGTTTTTTTAATAGATAGTATTAAGTAAGATCAATTGGTGATACTAATGCTTGTGTCTTATAAAATTAAAACTAAATAGTATAGTATGATTGCCGTTTTCCCAAATCAAAAAACGAGTCGATTTAAACAATTTTACATTAGCGGTCTCGTGCCAGGCCCACGGGTAGGGGTGGTTGATACGTCGTGTCCATGTTTATTTATTTTACCTCCAGTTAAAAGACACAAAGGTCTTAGAAAAATATATAATTCTTTGCTTTTCCTTTTAATACCGAGTACAGCAGTGGCTTTTGTAAGCGTACGTATAAATATAGGAGACAGAACCGGCGACAACCGCTCGCAGAGAAATATGGTTTCACTTATAACACAGAATTCTGGAGGGTATTAGATAATCGTAGAGGGTTATATTTGTAGGGACACTATTTTTATGTGTAGCATTTCTTTTCTTGGGTTGTCATAGGATTATTATTTTATTCTGGGCAATATATTTTGTTGAACTTGTCTAGTCCAAGGACAGAATCTGTTTGGACTTATTAGTTCGTAAGTGACATGACCTCACTGGTTTGATGTGATGATATGATTCTTTGTAAAGACTGACAAAAAAGTTTCCTTTGGCTGACTTTGTCTTTGTCTTTGTTCAACATAAGCTTTTTTTTACCGCTGGATTTGAGTAGCACAGGACCGGTCACTGTGGCAATTTTTAGGAAGAATAATGGCCTGCTGTGGACTTTGTTCAGCTGAAATGATGATGAAGCATTTTTACTTACTTTCTCTGAAACATCACAACAGGATCAGCATACAAGTCGGTAAGATCAATTCGCTTTCCACCTTCAATGACTTCTGGACTCTTCTTGCAGCAGAGCCAGCCCATGTGTGAGAAGAAGAGGCCTCGCTCTGCATTGTGGGGATCTGCGTCTGTGTCTGCGTACTTATGATGGGTTCGGTGGTCGCGCGCCCACTCAAATATGCAGTCCTGGTACACGGAAATGATAAAATGGTTGAGAAGTTAGTTACGAAGATCTAGCTAGAAAATCTGCCTGTTTGGACAGTAGTCTACTACTGTCCAAACAGGCAGATTATCTGTTTGTTTCTTTTATAAACCCTGACATTTATGTTTTTCTTAAGTGACATTAATAATCCTAAAGTCTTGAAGATCGGCAAAGTGTCGGAGATGGGAAACTTCCTGCGTACATGACGTTAGTTTCTCGTTAACGTTTACAATATTATAATACGTAACACAGTCCTTAATGATCCTATAATCGACCCTTTCTGGGTCTGCTTCATCAATTTGCACGTTAACTAAGTAAACAGTCAAGTTCTTGACATAACAGTGTAGATACTTATCATTAATTGACTTGATGAGGACTGGTAATGATTTAGGCAAACGCCCTTGACATAAGAGCGTAGTTTGACAATACTATTTGCATTTCTAGCACTTATTATTTGTATCTGGTTATAACTTTACATTTAACTAAATAAGCCCAGATAATTTGAACTATAAAATTCATATATATAAGCATACGCCCCTAATAATTCCTCTGAGGAAAAAGGGAAAAATACGTAAGGAAATTTGCATAGGCACGTACACGGTCTAAAAAGGTTTTAAATCGAAATTTCACTTTTGTAAACAGTAGCCCATGAAACATAAAACTTAAGTGTGTTGTTGTAATCAAGAAACATATTTCATGTGTATTAGAAGTTCAATATTTGCCTATTAATGGGAACGCATGAACCGCCACATTCTAAAAGCGAAAACAGAATACTAATTACCTGAAAGCCCATGGTTTGCCATAACATAAGCACTACGCGAAGTGGTGTGCGGGCTTTAAAACATCTATGAGTCCAGAGACGATGAGATCCTGCGCCGATTCCGATGGCGCACATTAGGTGGACGGTGAAAGCTGGAATAAAATTCAGTATGTTAATATTTAATGTCCAATTATATCAGACACAGTATCTATGAGAGGCGACGGTTAGCGTTCAAACGAAAAAGTAAGAGTCTTTAGTTCGCCCTAAACAATTATCACTAAACCGGTCAAGCCCCGGCTGACTTACTAGTAAGTCAGAACAATAGAAAATCAATTGTGTCTCATTACGTGGGACTTGAGTAATTAAAACAAATAATAAAAATAATTTATTCTTCCAAAAAGTCCAGAAAGTTACATGAACCAACATTTTCATTTTTAAGGGTGAATGTAAAGAAGCATACAAAATGAGACAACGACTCCCAAAGTCTGACATGCTCGTATCTCGGGTTAGTCGGTGGTCGAAAAATACTACACAATAATTTTACAGAATTGACAACTTTAACATTGCTAAAATGATTAGTATTAGACACCGCATATAAACACATTCAGACTATTACACAACTTAACTCACCAAACACATTAGTCTGCCATTTAGCCGAAGTGAAGACGAGATACAATCCATAAACTGATGCAATATGCAAGTAAAGGAACCAGAATATGTTGAACCACACATACTCGTGTTTCCTGGGACTTGCATGTTTTAGCACCGACACGTCTTTCGCGAGTCCCAGGTCTGAGGTCTGTGTGTCTGACTCGAAGACTACCCCACTGGGGACTGGATCCACTTGAGGTGGCATGGTCTGGAAATAAACGGGTGTTTTGTTATTCAGTTATTAATGATAAAATTGTCTAAACGCAATAAATTAATCCGACTTGAAAATTTGACTTAGTTTTTGAATAATTTTAGATATTTTTTACGACTTCAGAATGTTTTTTTCCTGACTTCTTATTATATCTTGCTGTTGGTAAAGAGTATTTTTAGTTACAGATTTAGATATTATTATGTTTATTTGCTAACAATTTACGTACTGTAAGATACATAAGTGCTTCCGTTACATTTTATCTAACGACATGCTAAATCGTAGACCTAGAAAACACAATCAACGAATAGATAAAGCATTATTATAGATTAGCATCTAGCATGTACATAATTCAAATAAAGAATTAAAATAGTAAATTGAAATAAATTAAACTTAGACAGTAATATGTTTGCGTAATTCTCTGTAATAATAATAATGTTATTTACGTATACTTTTGTCTTTAACAGTTTAAATACCTTGTTAGGTACACATTCTATCTATACTCTTAAATAATTTTCTAGAACCGTTGTTTCTATATAATCTCATATAAATCAGGGTTTAATATTTGACTCGACGTAACGATACAAACAAAAAACCCTTTTGTCTTAATAAGATGAATTGCGATGACTTGTTAAGTCTAATAATTGCACTTGTTAGAACGGCAGATGCATTTAATTATCTCATTAAGAGTTTCGAATTAAGTTTGCGTTAACTTTTCTTGGCATGAAATGCAAGATTAAGAAAATCGTAAGATTTGAGTTGGCAGGAAGACCGCTGTTAAACGTTTTCTAATGAAAATCGTGTTAAAATCATGTGCGGAACCAACTTTGGAAGAACTATTGTTTTTTCAGATTCTTAATGAGAAGTTCTGGCTAATGTAACTGAAATTCAATGTTATGCAATATTATTATAAGGACTAAATTCTGTTTTAGCCTTACCGCTAACAGCTTATCTGATTCTTCTAAATAAATTGTGAGCTGATCCCGGTAGGAATTTTGATACAAAAATTGTAGGTGCGAATACGCTTCAACAAATTTAGACATTATTTTTGAAGTTTTAAGGTACACTTTTCTCTTACTGAGAGGTAACAGAAGATATCTCTTCAAACTTATCCTTTTACTATGCAATAATTACGACTATATTTCAATTATACATGTAAATATAAAACAAGAGCCACCTACCTCCTTCGTTGTTACAGATCACTGAAATATCTTATTGTAACAACTCTTGGACACACACTGATTCCCAATTCCTGATGTCCTAGTATATATAGGATACAATGAAAATGATTTGAATTTCAAATGAAGCTAGTAAAACTATTTATATACTTACAGTAAACTAGCTGCATCCTGCGGCTTCGCGTGGTTCTTCTATCCGTGTAAAGTTACTGTCTTTAGTTACTGCTCCTCTCCCGTAGGTCGTAGCCTGATGGGATATAGCCTATTCCTACTATTCCTCATGAATCTAGCTATCACACACAGAGTTTTTTCCAATCCGACTGTTAGTACGTTTAATTACCCACGTAATGAGACACAATTGATTTTTTATTGTTAAACAAACACACAAACTAACAAACAAAAAATACTCTTCAGCTTTATTATATTATAAAGTAAATAAACTAGGCCGGCGTTTGTTTCATAAGAGTTCATTGTATTGTAAACAGACATTAACTATGTAAAGTTAATCGGTTCAAAATATTTGTTAATTAGTTCAATAGTACATGTTTAGGGATCTAGGTGGCTTTGTTATGTGTTCTGTTTGAATCACGTCGACTCTGTGTTTTCATTGTAGTTGGTGGGTAACTTCTGCAAAAGTGTGGTTTTTCTTGACAATAATTTTATAGTGTAAGTGGCTAAATGCCTATCTGGATTATGTTCTATTTGTCAAATAAATATCGTTCTTAGCATATGGCTGAAATAACTGCATTTTAGTGATATTTCTTGCATAATACCAGCCTATTACTACTGCAGGGCAATCTCATCCAGAGAATGGATTGGCGATTTCAGACTTAATTATAAGTTCAGGGTTTCTTCCCGATGTTTTTCTTCACCAATGTGGTGTTCACGATAAACTTAGAAAGTACGTACGAATTGAAAAAGTCACACTGGTACTTGCCCGGTATCGAACTCGCAAAATACACTTACATAAAACAAACATATTTTGTAATACTGTGTGGGTAGGCGTGTCAGTCCGACATTTAATAACATATTTCCTATACGATATTTAGGATATATCGTGGTCCGTTTACGTCCATGTACTCGTATCCTCGGGTCTTATTGCATTTCAGACGTGGCGTCGGCGGAATCCATCGCGGCTAGTAATTTCCGCAGAGTCGACCAGGCGATACTACGGTTTAGTTTAGTGGCAACACCAAATTATTTTGTGTACAGATTATTACATTCTCTATAAACCAGATTGTTGTACTTAGTTGCATTAATATTTTGAAAAAGATTTGTTACTAAATTTTGATACTTGCTCGTTGCTATTGCAACACTATAAAAGGTTTTTTTTGGAGATGTCCGCTACACTGTTCCTAACCACTGAAGCTTCTGAAAGCCAGTTAAGTTCAGAAATCAACAGTTGCGTCTACCAGAAAAGCGAAGAGGCAATGAAGCTCGACGAGTCCTGGGAAATGATTCAACTGTCTTGGATATCGCAGCGAAATTATTCAGAAAGAAAATCGGATTAAGAAAAAACAAATCATTGGGAAATGATTCACTATGGTTCCACTGACTAAGTTTGGTTTCAATGCTCATTATTACAGATACCTAAACAAAATAAGAGACAATAGGAGATGGACGGATACTGGCTTAACAGTTCATCAGATTAGCTGACATGGTTCGGCGGTCTAAGGCAAATTCTACATAAACTAATTGAACCTTTCGTATTAACTACCACACAAGTCAATTATACCTACAAAGTTACGTAATTTCTTTCAAGAAAGTTCGGCCATTCGAACAGATTTCTTTTTATGTTAAGACAATGAGATCGTAAATGAATCGGATTCTGATTACCATTGAAGTTGCTCGATTAGGCCGGGAAAGGGTGATCGTAAAACGTTTGGTAGTATCGTACTCGTAAAAACAATATCAAAGTCTTGGTCGTTGAATGATCGAATCTATTTAGAAATAGAGCCTAGCTTAAGTACAACAATGTATAAGATTTTTTTTCTCAGTAATGTTCAACTATACTCTTCCTATTCCTTTTTCAAAAGGCTGACTGGCTAATTACATACACTTTATTTTAAAAATCGTTACCATTAGAGCTCTTTAAACAAATTACCGTAAAAATGGTGATCTGAGACACGACAACGACTAACTTAATGAGGGTCATAAAAGGGCCTCTACGAGTGTCGATATCTACTTGTCGTTAAGTACTATAGGCGTGTCCTAGGCAATCAGTCTCTCTACAAACCTTGCGGACAGAAACTTTTATCATTATAATCAGCCTAAGCCAAAAAACTGTTATGGAGTTGCATTTTTGAAATCTTCCTTCCGATGTTATTTTGACATGACAGCATCGGGTTTTTTGTATTTGAAACTTTGTACTTTGTTAAAATCTATAAACTTTGTTCCACTTGGGAGGTATTTTTGTTTTAATCCCACTCAGATAGGTATTTTACATATATTCATAATAATGTATTAATTACTCTGTCGGTTTTTTAGTAATGTTGTTCTTCTTTTTAAACCGACAAAAAATCACCTGAACCGCTTCCAGTAAAACACAAATGCATCTAAAAACACGCTCGGAAACCCATTACCGAAACCATGAAAAAACGGTCACAGTTACTGTAATAATCTGGCTAAAAGGCGAAGATTGCAGGCGTATCGTCGCGCTCGAACACATCCGGATTCGTAGCGTAAACACATGTGAACGGAATGAATGGCGAATCTTCCGGTCGGGTAACTGGGGCGTGAAGCGGAGATTTTATTTTGAGGAGGCTGTGGAACCGAGACCAGACTGATTTTTCCACCTCGACGATAATTCCGTATCGTGTTCATTTCCAGTGACAGCTTCCAGCCGATACAGATAAAAGATTTCATCTTTTGCAGCTTATTTATTATTCGATTTAGCGCTGGCCTGTGCTGTAACTGGTTTTCCATTTATGCTAGGTTAAGGGTCTTACTTTATTGTTGCTCTGTTGTTTTTTAGACGTTGGATTATTCATAGGTTAAAGCTGCGTGAAGGCGTTAGTGTGACAACTGTTATACTATTTATGGAATATGGATTCAATTGTGTTGTTATAGTTTTTAATTGTTTGATGGCACTATGTAATTGACGTAACATGTAAGACTAAAAAGTTACTCCATGAGGTGAGACCTCATGGAGTAAAACATAGGTATAAGTAGTATGCGGCCGTTATTATTAATAAGTCAGTTGAGTGACAGAGATGATGCTATGCACCGAATGTCACCATATCTACAAAAATAAAAGAACTGAAATATCTGTTAGTTTAATGACAAATAAAACAAACTAAGGTAAGCATACCAAAAATCGATTGTTAAACATTTTTCGTAGGCCTGATTTTGATAAGACTTTTACTGGCCGATAGCTGTATTTATAAGGAGTAACTTTTTAGAAAAAAAGGAGGTCTCCGCTCAATTACATTAAAACCTCGCAGATAACCAAACATTCGAAGCTAATTTTCTAATAAAGAATTAAAATAGGTTTCGTTAGCAAAAAGATTTTATGTGATCTGTGATTCGCCCACCTAAGTAATTAGAAATCCATGTCCGTTTTTGAAGTTCATACTTACGGACATATTTATATCTTCATATTTATATTGGGTCCACCTGACATTGTGCCTCTAATTGCTGGGTCACCTTGCACTCGAATCTGGACCCTAAACGCCAAAAATATATATAAATATAATAAATCAATTTTAAATACAGCAAGCTCTCCAGTTGAAGTGGCCGCGGTCGCGAGAGCGGTGGTGAACGTAATTTTGACTGGAATGGCCACCGCCCGATTACTGGTATTGTGGTTAAAATGGGTTCCGATCTTGAAAAACGATTCGCTTGTGTGGTCGTCAAATTGGAATCCAGTGTTCGGTCATTTCGCGTTAAATTTTGATTGAATTTTACCAGTATACAGTTAGAATTCTATTTTTAGATTTGATAGTTTGTTTAATTGATCTATAGTAAATCGGATTGGTTAAAGTTTAAACGAATTGTAAAACTGTGACCGCTTCAACTGTGGTATAGGTGACAGATCAAGGATTGTCGTTTGGCTTGATCCTGTCTGTTTTTTTTTTTGCACACAACATTTTAATTTATGACAATGATACCCTAAATAGATAGATGTTTGCAAACCAGTTTCATTAAAATAATTTTAAGTTCACGTTAAGATTTGTGCCGGAAGAACTCAAATGCTTGAGCCCCTTAGGCCTCCCCCCCTGGATCCGACACTGACCCTATAGATATATATCTTGAACATCGTCCATAATCCAGATTGAAAATCGACTTTGTCAGACAACAATGTGTAATGCAGCAGTTCCTTCAGAAAATTAAATTACTTCGAGAATATTCATAGTGAGCGTTGTGCAAGCACTGCTCCATTACCTATTGGTCGATAACAAAGAGCCACGAGCACGGAATCAATTTAGAGCACAAGAGCCGTCGGCCATTGCGCATACTTCCTTAACTACTGAGCTAGATTGAACCACTCCGTTTGAATGCGTCTAATAAATTCACGTAAATTAATATTTTTGGGTGTGAGGTGAGTTGTGAAAATAAGATTTTGATATGGGATTGGTTTATTTGAGCAATTGAACGTGGAATGTGAAACTTCCTTTTTAGATGTTCTTTTGTTTTGTGGGTGTGTTTAGAGGCTCTAATCTTACACTTTTGTGCTCCGGCCCGAATTGTCGCACTGCTGGGCAAATGCCTCCCCCATATCCTTTTATGCATTGATGCGCCACTTGAAATCAGACTTCATGATACCCGTTCAGGTTTACTACCTCTTTTGGGCCAATTGCAGTTTCTTAAACAATTAATATTTATTGTTTACTAGCGACCCGCCCGGCTTCGCACGGGTGCTCTCCAACTTTTCCTGTAGAATTTCCAAAAAAAAAAAATCCTTTCATATAAACCTTGTCCGGTAAATTACGAACACAACTAATTGATCCAGCCGTACTCAAGGTCTGTGCTTAGACAATAATGTTATTTATACATATAGATAGATTATAGGTATCGCTAGTTCGGCTTATTTACTGACAATGTATAAACGTGTAGGTATGTACCACCATTTTAAGTAGCTCTTTTCAAAGCAGAACCTTATATAAATAAGAAACCTTTTGTAGTGAGTCTTACGATAGTTTTGTAAATAAACTAAGTCGCACTCATCTTTTGTTGGAACGTGCCGTACATTGGAAGGATATGGATCAAAACCCTTTCAGTGCAGCTCAATGCTTTTGCATCACATGTGGAAAACAGACGATCATACAGTTAAAGTTATTGTTGTTGTTGAAATAATTCCTCAAACGTTTCGATGTTAACTTGGTTTATTTATGTACTATTTATGTTATCTTTTCCTTTAAAAAATCGGAAAAGTTGAGATAAAAGTAGTAAAAAATGCGTACGGAAAGTGTGGTACAATTTCATTAGTACTTTCACCCTGATAGCATCAATGAATTAAAATCACTACTACAGCGCCTACTGCTTTGTTGCGAGTTCGGTTCCTAAAGTAGGCCAAGCAACTGGTTGGTTTTTATCAAGGGAATATACCCGGTAGATAGCTGTATATAGGCTTGCGCTTGCCCCAATTAATAGGAACTGATAACGGTGGATATGGTGTACATACAAATGTGGGCACATCAGGTTTGCCGTGTACCTTTCTGCCCCTGTTCTCCTTGGGGAAATACCGGCGTGATGTTACATAAATACAATACATGAGAAATGTAACACGGCTTTGTCCAATACATAAATCTTTTTGGTAATTCATATCGTATAACAAGTGTCTAGAAAAATTATGACTCAATTAACATAAAAATTGTACTCTACGAGCTACAGTAGGTATTTCGTTTTATTTATTTTAGATAGAACTTCTAAGAATTGGTGAAATAAATTATTTGGGTTATGTTCATGTATATTAATTAGCTTTTTCTTACTTCTCTCCGAGCATGTACGCCGCACAGAATCTCATACAAACTTTCAAGTGTAAAATCTTGGAAATAAATAAACGGATTATTATTAAACCTAATACGTTAACAAGATAGGTAAGTACATAAGTTTAAAGAGTTATTTTGTAACATTGAAAAATAATTTTAAGTTCTTTTTCAAAAGTTCTAAGACGAGCAGACTAGTAGATACCTTGGCATATTTTGATTTAATTTTTCTATTAGCTAGTCCTGTTAGTAACAACAATATATTGTGTTAATAAGACTCATAATTATTAGATATAACTTTTGCCCGCGAATTCGTCCGCGCAAAAATAAAATAAAATATAGCCTATGTTACTCGCAGATAAAGTAGCTTTCTAATGGTGAAAGAATTTTTAAAATCGGTCCCGTACTTTTTGGGTTTATTCATTATGACAACAAAAATACAATTTTTTCCTCTTTATAATATTATTGTAGACATACAAGTAGTTAGATCCCCGTATTAATGTGAAACAAAAGTTGAGAAAGATGTTAACATGTATTCATAACATCTATTGCTGTAGGCAAACTTTTGATACGAACTTTATTATTTTACTAAAAACACTGTAACATTCCATTTCATTCAAATCTATCTCAAATTCAAATTCTTTTATTAATTTTGTGTATACAAGGTACAAAAAGATGTTATAAAATGTTGGTCCATGCTGTGATCCGTCGAAAGGCATACATAAATAATGTCGATTATGGATATTCAATGCCATAATATTACTAACAAAACTAAATAAATTAAAACGATTCAATATAATAATAAAACCAGCCTATTGCTGTCCCACAAAATTAGGATAGAACAAGAGACAGTGGACAGGTAAGAGAAGGTAAGACGTATAAGAACTTGGAGCGAACATAAAAAATAGAACATAAAAAAAAATGAAAAAAAAAAATTCTTTATCCTAGCTTATCTTATCTTATGCAGTGTCAGAATCTTCAAAGAAGTGGTTACATAATGATTATTTTAGTATTGTGACACTGGTGGTGGATAAATCAAGAACATCAATACCCCGACACATCGACTTATATAATCTGCTAGCTCTTATCGTAAATGAATTTTGTCTGTACACACATACACACCGTACAGCGGGAACATATTTACAATGGTTGGTGATTTCTAAAGCTAGTAAGTATAAAGTTTTAGAGCCATGGCATTTATGCTTTTGTGGAAAAAGGTTTGTATTTTTTTTGGAATATAGTTATAAATATGTAGTACGAAGTTATAACTGTCAATTTTAGTACTCCAAAAGTTGTTTCAAAACAAACTGTTTTCAGGATTTATGTTTATTCTGTTCCAAGTTTTGTTTAAAACATAGAAGGTAATCTATTAATAGTTTAAGTAAACCTTAACTATGTAAATGTTAGTGCCTGTGAAGTTACATAGTTGTCTAGATGTCGCTACCACTAACTTATTGAGGTCAGGCGCGACTTTGAAACTACAGTTAATTCTGTGTTTCTATATGTTTTGTTACATAACTGTTGAAAGGATTTTATTATAGTTTGGTTTTGAGAGTGCATTTTATAAGAAAAATAACAACTGTGTAATTGAATTAATGTACCTTCTTATTTATTGTAAACCATACTCATATAATTTTTTTAGATAGTACCCAAGTCTGGAGTTTCTTGCCCGTTGTTCTTCATACGAAACTACCTTTTGGAATGGGCAACTAGATTCAATATTATATTTTTTCTTTTCTCTTGTAAATAACGTTCAAAAGTGCCTTTTAATGGTGTAATTAAAATAAATGATTTGATTTTGACTTTGACTTTGTAGCCTTTGTCCAACTATGTTGAGGTCGCCTTCCAGTGTAACTGAATGGATGATGATGTATAGTCGAACAAGCCATTTGGTATACAGGCAGCTAATTTGCAACTACTTTCGAGTGCATCAATTATTTTAAATCGCTCTATATAGGCTTCGAAATTATAAGACACCACAAGTTTAAAAAAGTGAACACAAAATTACAATGAATGGCAATGTAGCAGAAAGATAATTATTGCTGTCTGTAAACCAAGTAGCGAACGTGCTAAATACACTGTAAAAGTTTTCGTTATGATGTTCCTTTAACCTCGTATCTATAACAATAAGGGTTATTCAGAAAAATAACAGTAGTAACCCTCTGAAGGCTTTCGTATCTTGTTTGAGTCCTCGCCTTTACCTAACCAGTGTAGTCGTGGCCTTAAATCCGACACGTCTCTGCCATACATGGCACGGCGCCAAACTTGTGTACCATCAGTTGGCATTATTCAGTTTTGATGAATATTTTTCCTTAATTAGAAGTCGTACTTAGGTATTTTTTTTGCTTTTTTTTGTGTGGTGCTTCTAAAGAGTGGCAAAAGGCGCTTATTACTCCGTTATATCATTTGAATTACACTATTATAATTTTAATGATACAACGCAATGATACACACTTTAGAAATATGTATATGTATCTACCTATGCAAACATAAACATATTTCAAAAGTGTGTGCAATTACTATTGCTATATAAATAACAGCAGATATAAAAATAAAAATATGTTACAAAGTAAAGATAAACAAGAAACGTATTAATTTGTATGTAGTGCTAAATATTGTACGAAACCCTTTTAACTACTCGATTAAAAAATTGACTGATTTTAAAAAGTTTTTATTACGATTGGTATGTTGAATACACAGCATGTTATTTCAAAGACCAGGTAAATTTAAACGAAAGATAAATTAAATAAGAGGACTAAGAAATAAAAGTAACAAATACATGTAGAAACTGAATGCAAACTTGAAAACCATTACGTAAAGTGTGTTGGCATGTATATTTACTGCTAAGAGGACCAAAACCGTAATGGTGGGAAGCACTTTAAAGTTTTAAACAATCAGATTATCAGCTTTGTGTCGCTACTTGCTAATGATTCGGTTCCATTCGACTGTTACATTTAACGACAAAAGGTACGGAATAGTCTCCACGCTGATTTTGTTTACAAAGCTTAATGGGGGACCTGGAAACAAATGTTGGAAATTCTGCATTTAATTAAACATGGTTTAATTTGTGCTCTAATTCCTTTAATACCTCAACTTTTTACTGCTTTTTGTATTAAAGAACACAAATAGGTCGCTACGTAAAGTCTTATTTGAAAAAAAAAAAAAAAATATAATAAACAAGCCTATGTTTGCGCTGAAAGACATGCAGATAGTTATAAGGACGTAGGCTTGCACTAAGAGAGGATTTTCCAAAATTCACCTCCTAGAGAAATGAAACGGATGTCCAAAGTTTGTATGGAGAAACAAGATTAGATTGCCAAAAACCGACGTTTTAGCGAACGAAGACGTGGGCATAGGCTAGTAAACATTATAATTACAGCGAACGAGATGAAGATAAATGAGAGGCTGATTGCGACCAACGACCAAGCGATTTTGATACAAAAGCCTTTTTAAATCCCTCTAGTGCCGCCCTCATAATCCTGCCACTGAAGGATTCCGTAGATTGGCCGGATAACTTTTTCAAAACAAATTTACATATTTCCCGGGAAGCTGTCATTGATCGTGTCAACGTACCTGCTTAGGATTGAGTGTCTACAAATGTAATAATAAATATTATATTATACTCAAGAATAAACCTAGAAAATATACAAGAATAAGAAATGCGACTGTTTTTAATTAATATTCATATATAAACATACATAACATCACGCCTGTAATCCCCGAAGGGTTAGGCAGAGCTGTACCCATTAAGTAGTACACCCACATTTCGCCAGTTATGTTTTTAGTCCCATGTAATAGGGGACGAGCCTATTGCCATCAACCGGGCACAAATCCAGACTCCGAGGCTGCTACTGAGAAATTCCTGATGGAAAAACCCAATAACACTTTGCCCGACCTTGGAATCGAACCCAAGACCTCATGCGCAGCAGTCGCGCTTGCGTCCACTAGACCAACGAGGCAATTAATATTCATGGTTGAGAAATCTCATAGAATAAGGGACGGAAAAGCTGACTGTGGGTGTATTTAATGAAACATGTGTCTCATTTGTTTCTACTGATTCAAAAAACTAATCAGGTCAAAGGTTCGAGGTACAATCACACTCATCAAGTCGGCTCATGTAGTAGAGCAATTTAAAATGTAGATTTGTTTCGGAATTTTGCCTTTCTCGCTCCTTTGTGCTTCTGTACCTACTAGATCCTGTTTGAATTGATTAAAAAAAAAAACATGTAGGTAATTTTTTTACCCGTTTTTGTATTGCAAATTTTGATTCAAATAATAACGTTACTTTATGCACGCACGCATGCATACGCACGTTTGGCGCAGTGGCTGTGAGGTAGACTACTGCGCTGCGTGTCCCGGATTTGGTTTGCGCACGGAACATAAATTTGTATGGCCTACAGAAAGCTATTCATGTAGTTTGTGTATGTGAGTTTCGTTTAAAAAAAAAGGCAAAGAGAATGTGAAGATACATCAACACATAAAATTAAATACAACGTATAATTTCACTAACTTTATCAACCAACATAGTCCATTGTGTACACGAGCCATACACACGCTGGCACAAACCTCAATACGGAATTACCATTCCGTCTCAGGTTGCCATTACCCATTACGATGGTCTGGACCTACCTACTGGCCTACATATTTAATCTATGGTTGGGCTTATGAGGGATTGAGCGTATTTTATTTACCTGCTCGTTCATTCAGGGTCAATGGTAGGTGAGTGCGTACTTCGCTTAGTGTTGGCGCGTTATCTTAAGTGCCACGGAGTTCCTTTTCCGTGTAAAGAATATACTGGTAATGATACGGTTTTGTTTTAGGACCTTGGGTTGAAAGGATAATGCAAAGTCTGAACTTCTGAACGTCGGAGCTGCTTACAATAATATCTGTGTACTCTGATGGCATGACACCAAAATAAAAGTATTAACAACCTGTTATGTTCATTTATAAACCTTAATAGTAACAAATTGCAGAAAAATCTAATATTTTATTTATTTAGATATAAGTACTCTCTCGTTATAGCACAGGTGTAATGTAGATACATATTTTACGTATAAACCTTCCTCTTGAATTACTCTATCTATTGAACCGTTGCGTAGTTTAGACCTAAGCGTACAGACGGCGGGAAGCGTGGTTTTATACTATTTACCTAAAGATAAATAATATTAAGTAAGGGTGGAACTATGTTATTGAAGTATGTTATAATATTGTATGATACTTTAGAAAAAAATAACGTTACAACAAGATACACAACTGTACTACTCTGCTAGATTTTGAGCTTTCAGTAGAAAACACTGTGGAAATAAAGGCAATTCATCCCGATATTACATCCTGTCCGACCGATACGAATTGAAGGCTCAAGTCCACTCCAACACAGAGAAATTGAAAAAAGAAACGGCTTAGCTCTTCAAATTAAATTGATTTTCCATTTGAATTGCTTAGTTTCAGAAAATGATTAGACCGGGTTAAACTTTAGTGGATAATCGACAATACTTTGACTGAGAGAGTAAGAGGTTTTGACTACCCCATTGGTCGTGTGGTCGCAAGCGCGATTGCTGAGCGGTACGGTCCTGGGTTTAATTCCCAGGTTAGATGAGATGTTATTGGGTTTTTTTCCATTAAGTGCTTCTTAGTAGGTGATGTGAAATTTTGGCTCTCAAACATGCGGTTTCCTCACGATGTTATCCTTTACCGTTTTAAGAGCAAATAACGGTGATGATGACGATGATTTACAGATAATAAAATCTAATACTAAGTTACGATTTAAAAAAGGAAATTGTTAGTGGTGTGGATTATAGTGTTTTTTTTTTTCGACATTGTCTGCAATGAAAACGAGACTCGAGTAGTAAGACCCTCAAATAAGCGTAAGTAGGTACAGGACCCTACTATTCTACCAATTAGCCTGAGAATTCTTTAGACGAACCGTCAGTCCTAACATGAAAGTTGCATTAACGCTTTAGAATAATTAAACATTTTGCCCCCAACTGTAGGTCTCCGGACCAGAGTTAAGGACGCATAAGAAAATAAAAATAAAATTAGGAGCAGTGTAGGACTTATACAGAAAAAAGAATAAAATTTCTAAATCTGGAAGTATTCATGAATACACAACTACAATATGAGAATAAAAATCAGCTGTTTTATAATAATAATACCAGCCTATTATTGCTCCACTGCAGGGCAAAGGCCTCTTTTCATACCGAGAAGATACAAACATTGGTGGATCTTCCGTCATTCGATTTCACGTAGGGAACCCGATCTAGTCATATTTCGGTATTATTACATAGATAAATTTTAATTGAAAGTATAAAAGCACTAATGTCTAGGCTTATGGTTAGTCGGTTTCTTGTCAATTACCTTAATTTCTTTCTATAATACTCTTATGTCTAGACTTGTTTGTGTGGAGCAGTGGCAGTAAAGCGAAAAAAGATTTTTTCTTTTCAAAAAAAGCGCCAAAGACTTTCGGTGCTTGCAAGTCAGAGAGACAACTTTACATACCCAAGAAAATTATGTCCAATAACGCGACGCAATTAAGCAAACACAATGTATGGAATATAGACGAGTATTTAACACATATAATTCTGCTAGAGATGTTCCTAACAACATAACGCGCTAACATTGTTTGTGCAGAGTTCACGCGGTTCCGTTTATGCTAATATCCCTTATATCTTTCGCTATCCGTTCTCGGTATCCCGAAACAGAATTTGCATACTTCCAAGATGTGTTTACGGTTATAATAAGATTTTATATTCGTTTTGTTTGAGTTTACAAAGAAACTTTCTTCTATGTTTTTTTTTGCGATATAACGACGCGATATAACTTTTAAATTCAAAATAAAAAGAACCGGTTCAACAGTGTGGAGTGAATCAAAATCGTCGAAATTTGTGATCCACTGGGTGATAATTCGGAATTAACACTTAAGAGTATAGTCTTTTGAGTGTAAATCATTACCTGCTGTTTAAATTTATGTGTTTGGTTCCGAACTGTGTTCGGATGTCGGAGCGGTCCGGGTGTCGGAGCAGTCCGGGTGTCGGACGGGACACGGATTTTTTATTAGTTCACATGTAGAACGACAAACGTCAACGTGTCAACTGTTTAAAAAACCCAACCGTCAGTGTGCAGTCCGAGAAACGGACTGTTCCAGTGCCACAAAAGTCCGACCAAGCTCACCAATTGAAAAAGCCCTTAAAAAGGTAACTTGGTTTGGATTCATGTTTCTTTTTATCATAATTGAGGTTTTGTCATCACTTAACTAAAGCTTGAGACAAACATGTACACGTCCCCGCAGACGTGTGTCAGGCTAAAGCCAGTAATCATAATTAGCACATTTGTTTCTGTTAGAAGCTTATGTGAAATTCAGGTGGTATACCTACATATTTGTATTCAAATGGAGGTCCCTGCCTGCCATCTTGCAGACGTTCCCGTGTCGTCACGTATTTACTCGTCAGGTGGTTGTAACTTTATGTTTTATATTACCTATATGTAACTTTACTCTGTTTTATACTGTACCTATTAGCAAACCCGGCCACAAGTTGCTGTGGCTCAAAATGGCAATTAAAAAAAATTGAGGTCATAATCGAGATAAAAAAAAGCATAATTTTTATCTCGATTATGCCTTCAATTTTTTTTCTCTCTTACACCTATTTAGTTTGGCTTAGTAACACATAGCTATTTTATAAAAAACTGTTAAGTAGTTCTGGAATATATTCCGTATAAACACCGTGACGCGATATTATTAAATCTAAGATTATAAAGTGATTCTTGTGTAAAACATTATTTAAGATTCTCTTGTCATAAGTTGAGTACCTATACACTAAAGAATTTACTTGTAACAGAACATCAAGCCGCTTTAATGTTTCAGCCTCCTGCGAACTGAATATTGAGCACGACACTCGTCACTGTTTGTTACAACTTTGTGTAACATTTCATGAACCAAAGACAAATAACACGCGACCTACAGACCCGAAATATTAACGAAGAGTCTAAAAAAAAAACGACATCGGTTCGTAAATGCTCATTTAGCTCGGGCCTTAGGTCGAACACAGTGTCGAGCATTCGCAGGAACTACGTCACATAGAATTTCATAGAAATGCTCTTGAATTTGAGCTTTTTTTTCTATTGTTCCATTTGTGAAAATGATACTTTCTATCTAAATGCTCGAAAAAATGCTCTTGTTAGTTTCTTAGTTAGTCAGTTTCTTTTCTAAAGGTGAATATATTCACCTTTAGAAAAGAAACTGACTAACTTATTATTTGACTTCATCTAATTTTAAATGACCTTGCATAAGTATAATTTGTTTAGCAATTTTATTGTGTGAGCATTACTGGAACTCTCCGGAGAATGCCAGTAATTTTCACAACAGTAATGTAGAAATAAGAACAAATGAAAAAACTGGGCTAATAAATCTTGTGGAGTGTTGCGAGCGCTGCCTTAAGATGTCAATTTATCAACAAAGTTAACGAGCCTTAACATACAAAAATTGAGATAAACGCTTTTCGTGTGAGGTAAGTCGAATTAATTAGTAGGTAGATATTTGGAGATTGTATTTCATTTTGTACGTCATCCAATAAGAGATTTATTTGGAAAATCTCATATATTTGTATCTTCATTGATGCTTTAGTTCATCAATTCTGCACATAGCTTAAAGACATGTGTTGAACAGCAAAAAATAATTACGTCCTTTGATAACTGAGTTTTCCATATTTTAAACAACTTCCCAAAGATTGGTTACAAACATAACAAATTCGCATACACAAACATCTAGATGTTTGTATGGGTTGTAGGTAATAGTTTCGGGTCTGGCCCAGAACAACTACAGGCAATTCAAGTATAAGTTCCGTGTAGGAATCTAAGCAGCATAGCAGTCAATCGTTTATCCACTTCGCCAACCGTATCGCCTGACCTATATAGGTATAGCTTACCTGCCTATGCTATATAGTCGGCATTATACTATTTCCCCTTCCTGTTCTTTAAATTAAACTTATACATTTAGCGTGTAGGTAACAGGCAGAAAAATTTTGGTTATATTTTTGAAAAATAATGCGACAAACACGACCAACCGCAATGTCGTACCTAATTGGAGTTTCAAAACCGTATTCCCACAAAGATGCCGTGTTTCGGCACGTCTTTGTTTTGGGGGAACGTACAGAAAAGCCCCCAGTATATGAGGTAACAGAGAAAAATTAAATTAGCCGAGACGAGAGGGCTCCGTATCAGTATGTTCACAATAGGGGAATATTCGCCATTTTTCTTTTAGTTACACATCCGTTTATTTGGGGTGCAAAACTTTTCGGTTCAAATTGCCAATTTTCGTTCATCAAGGGGACCGTAATTTTGAGAATCAGTAAGAATGGGAGCTAATCTTCTAATGAAAGATAAATCTTGCTCTATTTACTTTCGAGGATTGTGGGGTAAGAAAATAATCTCTGGTAAGTATCCATTTATTCAATGAAGGGAAGTGATTTCAGTAGGTACCTACATGTACCTACACATACTACGTAATGTCCAAGATAAAGTTAGAAAGTATATAGGTATGAATTGAAAAAGTTACATTGGTGCTTGCACAACCTTATGTATGAGTAGCTAACATGTTAGATAGCAACAGTAAAACTGAAAATATCACAACACTAAACTGTCTACCTATGTATGGATGCAAATAAGCAATCCCTATACGAAGACATTCATAATGATTAATATTATTCACGCTGACCGGTTTTATGCAAGTACAAGGCGATTTATAATGTTCTACATAACATAAATCTATTCATGCCACACCGCCGTAAGCCTACAGCAAAGGTAAACCATGTAATATGCCTATGTAAAGCATGGCTTAATGTTCAAGCACATAGTTACGTCGGCAACCGCAAACTTTCACGTAACTATTCATGAAGAGTTTTGTACCAGAAGATTACGGATGAGTTACTCTTCATCCCGCCCTAGTTACCTAATACCTATCGATTTATTTTTAGTCCAGGAAAACTTTGTGAGGAAATCTGGTCTTAATGTTCGATCGACAACATGCTGCGAGAGCCCTTAGTTTTGATCGAGGTCTTTGCTCTGCGGTAGAAATTTTGTAATACATTTGTTTAAACTAAAATACAAGAGTTGCTCTGTAAAATAATTTAATATAACATAAGATGTTTTAGCTTCATTTCAGAGAGCTCTGATGTCTGGTGAAGTCTGGCGAGTGGAGTCACAATACGATGTAAAATGCAAGGAGCAAGATAGTAAGTATATTCAACGTACTGTGCGCTAAGAGTAGTGCATTTATCCTCGAAGGTTTTCACGAAGTCAAATAATACACAACTTTTTTATATATAATTATAGGTAGAAAATATTGCTTATTGCACTAATAACTGTAGTTGAAGAAAAGATAAAGATTTTCTCTATTTAACATAATATTAGTCTTTATTC
The DNA here is from genome assembly GCA_949774945.1 of Hoplodrina ambigua. Taxonomy (NCBI): domain Eukaryota; kingdom Metazoa; phylum Arthropoda; class Insecta; order Lepidoptera; family Noctuidae; genus Hoplodrina; species Hoplodrina ambigua. The sequence continues at coordinate 8,652,702 of OX458977.1, read as the reverse complement.
CCCGAATACTTAAGCAGATGTGTTTCGTACACCCATATTGTTAACTACACGCGACATACTCACACTCATTTCCAAGTTAAAAAACAAAACACAGTCGACAGTCGTAGTCTACATTATTTTGTGTTGGGGAGCGAAAGAAGTCGGAAGGCGACGTCATTGAGATCGTATCGTGCGTCGGAAGAGCCTCCTGATTTATGTGCTTCCTAATGATCACTCCCACGCAATTGATGAGCAATTGTGCCGTAAAGAAATGGCGAGTGATTTCACAATTGCAACGTCATCAAGAGTAGTAGGGGTAGAAAATTGGTGTTATTATGAGGATGAAGGTGAATGCCTTGTGGATTGATGCAGTTATTGAGACACGACAAACTCGACCATTTGATTTTGTTTCTGAATAAACCAGAGTACGAAAACAATTAAAATGTCTTGACGTGGGAGTGACATAAAATTTATGAAAGTTATAATGTAAATTAAAACTAAAGCTACAGTAGGCTTTAGTAGTATTTTGATGAGACGAGTATATATAGTCCACCGTCTCGATTTCGATAACGGCGACCCTTCGAAATTTAAGGCCTTAATAATACTTGCCAGACTGAATTTGGTTTAAAGTTTCGCCAAGAGTTGAACTGTAGGGTTAAAAGTATAAGGGAAAGTAAGTAGAAGGGTATACAAATATACTGTAGTAATTACAGATGCAAACGAATCCTCCAGTGTACATTCTCCAATTTAATCACAAGTCCAAATAAATGAGAACAGCCGGCACCGATACAATTTTCTCAATATACAGTCAAAAGTTAATACAGCTACATCGGTTAAGTAACCGCACCGGGTATTAAGGTCATAAATCACGGCCGAAGCAAATTGTTATCGAATGAGACAGCCGGCCGGCACTGGGGGGCACTGACAGGGCCCTATACTTCCCGGGTAGGACAAAGAGTTGAATAGAAGGTTTACTTTATACAGATGATGAGCTTCGCTTGTAGCACGGTCTCGATAATTAGATACGAGTATTTAAAACAAACAGTATATCAGAATATTTTACACACGGCTGCCCATGACTTATGTAACTTTATCTATTTTATCAAAAGTCGTTTTTTCCTGGGAAAATTCTCATGGCTTGCCTTCTCGTTAGGGATGGCAGGGAGGAGTGTCGGATTCCTACCGATTAAAACCACGAGAAGTTCCTTCAACTACCTTGAGCCGGGGCAAGGGGGTCGCTTAAAGCATTCTTCACCCAGCGGTTGCATTGACTTAAGAAAGGGAAAACGGGGAACACAACTTGCGCCATACTCTGGTTCCCCTTGCCACTGCCACTTGCGGTCTATATGACGAATCAGAAGTTGGACTTCTGCTCCAACTTTCTCTACTTCTTGTTCTTTTAAATATGAACCAATTTCTGACACTATTTCTGCAATGACGATTGGTGACTAAGAAAAGTATATAATGGTTGCTTGGACTAGGGAATATGACAAGAGTTATTGCATCAATTTAGGGGTTACCATTATTGATGTCGCCAATATCGTAGATTTTTCTCAAGATAAATTTATATAAATGATGCTGAGGTGTAATAGTGTTCTCTATTAATCTCGCACATAATGTTGGGTCCATGTTGGGTAAACTTTGACCACAATTTTCCAAGCGCTTCGCCGGTTAAATGTTTTGCCCTGCGCTAGAAGTTTGTATTGTATAAGTAAAACAAACCCGAAATAAGTAGTAAAATCTGCGATAACAAAGGATTACTTTTTAGGTTTATTTTGGACATCACTGACATCGGAAGGAAAATATCTTAAGGTAACATGGACTTATAATTATTATTAACATGAAATTGCCAATCCGCCTTGTATGCCACTTGCCTTCTTTGTATCAGAACAGGCCTTTGTCCTACAGAGGGACAATAATAAATTGTCTGGTATTTTAATAGATTGTCAGGAAGCCAGTCAGTCAGTCTCTATTAGATCCTTTACAGCATGCAAAGATCGTTTTCTAATAAATTACTTACATGATCTCATCTAAATTTATATCTGCTATTCAACACCAGCCGTTGTGTAAATTAGTTATTATCGTAAAAATGGAAAAAAAAGAAGAAAAAAGATAAACAACGTGATTTAAATGAGCCCGCGTACACAAAGCAAGGCTGAGCCGAAAAATAAACGGATCATATTGTGAGCGAGTAATTTTACTTGTTGTTCGGAGTGGCTTTTGACTAAACAAGTGAGCTCTCAAGGTTTTAGGCACAAAAAAGAAAATCTGATTGTCTTTCAAGTTTTTAAGTTGATATTTATATATCAGCCTGTTAATATTCACAATACAAAGTTTATGAAAATGAGGCTCGCAGTGACTGACTAGTTAAACCTCAATCGCAGTTTAATTGTCATTTGGATTGCAAATATTTACACTTGACACGACCGTCTCAAATCTTGCCTAAAATTAACGTGTGTTCAAAATTCATAGACCACTGAATATGAAATGTGGATATAAGAAACTAGTAAACCTACAGTTTTCTGAGAAAACCCACTTTTTTCAAAAGTACCCTTTATATAACATCAAAGTCATATTTTTATGACAAATAATTTCCGCGGCGTGTCGTCGTAAAAGTCGTTTTTTTTTTCATCTTCATTTATGTTCTATGAAAATATCATCTGTCGTTAACGTATTTTCCTTAAAAGGAATGTTTTTGAATGCAGGTATGTTTTTTTTTATTTTATCATGACAAAGTTTGTGGCTATGTTTTTATAGAAAGCTGTGTTGTTTTTATTATGTTTACCCCTGGGTGAATCGCTTTTGTTCTCTTTTAATGATATCCCCTACCTTTCTGAGAAGGAAAATTACGAGTTACAACAAAGAAGGCACATGTTGTTTAAAGTACCTAATTTCATTTATCGTATAGATACTACTTACTACTAAATTTTAAGCTAAGTCAGTTTTCCTAATAGTTAAGTTAATTGATTGACTAAATTAGCAAACAATCACAAACATTGACATGTGATTTGATAACTGATTAAATTGAATAGGATTTCAGGGACCGGGTGGAGTTTCCTTTGACAGCGTGCGCTTGGGTATTGATCCGGATTCTCAAGCGAACCAAAGTTTGAATTAATTAAAACAGAATATACCTAATGGAGGGCCCATTACCTGACCCATCTTAAGAAGAAAAAGGGGGGCCAGGTGTAGGTCATTGACTGTGCTTAACTTTAATTTATGATACCAACAAACGTGCAAAACCAAAAATCCTGAAGTTCCTTACCCTCGCAGAGCTGTACCCAGCATTTATTATGGTAACCTATTATCATAATTATCACTCTTCCCCGTTCTAGTTGGCAAACCCGACTGAGGTCAGATTAAAGCAAATACAAGATAATGAAGCAAATATTTACCTATAAAACCCCACTTTTTTTCTACCAAGCTTTACACTAACCAGCGTTTGATAATGGAGTTACTTAGGATAAGAAAACAACGTAAATTCTGCGCTGAAAAACCTTTAAGTCTCTAATTTACAGGAAAATCGAAACAAAATGCCGAGTTTTCCTTCGTAAAGGTCAAGAAATAAGTTCAAATCATTAACTTATGACCTTGTTTGAGGCTTAATTGAGCGTTGAAGCTATTAATTTCGCAGCGGGTATATTTTTGGTCCATTTTGGCACAACAACGGCATTCCGATGTGTCGGTGGGTAATTTGCGGGGCCGTTCGGAGGTCACCGATAAATCTTCATTACGAGTCGCGGATACCCGTCATGCCCGTGCCTCGGAGAGATTCCAGCCATATCGTCAGATGCTATGTTTCTGATTGATGTTTTCCATCAAGTTGTTAATTAATGTGTGTCTTCCTGCTTTGTTAACACTTCTAATTCGTATTATTCACATCCAATTAATTAATTAGTCTAAACAACCTTTACTGCAAAGTTTGTTTAGACTAATTAATTAATAGGTAATATGTTTCTAAAATATTTCTTTTAATGATTTATGGGCCAACGAACAACGTGAGCTAGGACCACCACTGTCATAGAATTGCCAATAATAAACGCTTGAGTCGACTGTATAGTGTATAATGTGTTATTGTACTTGATCAATGATCATGCGAATTGTACCACTGTCCTCGAGTATGTCGGAGAGTTCGCGTCGCTCCGGATAGCAGTATAGAATGCTCAATAAGTAATGTAATGAAAAATGGACTCGACTGTTTATTGTATTACTGTACTCGTACTCTTTACATACACACCTATACACACCCAACAGCTTTAAATACTTTGTTTCTTTTGACTAAATTTCATTTTATAATCCCCTATCACATGGGTCTTAAACATAACTGGCGAAATGTTGGTGTACTAATGGGTACACCCTTGCCTTAATCTTCGCGGATTACAGGTTATAGGGCTATAAGTTCGTTGGTTTTTAGTAAATAAATATAATTTTAAGTTGTTTCGTGCGAGAACCAACAAGTTATAATAGAATTTGGCTGAAAATGACTTCTCTAATAGAGTCAGTTTAAAGTTACCTTACTGCACACATTTCAAGGTTTGCCGGTGTGAAATGGAGCATAGTTCTCAGGTGTTCAATTAACGGATACAGTTCGGAACAGCGCACTGCACTCACAATACAAATCGCTGACCTAGCTACAGAGGTCACAACTAGAGCGAGGTCGCCTACCATCACTCGTAAGAAAACGTGAATTTAAATTATAAAATCTACTAGCTTTTGCAATTTAAATTAAATTTCATCAAAATCGGTCCAGCAGTATTTCAGCTAATTCGTTTTAAACATAAAAATAAAAATCTTTCCTTATTAGTGCAGATTTATGTAATGTAACAATATAAACATAACGTTACAATGCTATCGTTATTTCAGTGTTAGCGTATAATTACTTTCGTTTTACAATAAAATACAAAGCAATGTAAATAAACCATTAAAAAAAAACATTCAACCACAATAACATAAAACCTGCAGTTGTATGCTTACAATAAATGAAGTTTAGTAGATATTTTTAAATTTTATGTTTTCAAAGATTAAAATAATGCATTTATGGAACTTTAGTAGGCTGGTATTATTTTTGTGTGATAGCAGTTATATTGGGATTTTCTTTAATTACTATAGGTAATACTATCTTTAATTTTGTATCAAGAAAGCATAATACCTAAGACCCTACGTGTAGTTTTACAATATTATGCAAAATAGAACATAGAGCCATCGATAAATACTTACCTGACCTAAATACTCGGCATATTTGTTAATACAAAACATAAATAAAGTGGAGTATCTGATGTTCCGTAATAAACGTCCATTTTTGAGGGATTCGCTTCAGTCATGCGATCCTGGTACAGGCTCAGACATATTTCAACGTTCCTTTGTCTGTTCGTGACAGAAATTGTGAAGAATAAAATACAATTATGGTAGACGAATTTAAGTTGAAGACAGACAAGGAAATGCAGAAACGGGCTAAGTTTCGCAACTTCTTTTAACATTCAGTTGGACATTTTAAAGATATTTAGAAAAATATGTTCAATATGTGTTAAATATTAATTTATAATATCATACCAAATGAATTTAAATGTCTTTGAAACAAAATTGTCAGAGTGTTTACAAAAAGGGTTACTACAGCATAAAAGATTTTTTACCTACAACATAATAAAGATCTTTAGATTTTTAAGTAATTAATTTGTTGTTTCATAAATTAATTATTGGCATACTTCTATGTGTGTAATATTAATGTGTGATAATAATAATACCAATAATCTACAAAAAAAATATTTGAATTTTTTTTTAATGTGTTTGTAAAAATATATTAAAATAAGGAATGTGGAGAATAATCTGCATAATAATTATGACATTTAAACATAGTAATTTGCACGCTTGCTTGCAGGCAGAATACACTACCTTGTAGACTATGTATTTTCTTGCAAATAAACATTTTGAATTGAATTGAAAAACTTAAAGGAATTGAATTTAAACATCTGTCTTGAGGTTCTTTTACTCAACCAATTGAATATTAAAACCGCTTTTGATGTCACGACTTTGGCACGTATATTTGAATGATCGAGTTTACACGAGACCGAATCGAATAATGTTATTTTATCGAATCCGATAGTCTGAACGAATGCGAATAAAAATGCGACCACCACAAATAAAATCGGACATTGAAATTAACGGTCTATTAAAAGTAACGGATCAGTTGAGTGAATATGCTTTTTCTATTGATTTTTTTTGTGAAGCAACGAAAGAAATTTACACATTGTCACTTTTAATAATAAATTCTAACTAGCTTATGCCCGCGACTTCGTCCGCGTAAATGTCGGTTTTCTGCGAAGTTTTATTTTTTTGCGTGGAACCCTAATTCTTTTTCTAAAATAAATGTAAGCCCTTAGTTACCCCTTATTACATCATATGCATGTAAATACGGTACTTATGCCAAAATAACAATTTTTTCAATTTTTGATGTCAGTCTGTCTGTCTGTTTGGTCCGGTTAATCTCTGGGACGTCTGGACCGATATTGACGTGACTTTCACTGGCAGATAGCTGATGTAATAAGGAGTAAATCAGTCTTATATTAGAAAACGAATTAGGGTTCCGCACAAATAAATAAAACCTCCGCAGATAACCGACTTTCACTCTAGTCCTGTATAAAAACCGACAAATTAAAATTACACTCATTAAAAATCAAAAGAAAAATTTATAAAGCAGAAACTAGCTCAGTCTGTTTACGATGTGTACCAAGAAATTCAAGACAGTCTAATCGTGACGGGAACTCATTAAAAACTGTCAGTTCGCTGAAGTCTCAAAGACGAGCGGTAGTCAAAGCTAGTTGAAATATATTTGAATTAGAACGTATCTAAGCTGTAGTGCTTGCAAAGGGGAGTACGTGTTACATGGTGTCAAAGAGGTTATTACATTAATTTTCGTGGAAATTAGTAGTACTGAAGTAGATACGGGATAAAGACACATGAAATAAACGTCTATTTCATGTGTCTTTATCCCGTATCTACTTCAGTCAACTACGCATAGGTACTGATCTTCAAAGTAACATTGAGAATAATAATTATTGCTGGAATACCAGTTTTATAGTTGTAGCGTGTAAAGTAACATACGCAAAACATTGTGTATAAATGGGTGCAAGCATCAGGGGCTATGGGGGTATTTAAAGTTTGTCTAAATAAATATAAATAAAACAATCAAAAAAATAAAATGAATCGCAATCTATTTATATATATTATAATAGCTATATTTCTTATATTAAGAAAGTGTTCCGGTTAATTTTAGTCGCTGTGGCTTTTCTTTCCTCTACACAGACAGGAACGAGTAGTACGAGACAGATGCACTAACATCCAACTTAATGGCTCACCCATAACCTGCACTTTAACGTATGCACTCCGTTTGCATACAAGATTTCCATTCATTATATAGCAATCCATCAATGATATAATTGATCTGCACTGCCATTAGGATTAAATGCATATTATGCATATGTTTACGTGTTGGTCGGGGGCAGAACCGATCTCGAGTAATATGAATAGTACTAAATACTAAATGATCACCTTCCTAATATAGGTGTATGATATAGCAAAAATTTGTTTTTTACACTGGTAACTGGTAAAAAGGTTTACACTGTGAAGGCAAATAAATGCAAAAGTTACAACAAAAATTAGATAGTTATAACAAAATAATATCTTTGTAATGTGATTCTTAGGCTGGTTGCACAGGATCTACAATCGGGGTTTATGATATAAGTAGGTTCAGGACAAATTACAGATTGTTTTCTGAAAAAATGTTTGTAAACAATTGTTTAACCCATAATATCACTAATAAACAGACCATTGTCAGTTAAATTGGAATATAAATTGACAACGGAATCATTCCGGTTGTTCATAATAGGTACGTTAAGCCACATTATGCTTTCTATTCTAATCTTCCCAAAATCTGTTTCATTGTACCAGTTGACGAGACCTATGCATTAATAAGGGTGGTGACAACAGTTGATACAATGCGACGGTGACGAGGCGAGTCCGGGGGACGATATCACGCGATCACTAGCGCATTTCTGTTAATAGTCCCCAATCTTTATACGAGGTCCCCAACGTAAGAGCTAGCGGACAGGGGCACTAGTCATGATTAATGTATTTGGGATGTATTTTTTATACGTCGTTAGAGTTGTTATTGATTGTGAATGGGTTTTTGAAGCGATAAATGTGTCATAAAAATCTGAGAAAGCACTTATGTGAGATATATAATAGATGTAGTAGACTAATGACTGTACTTTGGTACTACAATGATTACTTTTATAATGTGGTGATAGTGGTAATACGCTAAAATACAATTACAGAACAAAAGTGCCCCAATACACGTGGAGAAAAAAAATAAGTGGTGTAATAAAAGTCTTACGTGTGTGCTCTGCCTAACCAATGATCTGGCCCTAAAGTCGTGGGCTGGCACGAGTACCATAATAGACCATTTTCCTCGTCTAAAGTTTCTTATACGAGAAACATGAGAAATAATTATTTCGCTCTATTTATTCTGTTATATTAGCATGAATAAATATACCGACGAGAAATAAAATTCCGTTCTTAATAGATTTTGTAATGGTCTGGTGAACAAAGCAGCTTAAATGTTTTTTTTTATCTTGTGAAACGAAATTCGGGTGACGCGAACTTGCGTAATAGTTTTGAATATATTTTTCATGAATCATTATAGCGTTAGCGAACATATTAAGAAGATGTTTGCGTAGGAATATACATTATTATGGTAGAGATTTTTACAAGTAATTACAATATAGTACCTAATTGGAAGTAGGTAATAATCTTCCTTTAAGCACCACCAAGTACAATATTCAAAGTTTATCGCGAATTGTTGAAGGAAAACATTACGATGTTATGTAAGTATAAGTTCAGGTTTTCCCGTGAGGAAATCTGAACTTATACACAACATCGTTATAATACATATAAGTCAGAATATCAATCCTCATGCCTTTTCTGTTGGAGAAGAGGTTTTTGCCCTGCAGTGGAAGAGTATCAATTATTAACATAATTATGGTTCCAACCTTATTTGATTTCCAAATTAATTCATAACATTCGACTACAACTCAAAACTTTTTCGATTTAAACTTTACATTGCACTAAAGCAATAAAAAACAGCGCCAAATAAAACTAAAATAAAAATCACAATCATTTTATGACATAAGTAGTTCACTTGCACCGGTCGCCCCTCGGAGGGTCAGTGTAACAGCGGGGGTCCGACGACCACCCCAAATAGAAAGGGCTCTCACAGAAAACTTCGGTCCCTTCCTTTTATATGACCATCATAGAATTCCGCTCAGATGCGTCTCAACACCATACATTGCGCCGCTCACACTCGCGTCTCTCTTTTGCTTCAGTAATTTTATTTTCTCTTGTTTCTGAAAATACAGCCATTACACGGATGAAAGACCTTATTGAAGTTGTATAAGGTTTGTAAAAGCAGGATTTGTATGATGTCTGTTGAAGAGTAATGCTCTTATTATGTTAGTATGTTAGACTTACTAAGAAACGCTTTTGTGCGTCACAATGTTTACGAGGAAGCGACGTTATCAAGGATCTCTTTAGAGTATATTTCTCGATAGCAAGCTTCTGAGCGCTCCATTCAAACGTAGTCTAGTTATATTTTGGTAAATAAGTAACTTAACTTGGTGGACTTTTAAAGATAGAATAAGGGAACTAATAACAAGTTTCGTAGTTAGTTAGATTTCGACCTAATAAGTTAATTTTTAAATAATACATAACTTAATTTCAAACTTATTTTTCTGTATGGTATGTAAACTGTAAGTTAGTAAGATGTAATAAATAGTAAATATATACTACCTTCTGCTTGCGACTTTGTCCGTGTCAAAGTTAATACTATCCTACGGAAACTGTATGTTTTTCCGGGAACTCTATGCCAGATTTTATCCAAATCCGTTCAGCCGTTCTGTCGTGATTGAGTAACAAGTATTTATAATAGTAAAATCATTTTTCTTAAGTGTCGTCAAGGAAAAAATACTTAACATGGTCAAGACCGAACTAATTTCTCACAGATTTACGACCCTGGTAACTCAGTAACAATAATAATTCTTTATTAAAGAATACAACCACACCACACCATGTGTCAGCTATGTCAGGCGCCATCACACTTTTGTGGCGACCGTGAGAGCACGCGGGTGTGTCTGACAGGATAATGCAATCGCTCCTTAACACCTGTACACTTAAATACACATATATCATATATGTATTACTAGTTTCTACCCGTAACATCGTCCGCGTGAAAGACAAGTATGCGATAAAACTTGATCCTATGACACTCGGCAATAGCGTAGCTTTTTTATTAGTCCATGAATTTTTGAAATCAGACCTGTATTTTCAGATATTTTATTACAAACAAACTTTTCTTTTTTTAAATATTATTATAGGCGGTAGAAATGGAAGACGGTTTAATCTCATTCTCCTTATTGTCCAATTCAAATTGATTAACGGAAGCATCTGTTTATGTACTATCCTCTGTCAGAACATTTCCCATTGCATTTTTTCTGTAGTAGCATTCTATCACGTTGGTCGTGTGTCGGGCAGTGATGTATGGAGCTGGCGGTTCACGCCGCGGTCCAGCTCAGTGTGGGCGGCGCGGGGAGCGCGGTGCGCAGGGGGAAGTACGCGCTGACGTCACGCGCGCCTGCGCAACACGCGGCTCCTTGATGCACAGAGTAGTCACCCAATACAGATGCTTGCAGAGTTGTTAAATTATTCCGTGGTCGGAGAACGTGAAATATTTGATCACGTTCGTGGTTATGATGATGGACTAAATATAGAACAATACAGTGGTATTATGTTTTTATTGAACTTATGAATTTTGGTGATAGATAAGCAGAAATAAATGTCCATTGTTAAAAAAGAATACATTCATTTAAATCTATTGATGGTCTTTCTTATGAATAGAACAAAGCTTTCTTAAATTCTTAATTTAATAATTTCTACTATCATGCAATTGAACTACAAGTATTAGAAAATAATCTTCCGTAAAATAACACACTATACTAAAAACAAATATTAATATTTCACCAATTCAAAGCTAAACTTATTTCAACACCAACTTCAAAGTACGAAACTAACCTACCATATTGCCGTACGGCAAAGGAAAATTTATCTCTACACCGTGAGTACCCTGTGTACGGCATTCCGTGTCCGCGAAAGCAGGCAGGCGGCCAGTCGACTCGCTCGCGCGCGCTTCTACGACCGCGAGCTACGCGCCGCTACGACACGTAGCAACTCGCAACTACGCCGCTACGGCAACCCGAAAATTATTTGCCAGTGACTGTGCGAGGATATTGAATTAAACGGAATTATTTAGTGCAAGCTAGTGGTGTGCTACCTCTGTTACTGAAATAGCAGTGCTGAATTATTTCGCGGCTGGACTATAAGGTGGGTGAATATTGAATAACGAGGTATGAATAGGTATTGAGAGCTCGGATGCGAGTGGTTTGCTCTAATGTCAAGGACACGGATATTGATCAAGTACCAGATGCTAAGACTACTTTGTTTACTTTCAGTGTTTGTTTTACCGTCTTATTTACCAACCGACACGTTTGTATCTTTTAGAATTTACCCGATGTTGTTTAAGTTAAGATTAAGTTTTGTATTAAAGAACAAAAGGAGTTCGTAGTTTAAAAATGAAACAGTCTTTGAAAAGGCCGTTAAAAGTAATACGCAACAAAGGGATGGATCCGGAGTGGGGTCGAGAATAATTTATAAGGATAGGTGCCACCTTGCGTTACAAGTTTCATGAATTATAAATGTTGAGAATGCTTATAAAAATGTTACACGTTTTATTTCTTTTATAAAAAGAAGTTGCTGAATAAACGATAAGTGATCTATAGGACATTATTCTGACCTTTAGGTAATTGATTACCTACAGAGGGTCGTTGGCCTTTGTCATGATGGATATATTTAGGTATAACAACAGGTAATTGAACTCAGTCCTTTGTATTATAAGTTTCAATAATACCTGTACTATATTGACGTTTCTTACGTTACTAAATGCACAATTTAAACTTAATGATTTTCCGGTTAAACAAACTTTTAAAGGAACTCCTTGAGGTCGTAATTTACAACGAATAAATTAATATCGGTGTCTTCCTTCATGCTAATTGTTTAATTTATACTTTATTGAGTACACACCGTTAAATTTTATGTTCCTTATTGTCATCCAAACGTACAAAGCGGACCTAAATTGATATAAATCAAGATACAATAAGCTGTTAAGACTATCAATATTGCTTTATATGCGTTGTGTGTTGATCGTTCATTCTATGTATCGTGTATATTTATAGATATAATATTACAATACGTCCGGCTGTCATGCACGAGGTTGCGGGTTCGATACCGGGCCATAAGTACTAAGTTTATCATGGCAGTGATGTCCAACACTGACATCGGTGATGGAAAACATTGTGAGAAAACCTGGACTTTTAAAAAACATAAGTCTTCAATCACCAATCCGCCTTGAGCAAGCGTGGTGATCAATGCTCATGCCTTCTCTGTATGAGAAGAGGCCTTTGTATTTGGTATTATTATTTAATACTAGCTTACGCCCACGACTTCGTCTGCGTGACTATCGGTTCTGGCGGAAGCAGACAAAGACGTAAATTAAAAAATAGCCTATCCTCTTTTGTGGATCAAGCTTAACTTCTACTAAATTTATAAAAATCGGTTCATTGGTTCATGTAATAGACAGCAAGCCCAGAGCTATCAACCGGGTACAAATTCAATTCACGCTGCTACTGAGCACTTCCTGACGGAAAAACCCAAGAACAAATCACCCGACCTGGGAAGCAACCCTAATCTATTGGGTTGTATATAAAATTTTGTTCATGTTTTCTTTAAGACATCATTGATAATAAAGATATTTTTATTCAAAAATATGTTCTTTGTTTCCGTATTGTCACGTTCACCCAGTATTTTCGGACCACCATTGCTCATATTTTTACTTTTACATAATCAAGCTGGATAGATATTTCTCCAAGTAATTAATTATTTTTTCGCCTCATTAAATGGAAATGTTTGTCATGCTTCAGGCCTTTGCGACGAGCATCAATCAATGGCTAATGATAGGCTTGTCTGATGCTAATAAATCTAATATAACAAACAATAAACAAAAACCACTAGTACTATTCAAGCAGTTAATATAATTTAAATTTGAGATATGCCTCAATAATCCATGTTAATATTATAAATGCGAAAGTAACTCTGTCCATCTGTCTGTCTCTTACGCATTCACGACTAAACCAAAGAATCGATTTTGATGAAATTTGGTACGGGGTAAGTTTGCACCCTACGAAAGGACATTTAGAGTAGTTTTTTTATTCCGAGACTTCGCGTGTCGACAGTTACGCGGACGAAGTCGCGAGAAAAAGTTATAATACATAATTGTACCAGCCTGTTATTGTCACACTACAGGGTAAAAGCCTCTTGACAAACAAAGAAAACACAAGCACCACGCTCGCTCAATGCGGATTGGCGATTTGACGGGCCTGTTGGTCTAGTGGTTAGCGACCCTGACTGCTAAGCCGGAGGTCGTGGGTTCGATTCCCACCCAGGACAAACTTTGTGTGATGAGCATGATTGTTAGTTCTGTGTCTGGGTGTGATTTATCTATAATATGTATGTATTTATAAATTATATAAGTATGTATATCAGTTGTCTGGTTACCATAACACAAGCTCTGCTTAGCTTGGGATCAGATAGCCGTGTGTGAGTTGTCCCAAGATATTTATTATTATTTATTATTTATTATTTATTTATTTCTGATTTACATTAATTGTGACTGTTGTGGGTCCAGGTTTCCTCACGATGTTTTCCTTCACCGATGTCAGTGATGTCCAAAAATAACTTAGAAAGTACATAATTATGAATTGAAAAATCCACATTGATAATTGCCCGTGTCCGGTTGCGAACACACATCCTCACGCATGAGACGCGGTCGCTTTAACCACTCGGCGTGTATCGTGTCTTTAGCTTTTCTAATGTCACGACTTAACAGATAAAGAAAATGAAGATCTATCGTTCTTATTCTTTTCTGATCCATCTATCAGTAGATAATATGCATGGGTTACCTTGCATTACATAAAGGTTTATTCCCATGACCTCTTGTACTACAGTGCCTTAGTTCAGTTACAGTTCCGTAGTACTATGGAACTGTATACCTACACCTTAAAGTAAACGTTAGTAGCGAGGTTATCCTGGTCACGCATCAGTGGTCGATCTGCATGGCGTCACATTTGCATACCGCTGTAAGACATCTTTATATACACTCGACTTTTATTGATTCTTAGCATTTTGGTTAAAAAAAAATTACAAGAATGGATAAATAGAGTATTAAATAAAATGAGTTTTTAGTGTAAGGAGGATAAGGCATCTCTTATGACGATAGCAATAAAATAAAATGTTCAAAACAAAAATGAGAAAAAATAGAAAAAGACTATTGTATGTTACGACTAGCTTTGCCTGGGACCTCGCCCACGTCACAGTTGATGTATTATTTCATGGAAACCGTACATTCGGGTTAATAGGTAACAAATATCCGTCCACCCAAAATTTTACATTTATAATAGAAGTAAGATAAAGAATACGGTTGTAACAAATGAAAGTAATAGAACTATTACTAAATATAGTAGACTGGGTATCTTCTGTATTAAATATACATAATACATATTCGACGGGCCTGTTGGTCTAGTGGTTAGCGCCCCTGACTGCTAAGCCGGAGGTCGTGGGTTCGATTCCCACCCAGGACAAACTTCGTGTGATGAGCATGATTGTTAGTTCTGTGTCTGGGTGTGATTTATCTATAATATGTATGTATTTATAAAATATATAAGTATGTATATCAGTTGTCTGGTTACCATAACACAAGCTCTGCTTAGCTTGGGATCAGATAGCCGTGTGTGAGTTGTCCCAAGATATGTTTATGTTATGTTTATGTTTATAATACCTTAACATCGTTTCCCAACACAAATATGAAAAGCTACATTAAAATACACTACATCATAAATTACTGGACACCTACATACATTAAGCATATTCCGAATTCTGGTGGAAACGACGGAATGTACCGCCCGTGAGTGTTGAGCAATATTTCACTCAGTGAGTTATTGTTACGGCTATACACCTCGCCTTTACTTTATACCTGAATTTTCTAATACCACGAACCTCAAGAAAAATTGTGGGTATCAATTTCTGAATTGAGCGAATCGTTTAAGGTACATTTTTCGCTACAAAGTGAATAGGTGAATCTGTGAAGCCTTTGCTTTTCTTACGTGGATTTTTTTGAAGATAAATAACACGCTTTGTTTTCTTTGTTTATGCAAAGGTTGATCTTTCTTTAGACGGTTTTTCTGACAGGCATAAATGATAGATTACTTACATATTATTAAACTGACATAATGTTCTTGTTTTGCTTTTAAGACGAACTGAAAGATTTAAAATGTGAATGTTAAAGAGTGTCAATATGCTTTTAACATATTAATATTCAGCGATAAGTTAAACTTTGACTTTCTAAAAACCTTTTAAAAATCTACTTTAGTATTTACTTGACCCAGAGTTTTAATTTTAGCCTAAAGTATAAAGGCTACGTAATCTTTTAGAAAGTCTGGTTCGTTAAAAATATGAAGAGGTTATTAACACATCTTGTACCTACACTATCTGAGATTAATTAACAGAAAGAGTTATTCTGTATAGAAAAAACTCTGTATATAAATAAAGATTAAAAAAAAAACAGAAAGAGTGATTATAACATGGTAATAATCTTTAAACTATGTAGAATATCTCAACTCAATCTCAGCCTCAAAAATAGGTACACTCAACCTATTTTTGAGGCAAACAAACCTCTAAGTGCACGTTTTCCTTAGGACTACTCAGTCTGAAGCATCTTGTACATGATACAGATATTCTTATTAAAATCACTTTGTGGTAACACGTACATGCATTAACGTTATTTGATCACATATATTTTTATTTCTTATTTGGAAAAAACCTCAACTTACGTACTCTAAAAGCTCCACGAGAAAAGCCCGAGGTAAAAAGATAAAAACACAGCTTTTCCATTGAAGGAAGATGGAAAGATTTTATGTGGATCTTTTCTTACAATTAGATGCTATTGCATATGTACCCTGTAAACGGTTTTATATAAAGATCCGAGGGACTTACAAGAATAATGTATGCGAATCGCGGATTAAACTTAACATTAGAATATGTTAATTAAACCTTCTCTTTGTACGTAAAATTATAATACCTTCAAAGCCGCAGCTTACTTAATTTTAATTTGAAAACCAAACACGACGCTCCGAAAAAACCTTTGGATATTTTTATTTCGTTTTCAGCCAGGATTACTCGTTTAATTATGACGTCATCTGTCATAACTACGTTGTAGGTGTCGTATGACGTATACAGATGTCGGCACGTGAATGCAAGTCGTTAGGCTGAGTGCACATTACGGAGCTGCCCTAGTACTCAGCACGCCCTAGTGGCCCCAAGAGGAAGGCTTCATTGTCTACGTATTCGAGCAACAGGCTTGTTGTTTTGTTAACGATTTTATAATTTTCTAAGCATTCATTTGTATCAATTAGGAAAATATTACGTTGGACGAGCTACTAAAGGTAAAAACAGCAAGTGTAATTAAAGAAACGAATGCACTATTCGTTTTATAGTAAGATGGATATAGCCTACAAATTAGATTTGATTTGGTCCTTGACCCACAGGATATTCTTGGTGGAGAAAAATCTGTTATCCCTTACAAAAGTGAAATAAAATCAAGATTAAAAAATAATGTACAAAAGAAATGGTCAAAATGTATGAAACTGCAGGTTTTTTTAATAATCATTAACTTATCAGACAGAACTGAATCCATGGTAAAGTTTTAACGATGTCCCTCTCACCCTGAAAAACTCGGCCGCATCGCTGTCAATGGGGCAAGTGCCCAATGGCTGGTTTCACGTTGTATGGCAATGGTGATTCTTTGGCCCATGAAAACTTTGTTACTTGGCGATGCACGATGTACCGAAAAATGTGGTGAGCGCTCGGATCGACTGTCCAAATAGTTGTTACAAAAAAAGTTCTAAATGATAGTAACAACTTTCAAAATAGTTTAAAGTACATTTTACAGCTGTTGCCGAGAGAACAAGTCGTTAGGAGGAGTGCACATTACAGTGTCGCCAGAACGCAGTTTCCGCCCTACTAGACTAGCCCCGAGACTCGGGCGGTTATGTTGTTTGGTTTGTACGTCTGGGCTTCATTATTCTTTGGTGGGTTTTGTAGGGACTGAAAAAAGTATTTAGACCGTAACTGTGTACAGAGAAAAGACTTTTGTAAATAAAAGAAACGAAAATTGTTGACATAGTTTTGTTCGGCCAAGAAAAGTGGAGATGTAGAATTTATAATAGGTATACCTATTATTAAGATTACAGGTGTAATGCTATGATATACGATGATTCCGTGTGTTATCATTTTTGGTCACGGCGGGTTCAGACTTATATTGAATACATCCAGGATTCCTCACGATTTTTCCTTTGGCCATGTTAGTGATGCCCAAGATAAACTTTGAAAGTACATATTGTTAAATGAATTGAAAAAGTCTCATTTTTACTTGCCCAGTATCGAACCAGCATGAGAAGCGCCTAACCACTGCGCCATAATGTCTTGCATTATTATTAGTAAACTATGAGAATTAATATAGGAAGAAAACAATTCAGAACTCACGCAAATAATACCTATATTTTTCAAAAATAAATGTTTCTCTATTAAAATAAACGATGTTAAGAAACACGTAGATAGTGCTAATGGAGGTTAAACATTACATTCAGTACCAAAATAAACGAAAGTATTAAGTTAGTATTAGTTCCAACAGTAAGTTTTTATATAATTGCTTAATGACTTGTAGGGTAGGTAATTGTGTAACACAATTAAGTATAATCCGAAGGATTATGACGAAAATTAATAAAACATAACTTCATATGTTTGAAAGTTCCAGTCATTGCTCATTATGACCGCCACGACACGGCTGAAACCGTCTCGAAAAATTCAACTCGGTTAGCGCGCTGTCCGCGAGCTGTCACTTTTTATTTGGTCACTATAAAATGCATTCTAAGGCACACTATTTAAAGCTCTAACTTGAAAGGCAAATTATTTGTTGTGAAGGCCGTGTTTAGTCTTGTCTAAAGTTGTAAATAACACAATTAATATTTTATTATTGACAAAATTAAGGGATAGACATTAAACATTTTATGATACGCAATTAAGTAGCTGGTTTTCCTCACAGAATATAGATATTATACAGAATGTTATTTTCTTTGTAATCTTCGTAAATACGTGTTATATGGACCAATGGGCGGGAAACATAGACCGTTTAGTCGGGATATGATAATCGATAGCTTCTTAATGTGATCCCTTGAGTTTTCTTTTCACATAAATATCTTTTTCTCTTTATTGTTCTTAATATGAAATAGTTTTAAATCAAAGTCAAATCGATTATTTCATCATGTTATTCACAAGAAAAAGAATTGAATCTAGATTCAAAATGTAGTTGCGTATGGAGAAGTTCTTTTATTTGTATCCTTTATTTAAACGTTCCCAGTATTAAATACATCACGGATGATAAGTACAACTACGTATTTTTATAATAATTATATAAAGCAGCAGCAGCAGCAGCTCTAGTTAGCTCCATGTAAAATGCTGGTCTACAGTTGCATCCGGTTAGACTGGAAGTCGACCCCAACATAGTTGGGAAAAGGCTAGGTAGATGATGATGATGATAATAATTAATATAAAAATTTGCATTGTGAAATTCAGGATTACGTTTTCGCATGAGAAAAATGTTTATCATGTATTACATTTTCCTTTGAGTATTTAAGCTCATACATATACAGCTGATTCAATATGAGGATTTGTACTTACCATAAATTCAATTTTCATGGATTTTACTGAATTGTGTATTTCCTTAATAAAATAGTAGGTATTAAAATGCGGAACTTTTGCGAATTCCTCAGTACAGTTTCAACAATGTAGTATCTATACTACATAATATAATAAAGCTGAAAAGTTTTCACGACTAACTAAACCACTGTTTGAAACGCAAGAAAGGACAGGCTACTTTTTATTCTATTAAGTATATTCTACTTTGACTGATATTTACGGGGACGAAGTCGCGGACAGAAGCTAGTATTATATATTCCATGATATGATCAACTTCATTTTCTTGCTGTTATTGTGTGTACGAAACATACTAAGAGGAAGAATCCATTAGTGTCAGAATGGGGTCGCCCGTAAAAATGTTGATAACGGTAATGAATGTTGTGATTGGTGTCCTTTCGATACACGTTTGACAGTAACATTGACAGCTATTTTGGGATCACTTAGGGGGAAACGAGAGGCTGCGAGCATATTTTATCATATAACCTGCGGCGTCTTACGTCATTTCAAGCAGTAATTACGTGGTACATTAATATTTATTGAATGATTAACTTACGAGTAAGTACGACAAATAGCTTCAGAATCAAATATTCGGTTCGACGCTTCATATTTTATGGAGCGTATTTTATATTTAAAATAATTATGTTTGTGATTTAGAATTGATTAGTATAGGCTGACTGGTACGAAATATAGAATAGTAGGCATTGTGTATTAATGAAAATATTAACCCGCAGGAATTACGCGATAAGAGTGCGGTGGTTAATTGGTAAGCAAATAATAAAAGTATAGTTTTTTAAATCTGGTCGGTCGATCATTTTAAGAAGATGAATAAAATTTTTAGTACGCTTGCTTGTAAAGTGGGTCTTATTGCATCGGTTTTAGGATCACAATGCGATGATTTTTACGTTATATTCTCGGTTCCATTACGACCTAGCCTTCGGTTCTGATTGATATTCTGCCTAGACCGTAATGACTAACTTACTTCACTAGTATCATAGTATACTAATTGTACTATTAACTAACTGAAGTTCATAGGTTTATTGTATTATAAAACATATTTAAGTATTGTGTACCATGTAGGTACATTTGTTTCCACGAAGATAATTGGAAATAGCTCTGTTTGCCCGCGAATATTTATAAATGCAATGGTTTTTCCAATATTCAGACCAAATATTTGAACAGACCGAGTGAAAAATGTTTTTATTTTGTAATTAAAACGTTTTGAGTTTGTTTGCTTTGCTTTTTTTCATTGTGTTCGATAGTCGAATCTGCACGTTTTAGGCAACATTGTTCGACAATTGTATTATTTGATATACACAGTGTGAGGGTACATTTGTTTGATTTAGTGATTCGGGTGTGTTCTGAATATAGGAGGTTCTCTGAATAGTCAAAACAATGTGAAATGGTTTTTTGGCATGAGAAAATAAAATTGAAAAATTAAGTAATTACTTTATACGATAAAATAACTAAACTAAAACAAAAAACACTAAATAAATTCGCCTGGATCAAGTGTAGGTAGTAATCAATGTATGCCTTCTCTGTATGAGAAGAGGCCTTTGCCTTGCAGTGGGACAATAATAGGCTGGTATTTTTATAAATAACTACTAACTTTGTTGTTTGCCTACTGTCCCAAAACGACTGATCTTTAGGAAAAATGATAATCTCTGCTTATAAATAACTGTACCTATACCGGGTGTAAAAAACACAAGACACTTTGAGCTTAAGATTTTGAAAAAAAAACGTTAATTCAACGACTTTTTTTTTTGGTGAGGATTACTCCTTATGGGATTGCGATGAAACGTTTACAAACGTTTACATTTCACCTACTGCATGCTATGCAATGATCGTGGCAGTATTCAAAGTTTAGTTATAACATTTAAAACTAATTTTTGTAAAAAAACGTGTCAAAAAGTTGGAACTTTGACCTTATAATAATTAAATCTGTAACCGGAAGGTCCCCAGGAGTAATTTAACACCCTTTAGTTACGGGTAATAAAACCTCACTATTAGTAGAGATTAAGTTCTTATTTCTTTCAATATCTAAGAAAAGAAACTAAGTTATTTTTGTTGTCGCATGATATATTTATTCCATTTTCGTAGTAGTTTTATGGAGAATAAGTACCGAAGTTGTCTTCAGATTTGTTACGCAACAGGAGCTATAAGTAACGGGATCTTATTACGAACATTGTCTCTTCACAAAGTTTTCGCAGTTCAGTATGTGTTATTGTGCAAGACAAAAACAATATGTTTAACTAGTTTCATACCCGCGACTTGGACCGCGCTGAGTTTTTATTTTATCTGCGAGTAACCAGTTAACCACATTTGGTTTTAAAAATAAATGTCTATATTACTCCATATAATAACATCAGTCTACTACCAATGATTGTCCGGTCAAAATCGGTCAAGCCGTTTTGGACATTGGCCGTAACAGTAAGACAGATAAACAAAAATGTTAAAATTTGTTGTTTTTGTTATAATAACCGAGTATATTATGCATATGGTAAATAGCTTTTATTTTGACAAACAAACAGACACTTCGTTTTATTTACTTGTAGTATAGATCAAACGTAATATTTCTTTGATATTATCTACGGAGAGCTACCATAGAATCAATTAAGTTTTATGGGTTTCTCTCCTACATTAATCAAGTGATTGATGTAGGAAAAGAGAAGAATAAGTATTTTGGTGTTGCTTTACAAACAAATATTCCTGTTTATCCCATTTCATCGCGATCAATATCATAAACCTAGTGTAGGTATCACATGTACGACCTCAACTCAATACAGACCAACCTTATTAACCAAGACATGACCTTTAACCCGTTCTCAGTTTCAACTAAATCCCAACACCAATATTATTACCAAGATCTTACATTTCCCTATTAACCTTCAACATTGAACTTTAAACTTTAAGACTTTGAAATAAGGGTTGGATTTGAATGATATGCATTATGCAATAAGTTGGAGTAAAAAGCCGTAATGCATTACCATAACCGATGGGTAGAAAGTAAGGCGGTGTGCAGGAGATAGGGTGCGTTGTCACGGGGTGACACGCTCGGCAAATAGGGGGTTGTTCCGCTAGCTCGGTATTAGCCTTTGTGCACATGGCAGGCGCGTCATGAGATAGAATTTGGAAACATTTTATTGCATAAAGCAGTGGTTGTAGAGCCAATAGATCACATCAAATAAACCTATTACACGTAGGTGTGTTTTTGTGGTATTGATTTGTTGGTACGGTTTACTTGGGCAATGTTCAATCTGAAGAGTAATAAATTGATGGTATTTCAAGACGAAAATCTTTTTACAACCGACTTTAAAAATAGCAGGGTATTATCAAATTGGTAGTAATTTTAGAGTAACTTTAAATGTAGGTATTCATGTATCTTTATGTCGGACTCTTTTTTAACCGACTTCAAAAAAGAAGGAGCTTCTTTGTTCGACAGTATAATATGTACCTTTTTATGTTCACCTATTTTTCTTTTTAGCCAGATTTAAATCACCAATCTCAAAGTTTTGATCGTTTTATTTTTGTGTTAATAAAAGTTGTATGGGTTTGCAAAAACAAAGGCTTCACATAATAAATAATTCCTCATACAAGTACCATAGTGCTTAACACTCAGTTAATAAAACCGAGTATTTCCATCGCCTAGGTATTTTTATATTTTCCTTAGGTATTCCTCAGCTGAGCAGACTTTTACGAGTCGAGGAGGTTCGAATCAAGAGACACTTTACTGCTCAGAGCACTCTTGGGAGTAGGTCTAAGAGTACCGGCGGGGGTCGGACGGAGCTTTGAACATTCTCGATTTAGAGCATTAAGATATTGGCAATGTTTCATGAAAGCCGATTTAGTTGTGATAAATTGGGTTTGGTAGCCAGTTGTATAAATGGTTGTTTTCAAATAGGTAAACTGGTTGTTTTGTACAACTAAATTGACAAATTGGCTGAATTATAAAGAAAGAAAAAAGAAAAAATGTTTATTGACACAGACTAACTAAACAGACTGGATGCAGGTCTGTTTCAAAGCATTTTATCTAATTCAAAATTACAGGCAGGTACAAAAAATATAACGTATAACGAACGTGTAACGTATTATATTATTAAAAGTAAGTATTAATTTGCAATATAAGAAGGTATGATGGGGTTGACCTATAATAGATAAAAACTCTTAAATAAAAATACAGTTAGACTTAAAAAAATTAAGTATAGGTAGTGATTAGATTTTCTACGACTTTTCTTTATATCTTCGCGTGTTGAATATTGCAAAAATTGTGTTATTTAATTTTTAATAATTTCAGATCTGAGAATGCAGATGACACTAACAGTAAACCCAATTTAACCCTGTAGATAAGCGGGAAAGCTCACTCTCATCTTATGCGCCCTCAGGCAGAAGGTTTGAGCAATATCCCTAAATGTTGGTAAAAACCGTAGAAGATGTCGTACATTGCCACCCCATAGATAAGTTGGAATCTTTTTGTTTACGTACGTAACCAGTGATGTAATGAAAATTCTTACAGCAATAGTATGACGTCACACTAGTAATCAAATTAGAATTAAATTACGAGTGTTCATGTATTCATGAGTTATCGTTTATGATATATACAAAATATCATAATACATTCATTTAAAAAAAGTCAGTATAGAGTTCCTTTCCTTTTCTTATTCATACGAAACTACCTTTTGGAATGAGGCAACCAGATTATTTTATTTTCTACTCACGGTAAGAAATAATGAAATAACTTTTATTATAATAACTAGCTAGACCCGGCCCTTGCTGTGACTCAGTCTAATAAAAAAGTATCTAAATATACTTTTATGTTAGAATATATCTAATGTTATGTAAAAATTTCAAAATTTCAAGACTATTTTATGAGTTTTGAAGACATATACATACGGAAGCTGACTTTTATTTTCAAACTAGCGAACCGCCCGGGCTTCGTACGATTACTTTTCGACTTTCCTCTATTCCCTGTTCGGAAAATTACGAACACAATAAAAAAGAATCCTCCAAAACGGTCTAGCGGTTTTCGAGTTTTGCGCTTAGCAACACATTTAGCTATTCA
The DNA here is from genome assembly GCA_949774945.1 of Hoplodrina ambigua. Lineage (NCBI taxonomy): Eukaryota > Metazoa > Arthropoda > Insecta > Lepidoptera > Noctuidae > Hoplodrina > Hoplodrina ambigua. The sequence goes on along the minus strand of OX458977.1, from coordinate 8,628,701 downwards.
TTATTTATGTAGGATATAGAAGAAGAAATTAGATAGGAGACAGATATGATTTACTAAACAGAGAAACACCATACCAGTTTATCATTTAAAGTGCGAGAGTAGAGAATTTGCGAGTGGGAATGAAATTCATGATACCCAAAGTGGTTGTAAAACAAAATTGCAAAAAATAAACAACCACTTAAAGAATGGCAAGACATTATACAGGAAAGATTCTGAACAATATTTTGGTGAGCAAAAGTCGAGATTTGAATGGAAATTGAAAAACTTTTATCCCTTGGTGGACATAACAAGCGTTTTAAACGGATTCAAAGATTTATCTGTTCCGGAATATGCATCTGTTCATTTGATGATAAACAAAAACGAAGGAACATGGAAGGGTATTGTTGGTTTTGGTTGTATATTGTAGTAAATTACTCTCAAAAAATTTATGACATAGTATTTACATTATTTGTTTTGAAATTTCATTTTATAGATAGGTATGTAGTGTGATGACTTGAAGACCAATTTCCATTAACAATAGAATTAAATAGTAGGTATTATTCTTGCATAAGTAGTTATCACACCTATTAATGATTTAACAATATTAAATATCATAAGCGCAATTAACAAATTGTGTCGTTTTTCTATTCCTCAGAAACGCTTATATTTACAAAATATATTCCTTTGTCGAATTGAAAGAAATATTATACATTCTCAGTTATTAAGGGCATAATAATACAAAACGTACTTATTACTTTCATCATTTTGACTTCAACAAATTCAAAAACCCACAAAAAGCTCGTCCTTTTTCAATTAAATAATAATTTCCATTATTTGGACACAGACGAGGCAGGCAGGCAGAGGGCGCTCTTTCGGTTTGAGAGCACAACAGGTACAATCGATATTTCCGGGCGCCCGAGGGGAGGCCTAGCAAACAGACGGACGAATGCTTAGAAGCGACACTCTGCCTTTTCAATTATGCGCCCCTGGTACGTTCCCGTGTAACGTGAATTCTAACCTGAATAAGTCAATTCAGATCAATGTACTGAGTAGTAAAAAAGATTCTGTACATTTTAAGGGCCTGTTTTCTTTTCGAACTGTACCAACCTGATATTGTACCACACAGTTCTGGCTAGGTCGGCTGAACTATGTATATTGTTCCAAATAGGTCAACCTGGTGCGCCCAATATCTTAAGCAATTACTTTGGTGACGACACTTGCAGCAGCTACCTGTTGATAGTTTCGTGGGAAGCTCCAATCAGAAAGATAGATAATCCAGCGATGATACAATGTGATTCAATCCTATTATCCTAATAGCCTCTTAAAGTTGCTAGCTCTGTCATTCGACTGCTGGCTGTAATCCGTCTGCAGAGGAGAGTAGGAATTGAAGAGCCTCAGGAAAAATACGCTTATGTACCCTTCTGTTGAGGGTTCATAACTCGTGGGGACAAGGGTAACGTTTACTTATCGACGTGGAAAAGGTTCCATAATACATTTCGTCGCGTTTCGCGTTTCGTCGGAAGGGCGAACTTTTTATTTGTTCCGCAGACGTGCCGCGGCAAGCGGTGCACTCGCCATTGTAAATTTTGTGGAAACAGTTTTTTCGGTCGGGATTTCATAATTGGTATATTGTGCGAGTGTATGGCGCGTGGGTCTTCCGCTATACATACGAAGAGGCATAATACGCTACGTGACAAATAAGGAAGAAGAAGGTCCTTATTAAACGCTTCAGTATTTACATACTTTATTTGTCCCGTATAATGAAAATGGGAACACGAATATCAAATTAAGGTAGGCACTCGATTTTCGTATCGCCTTCACGAGGAGGCCGTTTGAGGGCATTCAAATTAAAATCAACAATATACAAAATACGTTTTGCGGTGAAGTGCTGGCACTCAACAATATTGCCAATTATATCACATCCGAGTGAGTGATCACAAGCAATTTACATTCAAGTTTCTAAATTGTTTTCGTATAATTCCCTCCTAAATTACAGGAACCACTTGCTTGTATTTAACAAATAATTATAGGGGCATCGCTGGCGTCTCTTTGCGTAGGATTTACTTGAGAAATACTCGATAACATGAAATTCCGACGGTTAATTAGTGCGCTAATTTGTGCGGAATGTTATCTTTTACATAAATAAGAGGGATCGAAACGGTACTTAAAATCTGGGAAATCTTTTGATTAATGACGAACAAAATTATGAGATTTATTGTTTTAACATTTAAGTAAAACCGTATTTTATAATTTTGCTTTAGATAGATGGAAAGAGGTTGGAAAGGAAAGAAAACAAAGGTTTCTGCCGCGGAACGAGGAAAGTAATTACCGATACACCTGTTTTAAAAAGGATCTCGTTAACGGTGTGTTGTTATATCGTATTACTTTGAAGGGTACCTATCTAAATATGAGCCAGTTTCTTTATTTTTCTTTTATCTTTTTCTTATTTTTTACCTAACTGAAAAAAAACAATAGCATGGCGAAGACGTCGCCGCTTCGTATTTTTAGTACGGTTACGTTCACTTTACTATAGGTACCTACCATAAAATGACCCAAACTATATGTACAAATATGCTGTAGATACATCCTTTTACAATCATACAACAATAAAGACATTACAATGAAGATTGGCCAATAAAGTCGTACATTGTTCGTTGACAATACATTGCGACCGATTTCGGCAACGTTCCACACGCTATGGATGGTACCTATTACATTTTGCATCGTGCTGCAACCACGTTCAGTGACGTCATGATGTGACACACACCACAGAACATAGCTACCGCGACCAACGAATGCATTAATGAAATGGAGATAGGTACTGAAATATTTTATATCGTTGGACGGAGTATGACAGACGAAGGAAAACCTCAATTGAAACGTGCATCCTGGCGATTTATATCTCATTCTTTTCCACGGTGAAGTGCGCTTTAAGAAACTACCCGTAGAACATTTTACTTCTATTATAAACGCTAAAGTTAATGAGGATGGATGGATGTTTGGCCCCTACACATATCTAGCTTGATACATAGGATTATTTTATGCCGTTTTTTGTTCCAGTGGGATAATTTAGGACTTGATTTTAATTCTAAGTCTATACAAGTGAAGTCAAAAGCAAAAGCTAGTACGAAATAATACATTTCAGTGAATGTATCGAAAACCATGACAGAAAGGCGCTGACCTATTACGCGTGTATATAAGAGTTTACACATTCGATTAACACCTTTCTTAACTTTTATAAGAAAACATTGTTATCATTGATTCCATTAGAATCTGCAGCACGTTTTATATATACGAATAGGCCACAGAAGCGGACGTGACACCCGTCAACAAACAGGATTATCGCAATCAACACTAATGTTTAAACGATAAACTAAGGATAGATATACCAACTACCTATCTATAGGCCTAGCACAACCGCACTAGCGTAAAAGTATTCATCCCTCTCGTAATTTAATACCTAAAAATTTCTTGTTGTAGTTTACATAAGGCATGATAAGGTTGGTAAATCCATGACGATAAAAACTCCAAGTAATTAAACGAAGATTATATTCAATTCCAATATTCCAATTTTAAAATAAAAATGTTTTTTTTTAATGGAACTTTATTTTAATTTTACACGACAAGCTCAATTATAATGGATAAGCCTTTAAATTAGATAAATATTATGCGCGAAACGGGTACTTCCAATTTAAAAATCGATTGAATTTACGTTACGTTTACTCAGCGCGCCCGAGTTTGGCCCTCTGCTCTATAATCAAACCAATTAAGTACATACACACATCCATACGGGGATTGTATTAGATTAGTGAAGGTAGGTACAGTAAATCGGGCTTTGGAAAGAGAGAGATTATCACACAAGTTAGGTACATGGTGACAGCTAGACGACCCTCTACAGAGCTGAACTTTTTCTAAAATCCGAATCACATTAACTAAAGTTGCACAACCGATAAAACAAATATTGTTGACAGCAGCTGCAAAACTTTATGGTAAGCATAATTATAGCTTTACCCCATCGGTGTGTTAGCAATCTGTAGCAGGTACCTAATTAAAGTATAAAAGGCACAACCATCTCACCTGACGTAAAGGAATACAGTAGTGCAAATTCTGAGTGATATTAAATACGTCGCTTGCGCTGCGAGTCAGACCACATTTTACTGTGACCGCAAACAGTGACGTCATCGTTTGTGACAGATAGAATACAGCTACTAGAATGCCGGCTTATGTGTGAATTGAGATTCTGTTTTAACCCTAGTTTTGCATTTGAAATGAAAAAGAAAAACATATTAGAAGCTACCTTAAGTAACCATAGACTTTATTTCTGACGACCATAAACAGCAATTCTTCATACCAACTACTAATTAGTCGATGAACCATATACATCCTTAATAATCATCAAATGTATCTTAGGGTTAATTTTTCAATAGTCGGATAACTTTTTATCTACAAATAAAAAAAGGCATTGACATAAATTTTCTATAGACAAGCTGTCAAACCGCCATATTTAACCCTCCGTTAAGAGTTATCTTACGATTGAAAAACTAGCCCTTATTCTTGTTACATTGTTGGCATAAAAAGCATCCATCTTAATATGTAAGGTAGTAGTAAAAATGATAGCTGAAAAAGGACCCAGCATTGAAATTTGCAAATACGATACCTTTTTAAATACAAAATCTGATTACGTATTCTCATAAATTTAGTCATCCTAAATTTAGCGATTACTGAAACTGGGTCTAATATTAGAAAATAAAATGAAACTGAAGGTTTTCAATCCCATGTAATCAAGCTACAGAATTATCAGCTAAAACTACTTAATTATTTATTTCCTTCACATTCTAAGCTCAGAAACACAAAAACATTTTACATAACCTTGGGTTCGAATTCAAAACACGCTATTCTCCGACCACTATTCACAAACCTCAAACTAAACGCTGATTTAGGTACGTCGGAAGATCGCAAGGTTGTGGAAAATATCGACAGGTTGCTGATTCATCGTTTAGAAGCACTATTAAAAGTTCCCTGTTTCCGTAAAGTTTGTGAAACTTTGCCGGTGTTAGCTACGAACACACTGTATATGTTCCCTTGTTCATCCTCCTCATGACGTGTGGGTGTTAAAGTAAGAGACTGGGGGTTGACGTCAAGAGAATTAGTAGTATCTAGTACCTACCTACTGATCTTGATGTAATAAGTTTTTTATCGCATAAGAATGCCATTTCAATATTCAAATAAAAAACAATAATTCAAATTCAAAGCATTTATTAAGATAAAGTATTTTATAGACACTTTTAAATGATCAAAGAGTCAGTCAGTCAGTCAGAAAATTTGAAGCTACTTGCCTATTTCTATAGAGTAGAATAGACAAAACAATCTGCAAGTACAAAGTAGTACGATTAAAAAAAAATGTACCTAAGTAGTCGATACTATAAATACTTACTATTTCTTAGCATAATATGGTGAGGTGTATATAGCTACAGCTTTATTCTATAAATCTCCATCGATTTCACTTAGAAACCGTCGCTAGATCTATACTAATCTCTCTCTGAGTCCATAAAGAAAAAGTGATTTTTAAGTGAACCGCCAATACCTATATAGTTGTCACCGCTCCACCTAAATTCGCCGTAGTAGATTTTATGAAATAGCACTGCAGATTTTGATTTTAAAGTATTTTTTACAATTCTACACAATCGATGTTTAATAACATATTTAAATGATACGTAATAACTGTCTCATTGGGCCAGTTGCATCACTTCTAAACGGCCTCTGAGTTCAATCTTCAGGTAAAGGTATCAGGTTCAGGTAAGGATATTGGGTTTTTCTTTTTACATAAAAAATGGTTCGTTCGGTTGCAGACTGGCAGCCCGGAATCTTCATATGAGCCTGATTGATGGCATTACGCTCTCCCTTTAAACGTAACTGGGCAAAATGTGGCATTTACACCTCCACCTATCCCTTCAAAGAATATGGCGTGATGTTATGATAAATGTATAAAAGGACCTGAGCAGTACGAATTAATTCTAGTAGTTGCCCTCCCATGGGTGTCGTTTACGGATTGATTACGGATTTTCGTAGAGGAAAAACGTAGAAACCTACTTTCATTAATAAAACAAAGACGTATTACGACTCCGATTTCACTGTTCACCAAACATCCTAAGACTGCAACATAATTGATAAAAAGATAGTACATAGGTACTTAACTAGCATTTGCAAAATCAGACATGAACGTGTATTATTTTGTAAGTCATGTTTAATGCAATCCGTCAAAGTGTAATCTAAACAAAATACAAACATCATGTTGTTGCATTAAAATTAAGATTGACACTCCCTCAACAACTCTTTTAATAAAAACAAGTGCGTGAATAAGTAAAAAAATGACAATGTCACATACATTCCAAAAGCAAAAAATACACTTATAATTTTTGCGAAACAATAGTAGAACTTAATTCATGCCCACAGAACAAAAAAAGGAAACCAGAGTCGCATCTAACCCTCTTGTATGACGAGATAAAACAATTTGAGCCGCGTGATATCAAAGTGCCCTCGATGCCCCTAGATGTCTACATGCAATCACCGCGGTTATTGCCATCGGCGCGTGCGCCTGACAGGGAAGTGTTTTGTGTGCGCTTCAACAAATTTAGGGGTTATGTATTTTATTGTAAAAATTGATGCCGTTGTTGCTTTTCTTTCTTTTGTTTTTTCCTGTCAAGTTGTTTTTACGCAAGTATTTAACAATCACGCTTTTTTTTTACGCTGTTTCTACTTTACCTTTGTTTTTAAATCAATTAAAATACAGATAGTTGTCTTTTTATCACGATAACTCCACTTTAAAACTCTATTAAATTTCTTGAGAAACTTATTTGAGTAAATCTATAAAACCACATCTGAAACATTAATCTTAGTATATACATAGTTTGGAAAATATATCTGAAGTCAAATATTTTAAAACAATATGATCTCGGTAGGCAAGTAAACGTTGCAAATGTAACGAAAGGGTGGGTTTCGAAGTGCAGAGAGTAATATTGTGTAGTGTCGAGGGCGCCGGGTGGGGTCGCCAATCGATACGCACCCCTGTTCTGCCCGGCCTAATGCACCCCTAACACGGCGGTACACAGCTCACAGCAACGCAACGGCATGGAAACCATACACTCTATGTGTTTCCAGCTTAAAACCAGGTCATTTGCATAGTCAGCAAGCAGACTCCAGGCTACTTTGTTTAAAAACACACGCAGAGAAACTGTTGGTGTGGTAAAAAATGTTTAAATATTAATTAACCTCTTAAAATATCTCCCAAAGCTTTGAATGTAAAATAAGCCACTATTGCATTGGAGACGTCCCCGAGCGGTGCTCGACGCGCCAGCCCGCTACTCTGCCTCCGAAATGATTTGTATTTTATAAAACAGTTTTATAAAATATCTAGCTGATACGCCGGTTTCGTCCGTATAAAATGTATTCCAATTTCGTCCAGTTAGAAAATTGCATTCATATTTTTTACCACCGAGTTTCAGGATTTATTTTTATTTGTTAAAAATGTAGGCGTAAATATTTTTAGGTTCATGTCTGTGCGGAATAGGCGTGTCGGTGCTTTTTAAGGGTTGATAACACATTTTGAATAAATTGTTTGTTATTTTGGCTTTTACGATGCCAGCGTTAGCCACGGGCGCAGTGTTTGTGTGCTTGTACTATCAGCACATCATTATCCTACACAAAGGGCGCTCGGGACAAATGGACTCAATTGAAATTCTCTTCAAAGACTTCGGTTGCTACTGACCTAAAAACAAATTCCGGAATTGTTAAGATTTCTTGCTTTCAAAACACAAAGGGGTTGATATCGGAACAGTTCCCATGCTTATAAAAAGATAAATGTTGTAACACGAAGAAGCAGTTATTAAAACATTCTTCATTTTTCTTTCATTACCTACTTCCCCTTTGAAGTGCTTTCACCGCTTCGCCGAAAAATTTGGGGCTTTGAAGAAAATTTATAAGAGCGATAAAAAGGTGGTCTTATATTAGTGTTTGAAATGCGTTTGTCTTGAGGGTAATACGTTTTATTTCACCCCATCTTTTGTTTTGTGTAAAAAGTTGTGTTATTTTTCTTTAATATGATCCTGGGAGACGGTTAGCTGTTCAAAGGCATTGTGTTCTATTGAGGGTGATAGTGATCGCGTTCCCTACAATATACGCGGTGGAGCAGGAACCGTTATAATCTATTAAAGTCTCGGTAGCGTTGTGTTCCGCCTCACTAATGTGATTTTTAAACCTTACTAAGTTATACTAGTCGCATGTGTTGCTAACAGACGATAATTACTGAATGAAATGCTCAATTGTAGACGACGCCTGTGTTATTAAAACGTAATACAGTAACTTGTTATGAATAATTACAGTAAGAAAAAATGTAATTACAGTTATTAATTTTCTCTAAGGTTCTTAAATACTATAGTTTATTTTTTAAATACGCGTACTGCGAACAAAAATAAATAAATAATGGACTACCTCCATTACTATAGCTACAGGGTAATTGAAAAAATACCCGAAACCTGAAAAGAGTTCATTGTACTCAAAATAGCGTGATATTTTGATTCTCTTTAGTAATTGTTATCCTTTTTTTAGTATATACTCATTTATTGAGTATTAATTTAAGAAAAGCAAAAAAATAATAATATATATACAACATTTCATTGAATAGTTTAACGTTACTAACATAGAATTTAGAGAATAACTAACATAAATGTACCTTCAATATTGGACAGCCGTTTAGATGTTCGTTCCTTACGAACGACCAAGTAATGTACCTACTTAGGCTAACTTGTGTTTCTCATTGTAAGTGAATGTATTATTCTGTTTTGAGAAATAAATGTCTTAAACCTAAAAAATAATAAAAAATTATTGCGGCGACGCGAGCGCCCTCTACTGATGAAATAAGTACAACAAGTAGCGGCACTTATTACGATAGAAGTTCTCCTTGAACGGCCTCGATAACAGGCACTGATTCTATTCATTTGTTATGATACTCGAGCTACCCGATATTACATTTTTATATACTTGGAAGATTATTACTAACTTTATTCATATCAATTTGTTGTCATAGAGATGAATTTCAAGCGAGGCCGCTGCGATAGAATAGGAAGGAAGATATAGAAGTTAATTGGAAATAAAATCTGAAATAGAGTAGGTTGAGCGATTGGTTGCTGCGCTGTGTGTCGCGGGTTCGATTTCTGCACGTAACCAATATTTGTATGATTTAGAGATAGTTTTTCGGGGTCTGGCTGTTTGTGTACGTGTGTTTATATGTTTGTATACCCACACCGAATACACAAAAAAAATACTAGTGTTAACGTTTAAAAAAAAAAAAATTAAGTGCCAGTATTATTTCGAAGCTATAAATAATAGTCATTTTACAAGAAATTAGTTGCCAAAAATATGTTTTAATATTCTACATCGTAAGAAAATTAAAAATAGTTTATGGGTTATGGGCTTATGTGATTCCCTCACATTTATTACATAAGTTATAGTCTACATTACATAGATCATAATTAGGTAATATCATCATGATATTAAAGTAGTTTTACACGGAACACCCTTATACTTTACAGTATACATACCTTTAGATGAACGAACATGTTAAAATGTAAGTTCTGTACCTACTGCCAATAAAAATTTAATATAAAAGTGAGTCAATGTAAGCGGGCAACCGGCGTCAACGTCAATTTCTGGGGAAAACTGATTTCCTGCACGTCTAGACACGTTTCCTTCCATGCTCAATTATGTTGCAGGATATAGATTATATTGTTTTTTATTTTTTTTTACCTTTTACTGAATCAGATAAGATTGTTAGTACACTGTAAAGAAACATGACCTCGACTTAGATTGGTACCTTATTATTTATAATTGATCTGTAGGTATTAATCAGTGAAGTTGTTCTAAAAAGGGTTGTAATGATTTTAATGAAATTGAAATTGTGTTTGTTTGGGTCCCCGCATAGTTGAGATTCACAATAAAACCCGGTAAACAGCGCCGCGCCGCCAGCCAATGGTCGAGCAAGACGTCTGTCGGGTCCGCTAGTTGTTATAAAAAAATTAAAAAAAAAACATTTATTTAGGCGATATAAAATTCCCCTTACCATAAAATATGATTGTATTCAGGTAATTACTTAACAAAGATAATATGTACCGGTATTTCAAATGAATCAGTGACATTGAATAGAAACAGTTTTCAATTTGATAGCAACATTAATTACCATTCGACATCAAACAGAATTGTTAATGCCGCGTAAATGTAGTTATTAGTTTGACTTTATCGTTAAATAATTCAAAATGGCTCCAGGCAACGCGAGAATTTACCAAAATAAACAATACAGCTCACCTGCCGTCAAAGACTAGTTGGGTCGTAGGGGAGAAAGTTAGGCATTAAATAAGATATTTATACCTACGTAGTATTTTCGGCTACATTTTAGCACAAAGGGTTGTCGTTCCTACTTTATTGCTGTTTTATTACAAAGGTGAAAAACTTTATGATGTGTCTCGTCTGTCTGCCGTTTGTGTAATTGCGACGGGTGAAAACCTACGTAAATTGTTTTAGTTTTCATGATATTTATTTATACAGAACTATATGTTATATTTTTTTCACTTGTGGAACCTGTTTTCAAAGAACCCTGAAGAAACATTATAACGAAAACTATATTGTTAATAATATGCTGCAGACAGAAAAGCTAAATTAAATAGAAAAACAGAAATACTTTTTTATTCAATATAACTTAAAAACCAACAATATTACTTTATAAAAACCTACACACGAAATCGCCTCGTGCTTCGTTAAATGAATATGGAATACGATAAACATTTTTCCAAGGCAGACAGAATCACAAATGGTCCATTTCATGCACATTTCACTGTGCGTATTCCAAGACCCAGTGGTCAGGAGCGCGACAATAGCGCACAATACGACATTGAATGCATATAACCAGTCGTATGACGCACTCACACATCGGCGACTCTGCAGGACGCCCATTGAGTGACATTACAAAAGGTATTGTGTGCGCCGGGACTAGTTTATCTCGCGGCCATTCGTTGAGACTGTTCCGCACTGATAACGCTCAAAACGTCTGTCATTTGTACCCGCCGCATCACAGCACTGATAAAACCGTGGTAAACAACTAAACACCAACCTCGTCTGATTATCATAGTTGTACCTGCGTATTGGCTGGCATGAGCGCTGCGTTGACTGTGCTGTGTCGAGATGAGTACGTACAAAATGTTCACTTACATTTGTTATGTGGCGATACTGATGAAATCTAATCGGAAGAATGCCATTCAGATTGTGGTTGTCCATTCCTTGATAACAAGTTTAAGATATTGAACTACCAGTATTATCAGTGGAAGTAAAGCAATAAGATGATATTTTGTTCATTTAGTTCCTATAATTTATCTTAGAGATATAGAAATTTGACAGTTTAACTATTGATAGTGTAGGTATAAGATTACTTCTGATAAGTCAGTGGTAACCTGACCACGAAATCTGAATAGTCAGTGTAAGATATCGGTATTTATGAGAATCGATTTAAAGTGAAATCAGTGAACAATGCCACCAAAAAAATTATCACGTTGTCAACAAGACCTTGTTGAAGTAATTTATAAAACGGCCAAAATATGTAATATGCAACTAACTGACTATATTGTTGAGATAGGAGGTGAAGAAATCGACTATTTTTTGACTGGTATATTCAAAGTGCAGCTAAGAGGAACAGTTGATGGACAAAAGATCAAAAAAAGATTAATGATAAAATGGCATCCGGAGTCCAAAATGCGCGCATGCTTCAGAGAATCGTACAAACGAGAATCCATATTTTACCAACAGATCGTGCCGAAATTACTGGAAGTTCAAAATAAAATTAAAAACATCGAAGGTTTGAAAATTAAATTTCCGAACTGCATTTTAGCCAGTGCCGAATATGACAAAGAAACTATCGCCGTGCAGGGATTACAGGAAGAGGGATACCATCTACGCGACAGACTCTTCAAGGCGAATTTGGATTACGTTTCACTTGTGATGAAAAATTTAGCGAAATTGCATGCGCTGTCCTTTGTGTTGGAGAAAACGAATCCGAAGGAATTTGAGGAGATAGCTTGTTTATGTCGTGAGGATGTGCAGTATTGTAAACCTGGGCCCGCGCCGAAGAGCATGACCTCGTATTACGAAGCGTCTGTGAACGTAGTGTCAGACGTGGCGGCTAGAGATAAGTTGAACCAACTCACTCCAGACATACAGACGGTTTTGTATAAATGCACTCGGTCCAATCAGTACAGTGCTATTTGTCATGGCGACTGTTGGAATAACAACATACTTTACAAAGTAAAGGTAAGAACTTTAAAATTGACTAAATCAAACGGACAATTTATAGATGTGAAAAAAATACCTACTGTTTAATACGATAATTGTAACATGCAGGGAAATCCTAATTTCTTTTCTATGTATAAAAATCTGGGATCATAACGTTTGACCAGATGAAATTTGGCCAGCTGTGTGTTTTTAGTCAAACTTAAAAAAAAGTATAGTTATTGTCTCGATCATGGCCTCAATATTTTTTTATTGATTATTCAAAACAACGCGTGGCCGGGTCAGCTAGTAAAATATATAGAAAATATTTCTATTACATTAAATAGGTATAGATTGATCATCGATGTTTCTTGTTTACAGGGTTGCAAGCCAGTGGAAGTGATATTTGTTGATTACCAATTGGTGCGGCTCGCCTCCCCGGTCACCGATATTGCTTACTTCTTGTACATGTCAACTGACGGGGAATTTCTCAACAAGCACTACGATCAAGTCCTAGATATTTACTACGGAACATTAACAGCAGTCCTACGACACTGTAATATGGACGTTGAAAATATTTTCCCACGTAGCATTTTTCAAGAACATCTTCACAAATATTCGGTACTTGGGTTGATAGAGGCTCTAGTCTCAATGATGATAATAACAGCCCCGTATGAGGACGCCCTCAAAATGACTGAAATGAAATATGAACACGATGAAGAGGCTTACGAAGATGAGAACAAAGATAATTCATTGTTTGTAGAAAGAGTAAATGGAATCGTTAACTATTTTTTTGAAAGAAATTATTCTTTAGATGCAATATTAGAAAAATAAAGATGATGCAATGTAATAAGTAATGAGGCGTACTTTTTTAAGAATTTAAAAAATTCCGTGCTGAAGCCAAAGTAAAATGTATTCCGCAAAATGAGGAATTCATTTGCAAATGAGGTGTTTGCTGTCGAGAAATATCTTAGGTAATCCTTATTTTCATACTGATCCGTCCATTCCACGGCTTGAAATGCGTGGACCGCGAAGAGAATTACACTAATATCGACCTTACCTTATCATCAGTACAGTCTAATTTAGTTTTATGTTTTTTTTTATGTTCACACAAAAGAAATATTAAGAATCCTCGGTCCTGGCCCTGGGAAGGAATTAATTCCTCGTCGTTGCAGTTAATTGTCTGTTATAAAGGTTTTTTCTTTGAATCTCGGTCGGAACGAACGAGAATCTTTGTTGGAATGAAAATAATGGCTCCTAGAACAGATGGCGATATTTAACAGCCCATGTTGGAATGGTATTATAAGCATTTTAAAGATAATTAAATTGCTGCCTTCAATAGATTTATCTAATCGTCGATAACGGCATTGCTTTGCTTAACAATGGCATAGTTTAACGTAACTAAAAATAAATGTCATTGTATCTTATTACAAATATGTATTTTGTAAATAGTATGGGATACTCAACATTGTTATTTTAATTTATGTGTATTTGAACTACAATAAATTATTCAATAGTCCATCATTAGATTAGATCACAGAGAATTATATAAATTTTAAATGTTGGTACCTAATTGAATACAATTATGTGATGTTTGACATTGGTGCCTAATCCAGCGTTAACATTTAATTAAATGATGTATTGTGCCACCACATAGGCGGATATTGTGACCGTACGTTTGTCCGATAAATTGTTGTTTTCAACCGGGTTTGCCAGCAATTACATGATTTAAAAAAAAAATGGGATTAGAATGTAGTAGGTACATACGGGGTATAAAAAGGCACATAATAATTATAGCCGTTAACTACGCATTTTGTCTACCAAACAAAGTAACATTGAGCAATTATTGCTGGGAAACGATCTTTACTTTTAACTGAGAAAAATAACCGTTTAAGGTAAAATATTGTGCTTATGGGTGCATGCAACAGTTTGAGGGTCGTGGGGGATGATTTGAAGATTAGTTAAAACATTAAAATTTATTTTCATTTATAATTATAACTTTGACCTTCAAAATAGCATCGTAAACAGAAGGTGTCAAAAAAAAATCACAATAATAAAAATGTTTTATAAACCCAATACGTACAACATCTGCCTAGTACCTATTTGAAAATACAGGCGTAATGTTATGTTAATTCATGAAACGTTAGATAGTTTTTACGAGAAGTCAGCCTACGATAATTTACGGTTCACACTTACATGCCTAACTTTATATCGCATCATTTTCAATATTCAGAAAACAATTTCCCTTTCAAGCTAAGTAGAATTGTTTATTCAGTTCCTCGGGCGATATTAAATCTTACTTTGTGGTTTCATAACTAAGGGAACTTTATTTACATGTGTGAAAACTAATTTTCAATGCAAACAACGAACGTGCTTACTACTTCTATTAGAGTTATATTTAGGGTTGAATTTGGAAACAAAAATCCTATTAATCCGTAGTTTATAATTTGAAATGATTTGAAATGGTGTGTGTTGGATCTTTCGGATCCCTTCAAGATGCTCAGATGTTCTCTGCTAGTCAATCACAGTTGGTGAAGAGATAACATGGCAGATGCAAATCATTGTACGAGTGTAAAGAAACAAAATTAGAAATAGAAAAAACTCATAAAAAAAACTCAAACAATTAGAGAAATATATGTACGTCTTTGTAGATAGAGTACATGCATTTATAGGTACCTACTTTTAATGTTGTGGTGTTTGTTGATGTCGTTTAACAGGATTTTTATTTAATGACTAGTCTACAGTTCCGTTCTTGAAAATACGTATTCTATGTACAAATAACAAAAACGATATTTTAATTAATAAAATCTATAAGAGACATTATTTCCACTCTGAAAACTTACTACGTTGTGTCTCATTTCCGCTGAAGTCAACGAAATGATATCTGAATTTATTTCGCTTCAGGTTTGTTTCAGCCAATTGAGGGAATGAATTAAAATGAAATACATAAAATGTAAAGTCAGTGTGGGTCAATGTTAATCGCCAGTGTAAAACATATTATTATAGATATAATAGAAACAAATATCAAAATTATGCAGACCGACCTTCGAAAAATATGTAGCTGTTTAAACGATATCGGATGGAAAGTTTCAAAGAAGAATCATAAAGCTGACCTATTTTTGGGGGTTACGGACTATGACCGATTTTATTGGACGTGAAAAAAGTCCTGCTTTGATGGTTACACCTCTTTGCGTGCAGAATATTGCCATACACAAATATAATGTCTGACGTCACGGTAAACCACGTTTTCACGCTAAATATTCTCGGGCAAGGGTAGTTCAAGCAAGGGATGTCTGCACCACGTGCGACTCGTGTCTAAATACGGTCAACCACAAGTACGTAGTCTTGGATATTGAACTACGAAAACCGCTCTTACTACTGTGCCATAAAGGCGTCGTCCATGTTAAATTGTTATCAAGGACGTGCAGTTGACTATACTCTTGTACACGTTGCACAAACAAAGCCTATACAAATTGAAATTGGGGGCATTTTTATTGTTTCCACCAATGTAGGGAGGGGTGTTTAAGGAAATATTTTTCTACTGAATATTTCAACTGTGGGGAGCATTCTTTACTTACGTCATGGTATTTTGATAAGTTACTGAAGTAGAATTTCAGCAATTGTGCAATGTCCGTATTGCACAATGTTTTTTGTTTTTAGACTTATTAAGAGAGCTCATTTGGCGCTGTATATGTTAATTACCTTTATAATTAATAAAACTAAATTATTTAGGTGCCATTTGCGATCAATGGACATAATATGGATCCGATTTCGAATCGGAACATGTAAATTAGAACAGCTGCATTTATTTACCAAAATTGTCCTTAAATAGTAACTGTATTTACGGAAGTTAAATTAATTTTAATGAAAACCAGAGGAAATTCATGAGGCCTTTAACGTTAATTGATTGACACCAGCGTTGTCGCATATGTGAGAGAATGAATGAATTATTGTTTTCAGGCTCAAAATGGCCCGACATTATAGCTACGTCAATGTAGGTAGGTACGTTGGCATTTGCATGTAATATAGGGAAACTTGCATTTTCCACATGGCCGTGTTTTAATAACGTATGTTCGTATTTTTATAATTACGAATTAAAATGGATTTTCGCTCATTATCAGCTGTAGGAATAATACAAACCGAGCCACCGTATTGGTTGCCCTGTCAATAATTAATTAATTAAGTATCGTAAATGTCGGTTATCGTAGACGCAGACGATGTCGCGGAATAAAAAGTAGCCTGTGTCCTTACTTGGGTTTCAATATTATAGCAAGTTCAAATTTCAGAGGATATCATTTTTATTTACACTATTGTATACTTTTGTATAGTGCTGTCAGGTATTTGATTTTAAAAATGTATTATTTTCCTTCTTACACTTCAAAGGAAGAAACATATAGTTTTAAGCATCTTCCGAGAACTTTGTTAGTTATTTGAATAATAATCGATTTCAATTAAATAAAGATTAATTTAAACTTATTTTATATTTATATTATTTTTATATATGTACGTCGTCTTTTTTCTGTACGTCATTGAATTTTTTAAAACAGCTGGACCGATTTCATTTTTTATCTGTTTATTTTTAGACTGGCTAGACTGAGAGTGTGGTAGACCCGTTAGGTAGCGCTGTAAGCCAACGCTTGAGTAGAACAACGTCTGTCAGGTCCATGACTTCGCTGGCGGTTCACAAGTTAGCTGCTTTTCGTTAGTAATTAATATTTTTTTTAAACTTTTCCATTCAGAGGCGCACTTTGACAAGGCCTTATACAATAACAATTCGTTTTCTCATAGAAACCGGGAAAAGCCAATAAACCATTCACTCATAACTAAGTACATAAGTGCGTGCTCATAAAAAAATATGACCGCCTTCAAAAACTACAAAATAAATAAAAAATAACTTTAGCTTGAAAGTCGGCGGCTTTGGTTTTGTTTCTTGTTATGTAGGTATTGCCACCGACTTCCAAGCTAAAGTTATTTTTTATTTATTTTGTAGTTTTTGAAGGCGGTCATATTTTTTTGTAAAAAAGCTTTTTATTTTTCACTTTTTAGTGCTTGTGTGTTAATGTTTGAATTCCTTACATAAAGCCCTTTCAAACAATATCTCACACGATATATTTAATTTTGGAAAGTGGTAGGAGGGGGGTTGACGGGGGTACGTCAACCCCCCTCCCACTTCCTTCAGTCAGTCATTGACTACACGTATAAACAAAGCAATTTGTCTTGTTACGGCGGTTCTGCTGTGATTTTATAAGGAGTTCCGTTCCATATCTCCAAAGTTCATCATCAGATCATGACAATATTCCTATGGGACCTATTCGGGACTATACTCTTTCAAACAAAAAACGAATCATCCAAATCGATTCATAATTGGCGGAGTAATCGTAGAACAAATATACAAAATAAAAAAAGATAAAACATACGCGTCGAATTGAGAACCTCCTCCTTTTTGAAGTCGGTTGAAAACATTATGCATTCTTCCGTTATTTTTTTTCCATTAAGTCCGGCCTCCGTGTTATAAATAGTAGGTTTCCCGGCGCACCCATGTCAATATCGACACGTAGGCACTACCTTACGACGGCTACAGGTAAACACGACTGACTAGGTAAACGGAACAATATTATCCCTTGGAGGGTTTCGATAATTGAAATTTGCTTCTTATGGTCAACGCAAACGGAACAGCAAATTATATTCGTTGGTTAATTGATAATAAACATAAAATTACAAAAATAGGGTATAATAATATTTTGCACACAAATAACTCTTTAAATGATTTTTTTAGCTTGTTATCGAATGGGTAGTTGACCCAATTAATTTCAAAGCAGCTTCGCATAAAAAGACTTTATTTTAGCCCTGAGAATCAATAAATAGTCTATTGGGTTGGCAAATAAGTGACGTCACAGTTTATTATCGCCGTGCAAAACCTATCTAGGGAAATCGCGTTTTGATAGCTTATGAAAAGAATGTCAATCGATTACCGGTGTCTACTACCGAATTAACAAATGAAAACTGCCCGAGAATATTGTTGCGTCGTTTGCGCAGAGCCTTAGACTGTAACAAGCCTTATTCTTCGAGTTAATATTTGGGGTCCATAGAATAGTGAGCAGTTTTTATGAAGGCGTCAAGTCTCAGGGGTATGCTGAACCCGAGCGAACGTTTGATTAGGATCTTTGTACGCAACACTTTAGTGAGTGGGAGTCTGCAACGACGTTAATATTGTAGACAGATAAGTTTGTTTTCACACGAGTTTATGATACTAGAAATACACACAGAAGCGACGATCTTTTTTTCACATTGTGAAAAAAAAAGACCGCTTTTGTTGTAAAAAAAATTCGTGACATTCGATTTCCATGTGACTACTAAAAATGTAGTCTCATGGAAATCGAATGTCACGAATGTTTTAAAGACGTTCATGTAGGGTTTTCCAATTTGGGTTGGGTTAATTTTGACATCAAGTTCAAAGGACTGTAAAAGATTATGTTGGCATCTAAATGATGGGTAATACATGACTGGGGTACATAAGTACCTATCACTTTTAATAAGGCACTCAACTCAAGGCATAGTTCCGCACTTAACATTGAGTGTTACTCTACTTACTAACATTAAACATGACCTTTGTTAATGTATCCTCTTATTATGACTTTGACAGACATTATTTTAAGGCCTACGTGAGGTTAGTGTTAATTATGATAAAGGTACACATCTTTCACAAACTCAAACAACCAGATACGATACAAATGTTTGTTCCGCGCGATAATATAAACGAAACGAGATAATTATCTTCTAATAATTACCAAACGACCAACTGGTGATCTGCGCAGAATCAAAAATTATATACTATCTCCGAATCTCCACCATCTATATGCTTATGTACTTAGAATAGTTCGGAAAAGGAAGCTGTAAGTACTAGCAGAGCCCGCGTCAGAGTATACGTAATTGTTTTTCAATTTTCTGGGATAAGAAATATCATCAAAACCTTTGCTTTTTTTTACCAAAAACAGTTTTTGAGTTTCCCTTAAGTTTTGTGAGAATCTATTCAAATTATTACCAGTTCTCTTGTCACCGTATGTGATTGGCTGTAGATATTCGATCAACCAATCACATTAACTAAAAGAATAGAATAAGTTTAGTAGATTCACTGATAAATCTCCAGAGGCTTGGGGGGAGGGGGGACACAAAACTTATAATATAGAGAGTACCGGATGACATCATTATTATTAGAAACAGTTGACATTTAAATACCCGGATTCGTCTGGATTTGTGCCCGGTTGATGGCAATAGGCTCGCCCTCTATTACATGGGACTAAAAACATAACTGGCGAAATGTGGGTGTACTAATGGGTACATCTCTGCCTAACCCTTCGGGGATTACAGGCGTGATGTTATGATGTTATGACATTTAAATGATTTTCATTAGGAATCCTTAGTCTACCATTGGTTGATTGGTTCATTAAGTATCAAATACTCGATGTCACAGGGCAATAGGTATCTTAGTTCGAATGTAATTTAATCCTTGCCGTGCGCCCGTCTTGTCTGTTGAGCATTGACCCGTAAAATGAAGCGAGCGACTAATCCCTGCCTCACCCGGCCGAGGCGATAGGCTGTTTAATACAAAACAATGAACTTAGCGCGTATTACGTCGATAGATTTGTAAAGATAAACGGGTATTGAATTGTCCGTGTAATTCTGTGTGCTGGCTTAACGATTTGCGATCTTATGTGTTGGTAGGCAATGTCTATATTCAAATGAGCTATTTCCAAAATATTGTCTCCACTTTAGGTTGATTTTGAGTAATTGTCTCTCTGCATCAGTGAGTACTCGTATAATAAAAGCATAATCAAATCATTATCGCAACAGATAGCTTATACATAAATTTAGCATATTAGGATTAACTACTACAACCAATGAGAAACCTGGTTTTAATATAGACTATTCAATAATATCGCTAATGTCATCTAGCATTACAGATGAATAACGAATTGAAGATCGCAATATCGTTATCTCATTTAAAAGCTCAAATAAAATCAATATTATACCTAAGCACCTATAATCTTCAATGGCCATCTCAGCGTGGCTGAAGCCACTGAGTATCAAAGCAATTAGACTCAATGAAAGAAATGGGTGGCTGCTATTTACAATGGGCAAACTTTACAGCCAGTGCAATACTGCTCTTTCTATTGAACACAGGCTTAACTAAACTTAAGCTATTGCTTTCTTTCACTAACAAGAAAAACGAGAAAGAGATGGAACTAGTGCAGAGCTTTGTGCCCGCGTCAACTCGCGTGGTCACAGTTTTAATGAGAATTTGGAATTACTAACGTAGGTTATTAATACTGATATATACAGAAATAGACAAAGATATGTTAAAGCCTTTCCTTAGTAGATTCATTTAAGAAAATTGGAATAAGCTACTTACTTCCTACTTTTATCTGAAGGACAACTCGAAATAACAAGCAATAACTGCTTTGAAAACGATTTAACTTTCGTTTATTTCACCATGTATTCACAAATTATTATATGTTAAATACGTAAGCTGACGTGTAAAGTAATTAACATGAGAACTCCTGAAAACAAATAACAACTTCAGCATAAAAGAAAAGCTAAACAAAGAAATGCGTCCTCCTTTATAACTTAATCCATACAACCGTCCCCTGTCTACACACACGGCTGTTAATCCATTCACACACGTATACAATTATCAACATTTCCATACAAAAACATCGCATTCATACGAAAATAGTCACACGCAATTTCCACGCGTTAATACTCAAAAGGAAAAAAAAACACGATCGCTTTTATAAAACAACGTGTCATGTCGTAGCGAGAGCGGGGAAAATATTGTTCAACATATGTTCACACGTACGCGCAGGCAGGGTTAAGAGCTGCGATGTTTAAACTTAACCCTTTTAGTTGGAGAACAAAGGGTGGGTCGTAAACACCCCGCTTCACCCACCCGTCTACCTATTATTGCGTAAATGTTAATTTGCCACCAAAATTGTTTTCTTTGCACCTACAAATTTAATTATGCAGTCCAGCTAGGAGGTTAAGTAAAATAAATTGCGCTGAACGGACGCAGAGTCATGTAATTTGGGGATTGCAGAATTTTTTTGGAGGTCGCTACTATAAAAAGTTTTTTAATCATGCTTTTAAATTACACAATAAGAGGCAGGCGTTGTAATGTTAATAATATGACTCATTCCTGACAAATTACAATGATATATTCAAGCGATAAAATCCGCCAAGAAAATATGTAAATACTTCTAATTAACACAAGGTTTAGAACAACAGTCAGCATTTTAGTCGCAAATGTCCATATCTAGTATTACAAGCCCGAATTAACAAAAACAGTTGTAGTCGTGGTCGTCGCAGCCGGCAACTTACCGGAACAAGAAAGTACCAAAATAAAAACAAGCAAAGTTATCACAGTCCTTTTTCCCAGTTTCAAATTAAGAAATATACCATCTTCATTCTTTGCGGCCGAGAGAAAAATAAAATGGATAAACTGTTGGGGAGGGACTGCTAGCTAAAAGGGACATAGATGTGTAGGTAAACCCTCTCCGGCGACGCTGGTGCACGGTGTCGGGGTTAAATCTAATTTTTCCCCCGCTAATGCCGCCTGCCCCGTCTCACTCAAGGTTGAGTGAGCGCGAAAATTGTAACTCGCAGGAATCCGGAGTACTTGTGAGTACACATGCATCCAATGGGTTAACTTTAGCAATTTGTTATCGATTATTTTCTTCCATGAGCTTCAATGAAGGTACTATTTTAAAAAATATTAAAATAAACGTAGTACTTTTTGTCTATCTAGTTAGAGGTATTCTAAGAAAAAAGCATTTATTTTTATTTACGTTTCTATCCTTTTATCAAAAAATTCTTCTTTTTTTTTAGAGAAAACGCAGTAAACATTTGGCTATGACATTTTAATAAAAGTCATAAGTAATTTATTTTACGAAAACCTCTTTAGTATTTCGAATTTGGTCGTAAAAAAATCATAAAAAACCTCTTACTCGATGGGATGTGAGTTTAAAACAACATAACGGTGGCAATAAGACATTATGGGGATACAGAAAAAGAACTCCTGATAACAATTTCATTTTCATCAGAGAGAAGAAAATCTCAACATGTTTCATTCGGCTCGCTGATAAAATATGTATGCTTTAGACTCGCCCTTGAACCTCAGAATAACTCGTTGTGTACTGAAACTTGGCTAGTACTTAAACATGTCTGAACATTTGTTCTTGTGAAAGGTTTGTTTTATAATTTACTTGTAAAATTGTGATTCTATAGGCTTTAAGTATACCGAGACGTCATGGCGTCGCAACAAATGTATACTTAGAACCTTTATTCAATACATTTTTATAATGTTAACTAAGCATGAGGTTTTTAATTCGATTCCCAAGTCAGGTCAGGCAAAGTTTTATTGAGTTTTTCCATCAGGAATTTCCCGGTATCAGCCTCGGTGTCTGGATTTGTGGCCGGTTGATGGCAATAGGCTCGCCCCCTAATGCATAGGACTGAAACATAACTGGCAAAACATGGATGTACTAATGGGTGCACCTCTACGTAACCCTTCGGGGATTACAGGCGTGATGTTATGTCGATTTTATGTGAAACATTGTCGAATCCTAAGTATAAACTTGTAGGGCTTTGCAATAGTTTAGGTTTAGTGTTAACAACTAAAAAGCTTTAGGGGCCGTTCGTACTTGTCCACTGTTATACTTAAGCCGATTAGCTCTGGTGTTAACTTTAAGCGGATCACAAATTATTTAACTTCGAGTTAAATTCTTTTTTACACTTCAGGTCACATTAGTTTAGAGGTTAATTAGTAAATATGTTAAAGTTTATGTTAAATAAAATACGTATGATTTGTGTATATTATAGATGTTTTTAACACTTATAAGTATTGCTATAATTATAATTATTTTATAATATCGTATTTCTATACCGATTGTATGATATGATAGCATAAATAAAACTATAAAACTTTTACAAACTAATTCGCAATGTCAATTTCAAATACGTTTTCCAATCAATCAAAAGTTTTGAAAGTAGTGAAAGTAGTGACAGTGGATATATCATGCCTATGAAACTATCCTTATTAATAGTTGTGGTATATTTTAACGTATACAGGTACAAACATAACATCACGCCTGTAATTCCCGAAGGGTTAGGCAGAGGTGTACTAATTAGTACACCCACATTTCACCAGTTATGTTGAAGTCCCATGAAATAGGGGGGCCTACGAGGTTGCCAACAACCAGGCACAAATCCACACTCCGAGGCTGGTACTAAGAAATTCCTGGGAAAACCCAATAACACTTTGCCTGACCTGGGAATCGAACCCAAGATCTCATGCACAACGGTCGCGTTTTGCGATCACTAGACCAAGGAGGCAATCAAACAAGGTCCAAAGTTATCAGATAAGTCGGTCAAAAGAAGTACGGTTCAGAATTAATATTCTATTCCAATACCAAGTTTACGTGTCATATAAAGACGGGAAAGGAAAGCTTTCCCATGTTGCAATCATATAGTAAGGCTATTTATAGCTTCCCCAAACTGTGTCGATCGGAATACGCCATCAAAGAGCGGAGAGCCAATAATGTTGGTATAGATCGACCGTAGCCAGCCTCCCCATATAATTACGGTCAGCCACGACCCTGGCTCAAATATTTTGTATGATCTTATATGATAGGAACTAACCCGAAGACGGTGAAATAAGAAAAAAGGAAATGCTATATTATTTATGTACCTACAGCTAAAAATTTAAATCGATTTTTTCGTTAATTGCTTTCCACTTTGAAATTAGAACTACTTCATAGTAGTATGGAATCCAGAATATGATATTCGTATGTAACACCATTTTAATTTAACCTGAACAACATCAAATTTGCTTTGGAATGTTGCTTTGTACACTTTTGTAATACATTCAATTAGCACTTACAAAATTTTACAGATAGTTTTTCGAAAAGTTTTTTTCGCTTTTCTTTTGGTATTACGATAAAGTATTTTTCATCGAAATAATTAATTCGTATTCGTGAGTGAAAAACGTTGCATTTATACGAAATTTACAGTCCAGTTATTAATAGAGAAAACTGAATGTTTAACTTTATACAAAAACTCAGTTGCGAACTGCAGTGATAATATTTTGTGCAATTCGAAAAATCGTAAAATCATTTATTTCTCTATATGCCCGATTTATACCGATAATGAATGTGAAAATATTATTTTAAGGGTATTTAGTGATATGCACTGACATGCTTATCGGAGATTTGAAAAATAAAGTCATTTATTCATACGCCTTTGTTTTCCAAATTCCCTATTCATGTTCCAGTACGTATATTATACCATCGAGTGGCACTGCCATATAATTTACAAAGCGATCAATGCGCAATTAGTGCGATGTGTAGACAAGGGTGGTGTTCCACCCAGCCGCGTATGTGACCGCAGCCTAATAGTTAGGTACCTGGGTATTGAATGCGATCATTATTTCGTATCACGTTCACAGAGTCACCACAGGTCAGTATTGATTTTGGTTCTACTGATCAATTAGATGCCTTTGTACCGCATGTTTTCTAGCGTTTGAGAGCTAACGGGAGAATTATACTTGTATTTAAATACCCACCAAAACTATTCTTATAATATAAAAAAGAGATTTTTTGGTTGTTTGTTAAAACGCGATTAATCTCTGGAACTTTCTATAGGATTGGAAAATAACATTTTTTCTATATGATAGCCGCATTCATGAAGACGTAACTTAACGCGGGTGAAGTCGCGGGCAGAAATTAGTCGGTAAGATAATCATTGAATATTTTACAATCGAACATTCAACTTATATGCAATCTGCCATTAATGTTGGATCCAGTTGGACTGCCTCGTTGGTCTAGTGGTCGCAAGCGCGACTGCTGTGCATGAGGTCTTGGGTTCGATTCCCAGGTCGGGCAAAGTGTTATTGGGTTTTTCCATCAGGAATTTCTCAGTAGCAGCCTCGGAGTCTGGATTTGTGCCCGGTTGATGGCAATAGGCTCGCCCCCTATTACATGGGACTAAAAACATAACTGGCGAAATGTGGGTGTACTAATGGGTACACCTCTGCCTAACCCTTCGGGAATTACAGGCGTGATGTTATGATGTTGGCAACGTTTGCCTTCTGCGCTCCGGAAAATGTGTTCGATCTTTGCGTCAAGTCAAACATTAATAACAGATTATATTTGTTTGTTCTAAGTCTAGCTCTCCATTTCAGTGATTTGTAGATACTTATGGCATCCCGAAATCCTCAAAATTTAAAATGTCTGCCTCAACTACTCTACCTCGTTGGTCTTGTCGTTCATCTTGCAAAGCGCGACTGCTGAGCATGAGGTCTTGGGTTCGATTGTCAGGTCGGGCAGTGTCATTGGGTTTTACCATCAGGAAGAACCCAATAACACTGCCTGTGACAAGGGACTTAAACATAACTGGCGAAATGTGGTTGCACTAATGAGTACACCTCTGCCTAACCCTTCGGGGATTACAGGCGTGATGTAACGTCAATTTGAATTGTTTAGGATGACGTAATATTTTACTTAAGGTATTAAAATGTTCTCGAAATAATATGAGGACGGCAGTGATCCATTTCTCTTATCACAAAACGATATAATATTCATCCAAACACCCGATCGATCTTGCAGCCCAGTCAATCGGCTCCCAAGTCACATAGCCTTTCTCCAATAAACCATGCCTGTGTGGAATAAAGTCGGTTATGTGGACCATCGATCACGGCACACTCATAACATCGCGTGCCGTCAGTTCCTAAATATTACCAATATATCGACATCAGCAGAAAGGCTTCCGAAGGTATCGCTATCTTGACACATTTCACTAAGAAATATCACTTTATCATTTTTTTCGGCGAATATTCAGAAATATTTGATTTTTCTTTGTGTGACAAACAAAATATGGAACACACGCATTTTTCCATTATTTGGCAGACGTTTCAAAGGGTTTTTTTACTATAACTAATAGAGATAGGTACTAGATTGCCCGACGGCTGTTGTTGACATTAATGTAGTAGACGAATAATTTAAATCTAAAATGACACAGGCTAACTGAAAAACTAGATTTTTCCATTACCAAATTAAAATTACGAAAGGATTACTACGGACTACGTTTTATAAATATGGAGCACGCGGTCTCGTTCACTTAAAGTATATTAAAATATTATTGGGTCATTAAAATTGAATAAGTAAGAATTTGCTCCAGACTGATTTCGGTCACGGCATCCTATCTTTATGGAGACTAGCCAAGTACGTAGGAGATAGTATAGTGCACGAGTATGGGTGCAAACACAGGTGCACTCCTTCATCCCTTACTCTTATAGTCCGATGGGACGACAATCCGACACAATCGGGGAGAGATCAGGCGCAGGATCAACGGCTTCACCTGCTCACACCATCTTCCAAACACTGCGCAGCTACTGAGAGATTCCTAATGGCAGAACTCCAATAACACTTTTAGCCTGACCTGAGAACCGAACTCCACGCTCAAAAGTCGCGTTATCGTCGGCGAGACCGATGGGGCAGTGTTACAATAGGCACATTCGCAACAATCTTTTTTCAAGGATATTTTTTTGCAGACAGTAAAGTACTAGCACACTTTATAAAGGTAACTAAAACATCCCCGTGCCTCTATTTAAATAGGCACTCGTGCATAACATAATAATGAGATATTGAAGAGCCACCTCAGGCTCTTGAAACGAGAAGTAATTAACAAAATGATTAGGTACCAGTGCTCTCAACCCTTGCGTGTAGAATATTACGTAAGGATGTAACTTGGGGTGAAACTCAATTGGGTGGTATTACATCATATTAGTCCGTACACGTCTTACGCTGGAAAGTCAATTGGCTTCTTCTGTCGTGTGGGCTAGTTTTACGGCAATAGTATTTATGTAGATATTAGGTAGGTACTTGCCTCTGAAATGCACGGGAACTGTACATTTTCCCGGGATAAAAAGTAACCTATATGCTATTCCAGACTATCATCAGCCTTTGTGCTATTCGATTAAGTTACTCCTTACTCACTTTATAAGGAGTAACTCAAGCTTTTACTTTCTAATAAGAATCCCGCGCAAATTCATAAAGACCTGTGGTAACGATATTTACACAATCAAAGTCGCAAGCATAATCTAGTTACGACTAAGAACATTTGGTTTTAAATATTCTCATGGGTTTTTTTTTCAAATTTATTTAGGTAATAATGACTAATGTTTACATGGTAGGACCCCTATTTTTCTATTTTTCTTTCAACCAAGTTGTAATAGAGATCTTACAGCAGATGGTTCACTTTAATAGAGGACGATATAATGTCCTGTAATTAATTAATATAACGGTGGACGCGCCATGTCGCCTTTTATTAAAAACTGTGCGATGCTGGCTGTGATAAATAATTTAATTAGTCTCGTTTGTGTCATTAACTGAGGCCGGTGTAAATAAAGGGAAAATGAATACAAACTGTGTACCTAAGAGACGGCGACCTTAGGTACTTAGGTCCGTAGGTACGTACGCTTTTTTTTATTTCAATACTTTTTTGTCAAAGACTGCGAGTAAGTTCACCCGTGAGTATTTAAAACTAGCTGTATTCTGCGATTTCGTGTTTTTTCAACCGACCCAAAAGAGAAGGAAGTTCTCTATTCGGCGGTATGTTTTTTTTCATCCGTGTTAAGTTACATCTTTGGTTACTGCTGCGCTCCTGTGGGTCGTAGCGTGATGTAATAAAGCCTATACTATTCCTCATGAATTTGGCTATCATAACACAAGTTTACCAGTTCAACTAGTAGTTTCCGAGGTAAGCGCGTTTAAATAAATAAACAAAGAAAAAAAATATAAGTAAAGATGGCGTGGTTGGCTGACAGATAAGAGGATTGTTACACGTACCATTTTTTTATCAGGTACAATAAAGGTAGAATATACGTATTTTCCTTCCATATTTTCTGGTACGATTCACACACACATTTTGGCAAATATCTAATACCGTCATCGTTGAACCGAGGTTTAAGGAAAATCCCACATGACCCTTGGAGGATTATGAAAATAATATGTCCGGGCTATTTACTGATACTTTACACACGTGTAGCTTTTGAAAAAAAACATGAATTACTTTGACAGGTCAAGCCCTTATCTCATGGTTGAATTAGGCTATTGAGAATTACAGCATCATTAACCTTTCCCCATGTTAAAGGATGGTTGAAGACCCCATCCATGAATAATTTGTTACAATACCGACAATCCTGCTAATTTAACACACCCTGTATCAACCCTTGTACGGCGCATGCTGTATAAGCCTTGTACCGTCGCGTACAGAAATAGGTATTTGGGTTAATTACTTTTCCCGATGACTTGTAAAACTCATCGTTTTTAATTGTTCTACGAAATAATCGTTTCCTTAAATGCGCCGTTGGCCTTCTTTAAAAAGTTAGGAAAAAAATTGATTCTTGAGACAGGGTCGTTAATATAACATTAGCTTTTATTCTTATGTTAAATACCATTTTGCCAAAACTTCTTTCAATTTTCAAACTTTATTTCAAATATGGTTCAAGTGTCGTAAAAGATGAATTATACATAAACCAAACGATAGTGTGCAATTTAGTCATCAGACACACAGAATTCGAGTAATGATATGTTAATTTTTGTGTCAGAAATTATTATAGATAATGGCATAAAATATGTGAATATGAAGAGACTACTGGTGGTCTGATAGTATCAGTCTGATGGTACTGACTATGCCCATTTTGAGTTCAATCAACTCAATTACTCAACACATGTCCCAGTGTAACTGGTCCACACGACCGCGTACTTTACAAAGCGCGTCTTGAGTCAGGCGAATGTATTATACCTATATCGTTGTTTGAACTGTACTGGAAATTGTCCACCCCAAGCTTATGCATACTCTATGCATTTCTGACCCTACACTAAGGCATCAGTAGAGTCTTACATACACCCATGGGATTCCATCGACCAGCCAATATTGACAATGGGTCTAAACCCTGCCCAACTCTCTAGGGCATTAGTATTTGTTATGTCGCAAGCCCCAATAACTCACACAATTGATCTGTAAGCTTCAGAGCGTAGAGGAAATTCAATGCAATTCTTCTTGAGGAATTACGTCATTAAAGGGACTGACGGGTACCCATTTCAATCTCAAATACATTAGGTAGGTACTGTTCTAATTACCCGGCAATCTAATTTAAATAAAGTATCCCTTTTTATGCTGTAATAGTTCTACAGAACCTATTTTACTATTCCAGTTTTCTTTCGAAGCTGAATATTTTATTTCTGCAAAAACAAAAACCGCTCAGGAAGTAATGAAAAGGGGGAAATATGCGAGGAAACATCAACGAAATGCGTGGAATCATGCCGAGGGCACCTCTAGAGGGCGACTCTAATTAAATTTCTGTAAACACGGCTGCATGAAAAATTTTCATTTACTTTTGGAATTTGTTTGTCGACTGCATTTCTGAGACGAGAAAAAGTGGCCGTTTTCAAACATCGCACTCACCCCTCAGTTAGGCAACCCAACCGTAGCGTGTCAACATTGCTTTGATTTATTTTCACTGAAGACTGTTCTCTTGAATATTTGTCCAAAGCAGTAAGAAAATCACAAAGCAATTACGAATTTAAGGGTACAGGACAAGAATAAAAGGTAACTCAACCTTTGAAAACGTAAGTAGACATAGTCTTAAGTGCTTTCTTACCCGTGTCCTTTTAAATACAGACACTTTAAAATCTTCGTTAAGTTAAAAGACTTTTAGTAACATTGTTATAATCCCTTCTAAAGAGATGCAACCATCGGCTTTCATTTAGAAATCCCGGTCCGAAGTAGTAGTGCTTTGCTCCGCGTCGTTGCTCGTTACCCGACCTGACCTTGTACAACCTCATAACATAATTACCGCTGAGTGCTTCCTTAAATAAATAAAGTCTTTTGTTTCGCGAAATACTCACAAAGCTTCGCGTGACTGAGATTTGTTTGCGCTACGTATTGTTGAATTGTGTACACAATGTTTACATTATCTCCTAATGGATTTAGGCGTGTTTTACGTCTAGTTAATTTACATATTCACAAACAGTAATCCAGGTAAATAAAGATCACTGTCTACATCAAATTTCATTTCACAGTGGAAAATATTTTTCTGTAAAGCGGTGAAATTAAACAATCCCTATTCCGTAGTACAGTTTACCCTCCGGTTATAATTTAATGTGCGGACAAGAGAGAAATCCATAAAATCTAATAGGAAAATTCCGCGACGCGATGAGGCTTTTAAGATTTATCTTACGCTTAGTAGCGAGTGCGGTACTGTCTGTTTAAGCATTATTACATTTTGCGTTATTGAATGTTATGAAATTTTAACATGCGTAACGATTATTTATTTAAGCGTCACATATAGAAGGGAAACATTGATATAAATGTACGTAGTACCATTAGGAAGATAGCAAACAATTTGGTCTGTACCTACCTACTGCCTGTCTTTGTAGTAATTATAAAATCTAGTATCTAATTTACTCGTATTTATGAGCAATGTATATTATGTAATTCACACGTATAAAATATTGTTAGCAAGAATTTTCTTTTATGAACGATCAAATTCTTTACCACGAAAACATAAACTTTGATGTTATCCAATTTTTCTCACATATTTAATAAGTGAGTCAGTAAGCTATTACATAATATTTCCTAAGTTCCGGTTGACTGCACGGTGGCGTTTGATGGGCTCATAAAATGTAACGGGACTCCGGGCCGCTCCCTAAGACTTGCCTGCACTATATTGGACCACGCCTTTTTAGGGAGCGCCGATATATTTAAATGCACCCAATTGTTGGGAAACGCTTTCTTGAAATTGATATTTATGTTTTTTTTTTACGTTGTTGCTTACGAGTCACATTGTTATTTTGGGACGGAAAGTCATTTGTTTCTTGTAGATTGTTCGATTAGTTTCAGACTAAAATGAGGTTTCAATAAGCGAGGCTAACTCCAAAAGTCTCGATAAAAACAAGCTAACTGTGTAAAAAACGTCTGTCTGAAGATATTTTGATGAAAATCGTCGTGATTTAGAGTAGGTACTTTGAATAAAGACTGTAATTTCAATATTCGAATATCTTTCGCTTTCAAACTGTTAATGAAGATGTCTAAAACTTTAGAAAATTGAGATTGATAGAAATATAAAATAATTGAGAGTTTACAATGGAAAAGTTTTTCTTGTAATGAACAAGTTTGTAATAAGTCTTTGGCAATCTAGACGTTTTAAAGTATTCTAAAACTAGATTTCTTTTTCTAGTACCCAGCTAGTAACTTAATGTTACACACTATTTTTCGAGTTTCTTAACTAAGATATTATACAAGGTGACTTTAAGTGCCTGCCCATCTTTTAGGGGTTCAAAATACTCATGAGTACGATATTTTTTTAAGATAAGTTATTAAACCCAAAACTTTTTCGAAATCTGACACTACAAGATTTATAAATCAGATTTTATAGCAGCGCACATAAAATTGTAAGTAAGTGGTAGATAAATCTACCAAACTTTCAAGTGCAGTAAATCTCTTTAGATATGCAAACTTCTAGCTAATTAGTGTTAGAACTCAAATTGCGTTAATTTATCTTCTTCTTTGTTTTAGAGTTCTGCTGGCCTAGTTTAATTAATATCACCGTCTGCCTAGATTTCTGAACTTTATTGGAGTCGGTAACCAGCTGCTTTTGAATAACATTTTGAAATGTGTGCTCGTTTTCACCAACATTAGGCGAAAGGTCGTCGAGCATTGCTCACCGCGCAAACTTACTCATGAATCGTCAGACCATAATATTCTTTCTGTCGTAGGTTTGGGCTTTTTCTATTTAAGCGTTTGATAGGTATTTATGTTTTTTTCATTGTAACTTTAGTGAGACATAGGTTGTGGGATTGGCACTTGTCTCTTTTAGAATTCCCTGATTAGTTTCGGGCAAGAGTGAGGTCTCAAAAAATGAACTATGTTATTCGGATTTTCTTTAAATATTAGTCGGACTCTATTATTCTCTCTCGCAAACAGATATAGAGGCTCTTTGTATGTAATCGTTTGGTGCAGGACTGCTGTGGCACTGAAGCAATGCGGACTGCACCCGGACGGTTGTCTCTTTTCATACAGTTAACACGTGACGTTTGCCGTCTTGTTACCGTGGGTGGCCCTTACCGGTGTCGCACAGCGCTTTCGACGGGTTAATTGTATGATAAAACAAGCAGCGCAAGCAGTCCGGTACCAAACGTTCGAATTGAAAGAGCTCCAAGTTTCAAAATTCTACATAAATGTAACATTACAGTATAGGTTGCCCAAGATAAAAAAGAACCTCATAGTCTTTCGACATTAGTTGAGTATGAGACAGTTTTCACAGTCACAGGTATAAAATTGAGCCCGCTACGTGACCATCCGTAACAGATATTCGAAGGCAAGGCACGATTTCTATCGCGTACGACATTTTGCATTTTCACATTTCCAATTATCTGCTACTTGACATTTTTCCTTTTGCACTTCGTTAAATGTATGATAAAGAGTGAAGGTTTATTTTGTTTTACGATGATGTGATTCTGTTACTGAGAAACCAAATGATTTTTTATTTAGATTTGTTTTGTCTGGAATAAAATCTCTAGGGGAATTAATCGTTTTGCATTTTTAAGAATATCTACTAGAAGGTATGCACTGTACTTTCATGCATAGGTAAGTAATTAAAGGTTTTACGTACATTACGCCTGTATAATTAGTGTCTAAAAGGAACACGTTTGAGATACAAACGTAGGCTGATAATGTGACGCAAGTTCTCAAGTCAATGTTGTCAACTCAAATTACTTACAATCCCTCATAACATTCAATATTTCTTCGAAAACGCACCACCCCGAAGTACTTCCCTTAAAGTAGGTACTTTCGAAACAACTAAGTAGGCTAAAAGGATTCTTAATTGAAAATTTTGTATTAATCTAATTTGTGCTCCCGTTCTTTATGAAGTATGTTCTACTTAAAAGTTTAATAGAACATTGGATTTTGCCTCCGGATTCACTCGACAGTTTGAGAGTTAAATGCTAGACTCATTTTTACTCCTGGATTGTTCCGTAAAATAATTTTTAACTTAGGAACGTTAAGATATTAATGGCTCAGATCAAGATCGACGTCAACCTCGATGAATTTAGATGAAGCGAGCTTGAGTGAGTTGTCAATTATTAGCATCAAGTGGAATGATGGTTCACTTTAGAAATTGAATATAATTACGAACGGAGAGCTTTATAAAAATACTAGCTTCTGCCCGCGACTTCGTCTGCGTCAAGTTTGGTATATTATCCCACGGGAACCATACAGTTTTTTAGGGATAAGAATTAGTACATGTGTTATGACAGAATATAATCTATCTCTGTGGCATTTTTTTTATAGATGCGTTCAGCTGTTTTGGCTAGATTGAGTAACAAACATGCATAAAGCCAAACTTTCGCATTTATAATAGTAGTAAACATTTTACTATAAAACACATGCAAAGCAACGTTTACATTCTTACATGCAATCAGACGACGAAAATTTATGTTTTACCAAAACAAAATTTATCGCAACTCTCAGCTTTAATTAACATTCTGTCAGCAAACGATTTTTCAAAATTAAATAAGCGCATAACTTTCTTATAATTTTGGACTTAATAATTAATTACTGCTTATCACGCCGTTTTCTCTAAACAAACAAATATTTATAGTGTAGCGGGAAATGAGAGGTTTGCGTGTTAAGCCAAAGTAATGGCCGTCGTAGTGTGGGCCCCGTCAGAGAGTCTAGACTATGCATATGTGTTTAGCCTACAGCTTTATTATCTTCTTTGTAAGAGACCTCATAGAATTCTGACGATTGTGTGCATGGCAGATAATTGAATGATTTCATAGAATACTCGGTCCTTGTGATTAGTTTTTTATTCTTTTCCTTGAGCACATAGTTATGCTTTTGTTAGAGCAGTATTTTAGGATAAAAGTAAAAACATAACATCACGCCTGTAATCCCCGAAGGGTTGGGCAGAGATGTACCCATTAGTACACCCACATTTTGGCAGTTATGTTTAAGTCCCATCAATAGAGGGCGAACCTATTGCTGTCAACCCGGCATAAATCCTGACTCCAAGGCTGCTACTGATAATTGCTGATGTAAAAACCCAATAACACATTGCCCGACCTGCTAAGCAGTCGCGCTTTCCGACCACTAGATCAACAAGGCAGTCTTATTTAAATTTAAATCGAAAATCGATTTTTAATGTACTCTCGTTAAACAAATGTTTACGTGTTCTTAGTATCTTTAATTATAGAATGATCAATTACAAGCATCACACAATGAATTTAATAGCAGGCGAAAATGTACCTATCCAGTTCAAAATGTAAATCATTTAGAATACAAGCAAAACTAATTAAATTTATATTTTAAGCAATCATTATATACCACATTTTAGTGATGTAATTCAACAACGTAATAACTCTGCTATAAGCTGGATTCTCATGTGTAAGTAATAAAATATTATAACGAATTTTAACCACTAAAAAGCAAAATTGAGCCTTTAATTAATAAATTAATTATTTAGAGGTTAAGTTAGTTCGTTATTGGAACATGATCCATGTTTATATTATAAATGTGAAAGTGCTCGTAAGTTTGTTTATTCATTTGTTTGTTACGCTTCACGGCTAAAGTACCTACTGATCCGATTTTGATGAAAATTGTGAAGACCCTAAGAAAGGACATGGCTACTTTTTTAATCGGCGACATCGTCTATCTTCGCGATAACCGACATTAACGCGGACAAAGAAGCAGGCGGAAGCTTGTCTTTTATGAACAGAAGTCTGAACCGCGATTTTATCTAATTTTCGATGTGGATTTTACTACCAACCAAATTATTTCTAGAGGCAACCTTAAAACCATTTAAAAACATTTGATGGAACCATTGCTAGAAGGTGTATGAGCCAGCTGTTATGTTAGCAATGCTACAGTTGCAGTGACGATGTTCTTGGAGCGAGCTCTAGTGCGTCGCTTCATTGGCCCGAGTAGCCAATGGACTCATGTCACCTTTGTAGCATACCTACCTACCCACCTATGTGCTTCATATAGGTGCTGACAAAGGCCAATGAACTTTATGAGTATGTTCAATTGTTAGTGTTGCAAATTATAACAATAGGTAGATCGTGAAGTTATGCGTGTGTATGTAATGATGTATTGTATTTAAAAAATCCTGTCAATATTGTGTAAAATATTTACTTACCGTTTTTCCAGGAAATCAAGTAAATTACGAAACCTTAAATTGCCAATAATTTTATTTGCGGTAAACGTGTGATGCGATTAAGCGATTAAATGTTTGTTAGTGCATTATTAACGAGTATTGTGTTTTCAATTTTCATTGGAATTAAAATTAACTTTTCTTTTTCAGGTTAGTACGGCAGAGGAAAGCTTTTATCCAGTAAGCCTTCTTCATCTTCTTATGTAAGTCCTTCTCAATCTTCTGAAATCCGGTCTTCTCTTGGCAACTATCGGTCAGTTACATTTATCTCTTTAATATTAGCATACAAGGCTCAGCATGACGTGACTAAAATGAAAATCCTTTTCGTATTTTAAAATTTCGCAACAAAATTCATGCTCCTATACATGACAAGGGTTGCCACGTTCGTAGTGACGCGGAAAATAGAGCATTCATCAAACATTTTACAGTTTTTGCGTACGGCGATGTTAAAGCTGGTTGTTTAAGCATCCTAATATCTTTCCTGAATGACGTTCCGTAGATGTATCTACTTAAGTATATCGGAAGAAGTGTCTTTAGTGTTTAATATCACTTTAATTTTGCTACTCAAAAATAGAAAATAAAAAATGCAGAAAGATAAAATTAGTAAAATGTTCCCGATCGGTACAGTACGAAAATGCCCGTTTATACGGGTTTACCGACTAGTCGGAACATCTCTAAAAATTAGCCATTCTTTTTTTGAATTTCAAAACCACATTCACTGTTAGATTTGTATACTGATAGCCCTATCTCATCTTTGTGCGATATTTGACTAAGTCGTTTGCAGAAATATTATAGGTCCAGTTCCACAGCGAAGTCGTTCAGCGAGCGACGAGATTTTGTAGTTTGAGTTGTGTGACTAGCTGTACCTGCCCCGCACTCATGCATCAACTCCATGCAAACATGCACGTCTGTGTCGACACAGCGCAACTTTGTGTACCCTCGCGAACAAACTGCATTAGAAATTGTGCGGCAACATTAGTTTTATGCTTTTGATAAATAAACATGTTGTTACGTAGAGGAAATGTAACATTTTATTTCAGGTTTATTTTCATACAGTTTATAGTGACTTGGCTAACTTTCTTTTTGCTTGTACATGAAAATGTCCATTTCATATTTTGTTAATTAAAGTACAGTAGGGGTAAAGTACAATAGATTGTTATTTTTTAACTTATGACCTTTCAACGCCGTCTACGAATTCTGAGGTTTGTTCGCAGGTACTGTGTTAATACATAATCACTAATACGCACATATGTAGGTACGGCCTGTACCGCGTGTTCACAGTAATTCCAACTTTAGCATCCTATTGCACTTATGATCCCTTAGTACAATAAGGGGTCATAATATTGAAATCATAATGTTGAAAAACAGTACCAACGGGAAGTTCAAACGAGTATCATTACGTTACCACTGAATACATAATTAACTTTAGAAACACATTAACGTCTGCGAATAGAAACAGGATTGTTGAAGATGTCGAATTCTCTTAGTTTATTTATTATTCAGTGAGTACCTAAATAAATAAACAATGTATGTTATTTACATACATCGACTTTTTATACTTGCCCCCACACTAGGAATGTGAATGTGTTTATTGTTCAACCATTTAGAAAGCAAATTGGTTAACCCAGGAGCTCCCAATCTTTTTTATACTGCGACTCCCTTTTCAGGTTGAATTTTGTTTTGCGACGACCATAATAATAATATTTGTGTGTACCTCCAAAGATTTTAATAATTAATAACAGTATGATTGTACCACAATTAATGAGAAGGATGTCACATGACGGCGTCCGGTGTCTACCGTCTCGTGGCGTCCTTAGGATAGCCCCGAAACGCCCCAGGGCGTCACGACGCTCAGTTTGCGAACCCCTGAATTAACCTAATATTATTATTAATATTCCAACTGCACACAAACCATTTGAGACAATGTTCATGTCGGTAAACCCTAAGCCGTGTTAGGGGCGATCTATCTTAAAAATACTTGCAATTAGGAGCAATCATGATTTATATTTAATTTTGTATTATAACATTCTTTCGTTGTTGCACACACATCCACAAATAATAGAAAGAGACAGAGAGAAAGACAGGAAAGGTTACATAAAGCTTTATCCTTACGTGACGATTTCTGCCACTTAACTTCTACTGCAACTCGCTTTGAGGAACTACGTTTCATTAATAGTAGGTAGACCTACACAGTTCTTTTTAAAGCTTCCTTTACGCCCTAAAAACGTAACGTCGATAAGCAAGTCGTATGTAAACAGGGCATAGCGACGAGCGAGTACGTCGAGCCTCGGAGTCCGCGGCCTCGGGCTTCGCCTGTTGTTGGCACGTATACCGCCCACATATGAACTGAGGCGACTGGGCCTCATTGAATATTTTCACCAAAACTTTTAAAGTGCTTGTTGAATACTGAAAAGGGTGAGTTCGGCTATTTGGAAGTGCCGCTTTTTGTTTGAGTTGTTTTGAAATGGGTTGCTCCTTGGCCTGGCGAGATAAAAACATTCGGTGTAAATGTTTGTGAGCTAGTGATTTGTTTTAGATAGTTGATAGTTTTACGTGTTGCGAAATGTAGAAAGGACTTCAGAAATCATAATAAAAACGTTTGTAGGTATTCAGAACCTGAAGTGAATAAAAATTTTGTGACTAAAACTAAATCAGTTCATATAATGACATATCATCATGTAATGACGTTCAAAAGTGCCTTATAGTGGCCTAATTGAAATAAATGATTTGACTTTGACTTTGACTTTAAAGTTGCGACTTTCAGGAGTTTTATAAATTTTTTAGATATACATTCACTCAATTATAGTGTTCTGGGGCGCTTTTTAAGTTCATAAGGTACGTACCTAATACAAGATGAAAACTATATATAACATGGTTTTTTTTCGAGATTTAAACATAACTGTCGAAATGTGGGAGTACTAATGGGTACACCTCTGCCTAAGCCTTCGGAGATGACACGCGTGATGTTGTTATTT
This sequence comes from Hoplodrina ambigua, assembly GCA_949774945.1. Classification (NCBI taxonomy): domain Eukaryota; kingdom Metazoa; phylum Arthropoda; class Insecta; order Lepidoptera; family Noctuidae; genus Hoplodrina; species Hoplodrina ambigua. Next base: position 8,590,172 of record OX458977.1, on the reverse strand, counting down.
CCATAAGTAGGTACAGGCACAACCTTCAGCTTCACAATTCAGGTAGCCTATCGATCTAAGCGAAGAACAAACAAAGAGTGGTATCAATTAAAAACTTTTCTATTAACGTAAAACAAACAAGAAAACAAAACAGAAGTTCGAAGGTCTTTGATTAAAAACGACATTGAATGAGCTAAGCGAACTTGATTCTTATGCTAAAACAAAATAAGAGCCTATAGAAAGGATCTTTTGTCGTGAATTTTTGAATTAAATCTGTTGTGAAGAACAGGAAGGTATCTTTGGAAACTTGAGTTCACAAAACAGACCCAGTTAACATAATGACATGGATAAATGGTGAATATTTTTTTACTCCATTACATTTGTTATTTATTGTATGAAAGTGAAAGAAAATAAGTGAATTGTGGGTAACTCAGCATATACTTAAATAACTCTTATTTGTGACGTTATTTTGTTTTATTACGGTTTCAATTAATGCTTTGCTGATCGAGGAATCTTTGATGCCAATTAATCAAATAACCAATTAATTAATGGAAGTTGAACCCTTTCATTAATTATTAAGTTAATTGAGAGTCTAAATGTACCAAAAAGTTTGCTATAATTAACAAGCAAATTAATGAAAAAAAAAATCATACGGGTAAATTGAGAATTTCCTCCTTTTTTGAAGTCGGATTAGAAGGAAAATTCAGAGAAATCACAAAGAGGGTTCGAAACTTATTCTCCTTTATTCGCATTGTTATATTAATTATAAATTCAGTTTGAATAGGTGTTTATGAAAGTTTTATGTACCTACTCTCAATTCTGAAGGGTTCGCCTACTTAAACATATTGCTTTCATTTATTATTTACGTGCCTCGTAACTTTCAGTTAACTCAAGCACAGATCTGAATTCGTGAGAGACAAGTTAAAACAGAATGTGCTTTGGCATAAAGTATTCCGAGCTAACAATATTCAGATCATGACAGATTTTGAATAGTCCTGTAATTTGTTACTGTTTATTTGAATTATGATTTCTTAATTGCCAATTTACTTTTTATTGCTGTCAACGTTCGATCAAACAGCTACATATTATGAAGACAATGACTATGATTATTTAGCATACAAACTGTGCTATTTAGCAAAATGATCTCAGAAAAACACCGTTTCCTAAATTACCTAAGCCGCATCACACAAAACCACGATACAACACGTTTTATACGACACAAAGTACTATACGCTTGTCTTATGAAATTGTAGGCTTACAGCCTCAGAAATCTCATTTAGCAACGAGACGAGAGAAGCGAGAGGAACCGTATCTTATACCGTCGACGGATTATTGATGTCGTGAAACCATATCCACCCAGATTGCCGCGAGAGGGCGCGTTCCCGATTTAATTCCCCTTTAATTATTTAAGAGAATGTCTGCTATTATTTAGCTTGTGCTCTAGCACTGCTACGAGTAAACAGATTGGTATTGGTTTAATACCGAACCCAGACAGGCAATATTGAACGTAGATTAAGCCTTGTTTAGACTCGTAACTTTAGTTTAGTTGCTTATTAGTTTTCTTTCTATCCAAGTAATGTTGTTTTGGTAAACTTAGAATCGTTTTACAGTTTAGATTGAAGACTCCTTATATTTAAAGTAATACTAATTTAGATTTAAGTGGATTTGTTAAGTAATGAAGAGAGAGAATAAGAAAGAGAAGAGAATAAGAACACAAGGAAGAAGCTTCATTTTAACTCGTAACCTCTTTACGTTTGACCGACGAAATTGCCTTGTTTTCGGGGATTGCCAAGGGTAGGAAGACAAATGAGGTGCGTAAAGGGCTTCTCCAACTTGACCAACATCGTGATAATGAGGATAGACTGTCATTTGTCAACTTTTATTTCTGTGGTTTGAATCGATATCAGTAGCATTGTTCAAGGGTGGTTTTAGACTCTAATACTAAGTATCTACATGCTTTTTCCCTAAAGATCAGACAAAATTGTACCTATAATAGGTGAAAAACCTTCCATGGATTCAGTTCATCATTCTAGACACAAGTAATGACACTTTTTGTCGATTATTAAAAAAAAACTGCTGTTGCAAACAAAAGACCAAGACTTACGGCCCAAATGTATAAAACAGCTTTTATTTTGAAATCAACGAACAATTTCTCCCTTTGTGGTCTACAATCATGAATGTATGGTAAAATTGTAACGATGTTCCTTTCTATCCCGTATACATGTCGCCATTTATGTTTAGGTCTCATGTTATGCAATTCAGATTTTGAAATGCTACTGAGAAATTCTTTATGGTAAATATCAATAATTCTTTGTACGCCCTTACAAACGAACCCTAGATTTCAAACTCAGCCATGTGCCACTTGCGAATACTAGACGAACATAATAGTCCTGCACGCTACTCCTAATATATTATGTATAAATGTGTGGATATAATTTGGTTGAAATCACGGAGCAACTTAGATTGAATTATTTGCGTAGGACGTAAATGTAAAGTTAGGTATGCTCCCCAATTTAAGTTCGTTTATGTCTTGAATCAAGAATTCCTTACCCACGCACCTAATTCACTGGCATTATTATAACTCCAGAGACCATTTTTCCTCATTTTGGAAGAGAATTCTCGTAATTTAAAAAGGTTTTTTTTTATGTTATTAGGAGCCGTAGCCCGTAATGATTACTTGTCTTGGGAGAGTAAAAAAGCACATTTTTTTTTTATAAAAGTATCGAGTGTTAGCCGTTTTGCGCTTAGTATATTTTAGTTTATCTACCAAGAAAATCTAGCGTTGCTCAAATAATTTCACCGCAATGTTCAATGCCTCAATGAAATGTAGGTATACTTTATGAATAACCCGCGACTTCGTCCGCGTGGCTTCTTTACCTGTGTTAAGTTACATCTTTTGTTAATCCGCTCCCATACGTCATAGCGTAGCGTAATGTTATAAAGCCTTGTACTATTCCTCATGAATATAGCTATAGCTAGTTATCACTTAGAAATAGAATTTTGCTAATCCGACTAGCTAACCGATAAGTGCGTTTAAACAAACAGTGAAACTCTTTAGTTTTATTTTATTAGTGTAGATTTAATACATTTAGTCATCATAAGTGTTATCTCGAAAACTTTCATAATAACAAAAAAACGCATTGATTTTTCTCCAATACCCAACTGGAAATAATGATTTGATTGAAATTTAATTATATTACCAATCATGTCTAGACAGACACTGAACTAATATAGTTACGAACGTTAGGGCGCGGGCGTTACACGTCAACACTCAAGCCAAGGGGTCATATTGACATGGCTCATTAGTTCGCAACGCTACGAACACACCATAGCAAATTACCCGAAAGGAGGTTTGGTGAATAACAATGTAAATAAAGAATTCTCCGTCCTAATGATGTGTCACATATAACATCATGCCGGGTTCACCCCGACGGGCAGGCTTGGCAGAGATATCCCTTATAGTACCTACACTCACATTATGTTGACACTGAGAAATGTCACACTGAAAAATTCCTAATGGAACTGGATTGCCCGGTCTCATGTCACTGTATTGTCCGGTCTCATGTCACATAATTACCTGATCTCATATCACTGAATTGCCCGATCTGAGGTCACTAAATTGCCCGGTCTCATATCACTGTATTGCCTGGTGTTAGGACACTGGAGTGCCCGGTCCATGTCAAACAATTACCCGATTTCATGTCATTGAATTGCCCAGTCTCATGTCACTAGATTGCTCGGTCTTATGTCACTGGCTTGCTCGATCTCATGTCATTGCGTTGGTCACATGTGAGTCGATGATTTCTTCCACAACTTTTGACTTTGCAATGGAATGAGTGAACAACAATGAGTGAACTAAGCAGAACAAACGTAGTTATTTGTGTGTTATATCTACAGTCACACAAATACCCTTTGTAATGAAATGGAATAGTGTGACACATTATACCTAAGCACATGAATCCTTTGTATGAATACGGTACCCTGAAGTGTTACTTTAAGGAACGCCCACTCTATACTAATGTAAGCGCTCCAGAAAGGCGCGTTCTTGATTGACACAGTTCCCAAAAAGCTTTATTGTTCTTTGAAACTTGATATAGGTGTAATATAACTTTTGGGTCGCCGAGTTTTCTTGTTGATTTCTGCGAGCAAAAGTTGTATTGTCGTACTTAACTACGGCGAATTTGTATTGACAAGTAGAAAGGGGAAAAGAGGGAAAACGTAGCATGTAGGCGTTAGAAGTTGGAAAAATACGAGCACGTTGCTTCACCTGACTTTTTATTTAATAAAGGAGGTTATACGTGCCTTTACAAACAAAAATAGACCTTTGGAACTGTACGGCTGCAGAAACGACACCCAATGCCCACTTTCAATTATAATAAACTAGCGAAGCTATTGATGAAGTTTAAAAGATCTAAGCGTACTTACAAACGCTAATTAATGTGATACGCTAATTGATGTATGGAATATTTTTATTTAGACTGTCTTTATAGCAAGTACAACAAAAGAGGTCAGTATTTGGTGCTGTTAATAAGTAGGCAGGTACCAAACTGAAAGTTGATTTCCTCACCTTGAGCTACCTTTGTTTTTAAGTTACATTTTGCTTATATCCACGGAGAGAGTTTTTTACAGAATAACCCTCCCGATAGAAGATGTCGAAGTTGGCAGTTAGATGGTACAAATCTAAGATTTATAATACAAGTTTCTGTCGAACAGTATCCGTTTTTCTCTTTGCTTGATTCCAACGGAAGTGTTTTACCGACGGGCGACGGTGGTAACAAAAACTTTACTCTTGTTGGTTTGACTACAACTTTATATATCACAGTTTACTTTGCTATCAAAGAAAAGTAATGGTTTGCTGTCTTATACGGTACACAAATCCAATATCCGGTAGGTTGGTACCTAGCTAGTTTCTGAATCGGAGACAGGCTATTCTGAGGAATAAATTGTTTTAAAACATGGGGAAGAAATGGAGCAGAGTGTTTTAGTGATTTGTGTTAAAGATTATTAAGATTTGGACTGAAAACCTTCCACCGTGTTATTGGTGCCTATATCCAAAACGTTTAAATTCGGGAAGCAGTAGAAGATGATATCCATGAAATTCGAGAATTATATATGCTTACGGAAAGATTTTCGTCTCTCCACATAATTTATATATTTCGGAATTTCATTTAATTATCCAGTTTCTTGAAGTTCAAGATGTTATTTCATGAATGTAAGGAGTAATATCGAGCTTCCTTTAAGTACGTTCCTCAAGTTGGTATCCGATTTTCTCGCAACTTAACTGTTAGTTTGTTTTGGCAGTTCTTCCAATTCGCACCAGATGGCGTGGGAACTCGACAAAACTTCTTCTAAGTACCTATCTACTTTTTCGTGTTCGAATTACATTAGAGGTGTTAAGAAGTACGAGGTGCCAATTTGTTAGAGTTACCCGGCCGTAATATAGCACAATACATCAGCTTGAGAAAAGTTCTCGTCTGTAGCACTCATACCTATGTGACAATCTCTTTCTACAGCTCGACCGAGTTATAATTATTTTCAGACCGTATTTCAGCGACCAATCTCAATAAAGACTAGCCTAATACGTAAAATATATTATAGTGTATCATTGTGATCATAAGCACAGGTGCATTTACTCTTCCCTCACTCTCATAGTTCCATGGAATGCTCGTACTTACTCTGCGCAGGGCAATAATAGGCTAGGATTAATTAGGTACTGCATGCATTGAATCTAACTGTATATACCTATCGAATATCGATTATTATCGATGCGTTTATTCGTATTGAACTCATTTAAATATTACGACTGATTAATTCAGGTGCTTTAACTTTTGGACACGTCCATTTATGTACCAAATATTCCACGGTAAATATTGTTACCGTTAATTATCCCTATAATTACTGCCATCGCAAATAATGACCGCCTCACAAGCTTCATTGTTAACGCTTTTATTAAAATATTCGCTATTTGAATGTTTAATTTGTAAATTAAAATGTTGCGTGAATTTTAAACAATAGGAAGTTTAATGTTATGGATTTTGTTTTTGTATTATCTTTTTTTGAGGTAGGTATTGGTTGCAACAAAGTCAAAGTCAAATCATCGAGCAATCAATCAATTTCCTATACAAGAAAAAAAATGTCGCCCATTCCAAAGGGTGGTTTCGTATGGAGAAGAACGAGAAGGAAACTCCATTTTTTATTCTTTTCTTGTTTATAATATTTGTATCATGATTGATATGTTTTCATATATTAAAATAAACAAGGTAAGTTATCGTCATAACCTCGAGGCTTAAGCATAACTAAGGATTAAATGCAAATCTTAATTACTTGAAAATAAATTTACGAAAGAATGAAGTACTAAAGCAAAACGAAGTATGTCTAAAAAGGACATTTGAGTCAAGTCTCATGACCTTGCTTGGGTAAGAAGGTTAGACTACCTTGAGTTTAATTTCACACCTTGTGTAGGCAGTACCTTAGCTACCTTATCCTATCGTAGAACGTCCTTATTTTGACATTTCAAGTGACCTTTCATCCACCACCTACTAACACACCTACCTAATCTGACTATACTATTATAATTGCTAGAATTTGGATGGATGAAAATTAGACACAGAGATAGATTATAGGCTAGAACAGCACATAGACTACTTTTTATCTTGAACAAATGTACGGTTCCAATGGTACATTATATTATGATCGTTGACGTGAACGAAGTCGCGGGCAGAAGCTAGTTAGAAAAAAAAAAGATCAAAATAAGAAAACGTACTTCTTTTCGTTTCACGGTTTTTTCTTTTTATAATTAGGGCGAAGTTGTTGTAGTTGTTGTTGTTTACCAGATGTAACTGAATGTGCAATTACAGACAGACTACTACGTGACATCAGTAACTTACAAAAAAATGCTAAAATATTTATCTCGAAAGAGTATTTATCTTGTACTGTAGATGAAAAAAAAAACATCTCGAAAGATACTAGTACTGTAGATGAAAACCTTCAAAATCTTTAAATAGCAGAACTGTAGGTACTTACAGATGAAAAAAACTGTGTAACCTTATGTCCTTTGTATAGAATACGGAGTGTAAAAAGACAAATATCAAACTCACCCGTCCTTATACTTACCCATCACAATAGGTAACTTTTAGAAAAAACATTTGCTGGGAAACGTCTTTTTTTTTTGGTGTGGAAAATCACTATTTATGATACCATGTATTGTAACATACGCAAATTATTGTGCTTATGGGTGTACAAAACAGTGCAGAGGTCGTGAGAGTATTTAATTACAGTTTAAAAATGGAACATTTAAAACATGTTTTTGTAAAAAAACGTAGTGAAAAGTTAGAACATTTTGACCTTCATTATTTTCTGAACCAGTGGATTCCCAGGTATGATGTAGTAAAAAAAAGATCGTGAAATATGTATTGTTTTACACCCGATATATGAATAAACTAACAACTGATTACCTTTCACCAATTTCAGTGACTACCACAACTTAGCCAATAAAATGTAGTTAACACAATTGTAAGAAAATTCCTTTTAAAAGCCCGTGAAGAGATACATTTCGCTCGATACGGTTCCATTGTCTTACCAACCGACAGGTTTATAGTTGCTCGGATTATAGCAATGAATCCGTGGTACCTATAGCGGGAATCTCCACTTTGTACCTGATGTTTTACGGCAATTAAGGCATTTTGCAGTTACAGCAATATTGTAAGTGATCGTAAAATTGGGGCATTTAAATCGTTTTGTAATGTCCGCTGTATTACTAAGTAGGTACAAAGTTCAAGCAAAAGCTTGAAATTATTTTTTTATTAGAGGTTTTTATGACATTTAATGTTCCTCTGATAAGCGATGATTTTGATGTTGAGCAATAATGTGCGATGATCTTAAAAGTATCAATTCTTTAAAAAAATGTATGTATGTAGTTAGGTACTGTAAAGGCTCTGTTCGACTGAGTCATATACAACCTTATTAATTGACTTTATGCCTATAAGATGTACGCTATTTAAAATAAGAACGACTTGAATCCCTCATGAGGGCTGACAGATCAAATTTAATGAGATAAAAATATAATGTAATATTCAGCCAGTCTATATGTCATACGTGTTATAATAGACAACCCCGTATAACGGGAAAAGGCGAGACTAAGGAAGAAGAAGATTCAGCCAATATACGTAAATATTAATAATAAAGTCTTTCAGTCATCGCACATTGATAATCCCGATATCATCAGAAATCCTGCGTTAATAGATTACTGCAGTACATACATTTTACTTTGTTTAAGAACAACTTAAAAAAATACTGCACTGGGAACGAACTAGATGTTTAATATCCTGATAATATCGAAAGATATTTACCCATTTAAATATGTACATTTACAAACAAAAGTATTAAAGCAGAAAGCTTTTTCTGTAACCACGGTAATGCATTGTGTAGTAAGCAACGTTATAATTTACAGTAAAAGGTTTTGTGAAACAACTTTGTCGACTCGTGAGTACACTAATGGTCTAAACTTGAAATCAAATGAATATTCTATTAGCTTGAATATGTAATGTGTATGGTTATGTATGTTGATGCTGTAGTGTATGCATGTACAGAGTGAACAGAATTGCTGTTTTGTTTGTATTTTAAAGCTGTTGTATTGTATTACGGTTAGACGCCCGCCTCATGCACGAGGTTGTGAGTTTGCAACCGGGCGGGTACCAATGTGGGTTTTTCTATTTCATATGTACTTTCTAAGTTTATTTATGACATCACTGACATCTTATATTTTCCACTATTCCTAAGAATATACTGATACAAGTTTATCAATTCAGAATACAAAATGTTTCTTACGCAGATTTCAGGACTTACGCAGTTTCATGAACCTTTTTTTATAGTTATGATCGCTTACATAACCGCTTTTAACCCATAAATCGCAGATGTTGCCTAGAACTTATGAACTATAGCTCGGCTACTGGCTACTATATTTTCTAGTTGTCAGCACACAGAAAACAAAAGACAACTTTAAAATATTGCTGTTTCTGAATCTATAGAAAATTCTTTTGAAAATATTTCGTCTGTAGAATAGTTAAGTCTTTTAAACTCAACTAGGTTAAATTTTTGTGACAACTGCGTCAAAGGATTTTGTGTCAAGCTTTATTTTGCTTCAGATTCAGAAAGTGCTTTAAACGTTAAACACGATTCTCACGTCGACATGAGCACAACATTTTGTGTTTTTAGTTATAAAAAGTACCTATATTGTGACAAAAAGTTCATTGCTACAATTTTTTTCTTGTTTATTTTCAACACACTGATCACCAATCAGACGGTTGACGCATTGGCTGAGCGATTGGCGGTTTCGCTACGTGTCGCGGGTTCAATTCCCGCACTGAACAAATATTTGGATAGCTTATTGTTGTTCCGGGTCTGGTTGTTTGTGTATGTGAATGTACAGAATGTACAGGAGGATACAAATTTTGTTTGTTTTTTTCATACATCATAACATCATAATAATCATCATAATCATCATAATTTTGTTTGTTTTTTTCATACATCACAACTCATCAATAGTGTTTTATGAGAAGTCAACAGAGCCTAAGTGATATAGCATCTTTAAATACAAAACAGGACCTGTTTATAGGCTTTACAATTACCTCTAGGTATACCACAGCATTTTATTCAATCATGGCAAGCTAGACGGAGCTGGCAGTCTGCCAGCAATTGTTAGAACATACAGCGCCAGTAGCTTGACGAGTAAAATTAAAACTGAACAACTTTTCTAGAGAATGTACCACACTAAAGCGAAGTAAAACAAAATAAGAACGTTTCCACATCAGGTGAAAGATGCAGACAGACGTAGTCAAACAACTTTTATGCAAATATTCTCTTAAATCCCGTCGTATATATTTAAGATTGTATTAAAAATACAACTCTGTACCACAGAAACACGAAAATTATTTACGGTAATAGAAATACTTTTAAAGGTGCCCTAACGTGTCATAAAAGACACATTCCTTCATTAAAAAAGAGTAAACAAACCCAGTTTATACCTATAGATTTACAATAATAAACAACATCAGCGGAATTATCGGCATAAAAAAGGTGCGTTTTGCATGTTTTCCCCTTAAGTGCTCTTAAAAAGCACCCCTCTGAATGTTATTGCAATATAAATATAATTTGTCCGACAGATCCGCTCGCTTCGTTTCGAAGTTAATCGAAAAACGTTAATCTTGTGAAATATTCGATGGGCTCAGCAATCCTGACGACTTTATTAAATTAGATCGTTTAAAACGTCAAGTATTTATGGATAACCTTTGTTATATAATTAGTTACAGGTTATTAAATTTTGAGATAGGATACCGTTTAGATGATAATGTTAAAGAGGGAAATATTTCATTAAGACTTGATATCTTACAAAAATGTGGCGTGGAATAATATATTTCGAAATGTCTAGTTGATTCACTTTTGGACTAATAACCAAACTATAGTGCTTTTTACGATACCTACATAAAGAGAAAACTTACACATATTATATTGCAAAAAAAATCTCCAATACCAAAGTATTTCTTGCCTACATCATCATAAAACAAAGGCCGCCTTATTCAAAAGGTCAGGAGGTAAAGTGATAAATCTGTGCGGCAGGCGACGGCGACTGCACCCGGGTGCCGCTTCTATCTTAATTTATCTCTTGAAGGCCTCGCAGTGAATAGTGGAGTGTTTGTTGTGGCACACACGGGTTAACCGGGGCTAACCCCTTTAATGCCGCTCACAAAAGTGACCGGTTTTTGTACGGCAGAAATGGTGCAAGATTTTTTGTGAAAATTGTGTGCGAGTTGACTGAATAAAGGTAGCAGTATAAACGTACACAATATGCATTAAGATCTTTTTACAATAGAAGGTAGAAAGAAACGATATTTCATTTAGAGTCTGAACATAAGCTGGATATTTTTCCTAGGCTTAACGACTTCGCTGCAGTTAAAATGTAGCAATGAATTTTATGGATATTAGCTGAGAGTTTTGCTCAAATAAGAAGTAGAAAGTGAAATGATAATTAATCTCTCTAATTCCCAGCAGTGACAAAGCTTAAGCGGGTTGAAATGAACTTATCGCTGCTGAAACAATTGAATAACGGTGCACACCTACATTTCTAGATAAATGGAAGGTGCTATCTCAAAAGTGTAAGTTACTTCTATAGATATAGAAAGCAAGTTATTCTGGTAATTTTTACTTGTTCAATTCTGGAAGTAAATTCATGTAAAGAAAAGTACACACGAAATGAAATTTAAAAAACCTCCTACCAAACCGCTACTACTGATATTTTTGAGAAACTTTATCTTTTTCAACCGACTTCAAAAAGGAGGAGGTTCTCAATTCGACGCGTATGTTTTTTTTTTTTTTTTTTTTTTTTGTATATTTGTTCTACGATTACTCCGCCAATTATGAATCGATTTGGATGATTCTTTTTTTGTTTGAAAGAGTATAGTCCCGAATAGGTCCCATAGGAATATTGTCATGATGTGATGATGAACTTTGGAGATATGGAACGGAACTCCTTATAAAATCACAGCAGAACCGCCGTAACAAGAAATATTGCTTTGTTTATACTTGTAGTCGATGTCTGACTAAAGGAAGTGGGGAGGGGGTACGTCAACCCCCCTCCTACCACTTTCCAAAATTAAATATATCGTGTGAGGTATTGTTTGAAAGGGCTTTGTGTAAGGATTTCAAACATTAACACACAAGCACTAAAAAGTGAAAAATAAAAAGCTTTTTTACAAAAAAAGATCACCGCCTTCAAAAACCACAAAATAAAAAATAACTTTAGCTTGGAAGTCGGTGGCAATACCTACATAACAAGAAACAAAACCAAAGCCGCCGAGTTCCAAGCTAAAGTTATTTTTTATTTTGTGGTTTTTGTCTATTAAGGGTTTATTTGGTAACATACACCAAAACCGTGCTCTCTGTGCAAGCGCCCTTATATTAATATCTCCAGTGTTCACTAGTAACAATTTGTAACTTTCATTGTCTTACAGTTCACTTGTTCTTTAATCCCCCCCGGCTTCGCGGTTATTAGGTACCTGTCATTAAAACTTTGACAAAACCTTGTCAAATGCACGCTCGTGTGTACGTAGCTCTAATGGCATCCTGTTTAATTTATGTTCCACGTTCATCACCAAGCACTTTAGGGTTTTAGTGCTTATATCATTCTTTTATGAATATAATTTTCTTTCAACGAAAAATAAGGCTTCCCCAGAGTAATTGTGGCTTGTTTATTCGACCTTTTTTGATCTCATTAATTCCGCGAATGTCTCTTGTTTGTGGAAACATTCCATCTATTTGTTTTACTAAAACGGTTTTAATGGAAAACATTAAAATGAAAACAGTTTGTGCTTTGAACAAAAATATTAATTGATGGACGAAACAATGTTTGTGCATTTCACGTTTGGCCGCCTAAATTGCTCAAATTAAAGTCATACCAAACATAGACCGAACATAGTCTGTAATAATATGTTTGTGTTTCATACAAATAATAATATGCAGCTTAATTTTAGAGCATGTATTTATTGTCCATTTTCATTTGCTTCGTGAATTGGTACCTAATATGAAAATAATTGCAAATTTCAGATTTGCAACTGCAATTACGTTTAAAATACATATACTGTGTACAAAATCTATGAATATCACCAGGTGCTTATAACAAGTAGCACTTCATGTTAATTGATACAAACAGATTTGTAATTTCCTCGGGCACAATTATTACCAATGTAAAATGTTTAGGAGCGTTAATTAAATCCGGCGCGGCGAAGGACCCACTGATTAAAAAGGAAATGTCCCCGTTGCCTTTGTGAGGTATTAAAGAAATTACGTCACGCCTCTGTTTTTGTGACCAATTAACGTCGAGCTAATTAAAGTATAGCTTTCTTTTTTATTCCTCTTCCTCGGAAGGAACTGGGCATTAAAAATTCAATTTGTCACTTTGTCATTCCGACTGGGTTAGATTATTTTCACTTAATGTCAAGTCAAAGTGGGTCAAAGAAATAGTATAATTATGTTTTCATACACCACATAACTGGAGCAATTCGTTTAACAAGGTTCCTGTAACATCATTTTACACATCCCCTGAAAATTACTAATTTCATAAGAAGCCTCCACATTCCGAGGTGCGATTACATAAATTCTGGAGCAAATAATTTTACTTGAACATAACTTCCGTGATATTAGAGGTATTCACACGTTGCTCCTTTCTCCTTTTATGGTCACAAAGAATGTTCGAACTGAGTTTTACTGCGGCGGCGCGCGGTGCCGGTGCTAAAAGCGTTTTTGTGTGGAAGCCTCGCATCACTGTGCCTCTATTCAATCGGGAAATAAATTGAATTTACGAGCCGTTATTCTGAAACATTAAAGAGTTTTGTTTGATTTTTATTTTTGTGATATTCGACCTTGTTTTAACAAAGAACATTACCAGGCGGTATTTTCGTGGTACTTAAATATGTTTTCAAAAAATATAATGTTCTCCCTAAAAGCGAACTCAGTTAAGGGGAGATTTTTTCTGTCTATCCATACGTCATTTATCTAAATCAAGAACCTCAAAGTTTTATTCATAACTACAGACATACGTAGGTTCATTAAAAACACGCGTAGGTATTTGTACCTTTATTTTTGTCACTCACACAGTCATACGCTTTATTATATTCCTGTTTGCTTTTACACTGCTTTTGCAAGTCATGCTTCAGATACAGATTACTCCCCTTAACACAACAGTACCGTAGGCAAGTAAGCGAGTACTCGACTCGAGTACTAGCAGCCAGTACGTGGGGAGCGATGTTGTGATGCCATATTACCGGCCACTTGAACGTTGAGCTTTTTAATTAATCTCTATGTTTAGCGCGGGGAACATGATTGTTTGAGCGTTCTGCATTTAAATCTTATCTTGTGATGCGTGTGCGCTAATTGCAGGTTTAGTGGGTATTAAGGTTGGTTTTTTATCGTGTTAATTGTAATAGGTTTTCTATTACCCGCAAGCGATTGTTTCGTTCTTTGTTAACCTTCGGAAATCGAAAGCTTAATCACTTATTTAGCGAATGTCTAGTTCAAATAGATAATCTATTTGTTCCATCAGAAGTTGTGTAACTGCCTCATCTAAACACAAGATCGAAAGATCGCCGACAACATTGTTGTTTAGAAAATATTTTTATGATTCGATGTTGCAAGAACATACGATAATAAGGGGATTAAACGATACATATTATCTGATTTCGTAGCTGTGTGTGAAACTGAGTCGAGTATAGGTACCTATATAGTTATTATTACCTAACTATGCAGAAACGCCAATAAAGTATATTGTTTGTACGAAAGCATTTTAAATTAAGAAGAACCCGACCATCTCAATACAAGAGCTGCTCGTAAACAACAGCTTCTACAATTGGAGTGTCGATTGCGTCACAACGATTACTTGTGCAAAATAAACCAATCCATGACAACATTTCACCCCTTTTTTTCACAGTCATTGTAACGATTTTTAACACTAATTTATTTAATATCTGTTTTGAGTATTTTAGTACGTACAGTCAAAAAAGTGAAAAGTATGAAGGTTCGTCAAATATAGTTAAAGTTTTCTTATAAACCTACGGATGTTTTCAAATGTAATTTTAATTAAAAAGTAGATAATAAACAGTACATTAATTAAGTTAAGGTTCAATCGAAGACATCCATCAGTTTCTAGGTAAACTTCAACTATATCTAATGACCCTGGATACCTATCTCTTTGATTGACTGTACATTGAATAATGCTGGATAGTATTGTAACATTTGGCGTAATTAATTCAATTATTTCGAGATTGTGGGTTGGCTTGTTTCGGCAGAATCAAGCTCAATGTCCCTCAAACTCTCAATACGTACTTAGTTATTCAAAGCTATTTCCAATAACTATGCTAAACGTTATTGGTCTGGATTCTCTGTCTCTTGCAGATGTAGGTACGGCTATCGTAGCGAGGTTGCAATATCGAATAGACATTATTAATCTACTAGCTTTAGCACTCGACAGCGTCCGCGTGGAAATTAAGTATACCATTTAACATAGCCTACGACATTTGACAATAGTGTAGAATTATATCAGTGGAATATTTTTTGTATTCGGACCAGTTTTTCCAGAGATAACTTCTGACAAACAAAGGAACAATATTAACTGACTATTTATTACTATAATTTTATTACGCTATCGAACATCGGCTCTTTAGAATCTATGGTAGGTACTAATATAATAAAGCGGAAGACTTTTTTGTTTGTTTAATCGCGGTAATCTCTGGAACTACTTTGGGAAAATTCTTGAAGACAGCTAGATTCATAAAAAATTGTGTTGGCTATTTAACATTACGCTACGACGCATGAAAACGGAACAGTGACCAAAGATGTTACTTAACGCGGTGAAAAAATATCATGTATATATGTATATCTATTTTTATGCATTTTTGCTTACTTTATGAAATAAATATAATTTAAATAAGGTACATCATAGTTATATGTAAAGAAAAAGTAAATAATACAACATCGGCTCCTTTCGTAGCATACCGCTACGACAGTGCTACGAACCGGTCTACGCATAGACGCCAGTGACGTAATCATCAGAAATTATGTTAATTAATACTTATCTTCCTCCTATTATGATAATAAGTCTCGTCTTACGACTCCCTCAGGGCTTCTTTGTTCTAAAGTTGTTGTTGTAGATGGTATCAAGCCTACACGAAACTGTAAGGCGTAAAATAATTTTGGTCATTTCCTAAACGATTGCTAATAGAAGATATTTATTAATTTATTTTTGCTTCGACTTGGTCCTTGTGAACTCATAATATAAAGCATTTGAATTTCACAAAACTGTATCCACGAGAAGACTGCCGATAAACTGTACAGCAGTTGGGCAGAAGATTTCTGGGTATAACTTTTTTGGAATGAATAATAAAAAATAAAATTATATAAAGTAGAGCGCAATCTAAAGATTACAAAAAATTGAGATTACAAGTGCATACAATAGTACAGGAATCGTGGGGTATTTACAATTGACATTGTAAAAATAATTTGAAACCATATTGTTCCGAAGTTATTAAAGGTCAAATAATAATTCTTCGAAACCAAAAGGTGTGTTCCATAAGAAAAACCAGATCGCAATGATAAGAACAACATGTAAGTTTCAGTATAGCTAAGCAACGGAGTCCTTTGATACTCCGTAGAGGTTATCTTCACCTGTAAAACTATCAAAAATATTATTTGCAGTAAAAAAAAATCTAGCTGAAACTAGTACATATGTATACATTTGTTTTCCTCAAGATAACGATTTGTTCTTAACATAAACTTAAGTAAAGCCAAAATGTTCTTTTAGATTCCTGTGTCACACAGGTCAAAGACAACCTTTTTAGAAAACATACGCATAATCTTCGGATGAACTAAAGCGTATCTCACACTTCACCGGGTTCTCTTTCATCTTGAACGATTCTTCTCAACTTTTCCATATATCTTTACGACTGACCTCACCCGACATATTGGGTAACATTTACCTTTATACGTGTACCATTTCTATATAGGCTGGCATTTTTTGTAAAATGGCAACATTATTATGGTATGTGCCCTTTTGGTTTTTAAATAAGAGTATTTCAGTTTTTATTTATTTATATGCGATATCCAACAAAAAATATATACACAAATAAGAGTCAATGGAATTGAATGCCTTATATTGACTACTAACTTCTACCCGCGGCTTCGCTCGCGTAATAAGTAACTTTCCCAAGGCAACCCGGATAAAAGATATGTGTAATTCCAGGAAGTGGTCTATTTATGTGCCAATTTTCACCCAAATCTGTTTAAAGGTTTATGCGTGATTGAACAAACATCCAAACATCTAAATATAAACACTAACTTTTACATGTATAATATTATTAGGATATACTTACATGTGATCTCCAACAAAAAGTAAATATGGCACTAATGGCACTAATCAAGGCACACAAATAATGGTCACCGTGGATTTTTTTTCGGCCAGTAATTAAGAATTCGATTTTTAAAAGACATTTATTTACTATTTTGATCTCTTTTCTGCCTATAAGAGATTCTGATATTAATCAGCTGTTTGTGTTAAATCTGGAAATTAAAAATTAACGATTGTTTAATGTGTAGTTCCGTCGTAGGAGGGACAAATAATATTGAAATAAATAACTGAAAGGTTACGATGGTGTGGGTGACCGCGTTGGCGTAACAACTACTCGTCTCTCGTTTCCTGGAGCTTTTAAACTCAATGTTCGGTTTCACAATTTATTCTATAAATAGACACTTTGTAATTCAAAACAGCAAATGTATTGATACAGATTTTGTTATTCAAATTGAAAGGAAACATTTGAAGTGGCTCTCAATATTTAAGTCTTTAATTGGCACAAAAATGTTCGATACTGAATTTATTACTTATTTTTTTCCTTGACCTTTTGGGTGGTAGTTTAAATATATTGCTATGGCTTATTTAATGGTTTAACAATTACCAATTTCCTTTAATAAAATTACCTAATTATATTATACTTGTGGCGGTAAACAACACAGCAAAAATAAAAGTACTAAGGCTTTGTTTGACGACTCCCAATGTTATGTTTTTATTTATAAAAAAACATATAAAGGAATAAAAAATGTTCCTACGTAAAAAATATCAAATGTATGAACATTTCCTTTCAAGGCAATTACTTTTCTCAGTCCTTTCTAAAGGAAAACAGAAGCCTTTTGTATATACAGAAGTACGCGTCATAACATGGTAAATTAGAGACATTTTTGTGGCAACAATAAAAAAAATATGACTTAGTTTATGAAATATTTTTATGTAGGCGCGGCCTATCCGATATGTCAATAGCAAAACAAATACTACTAAAACTTAGGGTTATAGCACGGGTCGACGCAAAACCGTATCATTTGATACTATTTGTATTAAATCGGATATATGTTTTTATTTTACCATTTATTATTACGATATATTCTTATGAGCTTTTCATAGCACAATACATAGCATAATAATTGTAGCCAGACAAAAGCAGCAATATTAGTTGTAAAATATTTCATAATTTATGAAATGACTAACGTTTCCTGCAATTATAATAATACTTGCTTCTGCTCGCGACTGCGCCCGCGTGGTTTTTTCACCCACGCTCGCGTCAAGTTACGTCTTTGGTTACTCCGCTCCTGTGGGTCGTATACTGATGTTACATTGCGTATAATATTCCTAATGAATCTAGCTATCACATATAATATAAATATAAGTGTAACTAAAACAGCTATATAGATAGCTATCATAATTTAAAATATTTAAAGCGTTTAAACAAACAAACAAAAAACTCTTCAGCTTTATTATCAGATATGTAGAAATCAATGTGTAAACTATTTCTGCCGCACATAATCATTATTTATTATAATTTTGAAGTACATTGCGCAAACTTTCGCCAACATTACCGACGAATAACGAGCAAATAATTCATATTACAAATAAAATTAGACACGTTATACGATTTTCATTTTCCTTTACCAACATTTACATTCATATACACCGCGTATCAAATTGTAAATCAACTTTTTACGTGCAAAAAAACATGTCTCTCATTCCAATTGTTTTCCGATGGCGCTTGTTAGATGATTTTCCCCCATTTGCCCCTCTTTCCCCACTCTGTGGGTTCACTATCACAAGCAGTGTGTTTATTCCACCCCCCTACTCTTTAACGAGCTCGATGCACGATACGAAAGATATCGGAGTTGCTATACGAGTGATATTCGGTGTTTATCGGTAGTTCCGTTAAGTTTATATTCTTACAAGGAAAATTGTGTTAGTGGAATTTTATTTTTAGTCAGTGAAGGTGTTTTGATTGTTCTATTGGTACGGTTATGGAAATGGTTTTGTGTGAATTGTATAGTATGTATAGTCGGACTCATCAATTATAATATAGGGTATATAACATCACGCTACCACTCACGGGGGCGGAGACTGCTGCATCCCGGTGGCTTTGGTCACTGAACGAAAGACTTAACTAAACGCGGATGTTAAAACCACGCGAACGAAACCATAAACGGAAGCTAGCTAACTAACAAGAACAATAATTAAAAAAAAAAAATCTGTTTGGAGCCTTTTATTGCCTTGTGTAACTTTAGTATTCAAATTCAAAACACATCCATTTTAATAATTCAAAATATTGTTTACCTTTCAAAATAGACATTTCTACTAAACCGCAATATAGATAAGTTCGTACATTTTCGAATGGAATTCTAAGGGAGCGTGTAAATACGTCAGTTACGCCCGAAACGTCTGAAACGCCACATAAGCTTAATTCAATATTGATGTGGGTTTGAAGCGCACGTGTATGTGTAGGTACGTAAATTACAGTCACCTGGGTGTCGTCCCAGAGGAAATTAATGTTTTGTATCCATGTATCACAATAAAAGTTTATTGCGAACGCGACAATGTATTAAAAAATA
Organism: Hoplodrina ambigua; assembly: GCA_949774945.1. Taxonomy (NCBI): domain Eukaryota; kingdom Metazoa; phylum Arthropoda; class Insecta; order Lepidoptera; family Noctuidae; genus Hoplodrina; species Hoplodrina ambigua. Next base: position 8,570,735 of record OX458977.1, on the reverse strand, counting down.
TATCTGACAACCTTTTTTGATATGTCACCTTTGTTGCTCGTTTGTGATTTGTATTGTAGGTGTTTGCCTTTTTTATGATAATCTAAACCATCTAAATATAAAATGACAACGGTTTTCGTCAAAGAGATTAGTAGGGCGAAAGGTATTGCTGCTACCAAATAATTTTCTTCGTTACATTACTTATTACATACATTACACACCATTATTACCATTACATACATGTTTGTATGTTTGTTCTCTATGTGTTTCTAAACCATTGCGCATTGATCCGACTGTAATTAAACTTTAGTGGGATATTTTGTGTATGCCCGCGGAAGTTTCTGGCCCTTTATTTGGATCAGAAACCTTCGCAGGATATACATAGGATATATATAGGAAAGTCGGGAAGATATAAAAAAAAACTATAAAAATAATGTGAAAACAGTTTTCTAATAGAAAAATCTCATTAACACTTAGCCTTACTTGATAATTGAATCCAGTACCTACTTATCGTTTGGCATCCGCGTTTGTGACCCACGAGACAGCCAAGATAGGCAGTAAATGTTTATTGTCCAAGTAACTGTAACAATTTCAAACTGCGACAGTTAAAATATTATTACGGATGGGGTTTACAGAGGGCTTACATTACACATGTAGGTAATTCAAGTTTTAGTTGAACTATACGTCTATCCACAACATTAAAGTAAGGGAAGCTTTGTATCAGTAAAGGGTGTGTCATAGACAGCCAACACATATGTAACTAACGCTGAAAAAATAATTTTGGCTACAACATGATAGACACAGGCAAATATGCGAGAGAAAACGGCAGTGATTTTAAAAGTATTTAAATCCGTAACCAATCCTCGTAGCTGTCGTAGCCATTGCTACGAGTGGCGTAGCACTTCGGCTACGACGACAATTCGCCAAAAAGCTGTATAGTACAAATAATTCGACAAAAGTAATACGTTTATACCTAAATACCTTAGGAGCAAACGAAATATTTCTTATTATTCTTTTATATTTGTCTAATACAAGATAATGCTATTTGGCTTAGGTCTTCTCATAAATAAGCAATGAAAATCAAATATATTTTTAACTTAAGAGTAAAAACAGTGTTATCATACTGTAAATATGAATGAAATGTTGATTTAAGTTTATTAAAGACTAACCGTTATCTTTGTAAGACAAGAGTGGAACCAATTTCTAAATAAAATGTATTAGAATTTCATCGCTCTCGTGCAGTTTTGTATGCTTGTCTTTCAGGAGGACATAAATAATCAAATAAAATAACGACACCTGGTCAAAAATTAATAAACACTTATTTTTAAAGTTGTATAAGTTTGGCAGTATTTCAGAATACACCTCTTTCAAAGTACAGAATTGCCGTGTTGCGTATGCGTCAGGTAGTGCTAACTATATCACCGTATACTTGCGAGTTGGTCCCCCCGCCTGCCTAAACCCAACGGCAAGATGGCTACTGAGTTCTAATTCCAAAATCACTAAAAAAATATTCTGATTATTTTATTTATTGATTCATGTTGAGTATCACTAATTAGTTAAGTCCTTGAAACTGTCGAGCATGCAAAATTGCACCTTATGTAACATAGTACATAAATGCTTAGCTGTAGAATGTAGGGGAGTAACGGACGGTAAAGCCGCACTAACAATGTTCTCTAAGAAGGCAACAACTCCATTACCAAGAGATTATTTACTTTGTTGAATCACAACACTGTTTATTTCCACTGTTTATTTCGTAAGCTCTTTGCCAATCTACTTTTAAAGTGTTTTTGGGATTAATTAGAGTTTCACACCAAATACGCCTCGTTGGTCTAATGGTCGCAAAGGGGACTGGAGCATGAGATCTTGTGTTCGATTCCTAGGTCAGGCAAAGTGTTATTGGGTTTTCCATCAGGAATTCCTCATTAGCAGCCTCGAAATCTGGATTTGTGCCCGGTTGATGGCAATAGGCTCGCTCACTATTACATGGGTCTTAAACATAACTGGTGGAACTAGGGTATACTAATGGGTACAACTCTGCCTAAGCCTTCGGGGATTACAGGCGTGATGTTATAATGTTTACACCCACCAAATACGTTTATACCCACGGTCTTTCAGTTCCTGAAAGCATATTCAATTTAATCTGTTGTTAATGTGACCAACTAAACAACGGGGTGTTTTAAATTTAACGTGTCTGAGAGTGTGTCTGTGGCGTAGCTCCCGAACGGATGAACTGATTTTCATTTTTTTAATAATTATTTAATGCCGGTGCGGACCACTGCTACTTTCAGGGATCACCAATAGCCAGCGGATCACTGGTTAAGAACCACTGAATTGGACAATTAAAAGGGACTTTTAAATGACAAGATGAAACTTCACTACATCCACGGCATCGTATGGCGTAGTAAACGTATTAGCGAGCGCAGTATCTCCCTAATTATTGCATTAAGTACAAAGTAGATTGTTCCACCCTCTTGACTTTATTACTGAGAAACTGTACTTCACCCACTGAGATAACAAATGAGAGTATTGTAGTAATATATGAACTGCAAAAACTAAAGATATGTTTTAAAATAATATCGTGTTCATACAAAGAATTTACACAAATAAATAAAATTGAAGTGTCTGTGTCCGTTTACACGGTACTTTTAATATTGTTTTACTTTTTATCCGTCTGTTTGTTTCGGCTAATCTTCTAAACGGCTTGACCGATTTTACGGGACTTTGACTGGCAGGTAGCTGATGTTAGAGAGTATAACTTAGGATACTTTTATTTTAAAAAATGTTTTAGGGTACCTACCTCGCAAAAAAACACCGTTAGGTAATCGATATTCACGTGGACGAAGTCGCGGACATAATCTAGTGTCAAATATTTAATTAACATATCTCTATTTACCCTTAAAAACACAAAATTATGAATGTTTGTGTGAAACGAGACATACATTGTGGTACATTAAAACGTTAGTAACATCGGGCAGAAAGGGTGTAGCGCTCGTTAAAATAAACTTTATCACCTGAGCTCACAGTCATATTGTGATCTACCTGTTGTCTCTTTATTGCTTTACTTTCTTTGTAACTGTAATTTATTAAAAGGTAAATTAGTTTTTATGATGTACACGCTTAAATGTGTGCCAGTCTATTCTTTATTAGAATATTTAAATTATGTTGTTGTTTGTTTTATAAACATGTGTTTTTTAAAATGGTTGTCGAGGTTAGATTATAATTTTTTGTTAAAAGGATTGAGAGGCTAGACAGATTAAAAAAATACATAAGGACAAAATACTTTTTTGGGGGCTTTATAATTTACTAGCGTTAGTTACGGATTGGTTGTTTTACAAAAACAGTTAAATGTGAAATATGGACAAACGTGTGGCGTGAAAATATTACACCAATTGCTTATTAGACACCATTATTCTATAATTTCAAGACATTACTTCTCTAAAGAAAAGCTTTATTTTAGCCTTGAAAACCCGATTAATTTTCAATTAACTGGAAAATTGGAAAATTTGATTAATAATTGCTTTTAAAATTAATAAACAGTTAGTCAATTGAATCGGCACAAAAGTGACGTCTCTGTGGTTTTTTGCCATATAAAATCTTTGTGGTTTGCGTTTAGACAAGTCATAAAGTACGTCAATTGAGTGGTAGTGTCTAATACACAATTGCAGTCTGTACATAACATAACATTTATTACTTCAATTCATAACCAACGTTATGTTTCTGACATCTTATCTGCGCAACATCTCTCAATATTGTAGGGTACAGGTCGACTACCCCAGGTCGTGAACCCAGCGCACCGGGACCGTTTTACATATGCAATTAACATTTTGACATCATCATTCTAGGGTTATCGCCCCGCTAAGCATACACTCAGGATTTCTTTAAATTTTAACCCGTCACACGCCGTCTTAACTTTGTGTTACACGTGTATATTTGGCAGTGAGTTTTAGAGGGTTACTTTATGTTGCTGGTTTTAATATTTTCAACTAAGTTTGATAAGTTGGAACCATAATGGAATCTGCTTGCAGTACAGTCCTGCGGTTACTTAAATGAATTCTGTTAACATCAAAAGTAAAATTTATAAATAAAATTAATAAATATAATTTTAGCTAACATTTTAACCTAATTTGACAATGAAATTGGAATTATTTTTTTAACTTTGTAATAACAGGATAGTAAATTGAATTATTAATAAAGCTAACGATACGCGCAATTTTATAAAAATATTGATACGTTAAAAGGTTCCGAACGAAATTATGATGTTGCCAACATTTTAAAGTTTCGTTAATGGATTCACGTGTAATATAGGCGCACTGGTTCATCATATCTGTCTATATTTATGGGATTGACTTTAAATAACGGTTTTTTTTTGCAATTTGTTATGATTCAATGCAAGATTGAAAGTTTATGAAATTTTGTGTCTTATATATTGTGTTGCAATGTCATGATGGCCCAGTAGTTAAAGTACCTGAGGCGTGTGCATGAGGTTACAGGTTCGATAACAGACAAGTAAGTACAATTATGACTTTTCAATTCATATGTACTTTCTAAGTTTCTTTCGGACATCTCTGACATCGGTAAAGGACAATAACGTGAGAAAATCTAGACTGGCGACCCGCCCCGGCTTCTCACGGGTGCAATGTCGATACACAAATCTTCCTCTTGAATCACTTTAGATAAAGATGAAATTTAAATCATATATTATAATCATCAAGATAACATTTAAATCCGTTGCGAAGTTTAAAAGATACAAAAAGTTACTGACAGCTTGAACTATGTGTACGCTATGTACAAATTTACCTAAGTCTGAAATCGCCAATCAGTTTGAGCAAGCGTGCTGATCAATGCTCGTGCCTTCTCTGTATGAGATGAGGCTTTTGCACTGTATGGAGACAATAAAATGCTGGTATTATTTTACACACAATAACACGATACAGGAAACACTCGACCACAAAGAATAAAGTCAAAGTCAAATCATTTATTTAAATTAGGCCAACATAAGGCACTTTTTAACGTCATATACAAAAAAAGGTTCGAATCTAGTTGCCCCTTCCAAAAAGTAGTTTTGTATGGAAAATAAACTCCATACGTACTCTTTTAAAATCAATAATTATACAATATTTGCATACAGAATCATACATAATGACACGTCGTCACAAGAACATGCCATTAAAGTACATCTAACAAGCGTCATTAAACACAATTCACATCAATTTATTGTTACAAAGAACCTTACTATAAAACAATTACCCATTTAAATGCTAGATAGGTACATACTTATTACTAAACGACATGCAACATTTTAATTACCTAACCACTGAAACATATTAGTGGCCATTCGCCGAGCGGTTAGCAAGCTATTACTTTGTAAAGAGGTCCACGCAGTGTTGCCACTTAAAAAAGGATTCAGGATTATTTTAAGCCTTTACGATAATGTTAAAGGTTACAAAATAAGTTAAACATCGTGTTTTTCAGGTGAACGTTAATTTTGTTGAGGATTAAACATTTCAGTGGACGCTATTTATTTGATTATTATGGAGAAAGCTCTTGGTTAATGTAATGGATTAACTACGTACCTTTTGGGGTACTTTTTCCTTATATTACATGATATATTAAAAAAAAATACTGAGCAGAAGGTCGTGGTGGCTCAGCGGTTAAGACGTCAGCCGCTTATTCATGAGGGTTCGATATCAGAATACTTTTTAAGTTTATCTTAGACATCAGCAAACGGAAAAATCGTAGGGGAACCTAGACATAATATGATTAATCGCCAATCCGCCTTGAGCAAGCGTGGTGATCAATGCTCGTACCGTCTCTCTATGAGAAGAGGGTTTTGCCCTGCAGTCGAATTGGAAACAATTATACAATAATACATTTTTTTACAGCCAGATACAACATCACGCTACGACCCAAGGAAGCGGAGCAGATATTAAAGACGTAACTACCTAACATAAAATGACTTCTAGCATGTAGAATGTAACCGCACGCTGCTTAATAAAAACAAATCTCAAAATTGAATAAGCAAAATTCCCATATATCCAATACCTTTCAATAAACAAATTAATACTAAATCAAACTAATATTCAATGTAAATATTTTCACGACAACATTAAAACAAGAATCATTAACAGAATTTATTTATAGCCCTAACTTTTCCCCTCATTAATAACGCTTTATTAAATAAACACGAAAATGGAATTATTAATTGGAATTTCAGCCATTTTTCAAGTTTGGTTATATTCGTCGATCGTTAATATAAATGGTGTTTTTATACTTTTTACAATGTTATTGAGACGATAAGTAATTTAGTTATTATAATTGTAATTTGGAACTAGAATGTACTTAAATGTTTTTTTTTGTTTTTTGTTTCTTCGTCTTTTGGTTACTGCTCCGCTCTCTTAGCTCATAGCGTGATGTTATATAGCCTATACTACTCCATATGAGTCTGGTTTTCATAAATAAAAATATTGTTTCCAAACGGACTGATAGTTTCAGTCAATAGCGCGTTTAAACAAACAAATAAAAATACTTTTCAGCTTTATAATATTAGTTTATAGAACTGTATAGACGAAGACAGATTTGCACAATACCCAGAAGATGCAGAATTAAATCTTTAATAAAGAAATCTTTTTAAAGACTTGGCGTTTTTATACGTAAACATTCTTACAAAATAGAAAGGTTTCAATGTCAAGATATGAAAACTACATTCTTCAAAATATATCTAACATCAGTAGGTAAGCTACACAGACAATAACGGTCCGTAACTTATACTTAATAAAACCTGAGCTCCCTCAGTAATGAAAAGCAACATTGTTTTGATTGTCTATACCTTCGTATAATTGTGTTACCGCGACGGCCAGTGCAATATCTGCGTCGAGCACCTGAGCTCAAAGCGCTTTCAGCGAGGTTTGCATAGGAAATTAACATCTTCATCTATTCCAGCACCCTTGCTTTATGCAGCTAAACTAAGCGAGGTTTTATATAAACTGGTATTACGTCACCAGACTGTGCCGTATTTAATATTGGTTTTCAGGGAATTCTCAAACTTAAGTGGATTAATATATCAAAGGTTGTTACTGACATTAGTTAGTAAGCCTCCAAGGATATTAATTTCAATCTGTTTCATATTGCTTGCTACAAAGTATGCGGGGTTAGGGAAATGGCTACTTTAAGTTATCGTTGTGATTAAGTAAAACTAATGGACGAAGTTGAAAGTACTCGTACATCTAGTCTGCTGGAGGTAATTAAACTCTTCAGCGTATGTGAAGTTATAACATTAATTTATGAGGGAACGGTAGGTGACATAGTTAATTTTGCTACTACGATTTAGCTTACCAATTATTCAATAACTTGTCAATTACTATCCAGCAATAACAGTACAATGTACATTCTAGACTTATGTTTAGAATTTAGATTCGTTTAGAATTGTCTCGATTAGGTCTTTGATTGATTAATAATTAATGACATAATTGATAATTTAATATTTCACCTTGAGAAATTTTGACGTGATTTGGTTGGTTTTAGCAGAATGCCAAATGTTACATTCATTACTATCCAGCAATAAAAGCTATACACTCTAGACTTATGCATAGATTTTAATTCAATCAGTGGTTAAAATCCAAAATCATTACAATTACTTCGATAAACGAGAGATATTTTGACGTGAATTTGTTGGTTTTAGCAGAAGAGTTTCATATAAAATTACACAACATTTTACGAAAATGTTTTCCATGAACCGAATTAAATATCAACATACGCAGATTTCACTAAAATCCTCGTCTAAATAAAAATATGTAGGAGTAGTACGGATGATATGATCACGCGCGCGACTTTCTTGGATTACAGCGAGATCCACCTGACATTTCAATTATACGCACGCGAGGAACGATTATATTACAGTTATTCCCTCATAAGAGGGCTCATTTATATGCTTGTGTGCGGTGAGCCTTATTAGATGCCTATAATGATGGCGGCTCAGTCGAATGTGAAAAGGTTTCGGTTACGTTGTGAAGTTTGTTCATTTGTTTTATTTATTGCGGGGGCTTAAAATTCTGGGAAATTGTTTTTAAAACTTTTTTATTGAGTAAGTTAACGGAACACAGTTAATGGCTTAACCAAAAATATAGCTTCATTTACCTTTGGTAAAGAACTTTAGATGGGTTTATTTATTTATCTATGCTAATATAATAAAAAAGGTGTAGGAATTTAAAAAAAACTTTTTGTTGTTGATGGCCAGATTTATGAGGATATGCAATATAACATTACGCTGTGACGTGACGTAAATAAAAAACAGCTTGTTTATTATAAATAGAAAACAAACAAAGTGTCTTAACATATACCTTAACAAATATACTACCCACTACATTTCCAGATTACTACTTAGAATAATACAAGCTAAATAAGGTTAGACCTCTAGTTATTTTAGCCAAATACCCCCTTGCAGCAACTCTTAAAAATCTCATTAAAAATGAATAATAGGTACATAGCATCCCTAAGCTTCGTAATCAACATCCTCATAAAGGGGAATCTTTATAGTCCTTACTTACAAATGGTTATGGTATATTCTCTCATAATAACCATGTTTCACAGGTGACTTGGTGACGATAACCATTCAGAGATAAAAGGATGGGTAGGTTTTCGCTAAGAGACACATGTTATCCATACTAATTATTATAAATATGAAAGTAACTCTGTCTGTCTGTATGTTATGCTTTCACGACTAAACTACTGAAACGGTTTCGATGAAATTTAGCACGGTTTAAATTCGAACTCCAAAAAAAGAAAAAGGGTGCTTTTTATTTGGCGCCTTCGAAAGTGAACAATAATTATTAATTATTTATTATTTATTTATTCGTACACGTGACAAATTCACAATATATGTATTATTTTTGTCGGTTTGTCGCACCAACCAACGAGATACCTATAACTGTTTCATGAAATACTGTTTTTTTCTGTCAGTTGTTTTTGTTCACTGGAAATTATTGTTGCTGTAAATCATTTCATTTGGATTGAATGAATTATGAATAAAAAGAAAGCTACTCCAGATATCGAGTATTCTTTATACATTATTTTTTTAATCTTCCGTTTTTTTTCTTTTGTACTGAGGTCATTGACAGAGTAAATCTAAACTGAATTATATCTATTTTATTTACATCACTTCTCATCTAAATAAATCACTATTTCCTAACATTCGTCTTAATTACGAGTACTTCCATTACAGCAATCTGCTCTAATATCAGCAATATGGGGCAACACTAAAAGGCATGTTTATTACAAAGGATTAATATCGTTAGTTGCACAAGCTCTCCGATACTTGTCCGGGCGTAGTTAAGTTAAGTTATCCCCAATTCCGATAGTTGACATAGATGATTTGTTCAACAAATCAAGTGGGAGTCAGGAAATACGTCATATTTATTTATAATTAACTAAGGAGGACTTCGAGACAAGCCCCTATCTAGTTAGCGAGTTGGTGAGTTTGTGTGGAGTGGAACTTGTGGGTCTGTCGACGTCGGTTCCTCAGGGAACTTGCACCAACTTTTCCCGCTGACGCGTCTGAACCGCGCATTATTACAAGCGTACAACCACCCGGCTGGCAGGCTGGCACACTTCATAAATTCTTGCGTCAAACTGTCAAGAAAGTTATTTTTCGTAGGTGGTAGGGGCACCTGCAGGTATTTATAATTCAGGCTTCAAGTTTGTTCGTATTATATCGGAAGTTTCCAATATTGGTAAGGAAAGGCAGTTTCTACACGTACTTTAGAATAATGGCTGAACGTATTCTTGTTTTTATGTATAACAGTAAAAAGGTTCACTTTTCAAAGATGAGTTATTATAAGAAAGAGATTTTATGTAGAATTTTTATAGACTATTGGAATGTAATTTCCTTTTTTTTTTAAATACAAAAAATCTTTGACAAACTTTCCCTTTGCCGTAAACTACAGCACACAGTCTTTTATTTATACAGTTCTCCAATTTAAAAGCAACAAGAAAAGTCGAATCGACATAAAAAAATCCAGGATGTGCGTCGAACGTGCTCGACGATTAAAACGAAAACATTTTACATAGGCTCGTGCAAACCACGCGACGCGACATTCAGAGATGAAGTTGGTTACACTATACGAATGAAAATTCGTAGGGAGGATAACTTTTTTTGTTTTTTTTTTAAGCTGGCAACATTTTTTAATTGATATTTTTTTACTATCTGTCATGTGAAATGATATTTTTTTCAATGTTACATGGTGTTTTAATAAGTTAAGTCAGTATAGAAAAATCTGAAAATCAGTACAACGTCATAGTCGTCTGTCATAATATGTATCAGTTCGATATTTTTAAGTTTTTATCGTGTTTTGTTTCATATAATACAAACTTGTTAAATTGTTGAATCGTCAATGATATTTACCTACTAATGTGGCCTAAAAGAAAATCAGTGTTATTAAAAAATGGCAAAACGTGTCTAAAAAACAAATTGTAGTTAGTGTTGATATAATATTATCATAACCACGTTTGCACTTCTGTATCATGCAAGATGTTTCATGTGAGAAGATTTATATTAATAAGCAACTTGTGGATACTACTACATCTTAGAATCGTAGTTTATATCTCACGGGGGAGCCACTGCCTCCTTAGTCGCGTTTTGCGACTCCCAAGAGCAGATAGTTTATTCAATGTTAAAACCATATGATAGTTTATGTGTTTTGCGTAGTGTGTGGCACATTTTGAAACTTATATATTTTATTAAAGGGTATGAGAAATCTCCAGTAGTAGGTAGACAACTCTTTGCTTTTCAAACACCTTCATGACACTACATAACATCACGCCTCTGTAATCGCCGAAGGATTAGGCAAAAGTGTACGCATTAATTAGTACACACACATTTCGCCAGTTATGTTTAAGTCTCTTTAATTGGGGGTGAGCCTATTGCCATCAACCGGGCACAAATCCAGACTCAGAGACTGCTACTGAGAAATTTCTGACGGAAAAATCCAATAACATATGCCCGACCTGCGAATCGAACCAAAGACCTCGTGCTCAGCAGTTACGTTTCGCGACCACTAGACCAACGAGGTCACACATAACACTAGGACATCATAAATTGGAGCTCCACACTTAAATTGTTAATGCTTGTCTAATAAATTAAACTGCAAACTGTTTGTAATGAAACCATGGAAGCGGAACGAGCAAATGTACCAGGCAGTTAGGAGATTCAAGAGGCATAAGTAAACGTATTCGCAGGATACGTCGCTCGCGGTCAACGCTTGGTCTTACCGCCCGTCAGGCCATCCGTATGCGAGATACGTCTGGTTAGCGACCGCCAAACGGATTAAGTTGGCGACTTCGGCTTTCGCTAGCTTAGCGCTACATGCTCGTAGTGTCTCGCAAATGTCTCCACGAAAGTTTTAAGTGATTAGCTTCAGTTGAGTAATGTGGTGACTACATTGCATGGATTAGATATTTTGATTGTTATACATGTATTTTCTTAACTTAGATGTATGAACTTGGAGGAGGCAAGAAGAGTATAGAAAGAAAGAAAGAAAAAAAAGTTTATTTTTCACAGACCATGTGCACACAAAAATAATAAAAACAAAAAGGTAATAAAACATAACATAACACATAACATCACGCCTGTAATCCCCGAAGGGTTTCGCCAGTAGTAATGTTTAAAAAACAAACAAAAAATAAGAAAAATAAAACTTAATTGTGTGCCACACAGCAGTACGTAAGGATCGTAGCAGATGGCGTACTGTGGTTTCTGCTTACCCCATAGGAAAGAGACGTGTTTTTATGTATGTTCTTAACTCAAAATATACATAGGTAAAAATAGTTAAATCTGTGAACGAACTTCCTACTCATTCTATTATCTCCTTGCCTTTGATGTAGTGAAGTTTTCCCCAAATAGTCTGTCTATATACGATTATTCTTCTTTCAAATAAACGTCTAGTGTCGAGAGATGAGAAAAATGTACATTAGGACGTTTGCGACGACCTTGGACACAAGGACACGCATACCGCAGCGCAAATTATAATTATTTTCTTTTATTGTTTATGTGACCAGCTTGTGTCTGTGTTTATTCGCCAACTTATTAGTATTCTGACGTCGCGCGCAATACGCACATATCTTCATTACGGAAACAATGGAGAAGGTCGCCTCATGCCACGGTATTTCCACAAAATGAATATATAACAGACTGTAGTATTCGCACTAAAGAGTTTATTTAATACATAACTAGATTGTATTATTAATGGCTTGTTTAATGCTGTTCGCTTTGTTGGACGAGGCCTTAGGGCGGTGCGCGTAATTGGGCGGGGCCTTAAAGCTTTACGCGGCTTCCAAAATTTTGAGTTGAATGGCCCGCCTGTACGTAATGTTGTTCTATTCTTGGTAAGCACCTGTAGATCAACCGGTACCTACTTAATGTTTCATAATACTAACAGTATTAGGGTGAATAACAATATTTGGTTTGATGAGAAAGTTAATAAAGGCGTTAATACATTAATTTACTTCAATGTTAGTAAATTCTTTACTTTGTATATTTTATATTCTTTAGATCAACTTTTCGAATCCATAGTTTATTATTTTAGGTTGGTAAAGTATACAATGATGTAATGTATATCTTTTTTGTGATTAAGTAGTATTATCAACCATGAAAACCACAAAACTCATTTTAACTTACCTGCATCAAAAGTAACAAAAAGTATTTATTGATTATGTTTGTTCAACTGGCACATTTATGTAAAAATAGTTATGGATGACATTAATAAATAAAGAAAAAACATTTTTTTTTAATACTTATGGCATCTTTGATTTTTTTACGTGAAACTGCCAGCAAAAACATGTGAAATGTAAAAGAAGCTGTATACCACTTGTTATCTATTTAGGAATGGTGGCTTTTTTTAATCAAAATTAAAATATCGCCGAAAATTATTATAATGAAAACGTCTTTAATATTTCTAAACCAAAAACAACGTTAGGTTAGGTTAGTTAATGGCTATTATTACAATTCACGCCGTGGATTTCCCACGGCGTGAATTGTAATAAAAGCCATTATAAACTACAAAAAAACATGAAATTAACAAAAACTATTTATTAATTAAGTTTGTTTAAGTTTGTTTAACCGTATAGTTCGGAAGCGCCCCCAATTGGACCCGAACACAGAAACCTCCGCCGGCTCGGTAGTGGGTCCAATTGGACCCCGGAGTTCACGCATGAGTCATACTGACCAATAAGTGTAAATACTGATAATGGTAGCCATCTAATCTCATGTGTGAGCATTAAGTAAAAGAATTTGATAAAATGTTTAAATGTTAGCGCCGTCCACTCTTTTAGATTTGGCACGCAGGTATATAAAATTACCGTTTTAAAATCCAAGTGTGAAAATGCAATTATCGCCATTTTGATGGCCATAGTAGTCGAGGCTAAAAAACATAAAAAAATGTGGATTTTAGACATCCAAGCTCCACTACAGGAGCAGTAAATAACTCATAATTTAATTATTTGTCGATTTCATCCATAGTTTAACATAAATTAGTAGTGGCAATGAAGTTTTTGATATCCAAAGTCGAAACTTCGCGCCAATCCGTGCGTGTTTACATTTTTGTTTGTCACAAATATCACTATACACAATTAGATATTATTAAAAACATGACAAATGTCATTCAAAATATAATAAACAACAAGAAAATGCCCAATTCTTAGTGTAAATTACAAACACGGGACTAAAAACACAAGGAATATTCATTACCACTACTCGTTTTGTGTTCTTAGAAATTGTCGACCATTTTTTTTTAATGCATTGATGTGCGTTTGTGATAATGTCAATCGATTATTTTTTTATTTCAATCGATTCGAGAAATTAAAATTACTCTTATCAGATATCGACTCGTAAAAATTAATATAAATGGAATTTAAGTTTAAATTACAATAAACATTAATTATTTATGCTATCCAGCTCAATTATTAATTATTATTTATAGTTTTCTAGTTCAAGACTCAACAGAAAAAAATATGTATCTCGATAGGTATAGCTCATTGGTCCTGACCAATGAACTATACCCATCATAGATACCTACTTTTTTTTTTTTAAATTTTATATTAAAATTTAATTAATAATTTTAATTTTTGTGCATTACCTACTTTTTTAATATTTGATGCAGTGTGCCCAGTATACATTTATCTCAGATTTATGTATATCGCCTTTTTCACACATTTAATAGAACGTCTAATTATTTGCATCAATATTGATAATTAACTTATCTAATTAGTTTGACTGGGGCTGTTACATTGGATTAGGGTTGCGTACCTTGTAGGGTCACGCGTGTATTCGTCTGTCCGTCCGCCTGTCACAACAATCAAAATCCAAGATGGCGGCCGCAAAATTTTACAACATGTGCATTGTGGGTATCGTATCCATGGTTTTCGGGGGTGGTGATGCCGAAATTGAGGTCGAAGTGAAAATCCAAGATGGCGGCCGCTAAATTTAACGACATATGCGTCATGGGTGTCATGTCTATGGTTTTCGGGAGTGCTTATGCCGAAAATGAGGTTGAAGTGAAAATCCAAGATGGCGGTCGTGAAATTTTACTAGATAAGACCATTTACTAGATAGAGACCAAGTTATAATTAAAGATATTCGCCACAAACTTATTCTATAAAAACAGCTGCAAACGTTTATTTTTCTTAAAAATTTGAATCCTGAAAGTTGATGTAAATTCCAGTTTTATGGCGTGATCCACAACACCCTACCGAGTCAAGGGATGTGTCAAATGTCAAAATCTTGTCGAGCAGAGTGGTTAAACACTGACAGATTTATGTCAAAATAATTCTGAATTTCATTAATAAATAAAGAAGTTTTTTTTTTTTTAAATACATATGTCTTAATTTTTTTTTCTAGAAGCAGCCATTAATTACATGAAAGATCAAAAGGAGGTTGTATACCACTTGTAACCTATTGAGGAACGGAGGCTTTTTTGAAATTAAAAATAAAAATATCGCCAAAAATAATTATGATATATATTTTTTTAATATTTTTAAACCAAAAATAATATTAGGTACAACCTACAAGGTTGTACCTAATATTGTTTTCCTCCATATTGTTTTCCTCCATGGTGTGAATAGTAGGTAAGATTAACCATTGAAAACTACAAAAAACATTTTACACATCTTTTTTTAACATTTTTATTTTCATTTATCAAAATTACTAAAAAGTATTTAATCATTAAGTTCTTTCAATGAAAACTGGCACATGTATGTCAAAATATTTCTAGATGACATTAATAAATAAAGAAAAAAAATAATTTATTTTTATTTTATAAGGCATCCTTGATTGATTGAAAACAGCCAGCATATATTTATGAAATGTAAAAGAGGTTGTATACCACTTGTAACCTATTGAGGAATGGTGGCTTTCTAAAAATTAAAAAAAAAACCACCGAAAAAATAATTTATGGTGATAAAGTCAGTACATAAAAAACTTAACCAAAAACAATATTATAGTTACCAATAGGATGATCTTGCAATAAAGTGAGATTATAATAAAATAGTTAAGTGTTGAGATTTAAACTTCAGCTATTTATGGGTCTATTATAATGGAACAGTTGGAGGCACGTCGTGTAAGTTTCGCCGTAAATATGGTCTCGGCGCGGTCCCCGCCATTTTGGATGATTCCCGTCACCTGTGCACGAGCCGTCTGCGTTAGAAAAAAGTAATATCCATGAATTAATTTAATTTATAATTTAAAAAACAATGTTCCTAGGAACATCTGGTAAATTAAACTCCTAATTACTGTGACTTATAATTAATCACAAACAATGGTACTGTGTTAATATTTTGCTAAGTTAATTTAACCGCGATTATACGAATGCCTAAAAAGATTTTTTCAACGTATGGAGCAGAACGGAGTTTTGGTATGTCAGAAAATTAAATTGTTTTCTTTTGTAAAATGTTATCTAGAGACCTACATATACATATCGGTAATTATTTTGTCCCATTCAGTGAAATTACTCAATAAATGAAACAAGTGAATAACTTATATGTATCTACCGACACTAAATAATTAAAAAGTAAAAAATGTGTATAACCTGCGTGTACCGACACTAGATATTATATACTAGCTGCTCGCAGCAACATCGTCCGCGTGGTATTTTTCACCCGTGTTAAATTACGTTATGGTTACTGCTCCGCTGACTATCATTACTTAAGACGATTTTTTTTCCAATTGGACAGCTAATTTCAGAGATTAGCGCGTTTAAAGAAACAACCAAACAAAAATCTCTTTAGCTTTATTATGTTAGTATTGATTTTGTATTTGAAGATGATGATTGAACCAAAGGACTTCTCGGATGCTTACCCGAGAAGCACTTTGTGCACTTTGAGCTTACTGACACGTGCTCACATGTCAGTAAGCACAAAGTAGTTGTTGCATGTGTCTAGAAACAGAATCCCTCTGAGTACGTTTTAATTAAAGTATGAAGTATTTCCGAGGCTGTAATAACGACGCTTAGTGCTCCACTCTCTTGAATTATAGCTAGGCTAACGGCTAGGCTGAATATGCGTCGATCGCGCGAGCGGTACAGCTCTCGCCGGTTTTGTAGCTTGAGCAATTTTTATATTACGCTTTTACAATCTTTTGCGGTGCTATCAAACGACGTCGTATGGCAATTTTATAGACAAGAAACCCAAGTTGATTTAAATAGATTAATAATGTTAGTTTAGTACCTACCTATCTATTAAATAGGTCTGTGTCTATATTAGAAAGCTAAAGAGGTTTTGTTTGTTTGTTTAAACGCGCTAATATTTGGAACTACCAGTCGGATTGGATAAAATATTTTTGTATAGATAGCTAAATTCTTGAGGAATAGTATATTTTAATCACGGAACCAAATATATTTCTCTAAGTTGTGGTATGAAGTTTCATAACTAATAGGTTTTCTTAGATTGTACATATTTGATAATTGTATCTATGTTATTTTACAGGTGCAAAATGTAATAGATTATTTATTTAAAAAATTTAAACGACCTAATATTATTAGTCCAGGTGATAACCAGAAAATTATTAACCAAGTCGCAGGTGAAAACTCGTATATATTACGTTATTCATAAAACTTGAACATTGCTTTTCTAATTATTTTAATGAACCTATTCCTAAAACATTCCAAACAAAAAACGCACCGCAAAACAAAGTTCACAACATAGGATTACCTACGTGTTTTCGTAGCGTCACGTACAACTTTTGTATAACTCGAGTTCTTTGAGCCCGAGCCCGCATCCTCTCGCGAATTGTTTTCGACGAGTGCGTTGTTTATCGAATTAAACATAACATTGTATTCGGTTTATCAAATGTTAAAAACAAAATAATTTCATGTAACATTTCTTAAATTGAATTTCTGTAAAATTGTTTACGGAGTAAGTAAGCACTGAAAAAAGGCTTTTCCGCTGAATGAATATTTTTTTTTATTGAAACTTGTTCAAATGGAATGGATTTTTACTGAAAATGACATTTCATTTATTTATTGAAAGCAGATCAATTCAAACATTCTGAATGACCGACGCAATTTACTGTGAAAAAGTGCGAAGCTTTCACGATATTATAATTCTAAACTGTCACTACAAATTCTTTGTCCATCGCTACGTTCACAGACACTGCTCTTTAAACGTGACGTTTTTTGAGAAGTAAGTGACATTTAAAAATTGGTTTAATGTTAAGTCGAGGGGAGGCATCCCTGGGAGGCCTGGAGACCTTTTTATGCAAATCTTGAAGGATGTGCCGGGAGTTTTAATGAAACAGCGCAATTACTTTGATGAATACTGCACTCGTGACGTGACGACCCTTGTGAGAATGGGGGAACGGTAAATCTAAATTAAATGTCAGGTACCTATATTGATTTAAATTAGAGAAACATCAAATCGTTTAAACAAATAATGCTGTGAGTTGAATTACGATTTACAATTCAATTTGAGAAAATTCAGAACACAGATTTAGATAGAGACGACATTATAATATTATTAAATTAAAACTCAATTTATTTATAACTTAGATAATGTTATAGCTACCTCTAAGTACTTATAAATTATACACAGCCCACAGTAAATCTAAAATGTTCATTAAAGGAAGCACTCAGGTACGCTTTTATTCGTACTAAATTAAAACATAAAAAATACAAGCGGCGGGCGGTACTTTACGATGTTTATTTCCATCACAGAGTAGCTCAATCTCGCTCCTTGAATCCACACGACTTACGGCAGCACGATCTGATTACTCGGCAAAATCAAATGGTCAAACACGAATAGAAACTTACTAAAACAGTCTTCAGTGAGCGCAATCTAATAAAAAAGTAGATGAGTCTCCCTTACGCAGCTGGAATTTTAATCAATTTTGCGGCCAATAACTGGAGCGGGCGGGCTCAACGAGCCGCACTTCGCAAATTACCGCCTTAAAGCGTTTGCTTGGACTATATTCATCAGGCTAAAGCTCCTAAACTAAAAAAACAGAGTTCGTTATTCAAATTTGCATAACAGGCTCGATTACGTAAAAAAAATATCATTCACGTTTGTGGAATTGCGTCAGCTCAGTCGCCAGTAACAACGGGTGCAGCTGTTCCGGTGTTCAATAAACAACAGCTTTTTATTGTGGCATCGACTATTTTCTCGCTCCCGACCATATTTCAGTCAACAGAAACCCTTTCCTTTTTGTGACGGCGGCGCGGGCGGCGCGAGGAGGCATTGACAAAAAGAATCAGATGCTGACGTCAAAGACGAGGGCCGTTAGTACCGCCAGGAGACGCCGGCGTCGACCTGAATAATGAGTTTCACAAGTATTTTGACGGAACTTTATTACGGTTCGTACTTAGCAGGCAATTAAGAGCCCTTTAGTATTTTTCTTGGTGGACGTTGTAATTAGTTCGCACGATGATTCAAAAGGCTTCCGTTACAGAAAAATGTTTTTCTTTTTATACAAACTTTAACTCAGACTTTGTGGAAACTCGCTAATAGAAACACTGAGAAGAACTGCAAATAACTAAAATGAAAATGAACATTTTTGTAGGTAACTGAAAATATTTGCGTTGGTAAATCTACTTAACTTAAACGGATTTGGATTTACAATATGCTGACCTAACATAACTGCGACACAATTACGAGGAAGTAAATTCAAACTGTTACAAGTGTGCCGGCTCTATCATGAAGTTAACAATGAAATATGTTTGTTTCAGATAATTCCGGGGGAGCGTCCTCATTCCGAGCTGTCATCGGAGTGCTGAGACAAAGGGCGGCGCTCGGCAAAGTGGAATAGTTTCAATTTGTATTGAAAGTTTAGTGGTGAATAGGAAGTGTAACGAGCGTGTGGCAGGTGTCACGCGGGAGACAATGAGGCGGCGGGGCGGGGGAGGGTAGCATGACAGCGCCTGCCACGGCGGCCTGATGGCGCTAGTGCGCCGCATACTAGGCGACGCCCAGGTGAGGACCGCATGCACGATTAGCGCACGCCACACTTCGACAAGCCATTGTTAGAGCGTTTAACGGGAAACTCTTGACAACATCCTGCTACATGATATGCGGGTAGCGTGCACATAACACGATGTAGCCACACGCTACTGCCTATTTGTGTCGCAAATTGAATGGTATTAAGTAGCTAAAATTATTGCATGTTGGCAAATAAAAGTTTATAGTTACAAATAGGGATATTTGTGATTGCGCTACAACTATGACGCGATGTAAACAATTCTAGAAACAAATATACTGGTAGCTACGATAGATTTCACTTTATTACGAACATGACTATTCCAGCTACCAACATCATGTTTTGTCATCATTAAAATGAAAGTATTATCAGTAATGGCGACGTTGCTATGATTCGGTTTCCACCCCCACGGCCGCACGCTACGTCGAACAGACTTAAACGACTATTACATCAAACGGTAGCAGGTGAATTAACTAAGCGAGAGGGTCTACTCAGATTAATAGCTACAGATATGGCGTCGTCGGATGGCCAAAATATATCGCTGTTGTTCTCAAACAGTGTTGATAAATAAACTGGATTACTGGGACTTTACAACCATTCATTATGAAGTTGAAAGCCAGTACACCTGCATAATGGCATGGTGGCACATAGTTTGTGGTGACGATGTAAATGTCAACTGATTGAAGCACACATTAATTAATTAATTAAACCAATTAGTGTCACAATTGATAGGCACGTAGACTGTTAAGCAAGTACTTCAACTAGTGTTTGAGTCCGAGCTACACGTGCGACTGACCAATTATGTGGACGTAGGTAGCGGAAAACCCACTAATAGTCAGAATATCCTTATTTATTTTTGTTTGTATAGGATATCACTTTTTACCACATAAACACTTCTCACGGTATACGTAGGTATTCCGTAATTTCAAATGAAAGTTACCTAAAATTTTGTAATTTGGTGATCTACGTAAAATGCCTTACTTCTTTTATCTTCTAAAAATACTAAGCTAGGCAACTAATAGCATTTACTATTTTAAAGCCACAAATAATCTTATTCAAATCCGTCCAGGCGAAACTCCGCAAGATGGTCGACGAGCAAGTTTCAGTCGGCGCTCGTGTTGACGCGGACGCCGAGCCCGAGCCGGCTGACCCGCTGATCACGCCAGCCAGCTCGGCGCTCGAGCGGCCCGAACTAGACCGGCCGGTGCCGCCTGAGCGACGCCTGCTCATCGGCACGCTGGACAAGCGCAACGGGGGACTCAGCGTCGGGGAAGGCACGCTCAACAGAACGACTAGGCTGTCTATAAGAAATGGGAAGGATAACCCTTTTATAGGTAAGCACTGAAACCCTTTTTGGTTTTCCAATTTCACGCTTTAACGGTATAATTATGCTCAAACATCATGTGTCAGCTAGGCGTCACAAGCAGAGCTAAGTGCTTAGCATATTTCAACTAAACAACACCAACGAAAAGAAAATGGTTACAAGTCTTTTCAGGACATACAATATCGAAGACAAACTCATTAATTTTTCATGTTCTTTGTGAATGTCAGTCATCAATGTGCCATTTAAATTCAAAGTCAAAATACTTAACAAATTTGCAGAAAGCCTCATATCAATCAGCAATAAAAAGCCACATCCGAAATCTTCCGGTCGTTCGCACCAAACACGGAAAATGTAGATAAAAAAGCACACTGAGTTGTACGGAAAATATTCTTTGTATTCTGAGTCGTATTCCCAAAGTATAACAGCCACTGTTTCACAGACAATTTATTATTATCAGGTAGTCAACCCAACTGGACAATACTATGTATTTTATTGTTGTGAATTTTGTGTCCGTGACCTCCTTAGCGACTACCTTTTTGTCGGGACGCTTTTGAATGTACTCACGGGGTTTTCATAACGATTGAGATCAGCATTTATGCTAACTTCACCTTTAGAAAGCTATGATAACTGTATTAATTCATGATGATTTCTTATTTGTTTCCTAGACGATGACAATAAAGAAAACCAAGCGAATGGCAAGCTCGAGTCCCCGGTGAAATGGTCAACACAAAATGGAAGCGACAGTGGTACATACGCTGAAATCGGCAACGGAGGCAACAGCCACACCAGTGAAAGGAACATTCTGGATCCTGCTGATAGTTCAGAAGAGGAGGTGCCTTTACCAGATGCCACATCACCGGGAAGGAGTAGCGATGGACCCGAGCCTAGAGCTGACATCACGGCTACACTAGAAGGAGGTATGAAAGCATTCATTTTTATTTCAATGCAATTGTCTCGCATTTACTCTCAGTTTTTTTAAACCTCGCTTTTACAGCCAGAACACGTAGTTTATTGTTAACATTTGTCATATTGTCACTCGATGTCCAAACATTGTAAGCCCTGTTAGCTCGGTCCACCGAAAATTCGTATAAAAGCGACAACGAATTTACGTCTATCTACATTTATCTCAATTATTTATGAAATAAAACAAAGCTGGCTGAGCAAAAGGTAAACTTGGCAGCTAGAGTTTGTCTTAAGAGTCTGTAATCCAAGAGATAATAGTTCGTAACTAGTCGAGACGGCATGTTTGTTTTGTTGATGAAGTAAGTTAGAGTTAGTTTGAAATTCTTCATAGGTGCTAGTACAAGCTGAGAATGTTATGAGCGTCGTTGAACTCTGTCTTAGACTACACACGCTGAATACTATTATGGGCTCCTTACTTTATAATAGACGACACAAAACACGTAACGCGTTGACGTCGTAGCTGAGGAAAATGTTAGAAAACTGTTGAATAAATATATGGTACTTACGAAAAACTTATAGATGTTCTCGACAGCATTTGAATTTGGTTGGAAAGTTCCCTTAAAAATTTATTCACAAACAAAATTTATTGGACGCCACGCTCATAGCTTTAATAAACAGAAAACAACAACTGTGTACGATTCCCTTTGTGCTAGAGTCTAAAAGCTTTTCCGTGAATTTTCATTTGAGTCAATTTATTAAAAGCTACTAAGTACAAGTGCAACAAAATTAATATTTTCCTCATCGCAACAGAGGAGGTGACACGAACTATGTGTTGGTAAAACATCCATATATTGTGCGGCCCGTTCTCTGCAGAATATCCTCGTTGCTAATGAGCGCGCAGCCTTGGGGAATAAGCTCATTTGCCGACTAACTGCACACTGCACAGCCAGCCAACTCCGCCAGAAAGAAACTTTCCGCCTGATGTTGCAATTTGTCATTTAATTCTTTTCTCAGTGCTTTAATTAGTAAGCTGCTATTTAAGTTACTATTTGAGTCCTTTTTATTTTACAATTTATTACTTTAATAATACGGTCGAAATTACGACAGCTGTACTAACTTAGTCTGTTATATTGTCGGTTATCTAGGCTAACTTGCGCATTCATCCGTAACAATTGGTCCCGGAGACAATTGTGCAATGCCTCACCGTATTGACTTATCATAGCAAGCAGGATAATAGGATCATTGGGACAATGTGCGCTAGAGCATAATTTATCTGTAATCTGTCTGTATTTGTTCACGATAGAGCCGGCGCTCAGCGACCAATTTGCTACTGCTCCATTTGTTACTAATCCTTCAGCGTATTATTTCTTTTCCTCGCATCCGACTGCGGGGCTCGTACGTTTATTAATGTGAGGCAGTAGATCTCGGGTGCCTTAACTCTATTTGTTCCGTGGAATTAGAGGTTGTCTGGAAGAGAATAATTACATGGTGTCGGGAAGGCGTTATTTTCCCGAAGTCAATACGTCTCTTTCGGAGCGATGGCACAATAAAGTAGGCGTCGCGCACACCTGCCGCCGTGCCGTGACGCGTGTTACATGCGAGCAATCGATTTGTCTGGACCGGCCAGAGTCGCGGCTTTCGTGACTTGGGAAACTTTCGCGTTATTACAACGTTTACGTCGCCATAACCAATTCCATTTATATGACTGCGGCAGCACCGTACTTTACAAAACTTTTCATATTATAGTACGACAGCTAATAATGAGGGTTACAACGTGAGCCCTTGAACGCTAAACAAGGATTCAACTTTGTGGAAGTAGAGCTATAAACATGGCAATGATGCCGAGTGAACGAGGTTCGAATTAGGACGACGAATTGACACGAAATATAAAAAGTAACAACGTCGAATTAGACATCTTTGTTTTCATAGATACCTACCTAAACTTATTAAAGTACTGTGATAGACCCAAGTACGCATGTAATAAAAAAGTTTCCTCGTAAATTAATAAGTCAGGGTACACACGATCGGGCGTTAATTAGTCGGCTTCCGGCCGTAAATCCATGTAAAGCAATTTCTCATAAAAGGCACGAAATAATTTTTAATAGGGATGTCATTTTGGTTAATAAGTTTAACATTGTGTGACGGTAAAATCGAACAACAACAACAAAGTGGGCTTTATTTTTTATTAAAGATTAATTTGCTGTACTAGGTTTTCTATTGTAAAGAAAGGAGACCATATTATACATTCAATAATAATAAAATAATAAATCGTTTATTTGGAACAAAAACAAACAAACAATTTATTTATTAAATAAGTTTATTCTTTGTACATTTATAATTAAATGATTACCTAATCTGAAGTAAGACAGATACACGACTACGCGATGACATTGATTGATTTTTCAAAGTCTAGTAATACATTTACTGTTTACAAATAATCTTATTCTATTATATTGTAAGCAAATCTTAACTTAATATGCTACATAGGCCTTTACAAACGTTAAAACATGTTTTTAAATATCATTTACATTGACATGATGATTATTTTCAAAATTCATAATCAACTAACTATTGCTGGGTATGACATGTAAGTCTTGGTATGGACCTATAAATTATTGATTGGTTTCAGATACTAAATGTACGATTTATTTTAATTGGCTTATTAGGCGGTAGGTAACGGGCAGTTCCGCTAACATTCTTTTGTTTTTTGTAGTGTTTTGTTACAAAATTTTGAAAGATCCAGCACGAATTCCCTAATTTAAATGGTATTATTTGTGGTACAGACGCGGCGTCCCCCGGAGGTCGCTCCGACCGGTCGCGGCAGGAGGAGGTCCCCGCATCCCCTGGGATGCTCACCGCCGCACAAGTGGCCAGGAGACTCCGGATGGAGAATGAAAGATTACAGGTAGAGGTATAATAAGCTTATACACAAACCAATTTTGGGCTCCCGGCTCAGTATTTTGCCGATTGATTGGATTTGCCGTAAGAAGGGCTTTTGAGCTTAGGCTTTTGGGTTTTGGGTTCAATAGTTGAATTATCAGCTTTGATGCATTTTCTGTCATGATGTCAACACAGTGTGATAAAAAAAAAACAAAATCGGTCCACAATTGACCGAGAAATGGCGTACCAAACATACAAAAAAAACATTCAGTTGAATTGGAAACCTCCTCTTTTTTGAACATACACACTTAACATCACGCCTGTAATCCCCGAAGGGTTAAGCAGAGGTACCCATTAAGACACCTACATTTCGCCTGTTATGTTTAAGTTCCTATAATAGGGGGCGATCAATTGCCATCAACCGGGTACAAATCTACTACTACTTAGAAATTTCTGATAGAAAAACCCAACTTCAATTCGCCCGACTTGGGAATCGAACCTAAGACCTCATCCTCAGCAGTCGTGCTTTGCGGCTACTCGACCAACGAGGCAGTCCTTTTTGAATTCGGTTAAAAAGCGATTTCTAAACTTTGAATTAACCGTTATTTCGTCTATACAATATCAAGTATTTACTTTCCTCTACAAAGATTCCTGTCGAATACGCAATGTTTCTTAAATTCCAAATGACAAAATTGCTGGAAAAGGTAGGCAGTTCCATAAAGGTATACTTTTCCAATAAACTATCATTAGTGATTCTCCCAGCGTTCAAGGATCAATTTTTTACTTAACCTTTTTCCACTCGGCCGGACTTAGGCTGATGTTAAATAAGATACCGTGGGTTTATTACTCTCTCGATGGACCTTTGGGAAGTCGATTACGTTAATACATAACTATTTCATGATATTCGACTGTCCATATAGAATACGTGAGATGGGAACACAATATATTTTTGTTACCTTTATTAGTTTCTGATAGTGTAGCGTTACTATACCTATCTTGACAAAAAAGTATTCGATTCTATTGACTATGTGATTTCAATTTTAATATTTTTCGTCTGCTTTTGTTCTCTATCTAAACAATTGTTGTTAACATACATACCTTTTCAAATAAAATAACACCTTGAAATAATGTCATCAAAAATTCTTTCGCATCGCCGTAATCTGGAAATGTTTCCAAAAGACTGGCAGCATTGCCACGTTGAATGGCAATTGATGAAAAAGTAAACACAATATTAACCTGAGATCCATTAAAAAAAAGTAATTATAAATTGTAACTGATTCTAAATTTAAAAAAACTTTTATTTCCAATAACCCTTTTAAAACTACATTATAACATTTTTGTCCAGGCCGAATTAACCCGAGTACGTCGCCTTCTGGTGGCGGCCGCAGAAAGGGGTGAAGCGGGCAGCATATTACTGGAACGAGCCAAGTCTGACACCCAGGACGGACCACAACTAGACCCTCAGCAACTCGAGAAGGAACTGCTGCTGGCTAGGGAAGCTGTTAATTGTAAGTGGTACTTCATTTTCGCCGATTCTGGTTAGACTTTACATCGTTAAATGAGCTTAGCTTTTCGCATAGCTCGTACTTGCCAGAGTGAAGAAAACGACATGTTTTTGTGTTGCAAGCATCTACTTATGGAGAACGACATGTTTTTGTGTTGCAAGCATCTACTTATGGAAAACGACATGTTTTTGTGTTGCAAGCATCTACTTACGGAAAATACATTATTTATGTTTTGCGATCTTAACTAGGGAGATCATTAATGGTGTATTACGAAACGATACGTCACTTACTGATTACACACCAAGTTTCAATAAATACTTAACCTGCGCTGCTGAAATTTTTCATGTAGGTAATTTAGATAGGAGACATCAGTCTAAGTTTGGAATTTACTTTGACTTTCACACGGACAAAGTCGCGGGAGAAACTAGTCTACTATAAAATCGACCTGAAATTCATGTACTCATATTTTCATAATAATGCTTTCATTCTGCCAGTTAGCAAGTACCTAAGCTAATAACATTAAACAGCATCCAGCTACATTTGCCCCTTATCCCAGAGAAAACATTTCTAAACATATATCAAACTAGATCTTACCCAAAAACATAATGGTCGGGTTTATGTCGGGCATTACTTTGCTAAAGAAATTAATGGCGACATTACACTACCCATTATATTTTTATGGCATTAGTTTGGTAAAGACATTAATACGAGTATTAAACTTAGCTATTATAGTCAAAAGCGAAGTTTGATATCGAAATATTACGGATTAGTTATATTAAAAAGTCATTACGAATATTAAAAAAGCGTCAAATACTGGGAAGTTATAACAGCGATAAATCTATTCAAGTTTAGTGCTAGAGTTTTAAAATCTATTCATGGAAAAGGTGAATTCATGAAAGCTTTGGACCGAGCTATTTCATGTTAAAGTCGACTAGTCTGCATATCATACTTTTTCACGTAAAATTCAGAAAAAATATCACAGTTTTAGGTAGTTTCACTTTACTAGGGAATGAATACAGCATACTAAAAAAAACCCCTACTATACCCCTACTATAAAAAAATCCTTTGAAATTGTGTTTATGTAGGTAACTAATAGATACTAAATACGACTAACGTAACAGTTGGTGTATTTCGTAAAATCTCCCTAGCTTGACGTGCCAAGCATTGGTGTGAGCTCACCTTAAGCTCACTTCATCTTAATTCCCCGAGAAAGATTTTTACAAACAAGACACTGGTTGGTTAAAACTTAAACATACATAAAACCACAGCGGTAGAAGTTTAATTCAGAATACCTTTGAATAGAACATTCTAATAAATAGAGAACTTACACCTACAGTGGCTTTATCTCAATAATCCGATTCGATCCCACAAAAGTGGGCAATTTGTTGAGTGCCGCCCGATGCCGGAGAAGCGTGAGTAAGCCGACATTTTGATAAACTATGCTCATAATATCTCGCAAGGTACACTGCCTTACAGACCCAAATCAGTAAACGGGTCACGTCCCCATAAGGGTGTGCTGCTGTAACTTGGACTGACATTTTCACTAATGTCATTATGCTGACGAGAGTTGTCAGAAATACGTTGGCCGTATATGTTTAGGCAGACGGTACCATGTGTTGGATTTGTTATTCATTACGTTTAAGTGGTCCGTGGGCAAATAAGTGTGAATTACGTGAACATGTTTATTTATCGAGAGTCAGATAAGAACAAATATTATGCGTATCATTTTATATACCTACGTTGTGACTTTTATTGTGAGAGAATATTCTCAGTGAATCAGAAATAAATTCACTAATTATGCAGCTACTTTGACTAGAACTTTATATTTAGTAAAAACTTTATTTGCATTGTAAGATTTTGAGAATTCGTATGACTCCGAAGCTGGAACTATTATACAGAAAATTGCTTTTAAATAAGCCATTTTAAAGTTTTTAACGAGCTATACAGCAACTTCTGAAATTCATCTAAGTTACAACACAATCTTATTCGTTTTATTGCATTTTGTACATCCACGGCCTCATTTCACGTATACTGTAATCATGTAATGTAATAAGTGGGTCACCAATCTTCTTTAGCCCGACGTTGCACAGGGACACACACGACAAGTGAAATAAACCGATGAAATAAAAAACAGTACTCATAAAACTTCGTAGTTTCTGCAAACAGTATCGATAATAGGTATGACAAATAGAACAAATGAAGACTTGTGCGTTATATTCATTATGAATGGTTCAATCATAATTTGGAATGTTATGCCACGTTAAGAGTGTCGTTTACGTTGGTTGTAGTCAGACCTGCCTCGTCTCTATTTGTGGTCGATCGATGGGAGGCAAGCGAAATAATGAAGTCACGTTCAGCGGTTGTATCAAGTAAATAAGCAGAACGCTTCGATGTGATGCCGGGCTAGTCGCAAACTTGTTTCATTACAGTGTAGATACTGAACTGAACTTTATTTCCACCTAGAAATTGGCTTTGATGGCAGTTTTTCTTTTATTTTTTAAGTAGTTGTACGTAATGGTGAACATTTATGTAAACCACGGAATAAGTTAGGTAAGTCTCTTAGTAGGTACCATCTCTAAACAGCTACAAGGCCAATCTATGAAGAGGGCATACACCAGCATAAAAGCTGATATCGAAAACAAACTACCACATATTTGAGTTAGTGATACGTACAAAGGTGTACCTACCTAGTATGTTTACCTTATGTAACCGTACCACGTGATCGATGAAACCACAATCAAAGGGCTGCTGCCTTCCTACACACAAACCACACTAATCCACTAACTAAGTTTACTAACATAGGTACGGTCTACTATATTGAATTGTTATTACGTCACTCGTCAAACGAACGCCAAAACATTTGACGGTGAACCTTCGGCTAATTCCCGGAAGTGCAAAACCTCAAAAATTCATGAAGTTTATGATTGCCAATAAAATCTGAGCCCGGAAACGAAATCCAATTTCCAAACTTCCTAAGTGATGGCAATCGTCAAAACGTTCGACAAGTCTCTAAAATCGTTTGCAAAAACAGTAAAATAAAGATCAATCTCGGATGCGTTTTATTTTTGTATCCAACATTGGAAACGTACGAATGTCCGAGTTGTGGGGATCTGCATGGAGAGCGGACCGACAAAGGACACAGGAACCCAAAGCGCGCAGCTTCGCTCAAAGAGTTTGGATCACTCGGGATTGAGGCTCTCACTACTATATCTACTCCACATACAAGCTTATATATCAGTAGCTAGACCATTCGATTCATATAATACTATACAATGCAATACAATTGTTTATTTTTACATTGCTCTGAAGCCACAAGCAATATTTTCATGAAACCGTGTTCTTATCAAGATTTCATTTTATTACCTATAGGTACCACGTAAAATGCCTTCATAATGACTTTTTATAAAATATTAAACATTGTTTCAGCTTTGAAGGCAGACAAAAAGCGGTTGAAAGCAGAGAAATTTGATTTACTAAACCAAATGAAACAACTTTACGCCACGCTTGAAGACAAAGAGAAAGAGCTCCGAGACTTCATAAGAAACTATGAACAGGTTAAATTTAATAATTTTGTATTATGAAAGCGAATATTAGCATACCAAGTAATCCAATAATGTTGTTAGATGGTGCGAGGGAAATGCGTTGTCACGTAAAGGGTTTGTTACCTCCGACGCAGGGTTACAAAATTAAAAAATAGATGGGTAGGCCTTTTGTTCCGAAATATTCCGGTATTATTAACGAAGTCATTACTGCGTGAAACCAACGTTGTGGTCACTCAATTTATTACGCCATATCTTTGATCTAGCAACGTTTGCGAGGCTCATTATGCTCGGATAGGATCTAGGTCATACAGAACTTTCCCAGTTGTTTTCCAGCTTATAGAATTTTACACATACAGAAACTTCTCGGCGAATGCTCCCATAATATCATAAGTTATTCTCCAACATTGTTCTCAGTAACGGAGAGTCTGGTAGCTTTTTCCTTTTTATTAAGTTCTAACTTTTAATAATCATTCATGAAGTCTTGACTTTAATAAAGTCTTCAGAAACGCATCAAGTCTAACTACGTCCTTAATATTCTTTCCCAACGTTTCTTCTTGAATGAGAATTATGTACAATATAATGTGATTTATTTATGACCTTTCTCCTTACACTTTCTAATAAACTTTTTAAGATTAAGTTTACTATGAGTGGATGTTGCATCTTCTTTTACTGTTTTTGTTATAGTATAGTACCACATTTGTACAGATGCGTTCTCGAGGTGGTGCGTCGTCCGCTTTAGGAGCAGAGCGAGCCGAGCGGGAGCGGGAGCGAGCGGCGCTGCTCCGCCACGCTCGAGACGAAGCGGAGCGATCGCTGCAACTTGCTGCCGCCCTCAGCGCCAGGGATACACAACTTAGACATGCCAGGGAACAACTGTTTGAAGTAAGCTTACTAAGCTAATAAAATTGTGCCTTTGAAACGCCGTTGTATACATGAATAACGTGTTTTCATAAATACTACATTAATTCGAATTTATATTTGAGATATTTTATTCAACTATTATATATTATTCACACAATACTCAAATTCAATTGTTTTGGCGAGTTCGCAGTAAATAAAAGCGAAATGTTCACCAAAACAATTCACGAGATAATTCATTCAAAACTTGTACATTCTGAAGCGGAACCACATCGATATTATACAAAATTGTTTTTGATGAACAACTTCAGTGATGAAGTGCTTCAACCAATAATAAATAAACTTTTATCGACAGCTCAGTACTATGATGAATAGGTGGGGTGATGTATGCTCGAACCAAGACCATCCATCACTCGCTTGTGTTAATTACCATTTCAAATTGCTCCGTCTGATTTAAATTGCAGGGAAAATTAAACACAACTGTTTCCTCGACTTAGTACCATAAGTCGGTTGTTATTACACAATTTTCCGTTACGCATAATCCGGATATTAACCTGCGACCGCGGAGCATTCGATACCATTACGTTGATGCGGGCTCGCACCGGAATATCCCATTTGAGCGGACAAATCCTGTTCAAATTAAAGCCCCAATCGAAATTAATTGAAGCATTAAAAGGGTGTTTCGATGAATGTATAACTATAATCGTGTTCGGGATGTAATGTTGAGTTGAACATACTTGCTGTAGGCCTGGCTTCCCACGAGTGTTGTTTGAGATGATTGTGGGACTACATGAGGAGTGGCAAGTAGACCACCTGCAAACAACATGCTTTTGATTTGCTAAGCCCACTGATTCCATTCCAAACTTACCTCAAACTTAGTTGCTAACAAGAAGTTAAATTAGAAAATTTCATCTATATAGTACAGATAAAATGACATAATTTTAATTGAAATAGTTTTCTATCTTGTCCTTATCAGAAATTGTAAACATTTTAACTCTTTGAAACTGTTTATGGATAATTTTGTAACACAGGCCAGGAGACAGCTGCAAGCAGCAGGATGTCTGTCAGAAGGCGAGAGCGTGGCATCGCTCGGCATGGGTCCTCCGATGATGCTGGGGGGACCTTCCGGCTTGATCGGTGATAGAGGAAGCTGCAGTGCCGATTCTGGTGTTAGAGGTATGTATTGAAGTTGTAATGTATTTATGATCCTACTGCTCCTGTCTTATTTATTTGGGGTCAGTGCATCATGTCTTTTTCATTAATGTAGAGTATTTTAGTGTATTATCCCAAAATTTGTAAAAAATCGTCATGGTCTGTTTCACCATCTTTGGAGAAGTATTCATTACCTAATCTAGCAGATAACTCACCAATTTTATGTCTTAGAGGTAAAATGTGTCTATCTGGAGACTGTGAAACAAGCCCCTAATCTTCATGCAGCATTTGTCATCATTCTTCAGCATTTATTCAAGCCAAAATAGGTAACCTTCTCCCCATGGCTTCGGCGACAGGTAGCAGCGACGGTGGCGCCACCTCTGTGTGTGGGGGCAACCTATCCGACTCCACAGCGGAGGGCGCACCGCCCACGCTCGACGCTTATGACACAGACGCAGCATCCCTCGTCTCATCCGCACATCATATCTATCAACGTAAGTACATTTATTACGAAGTGTGACTCTATTCTTGATTCCTGCTGTGCCAATCTGTCCAATACACGGCAGGGGCCAAAAATAATGTTCGTGAGAAATACCTATTATATTTCGATCACGTTGCGATAATACTCGAAAATTAAGCGCAAAATCACGTTCATTAATCTGGATGTCGAATTTTCGTCGTTAATTTATGATGAATTTAACTTAAACGAATTCTTTTTAACGTTGTTACATCTGCGGCAGTGTTGTTATGAAGTGAAATATGATTTCCATGATTCAGCTGGAAAATAAAGCGGATTGCAACTCGCTCATGTCGAAAACAAGTATAATGATATCTGTCGCTGTGTGGGAAACGCTCAACTTTTACATTCTGAACAATATTTTACTGCAAAATGAGTCATTTAAATGGAGGTCTTGCAGTAAATAGGCATGCAATAGGCTCGCCCCCTATTACATGGGACTAAAAACATAACTGGCGAAATGTGGGTGTACTAATGGGAGCACCTCTGCCTAACCCTTCGGGGATTACAGGCGTGATGTTATGTTATGTTATGTTATGTTGCAGTAAATATTAAAAATGTCATCTTTTTAAACATTACAAAGTTCCACAGCTCAGTCTTATCAAAGGGCATTTCAGGGTGAAAAAGTGAAACAGTATAAATTTCCGCTTTAGAAACGACTCTTTTATTACAGAGTAAACTTTCATAACGATGAAATCAAGCTGTTCGTACAGCCTGTTGTGCGACGGCAAGCGCTGATGAATGATCGAGGACATGCAATGTGCCTCACTGACAGTTTTTAGTTGATTTTGAAATTTATTGTTTTGGGAGTTACGTTCGAAATATTTATTTGCTAGACACAAATTTTTCTTTCAACCTCATCAACTTATATAACTATTCGAGACACTACCGTTATTACGCAAAAATACAAAATCAAAACTCAATGACACTTTATTATTTTTACATTTAAAAATTATGTTAACATTAATGTTGCACGCGTTTTAAAATGTAGAATGTAGCTTTTTTACTGGCTTTTATTTATTCTTGCCAGCATAAAATTAAAGTCAGTAATTGTTCAACAAAAAATGGCTGCGAATTGAAACATGGTAAAATGCAAATGTTGGAAGTCCACAATATGCTAAATAACAATTTGCAACGCATTCTGCATTCTATTATTGTGCACAGTTTAACAACTAAAATTGCTGGAGGCAGCGGTCAATATTATACTGTTTACGAAACATGCTCAGCGTACATCAAACAATAAAACTCCTGACAACTACCTACATTAGTACTACAAAACGACTGTTCGGAAATTCAGAACTTCATTCCATTTGAATTTACCATGTTTTTGTTCCATTCTTTTCATAAAACCAGCACAAATTCATTGAGTTTTTATTTCGCGAATATTGGAGTTCGCTTTTACTCAATATGCTTTTGTAATAACCGAAGTGATTTTCTTTTGTATATCTACAAATGGAAAAAGCAATTGGCAATTTTATCAACTGTCTCTGTGGGAGGTTACGGATTTAGGAAAATCGGTTACATCAGTAGAAGATAAATCTGTGATTATTTACACAGGTTTCATTCGCTACAAAACTACCGAACTCTCATGTTTCTCTCACATTTACCTGAAGCAGCTTCTTTAGTCATATAGTATAGTATACAAAAGTAAATAAATACAAATAAAATATTTTCAACATTTCAAAGTAAAATGTTGACATCTGGAAACACAAGTAACGTCCATTGCCTTTATTCTTACGTAAGCCGTCAAAAGCCAACCGTATAGGAAATGGATATTGCTCGTAAAAGATGTCCGAGTTTGCAGCTTGTTATTTTACAATCTTTAAGACTGTTATTAACTTTATGCGGTATCAATAATTTCTTTGTATTATATTGGCATACGCCAAACCTTTATCTTGGAGGAAATAATAAAAATACGCGCATATTTTTGTTGACGGTTCGAATAATCGGGACGGAAGTCGAATTTCCATTCAAACGCGTCCAAATTACAGGACTGCGAGAATGGTGTTCGGGAAAAAGATACAAATACTGCTTCCACGCCTCAGTACTTTGCGCCGAACACATTTTTCTTACACGAGCCTCCGACAGATGCATCGGGACATTTTATCCCGCCGGGGGATAAAAGCTTGAGTAATATAAAGTAGTTTGTAAGCCTCGCCTATTCTACATGTACGTATAACATTAGGTCTCAGTATTAGATGGTGACAATATACTGCGTGGTTCAATAAAAAGAGGATGGTGATCTACATTTTTAGTTTCCATTTTCTCTCACTGATTTTTTGAATGAGTTTTATTAATGTTGTTATATAAATTATATTCAATATTTGATATGTTAACTTAAAACTTGAATGTAGGATTTTCGTTAATTTAATATGTGACGTTAACGAACTAATATCATACTGCTTCTATCCAAAGACCTTTTAATCTAATAGAAATAAAAACTCTGTCATTACCAGGAGTTCTCCTCTCTTATCTCATTAAGCCATTTACTATTTATATTTATTTATTTTTTTGTTCTCGTAGTGAGCACACCTCGCGACTGCAGTCCGACTCTGTCACCACACAACAGTGCGTCGCCTTTCACACGGTCTATCGACGCGGGATCACTATCAAGGTTCGTATAATCTTATTACTTCGTTTAAGCCATACCGTTTCAACATTTAAGGATGATATAATTATCACATTTACTCGTAGTTTTTAAACGTAAGGAATCTTCATAATCCGTGACTATTTTTAAGACTTTCCCAAAAAACCTCGGTGGTAAGAAGCTGTATTCAGCTGGGTAGAAAGTTACCATCATCTAATTCTACAACGTACCCTTTAGGCCAACCTATTTTCTTTAAGTTAATCCTTTAGGTGTTAATTTCAACAGAAAATGGCGTTAATCTAGTTAATAGTCCCGAAACTTTCTTGAATCATAATACAAACTTTCTTGTATAAGAGTTTAGGGGCCTATTTCAGAAGCACCCAATCATTTTCAATCTGAATTCCTACAAAAACTTCTCTGCGAATGAGGTCCCGTCTTTATTTTCTGACATTTGCACAATTTTGCAAATAGCCTAGAGGTCTATTAGACCTGATAGCAGAAATTTAAAAGCCAATAAAAAAATGGGCGATAGCTTTCTATTATATTTACTGAGTACTTTATTACTGAAGGCGATAAAATCGAATTTTGACAGTTTATCGAGTATTACACGATTTGGAACGCGATTCAGCAATAGTCGCTTGAAATTATATTTTCTTCCGATTTAATATTCTTCCATTTCCTCAGCTACTTTTTAATATCTTTCGTCTAGTCTTGCTATATTAAAAGGTCCGCCGCATCAAAGAATTCTGCTTAAAAAGGTAGTTTGTAATTTAGATGCCAAATCTAATTTTGTCACGTTGTAATCATAGATAACGTTCACCTGATGCATATTACAGCCCTGTGAAAGTTAATAGGAAATGGAACGATAACATTCAGCATTCTATTACTTTTACGGGCTACTTTATTTCTACAGGCGATATTATCGAATTTTGACAGTAAAATTTATCGAGCATTACGCGATTCGGTCCACGAGTCAGCAATAGTTGCTCGAAATTACATTTTCTTCCGGCTTAATTCCTTTTCATTTTCCGCAACTGTTCGCTCAGGGTACCTTTTATATTATCTTTCATCTTGCAACATTTTAAAAGCCGGAATAACGGCTGCCGCGTGGAATGGCGTCTCACAGATTGAGTGTCAAATCAAATTCTACGTTTGAGTGATTATAGAGATAGTATACCTGATGCAAACTAACTCACAGAACCTTTACTATTTTGTGACTATTTTGTATTGTCATCTCTAGGAAATTCTTTTGAAAAGGTATTAAACATGGTGTTATCCTGGCAGATATTTTAAATTGCACGTTTTACTTGGATTTGCATTCAGCACGTCGTATGACCCCATCAGGTCCGTGGAGCAGCTCTCAAGCCCAGGTGAGTGCGAAGCAGCGTTGCTGGGTGGTGTGCGAGGACGTTCAGGAGCAGGCAGCAAGGGAGCCCGAGGACGCGGCTCTGCGTGGGGCTCCATATCACGCGTGTTCGCACGGTCTAGACACCGCACCAAGTCAGGCAGTGCTGCAATAAGTGGCCACGAGAGTGGTGAGTTTAGATACCCATAGCGTATACCCAAACCATAAGCAACCTATCACCTTAATTTTTTTCTCTCTCTTTTTAGTGTTCCTCCTTTAAACTACGGCCAGTATTTTATTTTCTTCACCTATTTAAGCACCGATCCGATTCAGCCATTCGGTTTTTTACATTTTTATTTTTCTCTAGTTTTATTTCAATCTATGCATAACCATAATCTCTTTGTGTTAGGTACCAGCAAATATTGGGAACCTACGGGTGACCTGTTCAGGTCACAAATCAATATGTTTCAATGTTTTCAATATAGCTTGTTGTTCAGAGCCGATCTACTCGGGTACTGGTAGCACTCGCGCTTGGTCGCCATTGGGCAGCGAGGCCGCGTTGCGGGAGGCGGCTTCGTTGCCACTATCAAGATGGCGGGCACCTGCCATTATTGCGTGGCTTGAGCTGGCGCTTGGCATGCCGCAGTACGCTGCTGCTGTCGCTGATAATGTCAAGAGTGGCAAGGTATGTTTAATACGATAATCCCATATCTGTTGCACTGTTCATAGTTCAATCGTGCCTCCGCTGACACTGCATGGCTTGACCTAGCACTTGGTATGTCGCGCTATCTCGACAGAAATAGAAAAGTCACCCCAGAGTTGTTTTATTGAGTGTGTGTGCCTCTAATATCCGATTTATAACAAGTCCTATGACCCCTTGTCATTTATCTAAAGCACTTACAGAATATTGTAATCGCCATTTTAGTCTTAAACTGAACATATAATAGGGTGTGTTTGTTAAAGATACCAGTGAAGCAGTATTTAATTTATTCATCACGCCTTGTTCACCACCACAATCGCTCACAAATACATTTTTATACGAAATTAAGCTTGTATTATGTTACATAAGCACAAACTTACTTAAATCGGTGTTAGATGATTATTTTGGCAGGTAAGGTCGATATGACAGTACATCAATTTATAAAGCAAGTGTCCGTAGACGTTAGCAAAACGAGGTTAACCATGCTCTGTTACATTGAACCGTATGCGGCTTCAAGCAATAGGTATTAACACAAATCGTATTAACCACTTAGTATTCCATTTATTTAGCAATGTAGAAAAGCCTCAATACTATTATGATTATTTGAAATGTGCACTGTTGAAATTGTAATAATGAAAATTAAATGGTTATTTTCAGCATTAATCACGTGAAAACTAAAATCAATGTTTACATTTCGGCCGGTCATAATTCTTATTGAAAACGACGCGGATTATATTTTCGTATGTAACGATTGGAATAAAAAAAACCATTTTCATTACCCGCAAATCCATTCATTATTCGAAATGCGCTCATTTTATTAGATTTGTATGGAAATCGGGGACCGATACACCACCCCCAGATAAATTCATCGCAGAATTTGCTTATTTATATGTATGTTGATGTCAGACTTCAGTAGGCATTTCAGTCTTGTAACATGAAAGGGAAATCACGAACGTCAAAGTTATTCATGTCGTGATCGGTTGATAAATTCATAAGAATCCTAATATTTGGTAGGGATGTATGTAGTAGAGCGAGAGACGCGCATTAAGCGTCAAATATTGTGTTCTGGTTGGTTCTAGATCCGTGCTTTGAATGGGCAGGTTCTGCTCGAGCTATCTGACGCGGACTTGGAGGTGGGGCTGGGCATCTCGCAGCCCATGCACCGGAAGAAACTGAGGCTCGCCATCGAGGAGCGGAGGAGACCAGACCTCGTGAGGAACCCCACTATAGGACAGTTGACGCACGCTTGGGTCGCCGCTGAGTGGCTGCCGGATTTGGGATTGTCGCAGGTACATATGAATATATTTTGGGTAACTATTAATAAGATACACAACGTCTGATATCTGACCTGGCTAAAGGTTCTTCTTTAAAATCTGTATCGGTGAAACTACGGCCAACATTGGCCCATAAAGACTAAGAACTCTAATTTTAGTCCTTCTTGACCAACAGTACGCGGAGTCGTTCTTAGCTAACTTGGTGGACGCTCGCATGCTAGACACCATCAGCAAGAAGGAATTGGAGAAATATCTTGGAGTAACGAGGAAGTTCCACCAGGCCTCCATCGTGCACGGCATACATCTGCTTAGAATAATGAAGTATGATCGACAGGTCAGTGCCTTAATATAAAAATATATGAAAAAATAAAAATTGTAGTGAATAAATTTTAATCAATTTCGAACAGGAGCAAAGTGTCACCGAAGAAAAGATAAATAAAGGAATGAAGATAGATTAAAGATGACAATGGCATAAATTACACTCTTCATCTCATTTACAAATTGCGTGGCTCGAAATGAGAAAACCTTTCCACGTCCCTTCCGATAAGTGGGGTGAGATAACGGAAAGCAAATGAGCGATTATCCAATGAGCTGGAACAAAATGTTCCGTCTCGCATTGCCGTGCCCCGTAATGTACACCCATTAATCATCGTGCACTCCGCTCTTGCTCGGTCGACAGTTAGCTAAAAACCTGTTACATCACGTTTATTATTTCCCTTCTTATTTCCAACGTTATAAATTACCCGAGCTGATCAATCATCGTTAAGTTTTTACAACATCTTTGTTTGTTGTA
Organism: Hoplodrina ambigua; assembly: GCA_949774945.1. Lineage (NCBI taxonomy): Eukaryota > Metazoa > Arthropoda > Insecta > Lepidoptera > Noctuidae > Hoplodrina > Hoplodrina ambigua. Next base: position 8,531,929 of record OX458977.1, on the reverse strand, counting down.
GGCGCTCGCTGTCAGGCGGCACCAGTGCGAGAACGTCGACGCCGATCCCTTAGTGTGGACCAATCAGAGGTTTATGCGATGGGCTCATAATATTGATTTAGGCGAATTTGCGGATAATCTAAAAGGTATGTTTGTTCTCCCGGCTTGATGCTGTCTATTTGCTAATGATACCCGCGCCAGGGCTGGGTCACGTAGTTGATAATCTTGTTACAACAGACAGTGGAGTGCACGGTGGGCTCGTCGTACTAGAGCCGTCGTTCACCGGCGAGACTATGGCGACTGCGCTCGGCATTCCTCCTTCGAAGAGCATTATCAGAAGACATTTGGTCGCCGAATTCGATGCTCTCGTCATACCAGCGAGGTAAGTCAACCACACGCTTATTCATGTGCCAATCCAGGAAAATATAATATTTTCTTCAGACAGCAATTCAGTTAATATTTATATGAGCTCCATCACATCAATCAACTTGCGGAGTCAATATATAAAACACTACTTGCATTATGTATCTATGGAAATGTTATATTTTCTTTTTTATGCTATATGATATGAATGAATTATGTATTTACAATATTATATACTTGAATATATTTAGCAGTTTGTTCGGTGACAATGAGCACAGTATATATATTATAACCAAGTTCTTAGATTGTATGTCCCATAACTGCATTGTTAAAATAAGTGAACGACGTATGAGAGTGGCGACCGAGTGCGACGATGTTGTGGTGAGACGCACAGTGCATGCTACCAGTTGTTTGAGTACTCAGTAGTGAGCTAGTGACCAGTGGCACAGTGGCACTGAGCAGTAAGTGCGAGTCCCCTCCCATACGTGCGCATCTGTAGTTGATTATAATGTGAGGTGCAATCCTGCAGGTATACGATATTTTGCCAGGTGGAAGAACTGCAAGTGGAGGCTGCCCGAGCATCCATGTTGTCCACAAAACAAAGATAAACCAACGAAAATCAAAAAACTCTCGTTTAAAAAATAAATTATCGCTTCGGTGCCCAAACCTGTATCTATGTAAAATTTCCTGTATCAAAATGTTTGTAAATTCGCTATTTTTACACAAAATATTTTCTTTGCGGAAGAAAATTTTGTATCTACCTACCGTCAAAACTTGCTCGTTTTTTGAAACTTTTTTGATGGAAAACTTTACGAGCGGTGAAGACTGATAAGTTATCGTAGGGATCGTGGTTTGTAAGTAAAGGATATCAAAAGTTGGAGCGATCGGACACGTACACAGTCACTTTCTTTTGTTCCTTCGCCTTCGTCAGTGTTAGATTCAATGTTGGACATTGTGACCCCCTAGAGTCCCGATCTTGCCGTAGATTAGATTCGTCACGTTAATGTTAATTCGAGATTGATCAATTTGGTAAACTAGTAAATGTATACAACTTAGTTGATATTATAAAGATATAAGCATGAAATGCTTCGTATTATTCATAGGGGGTAACTCATATCCCATTACCTGCATTCACTAACGTTATTGAAGAGGATTAATTTAAATCAATCTAAAGACAGTTTTGGAATCATTGTAATAATAGTGGAAGATATGAAAATCTTAACAATTGAATATCCATAGGTGTAAAGACAGAACCATCACCTTAGCTTTAGGATTATAACAATAATAGCATTTACTAATACTGTAAGATAACTATGTTTTTGACTTGTATACATTCATACTGTAAAGTTGATAACATTGTATATTAGGTTCACCTGTAACGATATCGATTGAACTATAAATGTGAATAAATCCTGATAAAAAAGATAAACCTAAGGGACATCGAGTCAGTTTCTTTTTATTATCCATCACCCTAAACTCGGCGATCCTTGCATCGAGACAGAACGGTAACGATCATTTTATCGATACATCATGAATGCCTCTCTGTCATCATCATTAGTCCACACTACATAATAATCAGACTCTGTCCACATTTTCTCCTTCCATGTAACGTTCCATTTTATTTTGTAACGATACTTTTCCAACACGTTGACATTTCGTGCTTGATGGATTTAGTTATTTGTGACATTTGATTATTGTTGTTGTTATTTTAATTCAAACGCACAAGGAAAAGTACTGTCAGCATCAAACATACTTATCTAAAAATGTTTAATTTTGCTTCCAATACCAATATTGATTCCAGTACTTTTCATTGTTATCTAATCCATTAATGTTTACTCGTGTTATTTCCTTTTATTTATATCCATATTTTCGTACACAATCAGCATGATTCGTACCATTTCCAGCAAAGTGCATCATGCTTTTGATGTCTATGCAAAATATTATTGAATTACCTACCATTCACTTTTTATTAACTGTCTCTCGTAGCTTCCAGTTAAATAAATCTGTGAATATGATAATGTTTGCGTTATTTCCTGCTAGGAATAAAAAATGCAGTATTGAGGTCGAACATTGCGACTGTAAATATAACTTAAAGAGAATTTGCATGTGAGCTTTTTGTGTTAGCAGATATTAAACACAAATAAGTGCAAATTTGAGAGATTTAAGCGACCATAACTAACGCAAACTACGCTCTGCCTGGCTTTTATATGTGATCTCAAATTTGTACTGCTTCCATTGTGTAGTGAAATCAAATTATAATTGGTTTTCAGAAACTTGTTTGGTCACCAAATCAGGATGTTGGGTAGACCATTTTCAAGGTCTGTTGCTACTGGATTACCAGGCATCGATCTTAGTGGGGACTCTAGGAGGCATAGTTTGAGGGTAAGTCAATACATACGTAAAGAAATTAAACTCCTTAGATATTTTTCCGAAATAGATGATCTTAATTAACACCATAATTCAAAGTACCATCTGTAAAATCAACACAATTAACACCAATTCAATTCCAGGGTTCAATAACCCGAGCTCTAGGGGTACTAAAACCGAAGCACGAGCGGACATCACCTTCAAGTTCAAGCGAGAGTTCGAGCGTGTTGAGCCTGACGCAGCCGTATCAGATATCGTACTCGCCGCCGATAGCCGTGCGCACGCTATCACAGCTGAGCATGACGTACGCGCCGCCGCCGACGCTGCAAGAGTACGAGCCGATATATACACCATTGAGTTTGTACTCGCAGTCCAGTGTGTCGACGAGGGACAGCTTGACAAGACTGAACGATATCAAAGAGAATTCTAGTATTACTCATAGGTAAGTGATGCTGTAGTGATTTTAATTTATTTTTTATTTTCAGTGGATAGGTAGACGACGTGTTGGTAAGTGGTACACACAGCCTATGAAATCTGCAATTGTAAAGTATGTTGCTATCCTAAAGAAAACACAGAAATCGTGTCGCAGACTTGTAATGACTTCTACGTCCATGCATACGTTGATGCTTGAACACAAAAATGCTGCCTGATGGCAGAAATAGTTATGGTGCCGGTGGTACAAAAAAAACCGGATGACCTATATCATAAGGAGCTAATTGCCTACTACCTAAAATATGTTGATAGATTCCTTCATGATATGTGGTTAAAGTTAAAGACTGTTGGATTGATGCAAAGGCAAAAACCAACAATAATTCTCAAACTACCATTTTCCGTCACATCGTGTCTATTAAATTCTGGTCTTCCCTGTGGAAAAAACGTTTTATCGTAGTATTATTAACGTATTATCCAAGGATAAAAAAATACTTGTGTTTTTATAAAAGCCTTTACAGTTCACAATTCTATAGAAAAAGTTTATGTAGAAGTAAATCGCGGAAATTCAATAGACGAGTTTTCTTTTGTTTTATTTCTTTAGATACAGCTCGTGTTCGTGTTTTAAAGCCAACAGAATTGGATGACCTAATTACGTTTAGAAGAGTGAGAGACAAAGGTTTGCTGTTTCCCGACGTAATCTTACTTGAAATGTAGCACACTCCATGCTCGCGTAGGTGTTTGACTAAACCTACGCCTACTTCAATTTGTAGGGATAACCTTGTTAGGCGCACGAAATTTGCATTTTCGCTACAAATCGTAATAAAATCTATTTGACATTTTGTTTTATCTTATTTAGATGGGTTTATTAGTTTATTTTTACAGAAAGATCTGAACATCGTATTGCAATGAAAATATTCCTAGTTTTTCCGAAGAAGTCTCATTTACACAAAAAGATTTTCTATGTCCATGCGATTCTGGTAGGCGAGAACTACCAGTCGATAATATGCTTGTTTATAACTATTATACAATAAGAAACTCTCGTTAAAAAAAACGTACCTGACGCACGTCGTGGCCTATCGATTGTCGCAAGTTACCGCCTAGGTTCATAAGCGCATAGACAAACACACGATCGACAAACGACGAAACAAAACGTAACCTCAAAGAAATTAAACAACCAATCCCTCGTGAATTCTAAACTAAACGGTTTTTTCCTGCAGGTACGGACAAAAAGCGGACCAAGCTCACCGAGTGAGCTCGCCCCTGCCGGCCAAGTCGGCGGACGACGCGCTGTTGAAGCAGAAGCGACACCGGCGCGTCAAGAGCATCGGCGACATCAACGCCTGTACCAAGGCGCCGGTGTAAACACACTTTTACGTCAATTATGTTCAGGGCTTTGTCATTAGCGACATCTAGAACTAGACGACGAAATTGACCTTGTCATGAACATTTTGCATACCAATTTAGGACAAATGTCCCTAGTCATAAATCAAAGCTCTTAGTCATACGTTTTATATTTCCAGAAAAATGCAAAATCTGGTTTGTATCATAAAGATCGGATCAAAATCGGGTCTGAAATGTAGCTCGAAATGTCGTCGCGTATCAGGTTCTCAGACATCGCTTGTATGACAAGGCTCTAAATAAATGTGTTCGTTACCCTAAATGTTACTTTGGTTAGAGCATGTTCCTTTAGTGAGATGTAAATCCCATAGTCCTCATCTTCTGTCCCCCCTTAGCATATTCAATTGTACTTCAACCTATTTGAATAGAAAATCGGTTAAAATGTCGCGACCCTTTGGATAGTTAAACAGAACGCTATAAAGAAAATGTTTTAGAAATTCATAATAGAGCATCGTGTATCACTAGATTCAATATAGGAACTGTTTAATGATTTTAGTGAAAGTTATTAATCTAGTCGTGTTAAAATATCACTTGATCCTAAAAAAGTGATATTTAAAAGTGGGATATTTCCATTATGTAGGATAATTTGAACGGAAAGTAGAATGGTGTAGCCCTTGATAATGTAGTGATCGTAAAATAATCTAGAACTCGAATCAAAAATCCAGTTCCAATCGTAGCAACTGGTGAGGACCAAACCGACATTTTAATTATGTCAATCAATCACCGGAACTCGCAGAAGACCTGTGTGTAGCCAGCTTTAACCATAACAACGTTTACATAAGGGAGTAGCTACGTCAATATAGAACCCAAAGTTTGTGCGGACACAAATATCATTCTGTACAAAGTCGCATATCAAAAACTTTCAAATGAATTTGTGAAAGCAAATAGACTGAGTTTTAATAATAATAGCTATTAAACATTTGATTGTCTTATGATATTCAGTATTACAATATACAGGATAGTAGTTTATTATGTGTAACTTTTAAATGTTTTTGAATAAGTTTTCACACTGATCATTTTACTTATAAAAGTTTCAGTAGTCAAACTAGTCAATACAAGTGTTTTTATTCGGTCTAGTATCGTTTGATATACCAAAGTTTAGGTAATTAGTAGATAATAAAGACTTTTATAAGTAAAATGGGTAATATTATAACAGATCACTAACCACGCTTGTATTTACTTGCCGAACACTGTGATAACGCAATACTCTCACGCATTTAATAAACCCAGAGCTTCAAACTTCAGTATTTTGTAACAAAGTACATTACTAGACGATTATACAAGTACATAAATACTTACATAGGAATTACGTAATACATTCCCATCGAGCTTGAATCCTATACTTTTGATATTGATGTGTATTCAATTTTGTTATCTTTTATTGTTTTAAAATTATTTTTATTTTTTATTTTAATGTGATTTTCCTTTTGTGATATTTGAGTTACCAATTTTAGTTGTAATTCGTAAAAACTTTGAAAATAAAGAAATGTGAAATTAACAAGCGCTTTTTATTTTCACCTGTCGTCGTTAGGTTGGATAAATTGGATAAAGAATATATTTATAGAATACAAAGGATGTGATGAGGGTCTCAGTCAGAATATCTGAACAAATATATTCGAAGGGAACCCGATTTATTTTTCAATTGCGAACATTGTTGGCGATAGAGGGAAGGTCGTGTTCTTTTATTCGGTGCGGTAAGGGCCACTAGCTATTTATTTAATAGCTCATTCCGAAGGATCTACAAAAGAGGCTGATAAAAGAAACTGCTCAAGTTTTAGGGAATACCAATGGCGGAAACACGCAAGTTTTTTCTACTAAAGCTTTACAAAAGTAAATATTTACTTCCTACGATTAACTGACCTTTAAAAGCATGACACAATCTAACAAAATAGGTACTTGCTGCAGGTAGGTATAGACCTAGGTATAGACCTGCTGGACCTGTTTTTGCGATTTAATTGGATGCAGTAAAGTGCAAGCAATCGTGTGTCGAAGAGCTGAAACCTGTAGACCGAAGATTGAAATATGTACTATGTTTTTTTTCAAAATTGAAATCACTTCTATTTAGGAATAAAACACAATACAAAATGATGTTTTTGCGTCTTACCTCACCTTAATATAGCCACTGAAAAATCCTGGTTGCTACTTATCTTAAATTATACAATTTCACAAAAAGCGATACGCCATAACATCTAGGTAACCAACGTACGACCAATATGCCTAGATATGCATTCGTATAATTTATTCGCTCATAAAATATAGAAATGTAAATTACAGACGAAACTTCTGGAGCGCCGGCAAATATTCAGGAACACTTAAACGATTTCTCTTCCGATAATATAGTGCAGGAGCTATCATCTGAAGTCACCAGCCAAGTTAGCTGTTCAATTATTTATAGAAGTTGTCGGCTTTCGGGTGGGAAAAGTTCGTTATGGCGTTGCCGTGACGTGTTGCGAAGTGTTCCGCTCATACCATGCTCATAAATGTCTGTGAAGAGGTCTTGTTAGAGCCAATGAGTTTGATAAGCAGGCTCTTTTAGTAAGAACGTTAGGTAAGTACAAAGAAAAGGGTTTTGAAGATGATTTTTTAATACCCCAATTATTTTAAATTAGTAATCATTTTAAGTAGGCTTTCTCTGACTGAAAGGGAAGCCTGTGTACTAAGTAAGTAGTTGTAGACGACAGGGTTGACGTAGGCACTGGCTGATTGGCTGCTGCGTAGCGTGAATCGGGTTTAATTCCCACACGGAACAAATATTTAATAGATAGTTGATCTACTGAGTCTGATTGTTCGTATACGTCAGTAAACGCACCCGTGCTTCAGGAGAAATTCTTAGAATAGGGCAATGTTTAAAAAGGGAAAGAAAGTGGCACGGTCAAAGACGACTATCGTTACTACGTGCAAACATAAAAAAAATTGTCAAAACAGCTTGCTTTTTAATCAACATCATCATTCCTTAATTCCTAATGATATTATAAACTTACACATAGATTTTGTTGTTGGTTGTTGGTTCGACAGAAGCATGCGTATTGCCGAAAACATTAAATACAGATCGGATACATATCCCTACCTTACCCAACCAACTATTTTCCTATAAACAGATGTAGACACGTAGGTAGGTATAACAGAGTGGCGATATGAAGCAGTGAATGGCAATGTAAGCAGAGTTGTGGAGCTTGGCAGTCGCATCACGTGCTGCGCCCGGGGACATTCTATCATTACGCCGCGGACATCGCGGTATTGCAGCGTTGTGTATACTTGCAATATATAGCCTCTAGCCCTTCTATTACAGCCGGGATTACAGTATCTCCGTTTATTTGGGTTGCGGAGGTCAAATATCGTGATATTTTACCAATATCCTGCTCATCAGATGAAAAATTTTTTGGTTGATAATGTCGTTTTTAGCTGTGTGTAAGCCCTCATTCTAACCAATAATTGGTCTCTAATAGGTTTATTTTAGCTAATGATTAAACAATGCAACTGTTTATAGCTGTTAGCAGCTGCGAACAACTGCAATAATAGCTATATTATATTGTGCTTGGTATAATACCCGTGGTATAATTACCATTGGTATAATATTGAGGTAAATTATAAATATATTCTCATAAATATCACTTGCAGTAAATCCCAGCTAAAAATAAACATTATGGAACTATTCCCACTAAGCAATCAACTTTAAAAGCTAATTTCAGTTTTGAAACTGAGACAACATTGTTAACGCAGACTCTTTTCTAAAAATAATTTTAAAAGAAGAAGAAGTTATTTCTGAATGGCGGGCTCTATACCGATTGGTGCAAACTTTCCGTTTATGAACTGAGCAAAGTTGTGCGGAGCCTTCGTCCTCGAAGTCTCAAAGAATGAGGTTCACAGCAACAAGGTGTCGTTAACGGCAGCGCAGGCGCCGCGCGGACACCGTACAGCCCGTTGTAACTCTGCAACTTTCGCCAACTAGCCAAGCTTAGTTAGCAAACTGTACTTTTCTTTTCAATTTCACAAAACGACCATAAGAACCGCGACTGCTTTGAACATCAAAATTAAATTGATGTAAGTTTATTTAAATACTTGTAGAGTTGTATTGAGTTGTTGCTTACGATTAGGCTCTTACGCAAGTCCCTATCTACGACTAGTAAGCTGATAAAGCCAATCAATAAACCTAACAGCGTACTTATTGATAAAATCCCAGTTCGAATCTGGTAACGACTCAATAATGATAACCTTTATCCATTTAAGGCAGAATAAAGACGAAATAATATTTCCTTCAGTCACGTAACTATTGGGTAACGCATCATTAAGTTTCAATATCGCTGAGAAAGCTCTCCTGCCGCACTCGAGTGGGCGAGACATGGAATCCACGCATTTTATACTGTCAGCGAAAATTCAATCTAGAAACTGGAGTAAATCGACGCTTCGTGATACCAGGAAATATGCAAAAATATTCCTATGAGCTCGGAAATGAAGTTGAAGCATGGTTATATTCACGCAACGAATAAAAATCTATTTGTCCAATTTGAAATGAAAATCGCACGCACCGCATATATCTACAACTAGCTACTTAACATTGATTCAATAGTCTGTTTGTGTGGGAACTTTGCGGTTTTTTCGCTTTTCATAGGGAAAAAAACAAATTGCGAGAATTCAGTCTTTTTAAATAAAACAACCTGTTTGGGTTTGAGTCATCGTGATGAATATAATAATGGTCGGACAAAATTTGAGTCAATCGACACGAGAAGAAGAAGAAGTAAAACAACCACTATATTCAGTTGTGAAATTAAACATAATTAAGAGTGTAAACCCTGCAGGTATTTTTTGCGTCAACTGAAATTCTGCATGTTACAGTATAGTTCCTTGTTTTGCATCATAAAATCGCAATAGATTAAAAGCTTTACGCAATCAACAAAAGCGTTTAAAAGACCAGGGCAACATAAAAAGAAATTCTCGATAAAATAACATAATCAAATTGAAATGGCAATGTACTCTCCGTAATAAATCAACTTTTTCCTAGTCCAATTTTCCCTATCTACTCGATAATAATGGACAACGATGTAAACTACAGACAGAACACGTCATCAATAAAACGAACTCTTGGTTATTTTGTAAAATATTTGAACCTTATTCCTTACTATTATTTAATATTTAAAACATAGAAACTTGTTTGTTACTAGAACTAGATGATCACTGGAGCACACGAGTCTTTGAGTTTGTGCTGAGTGGAGACTACGGCTGTGCAAGCGCAGCGTGAGACTGACTCTCCATCTGGAAAGACTTGCAGCCATAAAAAGACTGGCTAAACATTAGCAAAGCCGTTCTTCAACTACCCATATAGATTGAGGGGGATGCATAGTACATACTATAGGCATGCCTAGAATAGATAGACGCCGATATAATACATAGCGTTTCAGCTACGTATATATTATTAGAACTAGAATAACACACAATTGAGGATAAATAAATATGAGTGATAATCAATACGAAGGTATTCATTGGTAGTCTGTGTAGTGATGTCGTTAAACATAGCACGTGTAAATTAAAAGGTAAATAATAAATGATTTTTACTATTTGTTACTGTTGTAACACATAACTTGTCTATTACTCATTATATTAGGGCAATAGTCTAAAGAGATGTTGAGTCAACACTTTTAAATAATAGATTTTATTTTAATTTCGACCCTTGAATGTAGACTTTTTGTATGTCACTTATTGGGTGTAAACATCAGCAATACCAGAAGCAAAGCTGATAATACAAAAGAAAAACCCAAAAATAATCGAGATTTACGACCGAGTAATGTTCGAGAATACGGATGAGTCTCTTTCAAGAATACAGGTCGCAATCGCACGACACCGTTATCTTATCCCCAAAAACAAATCTATAAAAATTGTATTGCGCCATGTGAGCTAAGCATGTTTTCATAAAATATCTAGTTTAAAATAGGAGAAGCTTGCGAAAACATTATTACGTGAAAATTTGTGCAACTGAGTAGAATGAACTATACTGGTATTCGTATTTGATATTCGTGTATTCTCACAAAAACAAAACAATTAAACCGAAAAATTTATTCCAGCACTTCTTTGACAAACGTAAACAATGCGACCACTACCACTCCTGATGATCATAACAGTAGCCGCTGCGGAAATAAATGACGATGCAAGTCATACATACAGCTTAATAAAGAAAGAACAAAAGAAAATGTGGTGGAGGAGCATCCGATTTCGGCCTCTTCCAAAGAAAGAAATTCCTGTAGATCTTAGTAGGGGTCTATACCAAATACTTAGTCGATATCCTCAAATCAGTTCTTTCTACAAAGATCCAGGGGAGGACCAGGACGCTCCAATTGTCGCCACAGTCATCGGTAAAAGGCCATCGATAATAGTTAGCCGCAGAAAATTTGAAATCTCTGATGATGTGAAAAGTCAAAATGGTTTAGATCACGCGGTACAGACGAGAGCGTTGTTTCCTACGTTGATTTGTCCTTCAGATACTATCAAATTACATGGAGAATGTAAAAAAATACAAACATCTGACACCCTTGATTATGATGATTATGCACAGATATTTGGATTTTAACAACTAGACTAGAAGAAATAATCGAAAATCGATTAAGTTGTTTTTGGGAATAGATACAATTGGAAATATATTTCTTTTCTATTTCGATTCCAAGATTACTAATTATTTGCGTTATTAAACATTAGTAATCTGACGTTTATCCAAACAACAAAATACTGGAACGCTGCCTGTTTTTCTATATTTATCTCAGGTATTCTAAATGCCTGTGACTAGACGCCTCAAACTAAACGTTATTACGCATAACTCTTAGCGAGAAACTAGAAATTCTAGGAACACGTGCATATTGAATGCACACGTAGGAATATTGTATGATGTAATGATGATAGGAGGTAGCGGAGCATCCGGCGTATCGACGTGTATAGCATCCTGTGGGAGCTAACTTTAGCACAGCCTGGATGTACCAGATCTGCCTGACATTTTACTACTTAATAACCCTTAGTAGTAGGCAGTAGTTCAATTATATATTTAGGCATAAAAAAAATAACACCGACCTGTACTGACTGCAGGAAAAAGGTTTTTATAAATGTATAAGCATTGCATGGCTTGCTAAAGATTAGTGACTTCAGATTTAAAATTATGTACCTGAATTTATAAAGTTTTAATTTAATTAATAAAGTTAACATAATACTAATTTCTCTGCTCTTATTTAATAAAACTCATAGTAATGTTATTCAATAAATAAGTTATAAATTATAAGAGAATCGAGGCCATGTAATAATGTATAATGTTGACTAGTTTTAAAGTGAAAACCAAAAAACGAATTGAAAAGCAATATTTATAAGATACAACAGATATTTAAGCTCTGTGATATTGAAACCATCCACTCTCATAGTCTCTTATAAAAGCACATGAATAAGTAATGAAATGCCAAGCAGCACTTTAAAGTAACTGAAAAACCGAACGTTTGCAGGGATAGAATGTAAGGGTAAATATTGAAAATTCTATTTGCACCGTATTACATGAGCGCGCTCGTAGAAAACAGCTTATTATTTGTATACAAGCAGTTGTGTGACAAGTCCGACACTGCGCGGAGTTTAGTTTTGCCGCGTTTAACCTAACTTTGTTGAACGCATGGAATAGTTTATTTGTTGAAATCCCTTTTGTTGGTCGAAGCGTCGGTTTGTTCATAGTTATCACAAACAATACGGTGCATTTACATTGTTCACTCATTATGAGCCGAGTTCGAACGCCACAGTTTTACAAAAGTCCCCACGATTGGATCATTGTGTCGGTTTAGCGTGTAACTATAATTGGATAGCGGTGATTGTTACTGAAATCGGTTTAATTTACGAAAATTAGTCTAAATGTTTACAATGGAGGGCAAACAAAACGAATGTGTCTGTATTAATGGGTCACAACTATTACTGGTTTTGGAATAGATAAAATACTCTTTTTATCCATCCTTAATTACCTACAGTTTTTAAAAGCTTCAAACAAAGAGTAATTAAATAAATTCTGTAAAATATCTTGTTATAAACTGTTAACATAGGTATGTAGTTACATAAATTCTAAGTTTGCGTTAGCAACTACAACTACACTCCATTGCAACAAGAAATATTTCAAGCAAAACTACTGGAGCTTCAGACTGCATTAATTTAATATGGACCTGCATCTCGTACGTAACATACTTATCTAGGCTAAACTAGTACTAGATTGCATTCCCAGCTCCCTCAGTGACAAGAGTGAAAGAAACATTCCGAGCGTGATCACCTCTTTGAGAGGATTCGACTTCCTTGCCGAGCTATAAACATATCAGTATGTACGGGACTCCAGCATTTGCATGGCAATTAGAACTGGAGCGGAGCCACATTACCATTTCAATTGTGGAGAATGAACGAACTGAGGAACGAACGCTGCATTCAAGTAACACCTCCAAGTGAATGGAGTCGGTTGGTTGATTTTTAAGCTTTCCGTGGCACTCGGGGCTCAAAGAGCTGGTTTGTAAGCCGACGCGAATTAGCTCCTTCACTCGCTACTTTGTTTGTTCTTATTGTGAGCGAACAATGAACATTACCCTGTCCGGAACTTTGTTAGCAGCACCTGTGCATCACGAAACGATGGATTATCATATTTTACTACGAAATTTGAGTTTAACTTTGGTAAAACATGTTTTATGTTTACGGCTTATGGGGTCAATAGACTCTCTTTTTAATTTTGAAGCTTACATGCATTAAAAATATTATAAAAACTACCGCATGATAATTATCACGCGGTACTTTTTATGACTACAATTTGCTTCATCTATTTTCAGGTAAATAGTCAAAGCTCTAGCTTGATAACCTATTACGTTGAAAACATAGAAGTGAACAACAATTTCCTTTCTACTATCGGGTAAAGTGTTATCCACGTAAACAACTATTTACTACAGAGACATTTAGAATCACAACAACAACATTGCAAAACAACCGACAAAATCGATCACTGAACTCAGTGTAATTGTAACAAACTTAGTTACATCTTGTTACTAGGATGTTCGCAAGTACCTAAAGGTTTCCGGAACAAGACCCCCTGGATTCCCCGGGGCGTCGTAAGAGATTATGCCAGGGGAATGGGCAGGGATCCACCTGTGAGCTAATAACATCCTACCGCGATTGGGACTCCCCTGCCGCGCTGGCTCATTACTGGAATATCCCTCATTTAGGGGAACGCCTGCGTCCAAGAGTTGATGAGAGGTAGCTGACATAATAATGATGTGATTACTAAGTCAGCCATCCGACATTTGTTAATGAACTGTAGGCAACTCGTATTGTGTTAAGCCAAGGTGTTTCAAAGGCTGATTCTTTAAGGCCCTGGAAGCCTTTGCTCCTAATTTCGTGCCTTTGTTCGAAAACCGATAAATCGATTTCTATTGAACTACCTTCTTTGTTTGACGTACCGACCTAATTTTACTTGGGTTTTTACCTTTTTCTTAATTTCGGTTTCGTCGGGTATGTTTATTGTATTGTTAGCTGCTGGTTTACGTTAGGTAGACGCAACAAAAAAGTAAAAATGAGGATGAATATTTCTGTCAATTACGCACTGTTTAATAGGTAAATAGGTACCATAGAGATTTAATATACCCTGAGGTCGGATAGGTACTATTTTGTCAAACAAAACTCAGATATCGACACTAAAAATTATTATTAGAACCGTGCAATCAAAGAAAAACAGCCTGTCAACACTAGCGGCTGACAGTCAAGTCCTATTCATTCTACGGGATGTAAAAAGATAAATCACATACCCGTTAAATATGCATACTACCATCAAACTAACTAACTTTTAGCAAAAATATTGCTGGGAAAACAACTTTTATTTTGGTATGAAAAATCACATGCATTGTAAAAGAACAATAAAAGGTTGAACATGACTAAACTCATAAGAATCTGCACCTACCTACCTTCAAGATAGATAGGTAAGTAGGTATAATTACGTCCACAAAAAACAGAAGAGACCCAGTTACCGCAGAATACGTACAATGTTTGTCGATGGAGGATTCAGTCCGAATCGAAACGTAACGATTTTACGTGCCCCACCGATGAGCCCGCCGAGAACTGCAAACAGCGGACGTGGTATAATCCGATTATCTACCTGTTTCACATATCTACCCGCACTTTGTTTTACTGCAAACTACTGCATTTCAGCCATTGCATTGTGTTGTGAACTTGGCTCGTTGAATGTATTTCAGAAGGCTGAAAATGACGATTGCTTTTTGTTTATGTAATATTGAAATAAAGAACATTAAACTCTACATAATATATGTTTTACTCTTAACGTTTGCGAATGTAAGTACCTTATTTTATACGTCTCATGTTCTTCAAAGCCGAACATGAAAATAAAAGCGACTGTTACAAGAAAGAAAAGGGATGAATCAAATTTCGGTCGCTCAGGTGAATTTATCATTTTAATACGAACCCTATCTATATGTAAAACACACATGGTCACGTAATTCGGCCCGGGCTATATTTTATTTAAATAATATATTCATAAGATTCTGGTAAAAGCACAGTTTCGTCGCGGTCATCGTGACGAACAAACACCCTCGTGGGTTCTTCCATTACAATATTCATGACCTATGAGAAACATGGAATTATTTCCCGATTATTTGGAAGCAACGGATCGATTACTATGTTAATTTATAGTAAACTAGCTTGTAGCCGCGACTTTGTCCGCTTGAAACTCAAGTATACCAAAAAACATATCCCATAACATTCGGCAATACTGTAGCTTTTGATCAGTAAAATATTGTTTGTAATCGTCCCAGTAATTCCAGAGATTATCTCTTACAAACAAAGAAACAAGCAAACAACTTTACAAATTTGTAGAATTATATTAATATGTAACTTTTACTGTACTTTCTAGATAGTAGAACTAACGTACTAACTAACGATCAAACGTTCGTTCTTAAAATACATTCATAACTACAACCTAACTCACATCGTCTTACTTATGACTGACCACAGCGTTGCTAGCCACAATTCTGACAAAGTAAGTCAATACTTATAATTCATAACATCACCCCTGTATTAGCGCAAGTGTTAGGCAGAGATTACCCATTAGTAAACCCACATGTCGCCTGTTATTTTTAAGTCCCATGTTATGGGGGGCGAGCCAATCAACCGGGCACAAATCCAGACTCCGAGGTTGCTACTTCGAAATTCCTGATAGAAAATCCCAATAACACATTGCCCGACCTGGGAATCGCACCCAAGTACTGCTCATTATTCGCCAATTGAGTATGGCCTTAGTAAACAAAAGCCTTTATTTTTCGACGAGCGCCACTTTCAAAGGAGCTGTGTCCGGTCTTTAAAAAAATATTCAACCATAAAAACAACTGTTCAAAAAAGCTCCTAGAGAACGTCTCAGTCATAAAAAGTGTTGCAACTTGCCTCTTTTGAAATAGCTCCCAAAAGTATTTTATTCCTTTGGACGTTCATAAAGGATCTTAGTATACAAAGGTTAGTAGGAACACGGATCTTCGCTTCGCTACACACTTTCAGTAAAAAAACTTGAAAGCTTCCCCTTTAGTGACTTAACTCTTTAAAGATTTTTTGAAAGGAGCCGATAAATAAATACCTGCTTGAATGGAGCAGAGCTTTTTATCAAACTGAAATTAATATAAAGAAGCATCAGTTAATGAGCCGTAAAATGTAAATAATGAAAGTTAGAGAAAATTTTTTACTTACAAAATAGGTACTTTTTGTCTTTCCACGGACGAATTATCGGATACTAGTCTCTGCCCGCGGCTACGCCCGCGTACTATGTAACTTTTGTAAGTGAACTATTATCTTAAGGGAACACATTAACGGGATAAAATATATGTGTTAATCTAGGAAATGGTCTATTTATGTGCCCATTTTCATCCAAATCTGTTCAATGGTTTACGCGTGATTGAGTAACAAACAATATATATAATAAAAACTACAAAATAAAAAAAATAACTTTAGCTTGAAAGTCGGCGGCTTTGGTTTTGTTTCTTGTTATGTAGGTATTGCCACCGACTTCCAAGCTAAAGTTATTTTTTTTATTTTGTAGTTTTTGAAGGCGGTCATATTTTTTTGTAAAAAAGCTTTTTATTTTTCACTTTTTAGTGCTTGTGTGTTAGTTTTTCAAATCCTTACATAAAGCCCTTTCAAACAATACCTCACACGATATATTAAATTTTGGAAAGTGGTAGGAGGGGGGTTGACGTACCCCCTCCCCACTTCCTTCAGTCAGTCATCGACTACACGTATAAACAAAGCAATTTGTCTTGTAACGGCGGTTCTGCTGTGATTTTATAAGGAGTTCCGTTCCATATCTCCAAAGTTCATCATCAGATCATGACAATATTCGTATGGGACCTATTCGGAACTATACTCTTTCAAACAAAAAAAGAATCATCCAAATCGATTCATAATTGGCGGAGTAATCGTAGAACAAACACACAAAAAAAAAAAAAAAAAAAAAAAAAAACATACGGCTCGAATTGAGAACCTCCTCCTTTTTGAAGTCGGTTGAAATAATAAAATCTAAACTTCTTCATAAACTTTCACATTTATAATTAAAAATACCTATTAGTAGGATTGAAATTCTCAGCGTGTTTCTACCTTAGTTTACAGTAACATCTAATATTTCTCGTAGGAATAATCAGGCAAGTCCGTTCCAGTTAAGTTGAAGCGTCAAAAGTCGGGAGCGGCCATGCCTGTCCCCTGTCATAGCCCGGATTTATGGGCTCGCAATCAGCTTAAACGTGCCGCGCTCAACGAATTACCTATATCTCGACATGTAGATGGGTCATTTCCAAATGAGTTTCGACGCGTCACGCTAAAGCCTTGCATTTTCAGTTACATCAATGAGATTTTTAATAATTCAAAACTCAAAAACAAAAGCTGTACGAGTATAATACCTGACGAAAAGTTGTGTTTTGCTGAAATGTTTACCTTCTAGGAAATCCGTCAGATTCTGACAATTGCGTGTCCGTAATAAATTCAAATTATACGGTACGAAACTTCAAATTCTGTAGGTAGGCACTTAACACACGAACTGAAGACTTTTATAAAATCGTCTATAGACGTCTGAATAATGATTGTCAGACTTTTAAAACATTGAAGATCAGATAAGTAAAAGAGGCTGCGAATGTATGAGTATAGCTGTGTATGGATGGGCTCTGGGTTAGTTCATCGATACCTACCGTTGAACGTAGGATACGTGATTGCCATACTAATTCATAGCCGATAGCCAAAACATGACAGATACATTTGCGTGAACAATATTGGTCATCCAATATGAGCCCGGAGCGAAATGCAACAAGAGCTTTAGGCAAAAAGATGTACAAATAGTCAAGAATATATTGAAACAAATATAGATAGGTCCTACATAGGGTAGAATTCATGAGCAATAAAGTAAACCAAATGAAATGGAAATTATTGCCAAACAATAAAACGCCTTTATTCTTCAAAGGGGTAAATACATACACTACATCTACCTTTATCCTGTTTTGTTATACATATTTTGTTATGCAATACACCTAAAGTTTTTTGCTACTGTCACAGTTAGCTTTATATTAATTGATCGGTTTCGTTGCTAATGAGCCTTGAGCAAGTGTGGTGATTAATTCTCGTGTCTTTTCTGTATGAGAAGAGGGCTTTAATCCGCAGTGGGACAATAATAGGCTGGAATTATATATTATTATTGTATGATTGAATTATATGCCAAACCAGAAGCTTAATAAGTAGTAGGTAACATATTAACTCAAAAAAAAATCCATGCATCATAAACGCCTTCGCTGCACATATGTATACCGATTACGTCATAGAGAGCTATAATGATTACCTAACAAACGTTATTAAACGTCTAAATTATTCTTACTTTAATTACGAAAAACAATGATTATCATAAAACCAATGGACTTAATGTTCCACTCAAACCATGTCAGAGGCCCTTGAGGCGGTTTAGAAACTCTGACACTAGGGTGAGTGGGGTCGTAAGACCTTACTGCCCACACGATAAAGAAAGATAAAACCAACATCGATATTTTAAACATTGTAAAACTACATATTTCACTATTAAAGCAAAAATTACGACTAAACCAAACCGGAGTAAATAAGACCATCCAAACACATAATTAAAAGTTACTCATAAATATTTGAAAACAACCCAAAGCTCCGCATATTTAGTTGCTTGGTCCTTTTGCATAAATAGTTCTAGAATGATCGCCGAGCAATAAAGTGTGGCGGCCTCTGCAGCTCCGGGGTGCATATTTGCGAAGGCTAATTCAATTCAATTTCGGTATCATGGAAAATTAAGGGTAATAAAATTAAGGTGCAAGGATAGAATTTTGTGAATTTGTCCCAAAAAATCTACTCTTGCGCCAAATAAACATTTTAAATTTAATTTTATGAATTTTAAAGTTAATAACTTAAATAACAAATGAATCTCAAAAAAAAAAATTCAATGGGTTCATTTCTGTTCAGCTCTGAATATTTCTGATTAACCCTAATTTTCCATGATCAAGGCTGGTCCGAAATCAGGCAATGAACCTTTGTAAATGCGCTACTGAGGTAAATATGAGCATGAAATCTTTCCCCCGGCGAACACCATGCTTAATTAACTCCGTATGGGATTGCGCCAGAAATAACTGTCAAACACACATTGTCTACCAATTAAGACTTTAACATAGATTTGGTGGTGGCTTGTGACTTTAGTTAATTAGTGTAGCTTTGTCTGTTTATAAGTTGTGATTTAATGGCTGAAATAGGTACCTACTGTCCGATAAATATTAGTGACAATTATGATATTACTGGGCGGTATTACATTTTAAACTTTAAAAGCTAAAATTAAAGAGGAATTAAAAAAATAAGGACGATTTTTCAAAAATAAAGTAAAGTTATTATACCAACTACCCGATTTCAAGAGAACGGAGCAGCCGTTCTCTTGAAATCAGTAGAATATTAAAAAATCACTAGTTAGTTTACAAAATACAAAATTTCACAAGACTGCATTGATAACAACTAGTGGGTAGGGGTGTTTAATTGAGATACCAAAAAAATAACATATTCCGACAACATATCGCTATTTTGAGAACCACCTTTACGTGTCTTCTGCCCGCGTCATTAACCAAAAGTACTTCAATTCTCAATAGATTAACAAACCGAAGTAGTCCAGCTACTTTAACACAGCAGCTATAGCAAGCCACCGTAATCAAAGTATTACACCTTTTTACTCACCCCAGGTTGGAACTAATCTTATGTTTAATAGCCCGTCACGCCCACGACTTATTTAAGGGAGCGCTTGAGGAACCTGACGAACAACCTGTATAAAACTTCCGAAGAATTACGTCTCTGATGGATCAATTACACCATGTGAGTTTCTCTCTTCGATTACGCGATTATCAAAAGGAGATAAAATTATTAGAACTCGTGGGTAAGATACCTACTCGCGTGTTTATTAAAAAATATAGTTAAGCCACAGTTCGAGCAAGTGTCGTTAACTAGTATGACATAGTCCTATACAAAATTTGTTTCTCGTTCGAGTGTAAACACGTAATATATCAGCTTGCGAGTCTCGCATGGATATTCTCGCCTCTCAACTAGAAACTCTCTTCGTATAAATGTCTCTCTCTCCAATTCAAAATGAATTTTAAGTTCGGTAAGTGTCTAAGGTGTAATTATGGAGTTAACGGAGCGCCTTTGAAGAAACCAGGAAGTTTTGCAACTTCATCCGGCGTATAATTTAGATGTTCAGTATGTTCGTTCTTGTTTCTCGTACTGCGATTGTACTATGAACTACTTTTAGTTTAGTTGTTCATTTCAGAAATTATATATAGAACAACCTCGGAAACACAACTTCTTCTTTTTCTTGTGAAGTCTCTCCTATTTAAGTTGAACATCAACTCTGAATATTTAATTTACCTATATAGTACTAAACTTTCAAATGCTATATGTTCACCGTGCATTTAATAAACAATGGAACATACTAACTTGTATTTCCATATTAAAATTGCCACATCTGATATCTGACCTAAAATAAAACGTTAACCATGATGTTTCCCGTTTCTATTTAATATTAGGTTCTTCCTCCACTTCGTCAGCGGGTATATAAAAACGGCATAAAAAATATCCTTTATACACCGAGACTTTTTAGTCGTCTTACAACAGTGGTCTACTCGACGCATCCGACATAAAATACCTCTAGACGCGATTTTTTTTTACCATTATTAAGATAATAGGTACGAAGAAAAATTAACAATACATTAGAAATATAAAACACCCTGTTAGAAATGTTTACGTATCAAACTATAGTGTATGTACCTACCTAGCTCCATTGATACAAGGCTCGGATCGCGCTCGCGACAGTGTTTCTAAAACTACGCCTTGCGTCATAATAAGGAATAATATTTTTATTTTTAATTTATTATAATCTCATTAATACCTATTTTTATTATTATGAACGTTTACTAGTCATTGGATACATGAACTGGGCTGCCTTTGTAAAACGACTAAAAAGTCAGGGTGTATAGCTAGATCAATGTCAATATGAGCCATATTTCAGGTATCAGGTACCTTACTTATATTTTAGATTAATAGTTTTTTAAGTATGTTTAACAGGATATTCCTCTCTATTCTCTAAATTTCATCATCGTGTAAGTCGGCGGCTCTTGGATCTCAGTCCAAGGGTTTAATAACGCTTCTCAAATTCTCAATCCTAGTTCAAAACAACATCAAACAGTTAATGACGTAAATACCATAGACATACAACATAGAACGTTCGAATTACAAAATTCCATCATGAAGCCACGCGGGAGTTGCGGTTCGAGTACGATAAGCTTCAAAATCAATTTCGGCGTGTTTACAGAGGAGGCGGCCGTCAAATAGACCGGTTAGGTATTTGTGGAGCACACCAGATACGCTCCGAGCCCGAATATTTAGTGCGAGGCTTTGATTGGTGGACTGATCACTTGGAAATTGTACATGACCCAGTATGGTGTGATTAAAACGTTTTGAGTCTTTAATTGAAGCCTGAGAATAGATTTTCGCTTGAAGTATAACTAGGTATCTAAAATAGCTTTAGTTAATCGCTATTAAAACAATACGAGAGACCCAGTAATCAAAATTCCATTACTATATCAGTTCACTGCCTGTCTCTTATGTATCTATCAGCAACCTTGCGAAAACTATTATCACGCGTCAGTTAAAATCTTCCCCTCTCTAAAAAAGGAGGCCAAGTACTTTTTCCATAAAAAAAACTAAAGCAGAACACTTAACACATATGCACAAATGTTTTCCCGGAAGTGAGAGTCGCTAAGGGAAGTATATAAAGAGATGTAATAGCAGCCCGCCACCACTAAAGGCATACATGCAATAAACTTGAGCCGTTTTCCTGTGGCATCAAGTACTTGAGTCTCTTGGGATGCTCTCGTTCTAGGAGAAATACGTTCCTTTAAACTAGCGCGACACTTAAACCCCTTATTAGATATTCATTTAAGTGCATAGCCGTATAGTATTGAGAATTTAAGTCCCTATTTATATTAAATCCGAAAGAATACCCAAGAAAGATACCAATTTTTTTTTTCATATATATAATTCAATATCTTTAAGTTGTGGTTGTTAATTTACTTATAACTTCAGAATTACTAATATTTACTGTAGCGGCACCGTATAGCCTGTTATGCTCTTCAGGTTTGTGAGCATAAGTACAGTGACATTGTGGATTTCAGCATCCTCTGATAATAACAAGTACAAAACCCAGACATCGAATGACGTAAAATGAAAACCACGTTTTTCAACCGGTCTATAATGTAATTGAAACGTGAAAGTCATTCAATAATGAAAAAGAATTTAAGTAACCTGAAGGCAGACACGCTCGCACCCCAGTTAAATGAATCAGCCGCTTGTTTATTTATTTCAATATCCGGAACTCCGGCCAACCGTAGCGGAATGCAGGCTCTCCAGATTCCGGCCGACTGCCCACCGCCGATGTCTCCTTGAAAATTCTCTCGACCACGGTACGGTTCGAACAATACCAAAAATTCTATACCCAATCTTCAGGTAAAGTTTCTTTTAGTCGGAAGCCAAAAGTTATTGAACGTGACAAAAGTTTAGTCATTATAAGGTACAGTCTACATTCGACAGGTGATCGCTGACAGGTCCCTTGATCAGGGTTCAACAACGGATGAGTTGGGACGACGTGGAACTTGCTCAGACTACTTATTAAGTTCTAAGAGTCTATTTGTAATCCTAACAATTTTAGATTAATTAGGGCACAAGATTGAATCGATAATTTACGCTGAGCAACAGAACTCGAGTTCCTAACTAGTGCAAAGTTTCAAATTAGCCTCCTATTACAACCAGTACATCGTTAAATATTCATAAGCTCTTATACGGCAATAATAGGAAAAGTTGTGGAGTGTTATAAACATTGATTAAGTATGAACAGCGGCTAACAAGCGGTATAAGCTGGACCACAAGACGTGCTATATCGTCAGATCTTGGACTTGATGTAACTACAGCAAGAGTTAAGTGAAGGAATAGTTCGGTACGATATTGTTTACAAGAATTTCAGTTACGCACGCTTTCGCTCGGACGCAGACGACCAACCCGCTAGATTTTTGATGAAAATGCACGGTAAAATATAACATAATAAAATGTAGATTTTACAATAATTCGTTCTATTTTCGACCATACTGACCTCTTAGATAACTTGTTGGTGACCAACAAAAAGTGAATTCGAGGTATGAATATATCTATGAAAAGTCGTTCGTCTGTGTTGACCCTAAACGTCAAATTGTTATAAGATTCATGAAATGCGTTCGTGGAATGTTGTTATTCTGTAAACGTGCCAACGTAAGTATGCTTTTATTTTAGTTACGGCAGGGGAACTACCGAGAACTGTGTTATAACATTTAGGGCAGGGGTCGAGACAATAAGTGTAGCAGTACACGTTTTATAAGTCGAAGCAAATAAATATAAAGCGTGCCAATATTTAGTGATTTTAGTTAAAATATCATTAGTTGAAATAAATCTCCCGCTTGAAAACATATTTGAGTTTTAATCCGTCGTGGTTTGGAGTCTCAATCAAAGTATTGATGAGATGATCCACCCTGGAGCTCTCAAATAAGATTCCAATCATACTTAAGTGCTCAAGGCTTTGCAGAATCATTTGAGAAATTACTAAATAACTTCGACGATATTTTCTTAAAAGAAACCTGAAATCTTCAGCATTTCAAAAAATCTTCATATTATATTTACATGTTTCGTGTCTCGAAAAGATATTATAATGTCGTAAACTTACATAAGGATTATAAAGAAAGAAAGAAGAAAAACTTAGTCCAACCAAAACAAAGTTGTACCCTAATTTCGTAAGCAAAACTTTAGGACTACACAGAAAAGCCGCAACTTTAGTGAAAAGAAAAGCTAATTATGTAACAGAGAATACACGGAGTATGATCAACAAGTTTGTTTTTTTTTTATAAAATACTGGCCGTCGTCGTCGCCTTTGATTGGATCTGTGGTGATTTGTTTGTCAAAATGGAATTCATTTTGGCGCGAAAAAAAATCTCCGACGTGACTGACATGAAAATCCAATGGTGGAAATTTTGTTTTCTTTGTGTAAGCCACGTTTGAAAGGGCGCCTCTCACTTTGACGGCCCCTTTCAATGCTGAATGCTGTGATGTCTTTGTTCGATCTAACTTGAATCACCAATGATATTATTAGGTGTATTTTAATTTTGTCGAGTGCTTTTTCTTTATAGATTAAAATGGAAATTGAAAAAAAAACAAACAATTATTTTGTAATGGATACAGGTTTTTTTTAACGTATATCTAGTCCAAACTTGGGTTTATAGGTATGGTGTTTTAAAACTACTGTCTCATAATAAAAGGTATAGCTTAATGTTTTTGAAAACTCGTTATTGGTCAATGATACAAAAATACTTTATATAGAAGCACACAAACCATCAGAATGAAAACGTAGACAAATAGAATTTTATATCAACGCTGAGTCGTTGAACAATATCTTGTTATCTTTCTCAGACCGCATTTACAACGTCGCACCTCCACGCATATCTCAATAGCTTGCCGCAGCAACTGGTTGCCACGTGCAACGTTCGCGGAACACGTTACGCAGTAAAGACGTCGGTCTGACGATATCAAACGTAATAAATGTCGCAGTTTACGACTCGCTACCTAGGGAGCGCGTCATTCCGAGGGAAAAATATTTTACGCGCCGTCCGCGTTATGTTCCCAGACGTTCACGTAATAAAGTTAGCTCAAAACCAGGTGTAGACGTTTAATTTCGTCCTGCCTGCCAGTGTGTCTGTTTACTTTAGGTATAATTGTATTTCCCTCGGGCTACATAGGAGACGCTGTTATTTGTTATTGTTAGTTTATTAACTCTCAAAGGAATGGCTGTGAGAGGGATTTGACAACCAATTAAATGGCAGTCCCAGTGAGTTTCTTAATGGATTTAGATGGATTTGTTAATTACAGAATTATTCACAAACCTGAATTAGTAGTTTTCATGAATATTATATGTTTCTGTAGAATACCGCTGGACATGAAATCGAATCTAGCAACAAAATAACTTGATTTAAAAATGATACGTAGGTACCTATTTAAAAAGTTGGTAAGAAATTAAAAAAAACATTGTTACTTTTTAATTCATTTATTTAACGGAACACTGACTAATCACAAGCCCAGATATTAGCGCCCTTATCCTATCCAGCAAAATATCATTAAGTTTAAATATCAAAATATAAGATGCGCGATATTGGGAAATTCGTATTAATTTATCAAACATACATACATAAACTCACGTCTTTTTCCCATGGGGGTAAGCAGAAACTACAGAACGCCACCTGCTACGATCCTTACATACTCCTTTCGCCTCAACTACGTTCATACGTCTTGTCATATACGCCGGTTACGAGTACTCCGCTCCTGACCTTTCTGAAGGACCTCACCAATAAGGTCAGTGTAGGTCTTCCTAGGGCGACCCCTCCCGGCGTTGCCACTCACCTCTGCCATATAAATACCTTAAACAAAAAGGCTTCGCTTTAAACTGAATCCCGTCTCACTACCTTCTACTCAAGTTAACTACTAAAGTTGAATCCAACGGACTTCATAAAAATAAAACACAAGCGGTTGGTACTTAACGTGTATACACGTTAAGTACCAACCTTTATAAGAAGTACATGTAGCCATTACAATTTGTGTTTAAATGTTAGCAGTGCACCGTGTTTCATATAATGCTCAGCAAAGTAGCTTACTTACTTCGGCTTATGCTGCTTAAATCTTGTTTTTACAGCAATTTCGGACGTTGGAAAAAAAACTTTTTCAACCGTTACTGCAAATTTTTGTTTCAAATATTTGTTTTGGGCCTCAGGACAGAGTATCTTAGTATAGGGTCCAATGTAAATTTTATTCACAACTAGCTTTTGCTCGCGAGTTCGTCCGCGTCAATGTCGGATATCGCGGACGCAGAATAAAGCGAAAAGTAGCCTAAGGTTTAAACTTACCCAGTACAGACTTATTATAAAATTTCATCAAAATTTGTTGAGCGGTTTAGTTATGAAACCGTAGCAGACAGACAAAGTTACTTTCGCATTTATAATATTAGTATGAATGTACCAAATAATAATACCAATGAAGAATTTTCTTATCTTGTCTATCTACTTATTTTTATTGCAAAGTCGAGTAGCCAAAGGTCATCAGGTTTTTCCTTTAGGAAATTTCTTAGTAGCAACCCGGAGTGTGACACCCCTATGCCTGGGAAAGCACGTAAAGTTACTGCTGTCATTCGTAGATATTTGGCATCCGTAACAAGTAATCAGAAACCCTAAATTCTGACAACCAGTCTTACCAAAGGGTATCATGTTACCCAGTAATTGGGTTGTGGAAGTTAGGTAGGCAGTCGCTCCATGTAAAGCACTGGTATTCAGGATACATTCGGGTTATACTAGAAGCCGAACCAAAACAGTTATTTATTCCATCAATGTTGATTTTCTACACGCAATAAACAATAATCATAATAATATTTTTTTCTTTCTTTTTACACACAATAAACCACAAGAAATATTGCAATACTGCTTACTGGTCCAATCTAAAAGAAACACTAACATTTACCAGCACCCGCCTATCAAAGTCAATTTGAAGTCTTAAAGCTTTTGTCTGATAAATGCTTATTGCAGATATTATTTTACGTCGATTCAAAAACATTTAACCTAATCCAGCAGAGAAAAAATATATATAATTATGCATATGATTTCTAAAGCCTTGCACATCTAAATCTTCCAAATGGGTACCTCTCAGAGTCATTTATTTCCGACAATATTTTTCTCTTGCCTCGGAAACAATCTGAGTGGAGGAGTAGGCAACATTCGGTCGGCCTCATTAAGTTTAACTATTCGCCAAGGGTTCACCAGCTTCCTCGGAACAATTTCGCTGAAGCCGACGAAGATGGAAGGAAACTGGACGGAAACAATGCTAGATGAAATGGAGAACTTTTTATTTAAAAATACTTTCTCAGACTAAGTCGAGCTAGCCAGCATTTAAAAAAAAAGGTATGAAACTTTTTTAAAGGTCGTGACTTTAAATTTGGAACAACGAAGGGACTAAAATATGACCAGTAAAAATATCGGCTTCAAAATTGCATTTATAAAAACTTTTCTAACTTAAACTTTATAAAGAGTCTAAGGAAAAGTTTTTATTTATATATTAGAACTTTATACAAAACAAATGAAATGTATGGTGATGATTACGCATATTTAAGAGTCCGAGAGTGTATTTTACAACCATGTTTATTTATTTATTTACTTATTTTGTTCAGGTTAACTAACAACTGTTTACACTGTACACTAGCAACTTAATAATAATAGTTGGATACAATTGCTAGCACAGAAAGCAGTGGTAAAATCATGTTACTTTGTATAATCAGATAATATGAAACATGATCTGTTAGATTTATCTTGGTTTTAATTATCTGTTTTATATTAGTTGTACCTACTGAAATTCAAGTTATGTGGATCAAACCCTTTTATTTAGATATTTCCATAAGAAGAGAGCCTTTTCAAAGAATAGTTGAGGCTTTTGGCTATTACAAGCACTACATTACATTGGCCCACTACAAGCATGATAATCACTGTGCCCGCACCCCGTATAACGACTATTATTAGGAATACTTAATCAGTTTTAAACCAACTTTATTCCATCGATCTAGTGTTAACTAAACGCGACAAGCTCATAATTAAAACCCTGTGCTTCATCTCGCAATTATCTACGTGTTGCTTACACTTCAAAGCACATTTCACATTATTTATATAATACAGAAGCTGGAACTTCAAAACTATTTGCATTTATTAATTGATAAATAACATTGATTACTCTGAAAACCATAAATCAATTTAAACATAAACCTAATCGACTTAAATATTAAGCTTTTTTTAATCTACTTGTCCATTAAATTAAAATGTAACAGGGAGGAAAAATAGGACATGATTGAAACAAGACGCACATTAATCACTCGGGACAGCGAACGAGCCCTTCCAGGTGAAAGTATCCGCGTCGCCTCAAGTTTACGGTCAATTAAACGAAAGAACTTATCCCCAACTTTGATGTACCGCCGACCTGGAACTAATTAGAATTAGGCGAAAACGGCCCTACCACCACAACCCAGCCCGGGTCACCACTTATTGAGAAACTTATGCTCGAACAAGCTGAGAAAATTTTAAGGAAATCGGGACCAAAGAGGATTATATAAAAAAGTTTAATTAATCATTGGCCAAAGTTCTAGAGCTTCGCTTATGTATTACTGGCGGGTACAATGACTTTGATATATGGACGCCTTTAAAGCGCTTGATTAAAGGCTGTAGCATAAAATAATACACTTAATATTCATTAAAAATCTGAAAAAGGGTACATAAAGAAAATTCTGTAATTAATGTTGTAAAATTCTTATCATCGAGCCTGAAAATGAATTACAAATTGTGAAGTTACCCCATTGTATTTTCATTTAAGTACACGATGAACATTAACGTTCAGATTTCACCCCTAATTCTAAAAAAAAGCACCCCTTTTCGTGCTACTATAGTCATTGAGAAGCGGAAAAGATCTAAGAACCAACTGCAAGGTAAGTATCAAAATATTTATAGTCCAGGAGCGTAGACAATGACGAGGAATGGCTTGCAATCTAGAGCATCGAACGTGCGGGGGAGAAGCGACCCCGATTCACCCGCAAGCCTGCAACATGCTTGTCATCCCTGACATTGTGTTCCACTCTGTCTTCATGTACTCTGGCCTAGCTACATTCCGGGAAGTGTTGGGATTAATTACTATGCTATACAATATCTAAGAGATGTGTAATTGTAGGTATACAATCTATGTACAGTCGAATAAACAATTTGATTTTGTAGGTACTTTATTGCTTACATGTGTGCGATGTACTCCGCTTGAAAGTAAATATTATATCATAAAAATGTGCAATAATGCCTGTAGCACTCAGCAATAGTGTAGTTTAGTTAGTTAACTAGTGAAATATTTTTTACAAATGCACCAGTGTTCTTTCCCTTATAAATTAAAATAAGAAAAATACTTCGTCTTCGAAGTAATTTCAAGAAACATTCCAAACAGCATTCAAGAAAATGTATCGTTGGATTTCATGGATGCTGCGCGGATACGTAAAGAGAAAATTATGGTATCATGACAAGAATCTTAAAAAAAAATGAAAACTGATATCACAGCCAACCCTACAAAAGTAAAAATGGAAGTCTGCAACGGGTTACCCAAAGATGAAATCTATATTAGATGACAATAAGATTCTTTATTCCAAAAGAACAAATAGACAAACGACATTTAAAGGATATAAATACCTACGAATAAATTCTTTTTACATCTATATCTCCCATAATTGCGGCTATAATATAGAATTCTCGCCAGTCAGGGTTATGCAAAGTTTTCCAACTAATATTCCTTCTCCAAGTTTCTAAAGAAAAACAGCACGTCAAAATAAATGAATTTTCTTTCATCAAAGTATTGTAGTGTTCTCTTTACTTTCCATTTTAATTTGAGTTCATCTTTTATTTCTTTTGTGTTCAAGCTTATACATAGATCAGTTCTAAAAGTTCTTAGATTAAAGCGAAAGTGAAAGTAATCTGTTGACTATTCACTCCGGTATTCTGGAGACACAACCAAATGTTCTTTGTAACTTTTGAACAAGTTTCTTATTTTAACTGAAACTAGATTTTGCCCCCGACTTCGTCCGTGTAAATGTCCGACCCCCGTTTTATCCCCTTAGGGGGTGAATTGTGGAAAATCCTTTCTTACCAGATGCCTACGTCATATAAAGAAAACACCCTCCAAGTTTCAGGTATCTCAGGTATGTATTATATGTATAGATAGATAATGTAGGATAGGACCACAGTCACCACTGATTAATCAAACAGATAAAACTTTCTAAACTAGTTAATTAAACGCACAATATGACACTGAAATGGACATTAAACTGGCTTCTTCAGACACCATCTGTTTTAGTTAATAAAAACAGAAATTATCGTACCTACCTGTTAGGAGTTGTTAGAACAATTAATCCTAAAATAAAACATGATTTCTTACGTCACCAAAAGAAAAAAAAAACTACCTTCATACAATTAACTGTAAAAACAGCTTGCATTTGTGGATGGCCTAACCAACCCAATACATGTAATCATTCATGGATCAAATCACACAATATCAGAACCAAAATTTACGGTTTTAAACTGTGTAAAACTTAGTAATTCACACCCCAGCTCTAAAAACAAATAGCTACGATCGTAAATCGCGTTATGGCTGTCTACCAGCAAATTGCTATGTCGCTGGCCCGCTGGCCCAAACCCCTGACATTCAATAGCCGACAAACGCACAATCAAGCGGTGGACATGGCCCGGATTCGGGATTCCAATCTCGCTGTTGAATAGCATTATATTGTCGAATTGGACGTGTAGAGTGACGTCATCAGTATTATTGTGATGTAGCATAGTTAGGTTTAGTACTGCAAAAACGAACCAACCCACGTCATTATTTTTCTCATTTTTTCCAAGCAATTGTTTATTATGATTTTTGTTACGTAACGCTCAGTAATTTTAAGTTTATTTAGTTTTATATGTGTGTAACATTCGACTGTTTTGCTGGATAACTTAATTATTGAAACCGTGATAAAATAAAACGAGCCAACCCGTTTTATGTTATCACGAATGTTTGTTGTTCTTGGATGGACAATCCATACAATATTATAAATACGAAAGTAAGTCTGGCAATTGAAATTTACGCTTTCATGACTTAACCACTGCACCGATTTTGATGAAATTTGATACAGAGTAAGTTTTAACCCCAAAACAGGACATAGGCTTCTTTTTAAATCGCGACTTTGTCTTCGTCCGCGATAACCGACATTTAATCTACGCGGACGAAATCGCGGTAAAAAGCTAGTCTTGTATAACACGACTCTTCTCTGCCCACCTCCTTACATAGCATAGTTCGTTAGTTAATTAATTAAAAATAATATATAATTAAACATCATTCCAATTTTCTCATATCCCGAGGCATCTTCCAACCAGTGAAATTGTAGTCAAACGGAACATATTTTCCTTTAATATGGTAATCTAAACTAGTTCCCATTACTCGTGTCTAATTACCTACGTAGGTGCCAACATGATATTTGTGTAGGTGATTAGGTATACCTATTGACGAAAACGATATAAATCTTGCGAACACGATGATGAATAGTCTGGCTGACATAAATGCGTATTAGCATAACTAGGAGCCATTACTTCCACACGCATTACCTATATATGTAATAGTAGCTCTGTCGGGCGCCGCGCCGCAGCCTGGGAGCGTGCGACACAATTTATGCTGATTTTATCACCCGCCCATGTGCGAATGTACTCCCACAGAGAATATATCTACGCACTCGCCGAGTCGTAAAACGTCTACCTCACTTTTACCTATCTTAATCTTTGTAACAGCTATTCGATGAACTTCACTTCCTTCGCTACTGAAAACTTCTGTGGAAAAAACTTCCATTTACTTGGATTTTTCTACGAAGTTTCTGTATATAAAAACCAGACAGATTTAGTTAAAGCTGAGCAGGTGATTCACCGCGTTTTATGAGTTTTCTAACATACGCCAGTAGCTACATAGAAGCAAACTACCGACACTATACAGTTTATGTGCGCTGTAATAGCCCCACTACTTAAACTTAATTAAGTTTCCGGCGAACAAACGAAATCTTTTGGCGTTTAACACCGTGGAATTGTCTCTTTATTTTCGTCTTATGGAGGAAACAAATACGAGTACCTACATCTATATCTTGAGTGAGCTTTAAATAAATTCTTTGATGCGACAAATCCTTTGATATAAATTATCAGATGGAGGGTCATGTCCGACGAGGCGAACTAAATGAAATCAAAGACTATCTCCGTTTCTTCCACTTAAAGTTTATATCAGAAGGTTGTAGTGGCAGCTGTGACATAACCCAAAGCCTTATGAATTATTTAGAGGGGAATCGTCCTCCGGCAGCCATTTGAATTATTTTGAAGGCCTTGCTTGTGCATAATGAAGTGTCGTGGATGTTCCTGTAACTCTTTCACACGCGGGCCGCGGGAGCAATTGGATGTTCGCTAATTTATTTGTGAACTTGTTTGTTGGCCTAGTTCAAACTTGTTACGTTGAATTCGTATGGAACAAAAGCTGACCTACATATCGTTAAGTATGAACAATGTAGGGAATTGTTGTAATGAAGTTAGTCTTCAAAACGCCGTGTGCCTGATACAGTTGATGGAAGTTGGAAAATTTAAACTTGGGTATTTCTCAACTCGTGAAATATCTGTAGCTAACATGAAAAGCAAACAGTTGAAAACTTATACTGGATTTAAAATATGAGAAGTATTTTTGTTTGCTTGGATAAAAACGTTTTGCAATTTCACAATTGCCTATTCCATTGATAACTACGAGTATTTATCCGGTTGACATCGGGATTGCGGGTTGTGCATTTGCCTCTGTGTTTTTGTAGTCGATGGCATTGTACCATTTAGGTATGTAGGTACATTGTTTCTCTTCATCTGCCATTCATTATGTCAGCTCTCATACAGCTGTGTATTTAAATACTTGTCCCTAAGAAAAATCCACGTAGTGTCTGTATGTGGAACATTCCTTAAACTATTTTTATCTTCTCAGTGCTAAATCTGACCTTATGCTCAACTCTCGATGCAGAAGTCTTCATTTTGCATACCATCTGACCTCGACATCCGCATACAATCTTAGGCAAGTGCTCTCTTACATACATACGGATTTATCAAGTTTAAACTTTAAATGTACTCGTAAATCTCTTTAAGTTTGACTTTTAACTCGTACTACTTTGACCGACTTAAAATGAATTCCACGCAATACATTTATTCTACTATTTCCGAGGAGAGAAGGGATCATTTCCTCTGATTCCTTTGTCTCAATCAAGCCTCCTCGCTAGGGAAATTAACCTCAGCATAATTGTACTGGGTTTTATTATAATTCACCTCAAAGTAGTATGGATGGAGAAATACGATATGAACGTAAGACGATTATGTGCTATTATCCAGGTTCTTAAGTACACAGTCTTGGGGAAATATATCATGTTTTATTTTATGTAATAAATACTTGTTTCGTTACTGTTATAACTGTGGTTTACGGTGTTTTTTTTTGTGTAAACCATATTAAAAATCACCAGTGATTGTTACAATGTTTTGTTTTTATACATTATAGTGGCGTAACTGTCAAAATTCGTCGCCGAAAAATAGTCGGTGTTATTTTAAATGGTGTCAATAAAATTCCGCAACTGGCACGTATAAAAAAGCTGGGTTTTTGTATTTGTACAGATTTCATTTTTATCGTAAGCAGTGACAAGTGACAGGATATTGGAGAAGCTGATCCAACGTAATACCGATACGTATTTGAAATGCATACGGTATATCGTTATTGAGGGCTGTTGCATGTAAAAAAAATAAAATCAGATAGTGTCAATTACTTACCAGTTTAAAAATAAGAAATAATACTAGCTAAACAATAAAAAGCGGTATAATATGAAATAGAGTGGAAAAGTAATCATCCTCCATTAAAAAAGGAGGATTCTCCGACTAGACTTGCTGTCTGTGGGCTACTGCCCAACGCTTGTTGCCTGGGTTTTGTATATGTGTCTAGTGTCGCGGAGAACTTAGATATCGATATGCAGGAAACGACAGTTGAAGTTAGCACATGGTGCGATTGACGTCGCCACACCTGCTATTCAATTTAAAAAAAGAATCTGCTGTCACTATTCCAATATTTGTTAAAAAAAAAGGACACGCTCTATATAAGACTTTAAACCTAACGAACATAGATAAGACTGACTGGTAACATCAATGAAAACCATCGAATATTTGTAAAAAAAAACAGTCTAATCTATCGTTTGTAGAGCGCCGCATCGGTTGGTCGGACATGACGAACGACGAAATTAAAAACGAACGCTGGGAACGATGCATATCGATTTGTTTCCCCTATTCAGATAGACAAGAGCTGGGGCGGAGGCGGGAGCGGCCGCGAGTACACAACGCGCCGACATCACCGCCTCGGGGTATTTCTGTTAGCCAAAAATTCAGGAACAACTAACACAACCCCCTCGCTATTTAATTGAAATGAATTTTGCCACGAAATATTCGTTACGGTTTTTTTTTAAAGTTCAACTTGTTTGCATTTGCTGTTTGCAGGAAACTT
The DNA here is from genome assembly GCA_949774945.1 of Hoplodrina ambigua. Classification (NCBI taxonomy): domain Eukaryota; kingdom Metazoa; phylum Arthropoda; class Insecta; order Lepidoptera; family Noctuidae; genus Hoplodrina; species Hoplodrina ambigua. The sequence continues at coordinate 8,497,624 of OX458977.1, read as the reverse complement.
TTAATAGCTATTTTTTTTTGTTTTACTCTTTATGATACCTACTGCCGGGTTTCACTTCTGTGTGAAGTACCTACTTTACATGTCTATGACGCCACATATTATCCATCCATACTAGTAATATTACAAATGTGAAAATAAGTCTGTCTGTTATGCTTCCACGACTAAACCACTGAATCAATTTTGATGAAATTTGGTACGGAGTAAATTTTAACCCCAAAAAGGACATAGGCTACTTTTCATTCTGCAACTTCGTCTGCATCCTCGAAAACCGACATTAACGCGGACAAAGTCGCGGGCTCAAGCTAGTAGTTCTATAAAATGAACTTTCGGGCAGAGGGTATCAAAAATAAACTTTATTAATCTGCGATGTGAGGATGAGGAGGGGTTAAGTAAACGACATGACGTGTGTTACTTGAGAGTCAATTGTGAGCTGCGACTCAACTGTACTCAGCTACAGTCCTCAACTGTCCTCTCTCCTTTAATAGGTGGTTTAAATATACATAGATAGTACGTGACTACGTGCTAACACTAAGCCTACGGAGAACAGTATATTTACCTTAACTTAACCCTGAACAGTACGTGACATGCTGATGTACAACATACGTGACACGATGACGAACAACATACGTGACTTCTCATCACATCACCCCTCTTAAAGTAAAAAAAAAACTAAATTACAGTTTTTTTTTTTTCCCTACATTCTAACTCTTACAATATAATTTTGTTCTATTCTTATGAATTACATCTATCTTATTATCTTTCTTTTTTACAATGACATTTGGTGACTCGTCTTTTATAACTTCAAATGGTCCATTATAAATACATTCCAATTTATTGCCCGTTTCGTTTTTTATCAATATCCAGTCACCTTCTTTATAATCTATTGAATTAAGGTTCTTATCATAACAATTTTTCCTCGCTAACTTACTTGCTATCAAATTTTCTTTCGCATCATTTTGAGCCCTCTGCAATCTAAACTTAAATTCTAAAGGATAATCATCAAAATTGTACAATGGTTCAACACTTTCCCCTTGAAGACTACTTGGTAACCTGCAAATTTTACCGAAAACTAATTCATAAGGTGTATATTTGGTCACAGTATTAACTGTAGTATTATATGAAAAACACCAATACGGAATCGGGCGACAGTTGAGGACTGTAGCTGAGTACAGTTGAGTCGCAGCTCACAATTGACTCTCAAGTAACACACGTCATGTCGTTTACTTAACCCCTCCTCATCCTCACATCGCATGGCGACCCTGCCAGTCGGCTGGACGGCGTTATAGTTCTCCGTTCGAGGGATTCACAGCAGCAGAAGTCGACTGGGCTTCGGTGAGCTTCGCGTCACATCAGGTCACGGGCCATGGGGAGCACGACGTCGAAGGAAGAAGTGGTCATCGCTCAGACGGCGGCGGGTGGTTCGAATGCCGCAGCGGTTACGCAGGAGCAGGTGACGGCCATCCAAGCGGCGCTGTTATTTATTGCGGTGTGTTTGGCGCTTGTCATCGTTGGTGTGGCAGTCCGGATGTATAGAAGGTGTCACCACAGTTGGATCGAGGACCAGCTAAACCAGCGGGAGGTTCGCAAGGCTGTGCAGATGGCCTGACCAGATATGGGTGAAGTAACGTTCCTTCGTCAAGAAGTAAGTGATTAAGTGATTAATTATTAATACGTGAACTTAAGTGTGTGTGATGACCGAGCGGTAAATTTAGAGACAATAGTATACATATAGTATGTTAAGTTTAAATGGAAGTGGAACTGACGTCGCTGTTCGTGCAGCTAAAATTATTAAGGGAAAGTATTGTGAAATTAGGTCCTAGTAGGCGGAAAGGCGACAATTTCAATAAGAAAATTAGTAACGCGAAAGCCTTATACGATAAATTTAAAAGTATTATTTCAAGTTCGGGCAAATTTTCAGAAGAGTTAACACAGCTGATAGTTAAAATAGAAAATTTGTACGTAGATACTATAAAATTTGAAGACATCGGCAAAATCGATTTAGAGATGGCGGCGGAAAGATTTTCTTTAAAAACGGCGGTTAGCTTGCTACCAAAAATGAATGGCGATGAGCAGGTGACCCAAGATTTGATTGATGCCATAGGTTTATATAGTTCTATGTTGGAAGGGACAGATAATACTCTTTTGGTAAAATTCGTTCTAACCACACGGCTTACCCAGGGGGCTAGGATTCGGTTGTCTTCCAATTACGCAACAGTGGACAGTCTGCTAGCTGGCATGAGGAAACATTTAATAACGGTAGAGTCGGACGTGGCTGTGCAAGCCAAACTTGCTCGCGCTAGGCAAAACAATAAATCGGTCGCGGAATTTGGTGCCGAGATAGAAAAGTTGATGGTCAATTTGACTATTTCTCAAGCCGGGGAAAGTTCGGAAGCTTATAAAATTTTGCAGCCGTTGAACGAAAGATATGCGATTAGGAAGTTTGCCGACGGGCTTCGTAATCAGCGTCTAACTACAGTTATTGCGGCGCGGAATTTAACTTGTTTAAAAGATGCTATTAGGGTAGCGGAAGACGAGGATTGTGCTTCGTCGTCGCAAGTGTTGACGTACCAGCGCTGGCCCGCAAGGCGTGGTTTTTCATCGGGCGTAAGAAATTACGGAAATAACCACAGGCGGCAGATTGTAGAGAGTAGGCACGCGCAGCATGGAACAGCTGTTGAGCGTACGAACATTGCTCAGCCGTAAAAGTGTTTTTTACGGCTGATATGGACGCACCCGTATCCACTAACCATTGCGTATCTACACTATCCACCAACAAATTAACCCAGTTAATGCTATCACAAGCTAAAATATGCTTAGGCACGAAAAAACCGAGTCTCACTCAGCTGACCGCCTTCATCGCTCCGCGACATTGACACTGCGCCTGAGTCAGCATCGCCCCGCGTGTGCTCAAAACACGCTACACGCCGTCGACCTTGCTGAGTCTGGCGTCCACGACGAGCATTATCGCTGCGACCGCGCATTCCACTGCTATGCCATGTCTTGACATTTTTGCGCGTACGCTCAACAGCTGTTCCATGCTGCGCGTGCCTACTCTCTACAATCTGCCGCCTGTGGTTATTTCCGTAATTTCTTACGCCCGATGAAAAACCACGCCTTGCGGGCCAGCGCTGGTACGTCAACACTTGCGACGACGAAGCACAATCCTCGTCTTCCGCTACCCTAATAGCATCTTTTAAACAAGTTAAATTCCGCGCCGCAATAACTGTAGTTAGACGCTGATTACGAAGCCCGTCGACTAACTTCCTAATCGCATATCTTTCGTTCAACGGCTGCAAAATTTTATAAGCTTCCGAACTTTCCCCGGCTTGAGAAATAGTCAAATTGACCATCAACTTTTCTATCTCGGCACCAAATTCCGCGACCGATTTATTGTTTTGCCTAGCGCGAGCAAGTTTGGCTTGCACAGCCACGTCCGACTCTACCGTTATTAAATGTTTCCTCATGCCAGCTAGCAGACTGTCCACTGTTGCGTAATTGGAAGACAACCGAATCCTAGCCCCCTGGGTAAGCCGTGTGGTTAGAACGAATTTTACCAAAAGAGTATTATCTGTCCCTTCCAACATAGAACTATATAAACCTATGGCATCAATCAAATCTTGGGTCACCTGCTCATCGCCATTCATTTTTGGTAGCAAGCTAACCGCCGTTTTTAAAGAAAATCTTTCCGCCGCCATCTCTAAATCGATTTTGCCGATGTCTTCAAATTTTATAGTATCTACGTACAAATTTTCTATTTTAACTATCAGCTGTGTTAACTCTTCTGAAAATTTGCCCGAACTTGAAATAATACTTTTAAATTTATCGTATAAGGCTTTCGCGTTACTAATTTTCTTATTGAAATTGTCGCCTTTCCGCCTACTAGGACCTAATTTCACAATACTTTCCCTTAATAATTTTAGCTGCACGAACAGCGACGTCAGTTCCACTTCCATTTAAACTTAACATACTATATGTATACTATTGTCTCTAAATTTACCGCTCGGTCATCACACACACTTAAGTTCACGTATTAATAATTAATCACTTAATCACTTACTTCTTGACGAAGGAACGTTACTTCACCCATATCTGGTCAGGCCATCTGCACAGCCTTGCGAACCTCCCGCTGGTTTAGCTGGTCCTCGATCCAACTGTGGTGACACCTTCTATACATCCGGACTGCCACACCAACGATGACAAGCGCCAAACACACCGCAATAAATAACAGCGCCGCTTGGATGGCCGTCACCTGCTCCTGCGTAACCGCTGCGGCATTCGAACCACCCGCCGCCGTCTGAGCGATGACCACTTCTTCCTTCGACGTCGTGCTCCCCATGGCCCGTGACCTGATGTGACGCGAAGCTCACCGAAGCCCAGTCGACTTCTGCTGCTGTGAATCCCTCGAACGGAGAACTATAACGCCGTCCAGCCGACTGGCAGGGTCGCCATGCGATGTGAGGATGAGGAGGGGTTAAGTAAACGACATGACGTGTGTTACTTGAGAGTCAATTGTGAGCTGCGACTCAACTGTACTCAGCTACAGTCCTCAACTGTCCTCTCTCCTTTAATAGGTGGTTTAAATATACATAGATAGTACGTGACTACGTGCTAACACTAAGCCTACGGAGAACAGTATATTTACCTTAACTTAACCCTGAACAGTACGTGACATGCTGATGTACAACATACGTGACACGATGACGAACAACATACGTGACTTCTCATCACAAATCACTGTGTAACAATTTCGTATTGCGTAGTCATCAAAGTATTTAACAACGTAATAATTACTTAAGCAATTTTCAGTATCGGAAGAATTTCTAAATGTTTCAGAGAATGCTAAAATAAATTGCGAACCATCTTTCCTGGAAATAGCCAATAAAGTTGGTATACAGTAGATTCAGTAGGTATTGCTCACGATATTTTACTTTCGGAGTAATGGCTCGTTTTAGTCAATAAGAAACGACTGTAGCATGCGTCAGAGGGAGAGTTCTCGGTAGTGGTGCCGTACCTACATGACTAAAAGTTTTTAATTCCAGAATCTGCATTAAAAACTTTTGAAACCAAATGTCTAGAATTTGATTGCCCCGTTGGTCTAGTGGTCGCAAAGCGCGACTGCTGAGCATGTAGTCTTGGGTTCGATTCCCAGTAGGTCGGCGTTATTGGGTTTTTCCATCAAGAATTGCTTATTAGCAGCCTCGGATTCTGGATTTGTGCCTGTTTAATGGCAATAGACAATGGGTGGCAATGGCAATGACAAATACATGGGACTTAAACTTATGACGAAATGTGGGTGTACTAAATGGATATACCTCTGCCCAACCCTTTGGGGATTACAGGGGTGATGTTATATTATGTATGTTGATTAAAAACATTTGGATTTTATACGCAAAGTTTTTTGATTAGCCTGAATTTAAACTGAACACTTTTCAGGCGCCAAAAACTAGAAAAGATTCGAATACCCTCCTTTCAGTTTTCCTTTGTCATGTCAAAATCGACCTTAATACATATACCTTTAAGTTGACCCAGTTTAACAAAACAAAAGCTGCATCTTATATGCAGTACATGCAAAATGGCTAACATCAAAACGACCAGCAGTTTCCTTAAACGGTTTCTCAGAATGCTGGTCCTAGCATGTACGGTGACCTACTTATAGACTTAGCCAAGCAAGCAATGAGCTCTGGAGACGGTTCTAATACATCTTCTGTCAGGAGTAGAGCTGCGATTGATTTGCAATCTTGCCGTTCAGGAATAAATTGCACAATCGGAGATTATTCTAATGCTGTTTTAGATAGACGTGTAGATGTAGATATTTGCATAACAATAAATCTTAAAATAATCCATATTTACGTGTTCTAGTTCTTTATGTGTTATTATCACACACACATAACATCACGCTTGTAATCCCCGAAGGGTTAGGCAGATGTGTAGGTATCCATTAGTACACCCACATTTCGCCAGTTATGTTTTGAGTCCCATGTAATAGGGGGCGAACCTATTGCCATCAAACGGACATAAATCCAGACTCCAAGGCTGCTACTAAGAAATTTCTGATGGAAAAATCCAATAACACTTGGCCCGACCTGGGAATCGAACCAAAGACTTCATGCTCAGCAGTCGTGCTTTGCGACCACTAGATCAATGAGACAGTCAAAGTCAGTTATTTTCACATACGAGATAAATTCTTGATCCTGATGAATATAAAATTAAAAACAAATAAAGAAAAAGCAATATTGGTTTTCTTACCGCATAATACACATAATTAAAGGTAACAAAACACACACAGATCATCTTGACATAACCCTTCAATGCAGGAGAGCAACTTACAATCATTTCACGCAATAAATCAAAATAAAACAATAACTAAAAGGAGACTCAACATACATAAGTCAGAGATACCATTACCTGATACCATTACCTCAGATCACGTTACCAACATTAAACCATTACCTGAATATTCAAGTAAGAACACGACCTAACCGTACGCGTTCCTCATGTCGTGTTCATAAGAAAGAGCTTTTAAACTCTGTTCGTACTTCACTTACACAGGTTCTTTGTAAGGCTTATGAATAAATAAAACAAGAAATTTCTTGCGAGAACCGCTCGAGGGATGCAAGGGGTAGTTATTTCATTTTAAATAGATCACGGTAGCGGGCGCTGTACAAGCCAACACCGCTGTTTTAATTAAGCCTTATTATGAATTGCGCAGCGGTATGAGGGAATTGTGCTTGTATCATTTATTTTGTTTTAGCGACTTTGTAATTACTATTGCTGTGTAGAGGTGATGTGGTGGAATTACGTGGAAGTAGGGTGTAAATGTTAATTTATCTCTCAAGCCCAATTCATACCAGTGTTGGGTGTAAAATTACCTTCTTAATTATTAGGTTACTAGTTTCTACCCGCGACTTCGTCTGCGTAGTAGCAACAATTAAGCAAAAGTCGCAAATGCCATAGATATATAAAAACGGGATGAAATTTTTTTATGTGTTAAACGAGAATAAGAAATATTTAATATGTGTGTCAAATTTCTGTTCATTCTATAAAGCCATTTAAGCGTGAGAGAGTAAAAACCATCAATCCGTCTATCCATTTTCATTTTCTCGTTTATAATAGTAATAAGATAAGATGTAGCAAAAGATTATGTAGGTATATCGTAATTAACTCTGCTCATCTTGCTTTAGGCCAGCCATTAAGCTCCGTAACGGCCTAGGTTATTTAGATTAACATTATTTTAACAGCCTATAATAATAAATCTCTCAATGAAAACTCGCTTGTTTAATTAAGTTTTCAGTTCTCAACGAAGCTCATCATTAAATACGTGCGAGAATTTACACCAAAATTGTTTTATTATTATTTACAGTAGATTTTGTTTTACGGTTTGGGCTTTTAACGTCCCTGAAAAAGTTTCAAAGCAAAAATACGAAATATAAAACTAACAGCACAAGCCATCGAGCTTCGGGAAAATATACTAAAACCACCAACGGTAACGGCTACTTGTCTATCAAGAGTAAAACCGGTAAAACAAAAGGTAAAAAATCGGACCGGCTTGTTGAGAGGAAAAGCGGAAAATCCTATTGAATATTTTTTCGACGGCGTTCTCCGTGTTTAGTAATAAAAATCAAAATAGCCTAGTCTAGGTAAATTTTATCGTATCAATTTTTTAACGGTATTTTTTTATCGTAGTCTGGTTTTTTAATATTTTATGATGAAATTAAATGGGTTTGGATATGAGTCTTGGAAGATAACTATTTGCATTAGTCTCGTAACCCATAAGCATTAAGCGCCCTCTACAGCACAGCTTAAGAAGCATCGTGTGTTGGATAGGATCACAAGCTGTGAACAAGAACACTTCGCGACATTGTAAGGGTTGGAACAGTATTAGTTCTGTACAATTCCGAAAGATGACGCTTTTGTTGAACAAGTAAAAATTTTGTCTTTCTTGTTTAGCGTGGAATTAATTATTGGACTGACTTTCTCAGATCCATGTTATATAATTATTTGCCACCTCTAACAACCAACGTTAAGTTAAGTTTTATCGGACGTGATATTAAGCAGAAAAATCTTTTATTTTCTTTTTCTAATACCTATTTTGTATGAAAATAAATCAGTATGTTATTATGTAGTCTAGAGGGGCTAAATCATTTCCTAAATAGTGTAAACATACTTTACACTATTTAGAAAATATAGTTGTTGAAATAAGTATGTTTACACTATTTAGAAAATGATTTAGCCCCTCTAGACTACATAATATCAACGTATAGGTAGGCACAATGTGCAACAATTACCAACCAAAATACACAGGTGCGCGTAGGGCTAATTAAATTATAATAGCAATAGTGATCAACTAACATTCCATTGGATAGCTAATTGCTCATTGTCTAGTAACAACTCAATTCAGCTATCTAAATAGATTACTTAATAGAGTTTTCATTCATAGATAACAATGTGAGAAAAAGGTTGGGGTACCCAATAGTTGGTTTCCTGTTGTTTACCCATATTAATTTTATTACTACTGTGATAAAATAAAACGTAATGGAATCTTTATTTAAATCGTGAAAGTGTACCAAGAACATTTCACGTCTTTTCTCAATGCAATTTAAAACGTCATAAAGATGAACCCATCGCAGACTAGTTAAACATCAACCCTTCAAAAAATAAAACGCATTGAAAACGAAAGTTCACAAAGGAACGCAATTACAAACACAATAAAGAGACAAAATGGCTGCCACGCTCACCTTTATGATAAGCGTGTGACGTAAAGAAGACAGGGTAAAATTATTGTAATGCGATCTGTAATGCACAAATCAAAGTTGGTGCCGTATGAGATGGAGAGTCCGAAGGTAATTGGGCTGTCAGTTGAAATTAATGCTATTGCTTGGTGGACTGGTTGAAAGATAAGCATGGCTCGTATGCGCGTCAAGTGTTCGCGCATGTTGAGCCGAGCCCTCGTTATGTGCGCGAAACCTCGCGCCTACGCTAATGTTCTTTTGTTTTAAAATAAATGTCTATTGGTCTTTTTAACATACCAGTACTATTTATCATTCTAATACTGCGGTAAGAGTTTAAACTTGCTGATGAATCATGTGTTCTAAACTAATATTATAAAGAGAAAAGATTTGTACTTTTTTTTTTGTTTGTAATGGATAAGCTATAAACTATGGAAATCCACGTTAACAGCGAGTAACATAGGCTATATTTTATTTTTCAACAAATTTGGGACTGTAAGAAAATTGACGTAGATGAAGTTGCGGGCAAAAGCTAGTGTTTCTATAGTTTTTGTTGAGAGCAGCATATATTGATAGGTACCTACAGTAAATAAACTGCTTAGTTCGTAATATTTAGTTTAAGTAGAACAATGAGTTTCATGACAAATAGCAGCTAATTTCAAGCTTTCATAATATAATACCTGTATAACTACCTACTATCGCAATTAGCAGGAAAACACACACATTAGATAATAATTTCGTACTTATGTATAAAATATGTTTATTAATAATTACAATTATCATTATAATAGATACTAATTAAAAGTTACTTATCTAGTTAACTATTGCAAAACCAGCTACAGGTAGATACATATGTTATTTATTTCTAATTACATTTGCAAATGAACCGCCCAAGGGTCTCCTTTATTACGGCTGTCCCAACGTACTCACTATTTGCTACCGACCATACTTTTAATGATAAGTCCTACCTAATAAGTACCTACACGAGGGCCTAACACGTGCGCACCGAGTAAACGTTACGTAAATTCGATTAGTTTTTGCACTAGCTATACCCGTTCCGCATACAATATTCATTTGGTTTGAAACCTTAGTCATATTAATGAGAACCTCATGCCCGCGAATTTGTCCACGTGAATGTTGGTTATCATGAGGTTTTATATTATTGGCTCAGAACCCTAATAATTATATTTCGAAAATAAGCCTATGTTACTCCCTTTTGAAAGTCCCTTTAAAATCGGTCCAGCCATTTCGGAGATTAGCCGGAACAAACCGACAGACAAACAGAGAACAAATATAATCCTGAGAAAATGTGGACTTATAAATCTCGGTCGTACGTCGGAAATCGCTAATCTGCTTTGTGCAAGAGTGGTGAACTGGTGACCATGCTCGTCCCTTCTGTGTATGAAAAGATGTCTTTCCCTGCAGTAAGATAATATTAGGCTGATGTTATTAAGGTTACCGCTTTAAAGCTGTTGAATAAAAGAGATGCCAAGAATAATTTGATACCTACTGCTTACGTGAATCGATTACAAAATGTCTTCAATAGCGTGTACGCCTACACTGCGCTTTAAACATGTTGCTTTCAGTGAGCCCTACCTTTAAACCCTGGCGACTATCAGTCACTGCGCAGATTATATCTAATAGGACAACAGATGTATGGCCCTCACAATCAGAGGGCAGTTAGGCTAAGAGATGGATGGATAGTTATTGCTCGCTAGACAATAATGACTATCATTAGGATGACCGCAAATCTTCTTTGATATAATACCATTATTATCCCCTGTACCTGTAGTTTGCTTGCACGTTCAATCAAATGATTTATTTATTAGAACTTCGTGATATCCTAGTACCTACGCTAAAGTTTGTAAGGATAAATGTATGTCTGTTTCTTGTTCACGCTTAAATGACTGAACGGAATCAGCTGTTTAGTATACATTACATACATATTGATCTAACGAAACTAATATTATTTTCAAATATTTTTTATCCCTAATTAATTAATTACTTAGACTTAATTTTCAGTTAACGTGCTAAGCAGACGAAGTTACGGGCAATCGCTAGTCTTGTATACGATGCAAATAATAAAGACAACGTATGCCTCATTGTCTGATGTACCCCTAAATGGAATAAAAAGTGTGTAACATTTCTTTTCAAACTTTTCAAAGGGCTTTAGTAAGAGATGTATTTCTAAGGTATCGCATGCAAAGGTAATCAATAAATTAAATAGTGAATTAACCTTTGCATCTACTCTGAGTATTCACGTTCATGCTGACTCAGGGATCGCGTTGACCCTAACATAAAATAAGTACTTATACGAAGCGTATCGTCCTGTCATCCTGTGCAATTTGTAAGAATTGAATAGGGCTCTCTATAGGGCTTCGTACTATTTACATAATAATAACATAAAACTCTTCAGTCATACATGTATTTTCTTGGTTTGTCATAGACGTCACTGTTACCGTTGAAGGAATACATCGTGCGGATCTGGACTTATAAAATTAACATATTCTCTGTATGAGAAGAAGCCTTTGGCCCTGTAGTGGTACAATAATAGGCTGGTAAATTTTTATCTCAGTCCAATACCAAGTAATTAGTAGTAGTAGTATTATTTTTGTCTCAAACCATACAAACAGTGATTGGGGCATAATTACGACGTCTGTTTGTAGTTGTGTTTCATGTCACTGAGGTCAAAAAACAAACATGTTTGTATACCAGGTAATCGTTATGACATTATATTTCTCATAAGGTCGCAAAGGTTAGTTCTAAATCCAACTAAAGTCAACTAAATATTCTGTTACTCACCTCAAATCCTCAATACTCAAAACATGCGCAAGCCCCGAAGCACAGTAGAATTAAAACAATAACTCTGTTTCTTACTTCATTAATCATCTAAGTAGCGTGCAGCCAACGCCATAATAAAAGGCTTGACTATCATATATCATGCTCAGCCTATAAATCTTAAATATCCCCTCGGTTCATTGAGAATAAGTGCCGGATCCAAGAATGACAATACACGGGGTCCCTGATTTATTCCCAGTACAGAAATCGAGAGATTAAGTCTACAATATGATCCTATGCCCCTACACTGTGTGTCAGAAATATATTTTATTACAGTCTGCCTGTACTCATATTTCTTCTTCAAAGCGTTATGATATCGCACTTGACCTTTGTGGGTGATGTAAATCTTAGCTTTAAGACGGTGTGCACACCAGAGCCAAAACCTTGTACAGTATTTCTTAAATAAAAAAGGTAGTTTTTCGGTGCCTAGATTTTGACGATATAAGCATCTATTTTGGTGCGAGTGTGCGCGTCAATATGGTTTTCATAGTGCGATAGTCTGTCGTAAGACAGTTCTTACTCAAGTCTGCATACAGCCTTAGTTCTCCGTAAGCTAAATCCTACTGGAGAGCGAAGCAATGTTTTGTTATTCTGTTGCTTCTTTTTTGCGAAATATCTTTAGAGAATATCAGATAAGTAGTCATAGTTTATGGTACTTATCGAAGATTTTGTGTGATTATAGAGGGTAAGGACGTTTTTACGAGAGCACAGGAAATCTTTTATACCCTACCGTATGGCGTGTGTTGCCAAGTTTAATAATGTTAGTAAGTATTTATTGATATTTATTACTTCAGTTGATAACAAAACAAATATTGTTTACTTTATTATTTTTCAGTACATTCTAGCTTTGACACCTTTTCATAGCTGGTACGTATAGGTATACATAATAAGCTTCTGCCCGCGACTTCGCCCGCGAAATTTCTTACGGATCTACAATTTTTGTGACAAAAAATAATTAATTATTTCTCCTAATAAGTAATTTCTTATTAGAGAAATAATTTTTAGAAACTGACTAGAAGTTCCGAAGATTAACAATAAAACCCTCCAGCTCATTTATGAATGTAAATAAAATAATTCCAATGAAAAATGTAATGACAATTTTTTTTGCTCCATTTACGATATTCAATAGGCAGCTAACTGGTAAAGGACGTCCTCGTAAAAACTCGCTCGTTCGTTAATTAATTCTAAACTGGTGCAACCACTGTACAATATGGCAGCAGCGGGCGCCTAGTATGATAATTACTATCTCTAGATCAAATGCCTATGTCTGTTCTATGGGCGTGGCAAAAAAAATGAACAGAATGTCAACGCAGCATGTCTGTTTTGCTAATACCTACTAATCAGGCATGCCATTACATAACATCACGCCTATAATCCCCGGAGGGTTAAGCTGAGGTGTACCTATTAGTACACCCACATTTCACTAGTTATGTTTAAGTCCCATGTAATAGGGGGCGAGCCTATTGCCAACAACCGGGCACAAATGCAGACTCCGAAGCAGCTACTGAGAAAATTTTGATGGAAAAATTTAATACCTCCCACGCCTCATGCTCAGCTCAGCTCAAAACTATTAATTACAGAAATAACTGCGTTTTTATTTTTTAAATAGACTCAAATACTGCCTCGTTGGTCTAGTGGTCGCAAGCGCGACTGCTGTGCATGAGGTCTTGGGTTCGATTCCCAGGTCGGGCAAAGTGCTATTGGGTTTTTCCATCAGGAATTTCTCAGTAGCAGCCTCGAAGTTTGGATTTGTGCCCGGTTGATGGCAATAGGCTCGCCCCCTATTACATGGGACTAAAAACATAACTGGCAAAATGTGGGTGTACTAATGTACACCTCTGCCTAACCCTGTGGGGATTACAGGCGTGATGTTATGTTATGTGTCAAATACTGCCCTGTTACTTCCTTTACACTTATTTTATTTCTGAATTAAAAAGTATAAATAGACAGTCCTTACTTGCTCATAACAAGGCAGATGGCATCAAAAACGAACAAAAGGGAATTTCTTTGTTAAAAAAATACAGCACCTAATTGGTTTAGTGTGTTACAAGCAATCCAAGGTACGTGCGTGACACCAACGATGCGGTACGGTGCACAAAAACATCGCTCGTGAAAGCTGCGCCGGCGCAATTACTGACAGGATCGCCTCCGTTTTTGTGGCCGCGTAATATATAGGTCTTCGAAAACTGTACCACTGGGTCTTACTCCGAGAACCATCATTAGAATACCGTGTATAACCATTAGCTACATACTGTGGTCTAATTACAGTCACTCGTTATAGTTATTTCACGGCAAAATGCATCAAATTAACCCATTATTTCTCCCGCTTCGCACACTACGGTCGACTTTTTTTAAGTAAAAAGTAAGGGCCGTCTCACGTGTTCATTTTATCGTGAAACTAAACGGTTTACGTAAAAAAGAGCTTTTTAAAACATTATTTTTAATGAGAACAGATTCACACGTTGTTGTTAAGTGGATTCGGAATCTGAAAACAGTTTACAAGGTGTTAAAAAAAAGTTATATAAAGATAAACAGGCAAGATCGTGTCGGAAACAAGTACTTTCGGTGATTGGAAGCTTTCAATAAAATGTGATGATAAATAAGGAAAAGTGAATTTTATTTTCCAATTTTAAGATTGAGTTTTGCAATTGTAGTTTTAATTTCGTTATTCGACTGTTAATTGCTACTCATTACATAGCCTTCCATAGTATTTAATTCCATTTCTAATTAATTCTTTAATTTGTTAAAGTATAAAACAAAAAGAAATGAGGCAGCTTAGAACATGTCTGAGTTAATTCTACTGCTTCCTTTAGCACTAAATAAATAAACGCATTAAAACGGGCAGTGTATACATTTTCACCGTAATCATTTACTCTAGTGTACGTAGTCATTATCTGCAATAGAATTAATAGCATTTAAATGCTTAAATTGCTCCCATTTTAAAGCACCTCAGTCAGAACAGTCTATTATAAGACTTTTTCAATCATTCTCGTGATCGCAGGTACTTAAATCGAATAGGTTCAATAATAGTGGTAGGGTCATAATCACACATTAGCCTCACATGTCTGTAAATGTGTTAGGGGAATGGCCGGACTCAAAACGAAAGGTATTGCTAACAATGTGGAATAAAGAATACTACATTTTCTTTTACTAATATTACACCCTCGTCCATAACAAAACCAATACTCTCCAGCGCTAAGTTATGCGCACATTAGACTCGTAATTAACTCCCATTATCAGCCACCATCTATTTCCCAGCGGATTCTAATCAGAATACAGGTTCCTCCCGACATAATAATATCTACACTGCATACGTAGGTTCATTAGCCACTCCATCCATACTTACATTTATCATGTCGTGTCAACAATGAGGATTTATGACGTGCAATTATTGCCGCAGCCGGGCAAAAACAGGGTGATTGACGTCCCCGATCGATGCCGACCTCAGCCGAGCCCTCCCGACAACGAAGAACCAACAATGTTTAAGAAATCTGGTGCATTATTAATGAAGTGGACGGAGACATAAGATATGTAAAGTTCCATTAGCTATATGCATAAAACGAAATAATATCGGACAAAGGATGTGCCGATACCTGTTTTGTTGAGTGCTATGAAATATTCTGGCGCAAATATTTGAGTCATTTAGGTACTGGACAAATGTGTATAGCGCATTTACATTGACACAAGTAATGATTACTGACTCATGTACTAACACTACTCATGTAGGAAAAGACAATAATATCTTCAAGCTAGAGGCCATCCAAATAAATGCCCTTTTTGTGGAACTCGGTTGTAAATTCACAGTTATTATATTATAATGCATATTATTCCCTTAATCACTTATTGCAAAATTATAACCTCAAGGCACAAAACCTTATCTTCTATTGTCTTACTTGAAATACCTACAAATATAGGACCTCAGGCTAACGGTTCGCAGTTGTTACCCTGGAACAATAAGGTGAACTGGAGCTAAGGTCAACCCACTAGTGCAGCCTTATTTGCTTTCTATTCACTATCATTGTTCTCTAAATAATATGCAGTCGCACATTATGTGCGGTGGAACTGGTCGAAGGCACGTACTGTAAGAACGTACAGGGTTCAAAGATTAGGACTATTCCGTATACAGTAACAAAATGAACGTGATGGTTTTTTTGTGCTGTTTACTATAACAGTTTCTGTTCCAAATGTTCAAAAAAATAAGATCATAATATAACGGGTGTAAAAGACGCTTAACGCAGCCGAAAGTTATGTTCTGCTTGTCATTGCGATAATTTTTTTGCTCAAGATCATACCTGGGAACCCTCTGGTTACGGAGATATTGAAGGTTGAAGTTC
Source organism: Hoplodrina ambigua (assembly GCA_949774945.1). Taxonomy (NCBI): domain Eukaryota; kingdom Metazoa; phylum Arthropoda; class Insecta; order Lepidoptera; family Noctuidae; genus Hoplodrina; species Hoplodrina ambigua. The sequence goes on along the minus strand of OX458977.1, from coordinate 8,481,726 downwards.
CAACTTTTAGAAAAATTTTCTTATGAAAACCACTTTTGAATGTTGTAACTAAAATTTAAATTCTGCCACGACACCCATAACCATATTTTTTTTAAAATAAAAAGAGAATATTATAAAGAGAAATTTTTCGCAACAAAAAAATTTGGTCAATATAACTTAGTTTGATATGGCGGTAGGAGTAGTTAACGGCTATTTGGTTTTTTTATTGTGTCTTGCTTTTTATAGCTTGGATACACTGTGCTCTGTTTGTCTCTAGAAAAACAAAATTTTGTATTACTTTTTAACATAAGATACCTAATCAAAGTTCTTAATTCTTCATAATTCTAAGCTTTAATAGGTTTCATGGGAAGGTTACTTGAGCTACCTCTGAAAGTATAACAATAACTTTCGACAAATAACTAACACCAGCAAAAAAAAATTTAAGTAGATAGTGCCATATAACCCAGACAAAAACACTGCTACGCAAGTCTAAAAAAATAGAAAAGAAAATAGTGTACATATTTGGTAACTATTGAGAGGCCTAATTGCTCTGCCAACAACTGAAGAGAAAACATATTTGCACGGTACAAACAAACTAAAACAAAAGAAAAAGAAAAGCTCTTTTCTTTTATTTTCCAGTAAATGAAGGTTCTACGAATGGTTACGAACTTAAAAGAAGCATAGGTACCTCGGAGCTGATACTGTAATGAAGAAAATTTGCTTACCTGAAAAATAAAACAAATAAACATTTAATGAGATAAAACAAATAAGAGAACAAACTGAAATTCTATTAAAATTGAACTTACTTCAAGAAAAAAACAAAATATACGTAGATTTGCAAAGCGCCTAGAGCTAGCCAATCACAGGCAATCAATAAATGATTATTTGGTGCATGTCCCAATAAAAAACAAATGAGCATACCGCGGGACCGCGGCAAAGTCTGTGACTTTGTATCGATATATTTAATTCTGCCCTTCAAGGATCAATCATGAATGTGGTCTTTGTGGCCGCCGTCCTGGGTGGTACGCTAACTAAAATATTTATTCAGCCAGCGCCTCACAATGGCAACGTATTTCAATGACGGACGTCGGCGCCCGCGCAGCCTCCTAGCCTAAAGCGTTGAGCACGCCCTCGCCTCCTCCTTACGAAAATATGGTAAATGTTCGTGTTGAAATAATTGTGCTTTTATTTTTTTTTTTAGTTTTTATCGTTTTTCCTTCAGCGTTATTTATGATTCAATTTATTTTTAAAGGCATTTTATAATTTTTTTAATATACTAGCTTCTGCCTGCGACTTAAAATTACTTAAAAATTAAGCGATAGTGAAAAGTAAGGTATCCCACAGAAACATATAATAAAACGGGATAAGAATTATCCTTTGTGTAAGCTAGATCAATATCTATATACTACTATCTATACTATCTAAATACGCAACCGGGCACATGCCCGGTTGCGTACTTTTAACTGTTTAATCGTGAAAGAGACAAACGTCTATCCATCCAGACACCCATCACAAACTTCCGCGTTTATTATAGTAGTAGTACGAGTATATAGGGCTCTAGCCTGTAGATCTAATTTAGGTTTTGTTACATAGACGCAGAGGCAACAGTAATTGTCTATGTAATAATTCAAACTACGAAGAGTGAAATTCTATTCCAAACATGGAACGTTCAAGATCATATCTCTTTTAGAATATAAACCAAGCCTCATCGCTAGTTTTTACTTGACCAGAACATCAACTCACATTAAAACTGGCTACACGATCATTCCTAATATACAATCCTATCTAAGATTTTCTTTTTATAATTTATATGAAGATAAACCATAACCGCTCAATATTGCGAATACTAATTTTATAGTTGGATTCTTTTCTCCTGTATGGTCGATACTCGCTTGCTAAGGTTTTTCCAATCACTCCCAGGGTCGGCGTGACGACTGCATATTTACAAGAACTAATAAGAAAACCAAACAGAAAGAAAAAATATTTGATCCCTATATAAAAGCCGTAAAGGTCAAACTCGCCTGTAGATGTACTACTGGAATATTGTGACTAAAACCCGTTTAGGTATGTATTAGGACAAAAAGTTGAACGCTGTACAGCAAGTTACGCAAGACTGGGACTTTATAAAAAGTGGTCAGCCTTTCAAGGGTTAGATGGTTCAATACTCGGTCTATAAAACGGAAGGCACTGCATCACGATGCAGCAGATGTTACCTGAATAAAGCCTTAACAGGAATCATAATTTTAAATTAATTCAGTATATTGCAATGCGAGTAAAGTAGCGGCTGCGTAAATAAAGTGTTAAGAATCGTGAGAAATAGTAATACCTAAGTATGTCTATATTTATAAATGCTTTTTAATATTGTACGGAATTAGGTATAGAAATCTATCTTCTTATCTATACAAATAAAAAGACCTATGTGTTGCTAAGCGCAAAAGTCGTGAACGACTGTACCGCTTTGACTGATTCTTTTTTGTTTTGTTTGTAATTTCCTTGACAAGATTAATATGAAAGAAAATCTCCCGGAAAAGTCGAAAATTTTAAGTTCTTGTTCGTTGTAACTGCTTTCTTCTGTTAGAAAATGATTGTTATGCATTAATTAGGGAAAAAAATTGATATTTTTTATTATTAGCTTGGCGTATTGATTGCTTTTTCAACTAATGCTAATTATGCTAAATAATATTTCAGTTGATAAATGCAAATAATTCACGATAATGGAAAATCTCAATCTCAAAAACTTTTTATACGCTTAATCATTAGCTTACATACCTCCGTCAAGCTGCGTTAACTGCTAGCAAATCTCTTAACAACGTTTCGTGACCAATTAACGTTTAATTACGTATAATAAAAACAAATGTTAACACAATACAATCTCAATAAAACAATCCATCCAGATATCTTTACAGAAATAATTTATGCCGCGCTCCACATGGCGATATCTCGAATGGACACGTCTCTTAGTTTTTATGCCAATAGAAGGAATCGATGTCCCATAAACGGGTTCAATAAAGACAAAGTTAGGATCTGAACTTTAATTTCTTTTTCCCGGCCTTTTATATGCAAATCGGGAGCAATTTATCAGTGCGAGACATTTGAATAGGCGAGTCTCCATACCACTTGGTAAATAAATGGTAGCTGTCTGAGCAGCGTCGTCGATGCGCGTGCGCGACGATCACTCCAATTGATGCGCGCTGATGCATGTGATTGTAAAGTGACAAGATACACAAAAGATTTCCAAGCGGATTCCGATACGAATTGTCCTTATTATCATTCCCGTATAACCTTTTACAGTAAAAGGTTGTCTCTGTAGCCCCGCGGCCCACTCTCATAACTTTGAATGAAAAACAAACAAAATCCTTAAGCCATGTGAGTCAGGGAGATAAGTTTAAAAAAAGACCGCACGGCACGTGCCGGTGGGCGACTCCCAACTTTCTATGCGAGACTGGTTTGAGTCCCTAATGAGTTCTGACTTTTATATTGAACCGTTGTGAATTCCACACACGAAAAACCTCTGCGAGAACTGAAAGTTATCCGCCGTAATTAAACCATTTATTTAAATAACAAATCGGTACTCAGACCAAATGAAGATTTATAAGGCAGCTTTTACACCCACGTTTTCTTATCTTTTATCTCTTGTTAATTGCTCGAATATATTGCATATCAAAGAAGCGCTCAGTATCAAAACTTTATATGATGCTCAAAGCAAATCACAATAAAAAAAACAATGAATTTCATTAAACGTTGCTTTTATGGGCGCCGCAAAAATATGGGCGTTGGAAACAATTAAGATTTTAATACAGTATAAGAGCCGCGACGGTATGAATAGAATAAACTAAATAAGTAATTTCGATGTCAACTAAATCATGTATGGGTGCTGGATGCTCTCGGGTTTCTTAATTTATTGTAGCAGGGTTTGTGTGGGGATGGCGGTAGGTGAGACAGGTCGCAGTGCTCACAGCACTGCGGGCACCACCCGCGGACAATCACGACTCTTTCAATTTGCAATGTGATTCCACTTCGAGAAATATTCAGACTAAATGGTATGAATGAACGACCGATGGCAGTGGTCACTATTATTTTACAATATTATTGCTCTCTTACAGCATAAACACTATAAAGAATACTTATGACGTACCTTGAGTGTATTTGTGACTGGACATTTTGTTCTGTTTTGTTGGATTTAATTTTATCTTGGTACTTTGCACGTGGGTGTTTATTTAGAAGCTGAATTTGTAAATTACGCTTTTGAAAGCAGCGTTTTATAAAAAGTGGGACTATTTTTTTTAATTTTAAATCCAATTTAAGGCACACTGATTTATGATAACCAATGATACCTAAATAAATAATTAACAACATACTAGAATGACATTATATCTACATAAACATAATAACATAAACCTATTTCCTAATGAAAGGATTAATGTATATGTAAAAAAAATTGGTCTGACATTAAAGTTAGAATAACAGACGATAAACCAAGGATTCTAAGGACCCAAACCACACAAGGATGCTCATTTGGCGATAATTTTACGATAATCTGTAAGTATCCCAACAGTAAGACAGACTTCGAATAGATGTTCATAGATTTTTTTGTACTTACCTACGACTCTAAACAGCTTCTTCCAAAAAACAAAATTGTGTCAAATGGATAGGTTGGCCAATATTACTCAAATATTTTATGATCATCAATGTTACAAATGTAGGTTAGGTACTAAGAAAATTAGTTCAAACAGCCTATTACTAAACCAGCATAATCATCTGCTTATCCTTACCCGACTATGTTGGGGTCGGATTTTATTTAATTAAAAAATATTAAAGAATATAATTAATCGAATTATTACCATTTATTTGAAAATTTTACAGTTTCATGATTTTACAATCACTGAGGAGGACGTCGCGTGCCGGCGAACTGTACGCACCGTCGCGCGACGCCCTCATAATTCGACAACGCTCTAGGGCGTCGCGACGCCCCGTTTGGGAACCCCTTATTTAGTGTGAAGGTAGTTCTTCACACTCACTAAACTTGAACGTACGGGCAGCAAAGAAAGACAAGCTCTCGCGCAAAATATCCTTATTAGCGGTTCAATGGTCCAACATACATTTGCTTTTTAAAACCTGCGCGTGGGCGCCACAATACCACTGCAAATGTCAGGAGATAAAGTAAAATTAAATCGGACAACGAAACTCGAAAATAAAATGTTTAACTCCAAAATGAATGAAATATTACACGCAAGTCTGTAAAGTACCTCGATTGCAGCGTGGGAAGAGATCCTTATCTTGATAATGCGTGTACGCATAATTTACCATTTTTTAAGCATATGCACGAAAATGCAGCTTTAAAATTCATTATATTCGTTACTGTTATGCTGTGTTATGCTGGGTTCGTTTTATGATGATTTGCATGACACATACAAAAAACCTTATACGCTTTTGAACTAGCGTGAAATCAATATCCATATTATTATTTAGTTCTGGAAATATCCATCCTTATATATTCAATCACTGCTATTTCAACGCTTTCAGCAGCAATTTTTAGCAACGAATTAATTTAAATAATTATATAAAATTAACAGGAAATGTTGCGCCGAAAGATTTTCCTGTTATTTGTAAACAAAGTCCATTTAAACGCTTAAAAGTATTATGGGTCTAATCTTTTAATTATTGATGGAACAACAAAAACAATTTTGAAGATCGTAAAAGCTCTTATTCAGAAATGGTGAAGTGAACTAAATGTATTTAACCTTATAAAATAGAAATGATCCAATAAAATCTATAGAAGCATTTTCGCGGCAAACCTTTTCATTTTCAGTTTTTCACTGATAAACATGAAAGCCGCCTTTAAATAAATTTCAAATGATATAATATCTAAAAACTACTTGTAGTGTAAAATCTTTTCACGATACATCTGTCTGTACACATACATAAAAACCATAGCAGATATTAAAATGGTGACTAAAAAACCGTTTGAAATAAAAAATTATAATATCCTTAATCTAAAACCACTCAGGTTATTACTGGGCAGCGCAAATTGCGATCGTAAGCTCTGATTAGACTGGGCAATTTGTTTTGACATGTACTTAGCAGTGTGGTGGGTACATCTACATTTATTTATTAATAGAAGTGTGAATGATATATTGATTTAATATTTATGTACACGATTGATTACTGCTACTTTATCGGTATAACGAGCTCACATTTGCACATTGGCTTAGTAATAAGTCTATGTCTTTTAGTTGTTAATTAAAATTAATATTAGCATTATAAAATGAATGTCATTTGAGCGTGTTTTGAAACTTTTATTTATGAGCTTACATTTTTCACTTGTATTTAAAGTTATTGAAAGCCATTATTTATAAATTTTCTTACTTGTAAATTATTTTAGTTTGGAACTGATTTTTTTATTGTCAGATAACTTTTACCTTAAATGTAAATATTATATGGGCATTTTCTATACAAAATCTATCAAACATCTGATATTTATTCTATAAATAAAAGTTACCTAATGAAAACTAGGAGTCTACGGCGATAGATTTGTAAATAAACTCGTATTCTACTTCTACATAAAATCTGTTAGGCGGTGGTGGATACCTAAGTTTGTATACGCATTTTGTTGTTTTAACCAAATTCATACAAACTATTTCAGCGTCTTTGTTCTTAAGTACAGAAACCTACCGCTACCAAAATAATTTAGACCTACAAAGCCAATAGTCAATTACGAACCGGCGAACCAATTTGGTGTTGGATCAATAACCTCAAAATTATTTACCAATGCGAACCTTTTTTGTGTGGTTGGTAGGTAATACGTTATGTTCTCACAACATCCATCAAGATCATATCTAATTACGTTAACGTATTTCAAATTACCTTTTGTTTTTGCACTCTGTATTAAAATGTCGTGAAACTGAGATATTGATTTTATTAATATTCAGAAACACGAAGAAGAAGCTGCATCGACCCGATTCTCACTAATGCATTTCGAATGATGACTAGTGAGCGTCTCTCGTATCCACCTACATGAACATGTTCAATAGCTAATTACAATAATTATTGTCTATTGTGTAAAGACAATGATTACTGCAACATAACTGAAATAGTCATCCAATCTCACATTCCTTAACAAAACCCCATAAAATTAGTACCTCGCACATGTAGCACACTAGCGTCTCTTTAAACAGTTAAATGTTCACACATTGTTTAGTAAAATGGCGTACGGCGTGAAGCAGTAACTGTGCGAGTAACCTACAATGTAACAATGGCGACAGTTATGAACTTATGATGATATGATCCCACGCGTTTGTCCACACGCTCCTAATATTTACTTAAACCGTGCTTTCTTCCTTTATGTCATGTTACACGCGTGAAATTACTTCCTCGCTTATCCAAGCCATTCATTACGCCTCATTTCCCGTCGCATTTAATTCAAAACGTACTATTATTCTCTTTGAAACGTTTACCGCCGTTTAATGTCCGTAAACGTCCATATAATCAGGTCCTCAAAAGTAAAACACTCTGATATTTATCTTTATCGAGTAAAAAGTATCACATATGATCATTTAGACATGCGGTAACGAATAAAGTTGGATTTTTGTGGATATCGTCACGAGCACACGAAGCATAATACCGTTTAGTGCGCAATATGTTTTTATTATTGTCCTTAAATTCAATGCTAAATGATATGATGTAATCTGGGATGTATTTTATAAAATATGAGCATGATTATTCAAGGAATAAAAATTCACAGATGAGTTTACTGAAATATACTTTAAACGATCGGAAAATTTTAACAGATCTCTCTAGATACAGATATACCCTGAAAGTCTCCAAAAGGAAAAGCAAGAGTGCTCTCAAATGAAGTAAATAACAAGTTAAGTCCTTAGATGGTCGGAACATGGTCCTGTAGCAAGTCGGGGACAGCCGAAACAAAAGCCTATAAGTAACGTCACAGTGCCGGGACCCGTCGCAAATTGGTTTATTGAGATTGCAACTGCGATGCGCGCAAAAAGCAACGTCCCGCTTTGAACCTCACCTTACATCCTTTTTTCTACTCCGAATTATATGTCCTGTAATCAAGTCGTAATTGTTAAATAGAAAAACGCTTCGGAAACATTCGTTCCATGGGCATTTTTATGGGTAGCAACAGTGTTCGCTTGTTTCTAGGACCAATGTAAGCCAATCACCGTGATGAGCAAAAAGCTTCCCTTTGATGTTGATGTACGCCTAACAACTTAATAACAGTACAGATTTCTGATTCGTGTTCAATATTTTTACAGTTTTTGTTAAAACATTGCGTTCTGGTATGCGGTGCAACACAGTAAAGTTAATAAAATACTCTCATGAAAACTGCATTGTTGGAATTTAATAAAATTTTATCTACATTGTACAGACACTAAAAGTGCCATAAATTGCCAGAATTCGGTGAATTTTCTTTTAATTTCCGGTTGTAATTTGTTGGTACCATGCGGAGTATTGTTAAAAACGTTTCCAAGTGAATGTGCCCCTACATATCACCGTAACGACCACTCAATACCGCATTGTAGATTCAATTTATATTGACCACAGGGCATTTTCTCTCTTAACGCCGGTAACTCCGACATAATGTTGCCCTGCACACTATTTACGAAGCTATTTATTTCTGAATTGCGTGCAAATAACTATGCTGTGTTTTGGTCCCCTGTGTTTTAACACAACTTTTATTTTTGTTCAGTAAATTGAAAGTCGACACTATTACTTATGATTATGTTGGTACCTAATAGGAAAAGATGTTTTCATTTGAGTCTGTGCAAATTGCAATGGTAATTAAGTATGCGAAATAAGTTTATTTTTTTATTGATCGTCTTGTCTTAGGTGTATCATAAACCTTTTCTTATTCTTTTGGTGTTATTAGGAACCAAACTATAATGTTAGTACTCTAAATATAAAATAATTGTGCTTCACGACAATATGGACCCAAAAGTTATAAAGATAACGCAAGTTTCTGGCATACAAAGTTGTTCACGCATCTCAAAAGGATCTGTGTCAAATCTTTTAAATTAAAACTTAGTGGTTTGTAATCTATGATTTATTTTACTTTTAAATAATTAAAAAAGAAAAGATAATTTTCTGAATCCATTTTCTACCTATTTAAAAGAATTCTTTGGATTCAAAATTAATATTTACGGTTTAAGACATTTATTTCTCAAAAAGAATACTATAATAATTCATTTAATATGAGAAACACAAGTTAATCTTAAAAACTAAATATAAGCATTACTTAGCGTAGGTAGGTACTCGTAAATAAATAATTTAACTCGTAGACACATTTTTTTTTAAAGTGTTGTGGGTAATAGGAAAATGTTCATGCTCAATTACATATCGATTTTTTGAAAGCAACTCAATAGCAATTACTCATTGATCTGTTTATATGTAATATAATGCTTCGAAAATACGCAGTATGTAAGTATCCTAATTATCCTTACACTTTGCAATTAATAAAAAAGTAGGAGAAAATATGCTCTATTTCGTAATCGATAACAGAGTATTCGGCCGGAAAGTTGTGATTTTCCTAGAACAACTCATGATAAGAATATTACACAGTAGTGCAAATGTACAGCGGCAGCGAATTTGCATAAACAGACACATTAAACATGCACGTAGATCTATGTTTTTTCCAATGGAAGCCATGTTAGGCAAATGCTATTAGTTATGCATGCACTAATGTAATCTAAAACTATTGTAATGTAATGAATGCAGCAATTGTATAATTAAGGAGGCTCTACCTAACTATGCACCTTCTTGTCTTGAACTTCGTGCACGATCTTCTCAGATCATTTTAAATAATGTATCGGATTTGGAACAAGCCTAAGTTTCTTTAACCTGTCAAGCCCCTGCTGACTTACCGGTAATACAGAACAATAGAAAATCAAAATTGTGTCTCATTACGTGGGACTTGAGTAATTAAGAACGAATATGCTGAAAAATTGTTATTTTAGAGGAGATCGAACCAGTGACTATAAAAATCGGAGAGTCTAACAGTTTTCTATTCTGTAAATAGGACTACCAAAACGATGTCGTAACTAGTACGTAACGTAAGTACCTATGTACGAGCATGAAGTATTAGGATATACTTATAAATATATGCCTTTTGTTAGTTTGAATAATGGTTATACCTACTAACAAATATCTATTCTTGGAAAAGTTTTAAAACTCGCATGCAGCCAAGTCTATCTGACAAGCAAAATTGGTATTGCCAATTAAAAACCAGTCACACATCGTGGGAACCTGAACAAAAACATAGCAAAAATAACGTTTTCATGTATTTTTTCCAAGCCTAAAGCTTCCAATTAAAGTGTCGGAATGATACCTGCATGGTGTCGGAGTGTCGGGCCCAGTGTTAGAACGTGAGGATAGCCACATTCCCACCACGCGCGTTCAATTTGCAACACACGACGCCAATTAAATACATTTTTAACAATGAAACGAAGGGCCACGACTCTGACCTGCGCCTCTAAGGCCGCGAGCAGACTTAGTCGAGACTACGCCACAAAACAGTTTCAAGAACGAAACAGTTTTTTTTTTAATTTAACAATTAACAAAGTATCAACCCATCACCAACTGTATTTTATTTTTTTGTGGGAATTTCTCCTGTATTTTTGTTGCGTTTACAAACATACGAACTTATATACATACACAAACAGACAGACCCAGAACACCTATCTGTAGGCTACTATACAAATATCTGCTTCGTGCGAATCGAACCCGTGACTCGCAGCGCAGCAGCCAATCGCTTAGTCACTACAACCGTGTGAACTGGTGAAATGTGGTAGGAGTACATCTCTACTTGCCTCTTACTTTGGGAAAACCGACATAATGTTATGTTTATAAAGACAAAACAGATGTAAAACGTTTTTAAAGTATCTTAACTCCATCTACCCACAGCCTAATATTCAATGTCCGTATACCTACCAGTATTTGAATAAGTCTACGATCTAAAAGGATCCACTCGTAAAACCCGCAATATACAGGTAATGCTTAGAGAAACTTTGTTTAGCGTTTTATTAGCCTATCTATATTTCATGGACTAGTTTCCATCTAATAGAGCTAACACGCCTGGAGAGCTTTTGACTTTAGAAATAGGTTGGGTTTTACTTGCTTGATTGTATTGACTTTATTGTATCCCATGTTAGCACGAAAATAGATTAACACTATTTTGGGATAGATACACCAATTTATTACTTAATTTTCAAATGATCATTTTAAAAGTTATCTCTTACAAGGTGAAGCTTAAAATAAATGTTATAAGACAAGTTTATTGCGCTTACAAGTTAAATGTTTAGCATGGCATGCCTCTCGGTATTCCCACATGTTGTGCTAAACGACTGGAACTCTAATGAGAAACTTTCATTACAAGTCGCATGTTAAAGTTCGTTGAGCATTTGCAAGTGAAATAAAAGTGGGAACACCACAGCTCGGCTGGTTATTGCCTCTCTAACGCCGATAGTGGGTTCAATAGACGGCGTCCGCGCATGCGACTAACGAACGAGATGCGCGCGCGCCGATAAAGCCTGCATTTCAATAGTGCATGCGTTGTACTGCGACACTCGCACTCAGCATCGTGCGCAGGCTTCATATTTATTGCGATTGTGTAAGATATTGTACTGTGTTAGAAAATGAGGACGTTAGTAGGTACTATTTTGTTTTTGTATTTATTCTACTTCCCCGCAAATCTGAATTCTTCTTCTTCTTGTATCGGTGACTTATTTGTGTTCATCAATCACAATATAGCTGCTTATTTCTGAATCAACAAAGATACTCTTATTTTACATTTCAGAAAGTTAAAAGCTTATAAGTTCTTCTTATATGTCCATTACAAGAGTTCAACCGATGTCAAGATGCAGCATCAATCACTTGGCGAAGCTCGAGAAATTACTTGTCTTTATAAAGATAAAAATAAACTACCCAGCAACGTTAAGGATATTGCCTTTATTTACCTTCATCGAACAAGCTACTTTACTAATAAATAAATATTTCTTCGAACTTATATTGGTATGTTTTACACCTGGATTGAAACCGCAAAATGTCAAATTAACTTTTTTTATATACAATAGGCGGCTAGTTATGGGAATATAAGTTGTTCTTTGCGATTGCACAGGAAATCGTTTTATGCTTCGCTTGATTACGCTCAAAGGGTAACATCAGAAGTATTTCTCCTTCAATCGCACATCGAGTCATAAAATTATAAAACATAAGCGCAATAAAACTGGCTAGAGATAGTGTGTGATGCAGTAATAAGACTGCAAACCGATACATTAATATGTATTAGAATAATAGAAGTTGAATATTTTGTTATACAAAGATTTCCAAGATTATAGGCCTTACTTTGTTCAGACCTTGTAATTGAATAAAACAACAAATGGTACATCTATTTGTTCAAGTTGACGATATAATAGTTTTCTTTTAAGTCAAACAGAACATCGGACGACAATAAATAATGTTTTCATAATACTTGTTAATTACGGGTTTAGCGACGCACGATCAGCAATTACAATGAGCAACAGTAGCTGTACCACTTGTCAAATTAATACTACAGATGTAATCAGAAGCTATTGAAAAAGCGTTTAAAACTTGATGTGTTTATTAAATTGTCGTAAGTTATTTACGACTTTTACGAGCGTGCATGCAGTCGCGTCGCGTATAATTATTGGGAACACGCTTATTCTTAGTGTAAGTTTACTTTTATATAAAACGGTGAGACATAGATAAGTTACAAATGTGTCCCCTTGTTTTATTTTTGTGTTTAACAAGCAAACTTAATAAATGTTGTCTAAAAATGTCGCCGCTATGGACTGTACTCGCAATTATCAACTTCAGGTAAAGGTAATAAAATAATGAGCGACTTTGGTTTTACAACTTCGTGATATCACAGGTTGTTCTTACACTGAATATAAATAGAATTATAATGTAATATTTATTCAAGCTCTGGTTCCTATCGGTGTTATTATTCAAATGATCCTGAGGAGTAAAGTTGAGTGAACTTAGACGAGCCACACGATGCGACATCCGTGCACTCCCACGAAGACATAAGTCAATCCATAATTACAGTGGCTGCCGTGTATAATCGATCTAAGGTAATTAAACATATGGCTAGATGGAACGAGCCTGTCCCTTGAGTTGCCATAAAATTTCTTGTTCCGCGTGAGATTGCCACAATCTCATCTTTTTATAGCGAAACTAGTCGCGTTTAGAAGTGCGTTCACGTTGCGTATTCGTAAAAGAAAAATCGCAAGTAAAAACTGGTATAGAAAACTAGATTTCCACGTCTTGGCGTTTAGAACGATTAGCCGCAAGGGACGCATTGTTGATACGCTATCAGCTGATTGCGCGCAGTCCGCCATGGTAGCGCGGCCAGAGCGCATGCGCGCGCGCCTCCGCGACCCCACCACCACCACGCGACCACGCACGCGCACCTCGTAAAGCTTCCGACAATTCATGAATGAGACTCTTTTATCAATTATCGTAATGGCATAATTAGTACGATGCCAGTGAACGGGCGGAAGTTTGTGCGTGTTGTGAAGTATTTGCTGGCGGGTGTGACGGTGTCCTGCGTGAGCTGGATAGCGTGTGTGAACGAGTGGCCCAGCAGCCGCGGGGAGCTGGACCGCGCCATGTCCACCATGAGGACCATCGTGGCTTACTCGGAGGGCAAGCAGGCGGAGATGGACCGCCCTACGCCACTCACCTGTGATAGCTTGCCAGTCTTCCCAAAGCTATCTCATGTTGTTAGTCCTTTATAATTTTCTCTTCATTCTAATTTTATAACGTAGGTGTGAAGCTAGCGCGCACATAAATTATTTTAAATAATTCCGATATTACTGAAGCAAGACATATTAAATACAAAACTGCTACCCGTAAAAGCTAAAATATTTATTTTGAGTGCAAAAAATAAATCCATAAGTAGGTACAATCCACATAAAAAAACTGACGCAAAATATATAAATTAACAAACATTTTACATTTATGAGCCACACCTGGAGTTGAACCACATCTTTATGATCATAATGTCGTGAAATATGTTAAGCAACGAACTTTATAAAACTTTTTGTTTTTTTTTTTTGCTACCTACAAATGTAGATATTAAAGCATGAGGTGCTAGACTAGGTATGTTATGCAAATGAAGAAACTGCCAGAAAATAAACAGGATCAGTAATAATATTATAAAACGGCGATAAAAAAAATATAATTTATGGAACAGGTAATATTTATACACAGAAATATAATCTTGTGTTAAGTTTTCGAAATAATTCATTATTTATTGATTTAAAGATGAGATAATACTAGCTAAATCCTCTTCTTTTATTATTCAGTTGAGATAAACAGCGCCTACTTAATATAAACTATCCATCTAATTAACTACAATATTCCACTACTTAGTGTAAATTCCGTCGAACATTATTTAATTTTAAAAGCCGTTATGGCTTCCGTAAAGTAAACATCACATCGCACCGCACATCTTATATCACGTATAATATGCAAATATCTCAGACAATAATGGATGAAAAAACACATTTCCAAGAAAATACGATCTATTGTCGCATCTACTTTGTATGCAGCAACACTTCCTGTTCCCGATAACTCACATCATAAACTATTTTGGAATTTACCGTAAACTGCACAGGACTCAACTTTATATTGTGCTAGCTGACTCCGTGAACTTCGTACCGCCATATAAATTTCAATAATAAGAGCCTTTTTCTATTTTTGTTGTGTTTGTTATTCTATGGAGAACATTTTTGTAATGTTCTCTTTACAATAAAAAACACAACAAAAATTAATTTGTGAATTTGATCCAGCCGTTCACGAGTGATGCAGTGACCAAGGGATTCATTTAAATTCATAATTATATAGATTAAAAGAGTAATCTGATATCTTAATACCTTAAAAGGCTATTTAATCTTTGTTCAGCCACAAACAAAACCTCTCCTCCGCTAATAAATGTAAAAAGTTGACTAAACCTACAGAGATCTTTCAAAACGTCAACTCAAACGTCAAGTAAACAAACGTCGTGCTCACCCTTCTCATACATTAACTGCACAACTTTTCTTATTTATTAATACAGTGGAACAAAACTGAAAGATACAAAAGAGCCCGCGTCCACCTACAGACAGATAGACATAAAAACATATCGTTTCTTATTTCTCACGTCATCTAAACAAAATGATTGCTATAAACAAATTGTCGACGATAAGAATCGAGTGGTATCGCACAAACGCCGATAGCCTCCGCGCAGCGCGAGCACTCCATGGTTTTATTTCAACTCGTTTTGTGTAGCGATAATCTATTCCGATGCTGGTCACGAATGGAAAATAAATCGAAATCAATATCCTCTACGGGCATTTCTAATAGTATGCCGCCACTGGCACGCTGCCTCCTGCTCCATATACTATAGCCAGTTATTATGAGCAGATAGCTGGCCCGATACCGGTACATAGTTGCATAGTTCGGATACTGTAACCAACCAGGCATATTTGCATGCAGACATAGAAATAGATACCCATTTCCGGTAAATCGGCCGAGGTCGGTAACTTCTTACTTGCCTTATAGGCAGGATCTTCGTGTTCGTGCATGCATCATTTCATACTGTGAATATTCCACAATCCATAAATCTACATAGCGAGAAATATGGCATGAAAGCAACAATTATGAAAAAGAACATGAAAAAATGACGTGTTGAAAGGATGTACAAATTTACTAAAAGTTATCGGTACAGAGCTTTTCTGTAGCTTTTTTATATAATATTTTTTTTTATCTATGACATGCATCAATATGAACTATTATATAACTTGCAATGGAGAATTAAAATAAAATAACAGGTTGCAAGCTCACGAATGCGAATGTTACAATTATTTAGAACATTTTATTCTCTATAGAAATAAATGAAATGTTATTCGTGTGCACCTATACGATGAATGCCATTCATAAATAATTCGTTCCATTCTTTCGCCAATCACATAAAAATAAACACAATAATCTATTCGCGGTAAGCACTGGCTGCTAAGAAAACAGATGGCATATTTTGGATAAAAAAGTGCGCGAAGGTGCGCCGCAGTCACCAGCCGATTAATGTTTAAATAATCCACTTGGCGCTTTAGTTAGCTGGCATTAACATCGGCCATTAATAAATGCCGCCGCATCCAGAGCCAAACGATCAGATTAATCTAATCTAATGATAAGCAACGTTATTGCAATTACTAAACGTGTTTCATAATTAACCGGACTGGTGTCTCTTACAAGTTTTGTTGCAGTCAATGCATCCTTTTTATTTAGAGGTTGTATTAATTGATTAAAAAAACAACACTTGTTTTCGGATAATAATTACCTGACTGCTGATGCTCTTAAGAGATGCCTTTTCGAGAAATAGAGTAGTACACATATAAACCAACAAACACCTAACTAAAGCAACCTATTCATAAAACAAAAATCTGTTTTCCCATTTCTTCCGACAAATTATTGTTAATGTTCTAAGTAAACTTTTCGGGTAAAAAACAGAAATATTTGGTAGGGATGTCACATTCTTACAATATGTGTTAATAGGAAGAATACACAAAATACGTATGCTTTAAAAAACTTGTTTTTTTTTTGTAGAGAGAGACATTCGATTTTTAAACACACATGATATTTTACATGTCACGTAGGTGAGGAAAAATCATGTGATATGTATCAGTTGCAACGTGTGCTCTATGACAAACCTGGTTAAATTGAAATTAGGCGGATGATCTAGTTAACTCTTAATTTAAAAAAAACCTACCGGTACTAGAATATAGTGACGTCGCTGCGTCGTAACTATCTTCCACGAACTAGACGCAAGAGTAAGGTCTGCACAAACTGTATTAGCGTTGCCGCAGACGATCACAAATAAAGATTATCATTATCTTCCTAAGCATTCTTGTCACGAAAATGTCTGTCTAGAACAAAATTGATATTTAATACCGCAAAAAGTGTAATAGCTTACGATTTTGATTCGTTATAAGAATGTGATTTACACATCGCACCTTAAACTTATTTCTTGGTATTTTCTGTGGGAGAAGTAGTTACTGAATTGATTACATATTATTAGTGCTAAAGGTACAATAAGATTGTACAGATGCGATCGATATTTGGTTCGTGTGAAATAAGGCCACGTATTTCGCGTTCGGTGTATTATTACATTTTATTGCCGTCATTATCTTTTTATGACCTCTCTTTGTTTCATTTATCGTTGTAACACCAGTGATGTTTAATGTTCACACTGACATATATGGCAACTCAACATTGGAAGTACCGAGTTGGTAGCTTACTCAAGATGCTTAATGCTCTAAGAGCTGAAAATTCTCTACTGTACAAAATTGCGATACTTAGATATGCATATCGAGAGTGCAAATTGAATAGTGCAATAAGCTCGCCCCCTATTACATGAGACTTAAACATAACTGGCAAAAAGTGGGTGTACCTCTATGGGTTCACCTCTGCCTAACCCTTCGGGGATTACAGGCATGATATTATGATGTTGTGCAAATTGAAAAGAAAATTCTTGGTATTCATAATACAGGAAACAACACTGTCTATTTCTAGACGCAGAGCCACTCCTCATCAAACAGGACTTGATGAGCGTGCTATACAATTACGATCATAGGGACCCACACCTTCAAGAACCAGTAGCGTGACGACGACGTGTCTATGTAATTACGTAAATACCCAGCCATATGCAAAGCTTTTCTAATGCCAAACGTCCAATCTCCAACCGATTATTATCACAACAATGAAATCATCGGGGCGTAACATATATTGCAATATTTTCAATTCACTACTTCTATCAGAGAAAACTTTCATGTGATATTGTAAAAAGATAAACCATTATTAAGACCATTTTTAAAACTATCTTGGTCACGAAACCATGGAATCTCATGGTACGTGACGGAGAATACGAAAAGACCGTTAGGAAACACAATAAAGGAACTTTTTATTAAGACTTTCTCTGTTTTCTTGGCGAAGAGATCGGCCTGTATTCGAAAACAATTTATTTGTGTACTGGTTCAGTAGAGCATGCAGACAATTCAATATACCATAGGATTGCAATTAGCCTGAGAATTGTTACTGTATCATTATATTTTTTATCTGTTTCAAACAGTCATGAGTCTGTCTTCCATAGTAAAAATTATTGTCTTTGTCATAAACGCATATTTTTATTTAACTTTTACAATTTTAATTATAAACTCCACGTTTTAAAGCTGCAGCATTTTTTTCTGCAAATCATTAAATATTTTATAGTTCACCTTGTGAGCGAAAAAGGAGATTAAAAAAAACGCCATTTTTTTTTATACCTTTATACGACTTTAACTAGGCGCTTCTAAAGCGGACCTACACCTCGCATCGTTAGTGGAAATACTAATATTTCTCTTTTTTCGAGCGTCGAAAGCACGAGAGAGTTCCAATCTGGTTAGCGATGCATTCCCCTTATAAATCAGCGTGGAGCAGTAAAACCACGCGTCGGCCGTGGGACGCGGCTAGCTTAGACTTATGCAAATTAAACCGACGGATACTCAGCGTCGATTTGAAGCAAACCTTAAATCAGCTTTATGGCTTATTATAATTTAGCGCTTACTTCTTCGTGATAGTTTATTCTCTATAGACGTGGCTATAGTGCCGTCTGTGGAGTATTTATGCACAATTGTGACTAACCCTGCTGCTGCACGTGTCTATGAATAGTTCGGTCGCGTTTAGTACCGCTTTTAGCCTTTCGTTCAGTGAGGTTTGCCTCATACACTGAGTTCAACATTTGCGTACAGTTATTCATGTCGTAAATTGTTATGACTTTACTGTATTTCTATGATTCTGTTTGAATATTAACGATTGAAAACCTAAGTTCAAGTTGGTTACGACATATAATGTATCATATGCATATTGCAGTTACTGGTTGTAAGTAATCTCGAGATAGACATCTGGTGTTCCTGCACTAACGAACCGCGAAGTTCATAATAACGACCGTGTAATTGCCAATAATCGTATCTGTCAGTTTCCTACAAACACATCAAGAATGGTGGGAAAACCATTTTATGAAACAAATAAAATATCAAAGTTTTACTTCGTGTTCTCAAATCAATCTTTCATGGATCTTGGATCTTTAGATCTATATCTAGATTTTAATATAGAATACAAAGGCTTAAGCTTACCAGTGTACAACGACTCCGAAATATAATGTTTTGATTAGGTAGTCAGCCTCGAAGCTACCATCCTGCAATAAAAACAAAATACACCTTTAAAATTTAAATAATTAAGTAAGTTAATTAGAAGTACCTAACCAAAGAAAGAATTTACCTGAGATTTATTTACAATTTAAAAAGTACTAAAAATGAGCACGTTAATTTAAAATAAATAAATAATTAAATAGTGTTTTAATCAATGGTTCTAAGTGGGTAGGTAACTAATGTAAGAAATGTCGTAAATGAATGACAGCTACAGATAATTAAGATCACGTGAAGTCGCCCGTTTGTCATAGACTTATTTTGCAGATACCTACGTTATTCGGTTTTTAATTATTTTATTTAGTCAGTTTCCTATGTATTCTCGTATTATTCGTAGCTTCATTCAAATTACTGAACTAAGGATGCCAAATTAAACTGTTACTGTATTTTTTTGTTTTACCTCATTATAGGAAATTTTGCTCCTTGTATATGGTGGTTAAAATACTCAATTATCAAAAAGTGTAATTCCTTGTAGTCTTGTTATTCTGGTTATAACGTTCCTATAAAACTTACAATAGCGGAAGCGGCATTGCCATTTAGAAAAAAGAAGCTATTTAAATCCCCATACCTAATTACATTCGATAATTCATTATAGTATCATAGCACATGAAATATCGAACCAAACAATTTTAATTGATTAAAATATGGGTATTAAACCTTTCGTGTGATAATTTTATAACAATTTCAATGTTCTAAAAACTGGGACTATTAACTTTTATGTGTCGGTTTCAAACGCTCCTAAAGAATAAAGTGTAGTCAATGAGCCTGCGATTGCGCACACAGGCCGATTTTATAGCCTTGTTCACACCGAATAGTATTGTGAGAATTTAATTCAGCTTCTATTTATTTTACTTTACTTTGCGAAGATCTTGCGATAAGCGAGATACTTAAACTTTAAAACTTACACATAAACAGTGTAATAAAATAAAATGTGACGATCAACTTATCAAAACAACCATTTGGTTAGTAAAATACTTCTTGGGTGGCCATGAGTGGCTGAAAAATCGCAGTTGTACTATTTTTAAACACAAAATCTAAAATATTCATAAAATTGGCTCGTTTTTATAGTCGCTAACAAGAAATAAATATAAAGAAAGCGTGAAGTCACATATTCGATTACTGACTAAACATGAAAACTAGTTGTCTGAAGGTGGAAAGGTATATGTAGTTTATAGACAGGAGATGTCAGCTGTCTCTATGCCAAGCTTAAGGGTCTGACGGAAGATACGTCGAACGTATCGTCTTTAGTATGGTCGACGCACTAACGCATCATCGGTTAAGTGTGAATGTTTGGATATTTTATGATCTATTTGACTGTTTCTGCGTTGCGCGACTGACGATATGTGGCGTATCTTCCGTCAGATGTGAACCGATCCTAATAGGTCCGCTTCTCGGGGTCGAATTACTTGTGTGACAGTTGTTAAAATGTCATATTTTCTGCCCTAAGGTTGAACTTCACCACCTCTGGTTGACTGTTAGAGAATGCCTAAGGCATTAAGTCCGCCTTTGTACATTTGTTGCAAAAAGTTTAAATAAATAAATAAATAAACTACTATGTATGAACGGTGTTTGCGACTTATTTGCGGGCAAAAGCTATAAATTTTATATTGGATCTTTGGTAAAGTTAAAAGGAACAGCTAATAAGTAGCTAATGCAGAAAGATAAATAATAAAATCGTTGCAATTTGCATCCCCGTCAAGCATTCAATTCGCTACAGTCTGCACCTTCAAGCTTGCCTGCATTAGACATAAACGCGCTCCGGCGACCAATTATCAACTTTGTAAAAACTTAACCGACCAATCAAACGCCTACTGAAACACGGATCCGACCAATCAAAATAGTCCAAGCAAAGTAATTACGATTAGTAACGCTGCCTCGAAGAACACCGTGAATAATCCTTAATATCCGGTCACCCACCTACTAATAAGACACCTCGATCGAGAGTACCGAACATCTAATTATCTAATTTGAAACAGCCCAGTACTTACGGTAGAAAATGTGTAATAACATATTGGACAAAAAAGTAATTGGATAACCGTTCGTAGAAGTGAATATTAACTGTATTTAATTATAATATCGAACTCTCAATTTAGCCATTAATAACCAATCATAATATTATAAATTATTTATTGCCGCAACAATTATTACGTAAGTTTAAAAAAGAACACCTACTCTCTGTCCTTTGTTAAGAAAATATAATTAAGTTATAATCATTACGTTATACAGTTAAGTGTCCTGCACTTATAAGGTAATTAAAATACCAGTAGAACCGTTCGGTCGTAACTCGAGGTCTTCCTTAACAGTATAATTTTATAGACCCGCCATTTATATTAGACCAATTAACGCAAATGCATACTAGGCTATTAGGAATGTTAGAAAGATAACAATTGTGCCTACACACTGACGTTTTACAGGACAATGAACTGTAAATGGGCCATGTACTTTGATACCTACAAGTAGTCGCGTCATTAATATTAACATTGTGCGCGTGAGTCGCGACTGGGTCACAATGTCATATGTATCACTGGTCTTTGAATACTTAATGAGTAATTAATTATTTTGACGGCATCCAATCTAGAGGTCTGAAATAATATTGAAAAAAGAGATCGGTTATCTGCTGGCTTGTGACCAGTGCAATTTCCATAACATAAATAGCCTATAATATCCGAAGGGTTAGGCAGAGGTGTGCCCATTAGTACACCCACTTTTCGCCAGTTATGTTTAAGTTCCATATAATAGCTAGCGCTATTCCGTCAACCGGGCACAACTCTAAACTCCGAGGTTGTTACTGAGAAATTCCTGATGAAAAAACACAATAACACTTCGCCCGACCTGGGAATCGAACCCAAGACCTCATACTCAGCAGTCGCAAATATATAATACACCAACGAGGCAGTCATGATTCTATATTAAATTAAATGTGTGGCATTGTTTCAGGACCGCAGTTGGCCCGGTGAACGACATAATGCACAGGAATGGCAGCACGTAGCTGGTACGAGCGTATCGCTGTACGCCGCGTACTACGACGAACGGGCTCCGCAACGCTACGTGCGTATCCTCGCCACCTTTCATGGTACGCAGATATTCTTAATTTCTATATACGAGGAGGATGTTAAATAGGGTACTTATTATTACGTTCTCTTGTGTTGTGGTATAATTTTAAAAAAACCTTCGTAGATTTGATTCATTAATTTGTTGCTCTTATGAAGAAAGAAAACAGCGACAGTCCTAACACGTAACGCCATCTATCGAGCCCGGCGTTAAACTAAGCCTTTGTCAATTAATTTTATTCTAATAATACAAAAAAACAGCATTTTATGGTCAATAATACATATTTACTTTAATGAAGCACTAATAATGAAGATTGATATAGTCTCTCCCCAAATGAATGTTGCGTGGATCTACGACGGAACTCTTAAACATAAATCATTTATCTATCCCTATACTTAACCACTAACTAAGCAAGTTACATAATAATCGCTAGCTTCCACTTAAATAATAAGTTGCAAAATGGCTATCTATTACTTATATGGTCCATCTAATTTGTGGTAGCCTTCCTGCAACATTGTATGACCGCAGTAAAACATTAGCGCCTTCATAATAATTGACAGGACATCGTCACATGCAAAGGGTTAATGACACTTAATTAAAAGTTACGCACGTTATATGAATTATTCAAGTTCCACATGCAGCCATTTTTTCGCAATTAGTTTCTATAATCATAGTAAACTAACTGGTTCCGTATAACTTGCAATCGAGCCCACATGCTATGCTTAGCAGTTTATGATATTAGATAAGTAAATACTTCTGCAAATCTTCTCAAATGAAATCTTAAAGAGCACACACCACTTACGATATCAAATATGTTCTAACCATATTTGTTAAGTTAGTGCTTTTCCATCAGATTTAGCATACCTTCTCATATACCTACATGATGTTATCTGGTCTCGCCCCACGCAAGCGCATCGTGAACTTCAAGCTTTTCAAAGTTTTAAATTTATACATAAACTTAATCAGCAATTAAGTTATATTTGTTTGTAGCGGATCGCACGCGCGTCGCCGCGAGCGCTCCTGTCCTCCTGTCCTGCCCCGCCAGTACGGACGCGTGTAATTATATTCTTCCTACTCATACGTTCCTCCCTAACGATTCAAGACGATCATATTGAAATATGCCAACAACTCTAGTTTCTTGGGAATCAATTTAAAAATAAAATTATCTACATAAAATTTTATGACATAAACATGCGTGCTTGAATATATCGTACAATGCAGAATTTGTTTAACACGCCCCATAATTTCACACCCTGGGCGTTTTTTTACTTCATAACTTCTTATTCTGTTTTGCAAACAACATTTTATAAGTTTATACTGTCTTCTATAATACACATTTATGAGAAAACAATAAAAATTGACCGACCCTTTAACGCGAACAGATAAAAAAGTTTGCTGCCTCGCCCACTTTAAAAAAATAAATAAAAGCCAGGTAAACAAAATAATCTCGGTCAATAAAGACATCAGGGAAATCTCAAGTACTGATAAACCAACGCCATAATTACCGGAGTTTGTGATAGCCGATCGCCAGTCCTTATTTTCTCTGCATACAAAACAAAAAAGCTGCAACGTTCGCAACTTAATCAAGGTAGAGATTTTTTTGTTTTAAGATTTGTGCTACCAATAAGTCACGTAAGATGTCTCATTAAAATGGTGCTAGTATTAAGTATAGTTTGTAGAAGTATTTTTTTAACACATTTAAACGATTTAAAGTAACAAAAGCTTGGATGGAAAGTGCGCGGCCGGCGACAGTGCGCGGCCCGATAAGCTCACACTCATTTGTCACTGGAGGCGAGCGTACGCGTCGTGTAAATTCCTTCCCGGCCGAGATAAACCCACCCAACTCCTATGTTGTGGTGAGGAATGAGAGACGGATTAAACACTGGCCCTTCCCGCTGCCTTTCGCTTTTACGTTTTGTATTTGGTTTGGCAAGATTGTTTGTCGATTTTATAGCTCCCTTTTGCGGTTAAAAATAAACGTGCTTATTGAATTCAGTGGTTGGGTTTCAACTAACTTTTTATTTAACTGTTCCATCATTTTAAATTACTTATCTGCAATAACATAGTTTCAGCACTCTTTGATTTAATTAAGTCTCTCATAATTATAGCTATTGGATAAATGATTTTATGTGTTTCAGCAACAAGGTTAGACCGCTACATAACGTTACATTCATGACCCCCTTATTATAGTTACGATTCTTGTGAAAAGCTCTAAACTTGAAGACTACTTCGAAGTCAAACAACTGTAAAGCCCATCCACCTATAAAAACGTTAGTAATACACAACAAAAAGGGAATTGCTTCGGCCGTATCCACTAGGAAGGTGCACCATCCTGATCAGACAAGCCTGTAATTGAAGCACCGTTTTAATGACAGTTCCTCGCAATGCACCGCAAGTGTACCCGAGGAAATCATTTCTACAAATTACTATTATATAAGTCCAAGTAATGGAGTTTCTCTATATAAATTATGAGTGTCGGGAAGATGGTAGAAACGGTGCCGGCGAGCACTTTTCGTTCACTCACATCTCACTTAACTGTAGGAGCCATTTTATTTTCTCATAATAATTATTATATTTATCTCCGTTTGCTCTATACTTAGAATCTAGACATGTTTTGTAGTCTCTTTTTCATATTTAGTAAATATTTATATTTCTTTAACAGGACGTAATTATTCAATTGAAGATACACTATTCTGTCAAACACGTTCGGGAAACGGAGATTCAATTGAAGATACGGTGGAGGTTGTTGCAGCGAAACCTTTGGAAATATGGTGGTACAAGTGGGACATTACGTTATCAGAAGTTGATACCCCTTTGCTACTGTCATGCCCTCTAACAGAACCTCTGTATGGCCCTTCAGTGGTATCAGTTGTAACAGAACCCTGCGATGACCCTACAAATGCATTCCGATTGGAACCTAATAACGAAAAGAATAAAAGAGCAAGAATGTTCACAATTTGTGTCAAAGATATGAACTTTGATAAAGATATATCACAAAGCTTAGTTGAATGGATTGAAATAAATAAAATACTTGGTGTAGATTTGATAGATATGTATGTAGATGAAGTAACAGAAAAGACAAAGAGAGTTCTACTGCACTATCAAGATAAGGGTCTTGTTAGACTATTTCATGTTCCTATTAAGCATAAGTCGGAAAGGTCTCTTTGGCAACGAAGGAGAGATCATATTATAACTTATAATGATTGTTTATACAGAAATATAAAAGAATCTGAGTATATTGTTCCACTGGACATTGATGAGGTAATTTTGCCAAAAATTGCAGATACATGGCCAGAGTTACTTAATCGTCTAAATAAATATGGTTGGCAGTCTTCACAGTATTCTTCTATAATGATACAAAATGTGTTTTTCTTTGACTTCATGCAAGGAGTTGATAAATACAGCATGGATGGCAGGGGAGTAAAGAGCAAAATTTACGTCAAAAGAGACGATGTACGGATTAAAAAACCCAGTAACGTAGAAATAGATGAAGTAGAATTAATAGTAGATTCTAATTATTTAAGCAATGAAGTCATAGATGATAAAGAAGAAGATGAAGTGCTATATAAGAAGTACAAATCTAGGTGTGGTAGTGAATTGTCTACACCTAAAATAGCTAAACACATAGTAAGGTCGGCGATGATTAGTCCTATAGGATACTACAGCAAGAGTTGGATGTTGACTAAAAAGGTTCTAACAGCATTCAACCATTACCCTTTGAAAAGCCTCGGGGCGTCAGGGTCCGTTGGCTGGTCAGCACCCTTAAATGAAGTGCAGCTCAATCATTATAAGGTGAGAACTAAAGTAACTATTTTATTATTCTCGCCTTTGTCTATAAAGTAACTAATCACTGTGCCAATTGCTTTACAAGTGAAGAAAATCAGTTTACCGAGACGAAGTTTCCCCATGACGTTTTTTGTGCCAATTCAAATTCGTTTAGTGATGATACATAATGCATAGCTGACTGTCAGCACAATAACCCTAATAATTTCACCACTAAATGCCATCGCGTCCACAAATAACTGTACCTACCTGCACACAGAGGGATATTTAGCTCACGTTTTCAAATATTTCTCTAATAAATAAGGGCAATGTTGTGAGGTTATAATCACGTTTGCAGGAGTCGTGCAACACGACGATGGTGGTCGAGTGCGCGCGGTATGGGCGGCGCGCGCGCATCGACCGCGCCGCGCTGCGCCTGCGACGCCGGCTCACGCGCGCCCTCGCTGACGCCATCTGCATCGGAATAAATGTTATCATCTGAGATTTGTCGATTTATTTTCCTATTCAATCTTCATTTAATAGGCAATCATAATTTGCTTAAAAGTGCTGTAACTGCTTCTGTGCTGCAATCCTGAAAGTGAAATTTAGGAAACTACTGCTATAGCAGCATGTTTGTTATCTTCAAAGCAACACTAAATATCTTTCTTCTTAAATTCGATAAAATAGTAAACGACAAATCTTTCAATAACCATCTAACATTTTTAAAATTTACCTGTTGTTTGTCAACAAATACATGACAAAAGTATTTGACAAAATTAAGTCCTAAATTTTTCTAAAAACATTAAATATAATCCTTCGTTTATAAAATGACATTCGTAAGCAAACATATAGATATACCTACATATATAGATAATAAGTATACAATAACAAAGCAGGCTCTAACCCCACACGATCAAATGCATGTATTATGCAAAACACTGGACATTCCCTATATGGAGGATCACAGATATTTAAAATATAGAACTGTACGGGTCCTGCCACGTGGTTCGTGGAGACTTTTTACATGTACCTACCTACATGCAAGAAGTACTTCTTAAATATTTATGAAGAGGACTATGAAGACATCCATCAGATGTAAAACACGATTGATAGCACTGTCTCTAGGATTGACCATAAACAGAGCGGCGGGTTTTGATTTAGATAAATATGGCATTTTGAATGTGGATGTCAAATAGGTATTCAGCTTTAAGTTTTTATTTTAAATCCGATACATGAAGCTTTACTTCACAATCTATTTTTGATCTCTTCCAAATATGGAGAAGATTAATAATCTTCACGGTTGAGCTGAACCGGAGTACCAAATGGACGTGCAGAAGATCACAGATGGATTATGGTGTTCTCATAATGAAAGTATTTATGATAAATAATAAAAGGCTGTTGCTGCCTCGTAAGTAATAAATCTTAGCCACATTTTACGACACTCGGATGCAGCGAATGTGCAGAAATATTTTCCGGATATTGCTAGACCTATTGACAAAAGGAATCTAACTTATAGTATTTGAGACTAATAATAATATAAGTTCAAACTCTTAAATATGACTTATACCTATAGTCCTATAGGACTGTATTGTTAGGTTTACTTTAGCTTAATGTGATGTGTGCGCCTGCGATGGACATGTCAGGCACATGTTTTGTTGGAAAATAAGTTGTTACAAACTATGGAACCACTTATTTTCCACATGTTTCATACAAATAAATACATCACACACACATTCACACTTCTTTTTGTTCATCTATAAACTTATGAGTGCTTCTAAAAGTGTCCTAAAGGAAAGACAGACAGGGCAACGTAATTTTTTCAAAAATAATTCAAGACAATTCCTAGTCTAAATATTCTAAGCTCTATAACTAAGTTAAATCACAATAATTTTGCGTAAATGTATATGATCGACCACATTGCGTAGCTTCGTGTTCAGTCTGGCAAAAAAGTAACGTCCGAGAATAGTCGTGTGTGACGAAATAAATCTGTAATGTGATTGTAATGACATGTCCCCACACACTAGCGCATTATACAAACTGTACGTGACGCTACGATCTATCACGTTCACGTGGTACTAGAACTAAACGGTAAATCGCCGTGAGTAAAGGATCAATTTTCTGAAACAATATCTTTATGTAAATTGCCAGTTAAAGCCGTGTCTGAATCAAAGTCAGCCTCAGGCCACAAAAGGTTTACGAGAAAGTAAATCTTGATTAAGATTTTACCGTTAAGAGAATTTTTATATCCTTTTATTCCGACAAAATTAAATAATCCGAGTTCTTATTATTTTACCTTTTATGTTTATGTTTATAAAATTTTGAATTTAAGAGAGAGCAAAAGTTGAATAAAATATCCTTCATGCTTTTATTTTTCCATATCTAATCGTAAATACTACGTCGTTGTGCCGGGCACTACACACGGCGAGCGCTGCCCGCCTCACGTAATGCCCTCGTATCTGTCTATAGGATTACACTTTACGCACCTCGGTCGCGCCGGACGCCCGCCACCGAACAAATACCCTTACACGACCTACATGTTATTACCATGTTCGGAACCTGAATGTAAAATAGCGCTAAAAATCACAATAATCAACATAAAAAGCGTTTCAGTCGGAGTGCAAATTAAACGCCGCTAAAGCTCCAGCAATTTATTACTGTTTAACTATCGCGTTATATTCACATGCGGACGAACTAAAAAGTTCACCGTAAACTGATTTATTCAATAGAATATTATCAACAGTATTTAGGGATACATTAACATTTTATGAGCTTGTTCAATAAATAGTACGATGCATTATGCAACAGTGAAGAATTCATAACATTACATACACGAAGGTGAATTAATCTCGATCCTTTCAAACCTGTACAAAAAAAGATGCATCAGAATTACTAAGCACACATTATTCAACTACTCAGTGATTCGTAACGACCGTTCATGCAACTGGATACGAAATATATTCAAGCAAAGGTCAGGAATAAACTCTTAGAACAATAAGATGGACTGTCTGTAGTATTTCAGCGAGTAAAGCCGTCACCTCATCCTTCGTCTAGAGTTTCGAGCTGAGCTGCACTGATTCATTTACAACGACAGATACCATCACCTAGTTTATTGGACATTGTGCGTACGTTCCGATGGACCGATAAGCTGATACCGTGTTCGCCACGGTAATCAATTACTACCGCCTACCTACGCGCTCCCATTCAATAGCGAAACGTTTTTATTGCCGCTCCCGACGCCGCGAAAATTAAACACTCGTTACTTTTTCAGATGCACGATAAAAGTACGATTGAATTTAAAATATTATATTCAATTTACTTTGTTTATTTAGGACTGAACTGTGAGTTAATTTATGTAGACTTTTGTATTGCAGCCTTTAATGCGTCTGTGGACTGCACAAAATAAGTGTACCAAGAGAGTAAATAACAGTCCATGGGCTGGCTTAGGTGTCGTTCGCTTGGAAGTTATCAATCATAGAGGTACAACTGGTGTAATCAGCATCACAGCCATCATCAAGCTACACCCAAACGGTATTTATGGAATTGAAACGTGTTTCGTTCGACACCCGTCAATCATGCGACTCAAATGGTTGGTTAGACGCTGAACATAAATTAGATGTCAGAGATGAACCAACTCGATAGACTATCATTTGGGATTACGAAAATAGCATTCAAGTACTTTAACTGAGGCAATCATTTGATGGAATATTCATTTTCTTTGCATGAGTCGAGCAAGTTAATGATGAATAAGAATGTGAACCTGTCGATGGTCAGAAACACATATAAATAAATGATAAGATCGATATGTGAAACAATGTTAGCAATATATCGATAATGGAAGAGCCGGTCACTACCGACCCTTTCATTAAGAGCCGGTAGTGATGTGCCTCATTGTCCAGCAGTCGATAGGATCAGTCCACTTACTGCGCGCGATGGGAGATAGTGCGGTGTCAGTGGTGGCCATTACAATTACGATGCCTCGCATTTTAGTGACGTAATTTCTGTGAATTAGCATGAGCAAGGCCCCCTGTACGCCGACGCATGCACCCACTTAGAGCCAGGATACAAGAGGCAGTGATTTACAATCAACTAACAGATGCAATCGCCTCACTCACGTAGTGGCAATAAGCACGGATTCGCGACGCGCCCACGGGTTTCCTTTGACAAATAAAAATACGGAATATAAGCGCAAAAAACAAACCTTTCTTTTAATGATACATTAAAGAGGAATTAATTTTGACTATCAAGACATATAGACCCTTTCGGCCTTATTTGATGATAACAAGCAGTATATAGACATCCTGATGGCTATTACAACTAAAATGGTATTAGAAAATTGATGGTCTTGCGTTCCAGCATTATTACAAGCTAATCATTCATGAAGTTTCATCTGGCTATCATTAAAATAGTTGTCTGTCAGGAAAGCCTGGGGTTAGTACCTATATTAATGGCGTGTCAGTCATCGTTGATGAATGTTTGGTATCGACGTGCTGCGAGTTAGGTGGCCCATCTATTGCCACGAGCTATTTTTATATTTGATTGGTACATACACTCTCACCTTAATCTCCTAAACTTGTATGTAGGTTTCACTATCTGCCACGAACTTGTACCCTGAATCCTGATACATGACTCTCTGGCTAATGATTACTTTTAGTGAACTGTGATATAAATGTCCCATTAAAATAATTTTCAAAGAATTTACATAATTTCCAAAAGGTAATAAAAAAATAAACATATTCTCAAATAAGATTGTTGTTATTATCGATTTAAAACGAACAATAGTAGATGCAGCTCGTAAAATTTCCCCATCAAAATTATTGACGCTTTCTCTATAGTACGTGCATGTATCCTGTATTATATATGCAAGTAACAGTACAAAAGTAAGTAGGTAGGACCTATCATATCATTCACATCCAATCAATGATTGATTTATGGCTCAGACATGAGTCAGCCGCATCAGCTTGCTTTCGCGCTGAATACCAAATGACTCCCGCCACAAGTTAGTACTAAATTATCTTTCTTACCTACATTGACAGATCCCTATTAATATATTTCTTAGGATAATATTTTGAGAAGGAATCCTAAATGCTAATTTGAGTCTTCGAATGAAGGAATAAAGTTGAGTCTAGGGTGATGGAAAGTCAGCATGATAATTTTGAAGTCGCACTTTACATCTTTCATGTAGCAGAGTAGTAAATTATAAGTAAATGACATACGAGGCATGGTCTGGCTGACTGAATGCAATCTCAGCTCCTATGTAGATTAAATCCGTGATAAAACGAACATTCCATATTGAACTTAACTGAAACCGAATAGCTACTATACATTATTGCAGGGATGCCGAGGAAGATCAAATGGATATGCAATATCACAATAGGTTTTTAACAGTCAATTTAATAGCTCGATCGTAAAGTTGTGAGGGCCCCTAGGATTAATGCGTTTTTAAACTGCATTGCTCCAATTTACAAGTCTAAAAATATTAACCCTGTCGGTAATAAAATGTTAGCCCTGTAGTTAAAGACAATTTCGAAATTACTTTGTTTCAAGCTTTAACAAGAACAGGCACATTTATTTGCATAATTCATATTTAATTTTGCTGAAGTACCTACTGGACACGTCATGTAGGTGGTTAATTAAGGCAAAAACGCTAATGAGCGATGTGGCACGTCCCGAGCCCTGCGCAGGCGGCGACGAGACGTGCGCCCGCGTCGCGCGACGCTCCCGACAATTGTCTCCTCCAGATAGTACTCAGAAGTTCACCCTCACAGCTCCGTAATTCCACATAATAACATAATTACATTGTTGTCGGCAGTTCCTTGAACATTTAACAAGTTTTGTGTAAAATGCAAATTAAATTCGTCATAATTACCGAAGGCCCTTCAAAAACATGCTCAATGTGCGTATTTTTTTAGCTTGAGCTTGATATTTTTATACCAATTTGCATACGCGATAAAGAAAAATAAGAATTGCCAACCTTAGTGTAACTCAACAAAGAGTTGTTTGAGATCCATCGTAATTTAACTTTAATAAAAATAAAAATCACATCATGTACAGACATTTCCAATTTGTCATACTATAAAAGATCGTAAAACCTTCAAATACAAACAGAAATAAAGGACATGCTCTCTTATTATAATAACAACGAATTGGCGTCGAGTTATATTAGCCCTCGCATTTAGAGTCGGCATTAAACTTAATTTTATTATAGTGGACAACCGCCGTAAATGTCGTTGTTAGACAACGCTTTTAACTGCACGCCACAAAAAACCAACCCAGTTTACAATAGTGCACTAACAATCACTGTAATGATGCAGAAGGTATGTGAGCACATAATTGGCAGACACCCGGGAGAGATGCCCTCACTTTCAAGCCTAGCCATGGAACATTAAAATTACGAAACAGCCCGTTTACAACTTCACATGAGTCTATTGGTCACCATAAAACCAGGGTAGTTGGTCTCACGAGTCATACAGGATCGTATAATTCAACTAGCACCTTTTAAACGAAAGTTAAAGCTTGTTAAACAATTACCTCCTCTAGCATCTTAGTAAGCAATGCCCATTTGTGTATACTACGTATCATTTTAAAACTTTGCACAAATATTAGCTTCTCTCTTTGCAGATACAGCCTTAGAAGACATTCACGCGGCTGAATAAACACATCAAAGTTCCAATGACACGGCGCTAATGGTCAAGTCATGGTTGATTGCGTTCCACAGGCTAAGAATTGCGATCTTGCTTTAGACTGCCAGTATTCCTTATCGGACCTCCCGGTCTAAGTAAAAGGAAAAGTTTTTACGTATCGCAGATTGTTTCAACGTTTGAGAAATACTGTAATAAAAAGTAAGAGCCTTTTGTAATTTTACAGAATGAAACACTCCCTTGCTTATGATTAATTCAAGATTCAAGACATTTTGCGAAATAAGAAGACACTTTCTCAGCAATAAAGTTCTTTGAACATTCAGATTAGATATTAATGAATATGATTTTGCGTTGCAGTGGCTGTCTATCCAGACTGGACCGGGTACATGCAGTCAATGCACTATTGAAATTTATCGTATCCTGCGAATCTACCGCCTCCGAGGCTAGGAAGGGTCGTCGACCTAGGAACGGCGTTAGGATACCTAGGTCGGTAGGTACAGTTTAGGTGCGCGGGCTGGATAGCACGACGAACCCGGATGCCTTGCATTTATTATACGACTACAACATTTATTTACTATTGTATGGAACGATCTACATTAGCGCAGTTTCGTAAACAAAGCGAGGATTTGATAATTCTGTTTGCTCGGAAGATAGTCTAATCATGTTTGAAGTAAGTAACTAAACTTAGATAACGTTTAATGACGGTAAACAAAATAAACTAATTTACTTTGTATTTTTTTGTTGTCAGTGAACATGATGTTAGAGTATAGTTAAGTACTTTTATTTTCTTCTGGTACATAATAATATATTAGTGTAGAAACAAGACGTCTCACACAGACAGGTGACTAGCACTTGAGCAGCATTGCCTACAATTGATTTCCTCTCAGCCAAACAACCGGCAATATGTGCGAAAATATACGATACACGTACGAATGCACTCATTAGGAAGCGCACGACTGACTCAACTGGGTCTCTTTGAGTTCCTTCCTTTGTTGCAAATGTCTGGATTTACGATTACTGTCTAACCGCAAAGTAGGTAATAGATGTAATATAGATACCTATTAAGTAGGTACAAAAGCAAATTCGTCAAGTAAGTGTTACAGAAAGTTTTCTTTTTTTCAATAAACACGAATCAGGATCTTCCAGTCAGTCAGAATCAGTTAGTCTAATTAAGTAATTTTTAATAGATACAAATACCTACTACGTATTTCTGGGTATTACCTCGAGATTTCGGGATACGCTATAGAACTGCTTACAATAATTTGACACATATTTACATAATACAACTGACAAGATTTTCGGTCAGAAATTGGAAAAAAAGTGCAACTAGGGCTTTAAAAAAAATAACTTTTTACTTTCGCTTTCTAAAAGATCAATCAAGTCCCTATAAATTATTTAAAAAATCTAATGTCATTTGTTGCGGCTTTGTAATTGATTATGCAATCAGAAACCCTTTAGTGTCCAAAGACACTTATTTTGTTCTCCCATGGGCCAATGGTCAATGCACTATTCTATAGGAAGTGAATTAAAGTTCTTGAAAGTCAATATGCCATAACAATATATCACGGAACATGGGGCATTAATGTAATGATGGTAATTCCGCGTTAGACCATAAAATGGCCAGCTACGTCTAAAGAAATTCAATGTAACGATTTTTACATGTAAGGCTGTCTCCACATGCAACTATCTTAACTATAAAAGAAAAGTATCTATACCTACAATACGGTTCACTTTTGCCTTTCAATTTGGATGAAGCAATCAAATTGGATTGTGCAAACACAAAACAAAAATAAGGCTTTGATTTTTATTCAGATAAGTTATAATAAGAAACAAGATATATATAGCGTACTTATATTAATACAAGCTTCTGACCGCGACTTCGTCCGCGTCAAAGTTGGTTTTTCCATCATGGTGTGCTATAATCTGAAAACTATTGTGATACAACATATTATATGATATTTCATTTAGGTAGATAAGTATATCTCAATTATCTTTATTTAGCTAACCTAAACAGTAACTTAAGCAATTCTGAATGTGCTTTTTCTACTTTCACTAGAATCTTATACTTAAAACAATTTACTTTTCCTTAAATACTTAGAAACATTATCTTTATACAAAAGTTCAAAGAAAAAAAACAACACGACTGCTAGTTGACTACTCAATTCGAAACAAAGACATTGTAAGGTTTTATCATATCGCTCATTATACATTTGTAAAAAATCAGTTTCTATAATATTATTATCTCCATAATGGATGCAGCCCACCTTAATGCATCAATGGTCAATGCTCTTACGCAGAACATTTCCATAAACGCCGCATTTAGGAACAAGCTCTCGTTTCACATAATAATGGGATCCATTTGGTTCTCTCTTGATAATAACTAAAGATTGTTTTATTATAGTACACAACAGACACATCATAGCAGACATTATAACATTTGCTAATAGTACGTACATGAGAAAGTATAATGGTTCTCTTTTACATAACTTCGTAAAGTACCTCCGTTATGACTCAAGACTTAATTTACAAGTCTTGGTAATGCATTTTATTACAGCTATCAAACGTCTGCGAAACTAAAATGCTAAGTGCATACTAAACACTATAAAAAGCTAATCTATCAAACAGAGTTCATAGTGAACAGACATAACATGACTTCTCTCTCTTATCTAGGAGGAACAAAAATTTCTAGTTTTTATAAAATTCAATTCGAAATAGATATTGCTCGTTGTTATGTATAAACAAGGAGTGCCCATCCGGCCGATATTTCCCGGACTTGTGTTTTCAAAAATAGCGAGAAACCGGAATATCTTTGTGTTATTCCCGAATAATTGAAAGATAAGCAAAAAATTTAAATAGTTAAAATTTAAACGATGTTTTCATTATTATTGTTTACAGATTTTTTCTCAGTCGCGTCCGAGCAAAAATCATAGTTTCACCTAAATGTCCGGAGCTTTTCGTCGACAATTTAAGTGATGGCAGCCCTTTAACATATGATAATATGACAAACAGACTAAATTACAATTGGAAATCAGTTAACGCAAATATCGAAAAAGTAAATAAGTAGGCTTTACGTCCATTCTTTTGCCCGCTGCAGGTACTTATGAGAAAAGTAATAAACATTAACACTTCATCATGATTGTATTCGATGCATTGGTTGGCTTCGTCCCGCCATCTTGAGGCAGTTCTTGTTCTACGTCTATTGAAGTGCTAACAATGGTTACATTATTCAAGCGTGATTGATCACTTGATCTGGGAATGGATCCGATTGAATTAAACACAAATTGTTTGAGCTGCTTGTCATCAATTAAATCCAAAGTATTTGCAGAAGGTACTTGAATTGTTTACAATACAATACAACTGCGTTGTGTGTTACATTATCTGCATTGTCACCCTACTTGTGTGCACTGAGTTGGAAAACTGTTACTAAGCTGCTCTGAGCCTTTAATTACTATTACCATATTTTCTATGCTCCATGATTTAAAAGAACATTAGGGTATATTCAAATCCCCCCTGTGCTCTAACTTACATGAAACTGTTACTGTTGTACCGGGCCTATCTTAGACAATATGATCGGTACTCAGCCTAAAAGGCCCAAAATATATCGAACTTGCAGGAAGAGAAGCCTCTTTTATAAGTCAAACCCATAGTATTAAACGTGTATTGTCTACATGTATTCATTCTATCCCCCCACATCATCACACAATACATCACGGTAGAATATCCACTTATATTTCGTGTGGTGTGAGCACAACTGCACAATGTATCTCACAAGCGAGTGGGCGGACTGCGCTAAGTGAAATAGGAGTTGACGCCTCCGAACGTCGGCGTTAGTATTTTATTTCATTAGAGTCCGTGTTTATGCACGTACCCTTCCTACACGTTCTAAAGGCTTAGCCAGACGACGGACAGCCAGATTTATTATGGTGCGTTTAAAAACGGCTACATTATATAAGATTGAATGCCTTGGCGGGGCCATTTTTAAAAGACAATGCGAAAAGGACGTGAGAATAATATCGTGGTAGAAACCCTGGCATGAAATTGAAGGTGAAATAGATACGATCATAATAATTATTTTTTGGATATTCGGAAACATAACATAACATCACGCCTGTAATCCCCGAAGGGTTAGGCAGAGGTGTACCCATTAGTACACCCACATTTCGCCAGTTATGTTTTTTTTTAGTCCCATGTAATAGGGGGCGAGCCTATTGCCATCAACCGGGCACAAATCCAAAGTCCGAGGCTGCTACTGAGAAATTCCTGATGGAAAAACCCAATAACACTTTGCCCGACCTGGGAATCGAACCCAAGACCTCATGCACAGCAGTCGCGCTTACGACCACTAGACCAACGAGACGAGGCAGTCGCCAAGAGGAAGGAGGATATTCGGAAGTGTAAACTATTCCTGCTGACTACTACTGCATGTATACTCGCCGCTGTGGCATACACATAGGTAAAGCTATTACTTTAATGAGTGCAGTTTGTATTCCATGCAACACTACATTCACTTACTAGTCAGACCACCTTTGCTATCTACGAGATGTCACAATAAAACACACACGGGAAAAACGTTGCAGTTCATAATTTGACATGTTCATTTTTAATGAGTCTCCATACTATTACGAATGTGATTCAGTACAATGATAATAAAGATTACTGGGCTGTTAGAATGTGACTGGGGACAATGAGCTTAAGACCGCTTTCCGCAAATCTTACTACCCATCTACCTACCTATCTTACTACTGTTTTAAATGCGAAAGTTTAGACGGATGTTTGTTACTCAATCTCACCAGAACGGCTAAATGGATCTAGATGAAATTTGGCGCAGAGATAGATTACAGTCTGGAATAGCACAACGGCTACCCCAATTTTTGCCTCGGAAAAATGTACGATTCAAGTGAAATAATTTATATACATTGTCGCGGGCATAAAGATATAAAAATGTTAAATACTACTACCTACCTACATGCATCACAAAGCGGAACCTGAGAAAACTTTTTTGACTTAAGCAACATTTTCTTGGAATATTTAAATGCCAATAGTGAAATAATGGTAAGCCTAACGCCAAACCAACTCACGCAAGCTAATAGCTTTATCTAAGACTGATACACAAGCGACGCGAATTACATCCAGTATGGACCAGTGTGGGCTACTGTGGATACGGGTACAGTTGCAATAGGTGTTGATACTGCCCACACTATGTACAATCTTGCCGGAAACATTTAACTGTCCCTCCTAAGGTAAATGTATATTCGTTAAGTCAGTAAATGCGACTTGTCTATGCAGCTACATAATGACGTATTTCTACTTGGCTATGTTAGCACAGCTACTGCAGTCGTGTCTTGATACTAAGTTAGGAGGACATTTTAGTTTAGCTAGATTACGAAATAGTACGGTTGATCGATTAATTAAGATAAACTAACATGCTATCTACCTCACTCTTTAGATAGATAACAACATTTTTAAGGAGACACTTATTATGTTTATATGCATCAACGTTTAATATTGTGTAATGTTCAATTAAAAGTAATGCAAAGTAAGCATTATATTTAAATAAAATAATAAATATCTTGGGACAACTTACACACGGCTATCTGATCCCAAGCTAAGCAGAGCTTGTGTTATGGTAACCAGACAACTGATATACATACTTATATAATTTATAAATACATACATATTATAGATAAATCACACCCAGACACAGAACTAACAATCATGCTCATCACACAAAGTTTGTCCTGGGTGGGAATCGAACCCACGACCTCCGGCTTAGCAGTCAGGGCCGCTAACCATTTTCGTTCCTGCATCCTCGAGATTTACGTTATTCACATACTCACCAAAGCAATCATCACATTTTTAGAGATAAACTAAAATATAAAAATAAAGATACTTATAACATTCAATGACTCCACCTGACCCCGCCTGTCAGCCAACATCAGATAAGTTTGTTCGTATCCTAAATTCCACTACCTATCACTTTTTTCCATAACAATAAAACAAACTCAAAACACGTAACCTGCATGTCAACGACGCAAGCGCATTTACATTATGATCTACAATAACGATAACATACCACATCTCAAGAATTCCGTTACAAAATATGATAGCAAGAAGTTCATACATAGTAGACTAGACATATTATAACGGGCTGGTAATGACAGCCGTTGCATGCGTTCTATCTACCAGGATTATGCAAAGCTCTGAAGGCTGCGGGGAGTGACAGCAGACCGCAAGCTTCTTAGGGAACCCCGTTATCTAATATTACTAAATACACAGTTTGAAGACGTTCATTTTCACTGAGCTGAGTATACCTACAGGTTGTCCTTTTTATACGATGCTAGTTGTTATTTATGGATTCGTATAAACCAGCCTATTATTGTACTTTGCCCCACAGTGGGGCCATATAAATAAAAAAATAGCCTATGTCGTTTCTTAGGGTTCAAACTAACACCGTGCCAAATTTCATCATAATCGGTCCAGTATTATTGAGCTAATTTGGTACAAAAATACAAATCTTTCCTCTTGATTATATTAGTGTAGATAAGTCCAGGTTTCCATAGGATATTTTCCTTTACCGATGTCAGTCATGTCCAAGATAAACTAATAAAGTATTTGCTAGTACCTACTTGCCCGGTATCGAAACTCATGCTTGAAAGCAAACACATCTCAATATGTGTATTTGTTTATTTACCACAAAATTAAATAATTACCAATTTCTACCAATTAGTGTTAGGTGTTGTTGTAAGTTCATTTTTAGTTCAAAATTTTGTGATCATCCGTTTCCTTTCTAGCACGATATCTAAACTAAAGCAGACTGACTCTTACGGGGCAAACGAGAATAAGTCAAGCACTTTATGCGCCTACTGTAATTTATATTAACATAGATGTCCATCTGCAAATCAAACAAGACATTTTGATCAGGTAGGTGCTATTAATCATTACCCAAAAAATTATTGGGTAACTTTGAACGCCAATAATGGACGCAGGCTGCATTATATTCCGCGATTTCTTCTACGTCCGCCATAACCGAAATTTACGCAGACGAAGTCGCGGGCAAAAGCTAGTTACCCATAAAGCGCGGTGCTCCTTACAGGATTTGTTTTAACGTTTTTATGACAGCCTTAAAGAAGAACGATTGGAAGAAATAAAAAGAATATTTCACAGAAGCTCATTAGGTAATATAAATAGTGTACTTATATTATATAATATAAATAGTATAGTATACAATAGGCAACAAAAAAAGAGATTTGTAAAACTATTATTTATAGTCCTGCCATCCTCTGAATTGGGTAAAGACACAGAGCAATCAATTGACATGTATTTTATGAGCTGTCAAAACGGTAATCCTTCATAGATTTGGTGTGACAGCAGCGACCTGTGACGTCTCTTATTTGCCAACTCAATTCAGTAACATTTATTGATTTCAAAGAAACTTGCAATTTAAATCAACAGTATATTTAAAATTAATCGGGTTTTGAGGGCGAAAATATAATGTGGTATTTTCGAGAAGTTGTGTCTTTATTTTTTTTTTAATGATGTTGTTTAGGTAATATCAAATACATTGACAGGAAATGTATATCTTTTAGCGGCTATATTATACGACTACCTACTATGACATGAAATAATACCTTTAGGTAATTTTATTTGATAATTAAACTTATAACTTTCGCAAACTATACATACCTATAGTCTTCTTACTTTATGTCATCACATCACCACATTTCTGTGCATGATGCACAGAAACCCTAATCAAAAATATAAGCAGACGAACAAGAATAATAAACAGGTAAAACCAATAAAATTGATAACAAGCTTTCTAGATGTTTATATGCGGAAACATGTAAATGGTGCTCAGTTATTCATATCTGTTTCTACTCTGTATTAATACACTGTATGTTTTCCTAATAAAATAAAATAAATAAATAATAAATAAATACATGCCAAGCAATTTAATTCAGAAAGAGATAAAAAGGAAAGGTCAATTAGCACGTGGTCAGCATTTCTGGTGCCGCATGCCACGAGGAATACTCCGCTTCTTACCCTGCGTAACGGTTTCCCTGCACTACCTAATGAACGAATGCCTCCGCTGGATTATATACTTAGCACTTTTTATTTCACTGCCTGGACCTGGTGGTTAGGATTGATAGGAACAGTTACTTAGTATCAGTGTTGGACCTGTCTACCGTTAGACATGCCACCCCACAGGGTTTTGTTTGTGCCATCTTTCGTCCTTACTCATAGTTTTACTGTACATAATGTGATAAAAAGTTACTTTTACAATTGCAGTTGACATACGTATAACTTGGTATATAATATATAATTTACTAAAAGTATTTATTTAAGTTATATGTACATTATTAT
This sequence comes from Hoplodrina ambigua, assembly GCA_949774945.1. NCBI lineage: Eukaryota > Metazoa > Arthropoda > Insecta > Lepidoptera > Noctuidae > Hoplodrina > Hoplodrina ambigua. The sequence goes on along the minus strand of OX458977.1, from coordinate 8,440,682 downwards.
AAGTTTACAGACTTAAAAAATTAATCAATCAGAATTTAAAAAAAATTAACTATGACGAGATGTATGAAGTAGATGAGGCGAAAGGAGTATGTAAGGATCGTAGCAGGTGGCGTTCTGTAGTTTCTGCTTACCCCCATGGGAAAAAGGCGTGAGTTTATGTATGTATGTATGTATGTAAACTAAAACAAATGGCATCCAAAATTTCATCCTCATCGCCTTCAACTGGAAGTATGCCCAAAAGATTGCCACGATAGATGGCAATGATTAGCCTCTAGCCAGGGTAATAGCCAGCCCTTGAGTCACGAGAAGTGTCAACCAACCGTTTGGCAAATTCCTTGAAAAGGCCATGGGCGCCCGGACCCCACGACCCGAGGGCTTCCACCCCAAACGGTTCAAAAATAAACTTTCCAGTAAGTGTACTATACTTACGCCGTTTGAGGTTTTCTGCAGCCGCAACAGCAGCACCAGCACAGCACGCCGAACTAGGAAGATGGGATGGCGCAAGAGTATCGAACTATCGATACACGTAGCGTCCCACACTAAAGGGCTACCCAACATCCATGTAAATAGAGACATGCCTTTACTAAATTATAAATAGACCTTCTCGAAGACAATCCCTTTTTTTTCTATAACTTTTGGGCTCATTATGTGGCCACGTTTATGGAAGCATCAGTAACGTTGTTAACGTCCGCTAAACTGCAGGTGTAGGGACACTTAGACATTGTAGTAAGTGAGCCATCGTCAGATCAGGAGCACCAACCACACTTACACTGTTGGCTGAATGTTAAGAAACTAGGTGTTACAGAGACACCGCCATTATTAAAAACCAAATTCTGATAAAATTATGTCGTGATGGCCTAGCGCTTACCGCGCCCGCCTCTCATGCACAAGGCTTTGGGTTCGCAACCGAGCACGGGCGACTACCGATTTGACTTTTTCTATTTCATATGTAGTTTCTAAGTTTATCTTGGACATCACTGACAACAATGACGTAATACATCGTAAGGAAACCCGGACTTACAGTTATTAATTATAATTTTGAAATCGCCAATCCGTCTTGAACAAGAGAGGTGATCAATTTTCCTACCTTCTTTATTTGGAAAGAGATATTGACTAATAATTATAATAGATAGAGAGAAGTAGATAATATACATGACTTAACAGACCAACAGGCCAAATTCAATTCATGAAACTTAAAGCATTTATTATTTCTGTTAAACTATTTTCAGGCTCTTTCGAATTGTCAAGAAATCGTCCCCTCCAAAGCGTCGAATCAATGAACCCGTCCAGACGTCACTGCCATTGTACCTACCTACTACTTAGTCCCCTACCAACACACATATTAAACACGTAGGTAGGTATAGGTAGGCAGGAACTGATGGTCGGGACCTAACCCTCTAGTCGTCTTTTATTTACAACCAATGGAGAGCTCTTTCGATTGTTAAATATGTTTCTATTTTTTTAAGTGATGTTTGAAAAAGGAACATATACTTAGACCTAATTACAATAGAAAAGTTGACAAATTTTACGCACCAATTAAGAAATAAAAAAAATATACTAATCATCAACCCTCATTTTTAGGTAGCTAGTTATGTAAATGTGTATTATAACGTACCTATCTATAATTATTTAGTTTTAATTAACTGTGTATTATTTCTAGTTTTAATTAAGACACCTATAATAAGTTCTACACATAGACTAAAATGAGATTATAATAAATGCCAACTGAGTGTCTCTTAATGCTCATTGGGCCTAATTAGAAACAGAAACAGTACGTATTCGTAATTATGTAGCTGCAGTTTGTATTCTTTACTTTCTTAGTACCTACTTAGGTTTTAGTTATTGATTAAGTAGTCTTTAGTAGACGATAGCACGCCCTTATTTCGTTTGTATCCCTAGTGGTCCCATGGTGTAATGGTTAGCACTCTGGACTCTGAATCCAGCGATCCGAGTTCAAATCTCGGTGGGACCTAAATTTTTACTGCGGCAAATTGGATGTGTTGTATGTATAATAATGCCATATGTGCATACTGCATATATAGTTTGCGGAAGTCAAAATTAAAGTTTATGTTTGTTGATGGTTTCTTGTGTGACGTTTTGGGTAGGTTTTTTTTAACCCTTTTCAAACTGGGAGTCTAAAACGGGTCTAAGAAAAGATTGGTTAAATTTCAAGAAACTTATTATATTTAGTACATTTATCACCATTAAGTATTATATTATTATTTTCGAAATTTAAGGCAATTCGGAAGCTGTGGTCGGACACCTTCCCTAGTAGCTACGTACCTAGACACATTAGCGCCTACCTTTGTTCCTACAATAAACAGATAATTCCCCCATACGCTTTTTTATTCCATAATGATTAACGTTTTATTTAAAATCAGACCAATGTGTAGCTGTATGATAATAGAAGTAAGTAGGTATGGGTACCTAAGTAATAGGGACATCATTTAACTCATTAAGTCATATTTTACCCCCCTAAATTGATTTACCCTTTTTTTATGGTAAAATTCATCAAATGACTCAAATCACAGGACTCACATCAAAGGACTGTCAGACTTTTACTGACTAAAAAACCACCCTGTTCCTTCTGTAAATTGATTTACCCTATACCTACATTACATTTTGACAGAGAAAATTGCAGAATAAAGTTTTTATGGCAAACAGTTCAAGGGGAACTTGACGCTCACTAAATAACGCGTTGCCTAGGTAATGATAAACACAACAATGTCAGTGCAAAGTTTTCGTACATGTTTGGTGTTTGTATAAAAAGTACATAGGTATTGCATGTATATTGTATTCGTATATTTGAGTGTGAAGTAGATCGTACCTCATTTTGTGCAATGCAGCCAAACAAATTGAAGATTTTAATGATTGGGCCTTCAGAGGTAAGTAAGTACCTAATCAATAAAGTAAAGATGCGACCAACGTAGTACGTAGTACATATTTATTTATTTATTTAACTAACACACACTATTTTACAGGTGGAACCCAAAACAATAGAGTGTTTCCAAAAAAACAACATATAACTCAATGCCTTCCAATCTATTTTATCAATTGAGTAGATGCATAATTTTACCTTACATTTGCAGTACCTATCTAATAGATAATGCTTTTTTTCAGAGTGGAAAAACGAAAATAGCAAACTTTATATCAGATTCGCTAAATATCGAGGAAGCTGAAACACCTCGGCCCACACAAGGAGTCAGGATAGTTGAGTTTGAACTTCCCAATCTGAACATTAATGGGAAATCTACAAGCATTGATATAGAACTTTGGGACTGTAGCGGTGATCATAGGTGAGGTGCCTAATCATGAATCATTTAAACTTGCTAGTTATTATTGTAAAATAGAAGATTAAATTCGGCTACTCAAGTATTTACAAAAAGCGCCATCCATCGAAGGAAAGCTTCAACTGTTCTATGGATCAACAAGTTGGTAATTTATTGACTACGTTGTTTATAATATGTAGGTATCAGTAATACATAAGACGGCAAGACGGCAGCCGGAACTCGTGTGTCCTTTCACTTGGCTGGTTTGGATCGCGTAAAATCCTTATATGTCACATAATACCTATCATATGTAGGTAGGAAGCTGTTTCAACTAGGTATAGGTGCCACCGAAGTTAGGAAAACCAGAATGACTAGAATAAACAGTCACTAGAATGAACATGACGTTATAAACTTAGCAACTTTTCTGAAGAGATTTTCTTCCTAAGTATTGAAATGTGTATAGGAAAATACTATTATAAATTCCATGAATACTACTATGATAAAAATCTAATCTCAAAGTGCAAGTTATTTTACGAGAAAATAGAGAGTTAGGTAGGTACATGTTCATATGTATAACTGTACCTTTTCAAGTTTGTATAGAAAACTTATAAGTTTTTTGTGACTGCCCATATTGTTTTCAGGTTTGAATCATGCTGGCCGGCCCTGAGGCTTGGAGTTCAGGGAGTCATATTGGTATGCGCCCCTAACACTGCGCAAGCAGCAGCTAGAGAAATGGAACTTCTTTATAACTACTTCGTCTCACAGCCTAAATTATCAGCAAAACAGTGCGTTTTGTTTTATAACTGCACTGATGATCAAGAAGAAATGGATTCTTTAAACCTTTGTAAGTTTTTGATAATTCGTCAAATACAACTTACAACCTATATTTAGTTGATGTTACCTAACCTACTTTCTTTCAGCTCCGACATTTTCGAAGGTCTCTCAAGTTGCAATCAATTTAAAAACTGGTGGCAGCCGTTTAAAGATAGACTTTGCTAGCTATATTACTTCAGTTTTACAATCAATTAATAAAGACAGCTCATAATCTTATCTCCCGACGACTTTGATTTCTCTCCACTCCATGCTACATACTTACGTCATCCCAACACTTGCATGATAGCAGAACTAGAATACATTAAAATTCATAATTGACGACGACTTCTTTCATATTTCAGCTTATCTAAAAAAATGCATAAATAAGAAAAATACAGCATCACAAATCCCTGATTTCCGAAGAAATTGTTTTTTTAATATGTTTCCAAATACCTTATCTAATAGTATCAAGTCATATGGTTGTTTTCACTTGAAGATTACTGGCAATGTGGGTTGCACGTAGGTAACCAGTCGCTACTTATTGCGTAACTTAACTAACACGCTCGTGCTATATGCATGTATAGTTCAACGGATGGGGATCGAACTCGCGACCGCTCGCTCAGCAATCCCGCGCTTCGACCAATGCCTAGTACGTATCGGCTGATGTCGACTGTATCATTCTGGTAGCCGATTGAACGGCTAAAGCATTGAACCTTTTTGAAGAGGTTATGAATAAAGATTACTAGCCCGTTCATGATATAAGGATTTTGAATGAGTTTTGAAAGGCTTTGCAAAGCCCTATCGAAAACCCTATGAACGGCTATCCGAAATGAAAATATAACGTACTTAGATCTATATAATATTATTCTATTTATTATTAAATATTATCGATATGTAGCACTTTAGCTCTTAACGATATACTTTAAATTGTAGGTTAGTACCCACAGTCATTTTCAGTTAATGTAAAGAAATTGTTATTTATGTACTTCTTCGTATGTGTACCGAAATTAGTCGGAATTTACTGACTTTTAGATTACACACCTGTTTTACTTTGTTGATTATTCACTATAAGTACCAAGTATTTTGTGATTCATTATGTGAAAAGTGACGCCATAATTTGTAAATATGTATACATAAAATACAAAAAATTACATATATTTCGTTAAATATATGAAAAGTCATGAAATATGATAAAAATTGAATTTTACCATCTAGGGTGTAATTTCACTCAAAACTTTCAACAAGTCAACAACATAGCGTCCACGCCCTTCCAAGGGACTTGGTTCTTAGACGCAAGTTTTGACGAATATAAATTTGTAACATTAAATTTATGTGAAATTATAATATATACACTAAATAAATAAATACAATAAGTACTGAAAGAAAAGGTACGAAAATCAAGACATTATTAAAATATAACATGAATTTATTTTAAAGTTGAGTAGGCCCGTCTCTGTGATTTTTATTACAATATTTACCTAACACACAATATTAACAGTTCAACAATCTAAACGTTTATGACTTATTGCTTTTCTGCTATGACCAAGCATAGATTCTTCCACCACACTTGTTAAATACAAAACTTAGTTATTAGGTAGATAGTTTGTGTCGATTGTTATTTATGAATCGAAACAATGTATTATGAAAAAAACATAAATCTCGACGCACGCACTCAGTCTTAAAACATTTGGCTCTTATAATGAGTTATTTTTAAATTTAATAAACTTAATTCAGTATTTCATATAATTATTTTACATAGATAATGATACTGAAATTGATCAATCACCTGCTACATAAAACGTATTTACAATATAAAGGGACCTTGTACATTTAAACTATACACGTAACCTATACTTTTAAAATACAACGTACCTACAAAAGTCTGTCATTATCTAATAATATTATCACCTTGATCACATTTTGCTGCATGTGGAAGGAGTTTCCTAAGATAGCTAAAATAATTTATTACGTTAACTTTATGGTATGATAAAGCATTTAAGACAAATATATACAAAACCTAATTTCTATCATTTTTCCAATTTCCACGATCATTAAAGTTTTTTCGATCTCTATGCCCTCTACCAGAACCTCCACGATTCCACCGATCGTTGCCGCGTCCTCGATGACCTCCTCGATTTGGGAACCTTGGGTAATTTTGATCACCATCCATAAAGTTAAAATCATTACCGGGACCCGGACCATTATAAGGCATATTCCCAAAGTTAGGTCCCCCAAACTTATTAAAATTATGCGGAATATTTGGAGCTATTCCCAATAATCCAGGCGTCGGACCGCCTCGTGGGTCTGGCATCGATTGATTAAATCCATGCATGTTACCTAAATTCATATTGTTCATACCTGCCATACCCATTGGTGGAATATTCATCATATTCATATTACCTCCATCCATTGCGCCAGGAGGCCCACCCATATTGCTGTTCATACCAAATGCAGTTTGATTAAAATTAACTGGTGTTTTCAGTAAGGCTTCTTTGGGTTTTGGTAAATAGGAATACTCACCATTTTCACCTAATGAGATCCCCAAGTTGTTAAATATATTGCACAACACACTATTACCTTGAATCGGAGCTAGATCGAATTTCTTTCCAGGTATCCTTTCTTGCTGATACTGTTTAATCATTTGCGTCACTGGTGCTAAATTTTGGTTTACAAATATTTTTTGTGTCGAACTCATATCCTTGTACCAATTTGAATTTTGGAGTATAGTTTGCAAGTCCAATGAACTGGATTTTTGATCTTGAACAATGATTTCATCTTTGGGTTTTCTTCGAGGGTCAATTCTAGGACCTGTAGGCGTCGTGGTTGTCGATGTCTTAGAGGACTTTTCACTATCACTATTAGACTCGTCAATAGATAGTCTAAATACTTTCCTAAGTCTAGGGTCCACTAATGCCTGTGACTTAGCAGTACTATTTCTAATATCTGTGTAGTCTGGCCGGGGTATGTCAATTAGCACTACTTTATAAGGAATAGGGGGATGGCTATTGATTGACCCGTTTATTTCCGATGCTGGTGTGTAATTAGGTAGAGGTTTAAAAGGCAAACCTAAACGAAAATCAATATCTCCACTACTTGTTCGACGCAAATCGGTATCGCCAAAAGCAGGAAGATTGAAATCTGGATTCCGTAAATCGACATCAGTTCTCCGCCTGCCGTCCGTGGGCTCGCCATCTATACACTCATAAATCGATATTCTAGGAGGTTTTTTTGGAATAGTCTTATTGGAATCACTTACTTTTTCTGGAGATCGTCGAGCTCGAGGATCCCTCGGTCTATTGTTTGGTGACGCCGCACCCTCCGAGCTATTTTCAACTTTATTTTCTTGTAAATTATTTTTCATGGTATTTAGCAATTTTGTTACCTCTTCACTGATATCTATTTTAGAAAGGTCACCGAGCCTACTTAAAACAGCGGAAGGTTCTATAATCGGTTGTGTGGAAGCCTGCGGAGAGGGTGATTTTTGTATTGGTGATGAAGTTGGAGACTTCTTTTTCGTCCCTTTTTCTTCATCACTTGAATACCATTTTTCATCTATTAATAAATTGTTGTCCTCGTCATCTGTAGTCGACCGACGATGTCTCTTTTCAGGATTTTTAAATAATGGTTCTGGCTGAAGAAATCTTATATCTGTATCACATTCTTTGCCCACATGATGTTCTTCAGAAGTAGAATGTATTATCCTCGGACCATCGTCCGAAAAAGGAAGAACTCTGTGATCGACATCTTTCGACTCATTAGAAATTACAGGTTTTTCAGCATCATACGACTCGTTAGAAATATCAATATTTTCTTTATCTTTTGACGCGAATTTTAGAGCATCTTTTGTGTACTGATCTATATCAATCATATCCTTACCCGTCTGTGACTCTTTTTGACTGCCCTTACTTGTAGAGGTATCGTCGGGTACCGGAAGCATTACAGACGGCTGGAACCGCATGTCAATGTCTTTTCCTGGTAAATCAGATGGTGCCGTCACATTATTGGATATAGGTACAGGCGGCACTCTCAAATCTAGATCTTTACTACCGGTCGTTTGACCCATAAACTGCTGCGGTTCATTGTTCGAGTTTATGAGACCAAGCTTTTGTATGTTCATTGTATTCAACTGGATTTCAGTTATTTGTTTTAGGGATAATCCAATGCTATTTAGCTGTAAAACCGTCAGTTGACCAAGTTGATCTAAATTATCGATACCCATTTTCGTAAGGTCCAGAATTTGACGAGGTGTCAGTACTCCAGTTAAATTTTTGATGCTAAGTACATTACTTGGATTTGAATTACTATTTGGTGATAATGAGTTAACGTTAAAGTTTTGATTATTTGATAAATCGTTTTGCCACCTCGATTGTCGAATTTTTGGTGATATTTTACTTTGTCTCTCATTCATATTATATTGATTTGCTTGTAATGGGTCAGTTGTGTTTTGAGGAATCGGAATAGTTAATTCAAAAAGAGATGGAATGTTTTTCTCATTATTTTCTGCAGCCTCGGAATATTGTTGTATTAATTTTGCTTGAGTTGTTTGTAACATTTTTAATGCTCCTTCTCTGTTGAGTCTTGGGAAATCACCTAAAATTTCTTTAGGAGCCGATTCTATGTGTTTTAAAAGGATGTTCTTTAAAGCATCACTTAACGGTTTACCATGTGCGAATTTACATTCATCTTTGTATATACACGGAAGCCCAGTATGATAATATTTACATGGAAAATCAGCATGCATGTACAAACATTTATCTCTCTTTGCACAACAATCCATTAAATAAAACTTGCACAATTCCATTTTTCTTGGGGGTTGAGCATCATGTGAATAAATGCAGTCATCACCTTTGTGGCATTTGCCTTGCATGTAATATAAACAAACACCATCGGGGTCTTGCATTGGGTGATTGCTTCTTCTCCTATCGCTCTTATTGTGTTTGTTACGATCACGCTGTCTGTTTCTTTGTTGACGATGGTGCTGCTGCTGACCCCTAGACTCCTGGCTACTATCAGACGCGTATGAATCTCTATCATCATCAGCATACCCATCAACAGGCGACTGCCTATGAACTGGAGAAGCACCCCTTACACACATCATTTCGCTTTCGTCCATCTCATCTGAAAATTCTTGCTTTTTACGTTTTTTACTAAGACCATCTTTACTATCGTATTTCTTCCGTTTTTTAGGCTTACGGCGTTCATCGACGTCATCTTCGTTATGGCCATCTACACCTTCATTTTTGTTCATGGCCTTTCTGATTGCTTTTTCGATGTTACCAGCAAAATCATCTTCTGTAGGACTAGAATACTTGCGATTCTTTTTACTTTTTTCCTTAAATTTTTGTTCTTTATTAGACTTCGATTTCTTTTTCTTACCTGATTTTGAATAATAAAAATCTTGGGATTCAGATTTTTCTAATAGTACTTTATCGTCGATAGTCGGCACAGTTTCTATACCTTTTTCTTCAATTGCATTTTCGGTTGTTTCTTCAGCTTCACTCTCAATCTCCCCATCCTCCAAGTCTTCCACCTCCGCGTTCGTCACTGCTTCTGTCATCTTAAAAGTGTCACTGAAATCAAATGAAATTGCACTGTTAATAATTGTGATTAGCTAATTTCATCTTCTGAAAATATTTGTTTTCAATAGATCTTTAAGAAACTAGATCAATGTCATAAGTATTTTATTACTCATTAACAACATTCAAATCTTATTTGTGTTATAAGTTCATGTGATAGTCCATTGTAAAACCTAACAAGTACCCACTTAAAATATTTCTGCGATAATAATATACTAGGTAGGTCCTGTTTAACATTTAGGTACTTAGTGCGATATGGCTAATTAAATACGATAACAATAACATAGAAAAATTTTGAAAGGGTAATCGAATGCTTAGTATTGCGCTATAATGCCATTGTTTTATTTATCATCTTTTTGTGTCTCAGAAACCCTTTTGTAGATGGCCTAGCTAGTAATACTCTAATAGTTGCCTTGGGGGAAAATAGATGGCGCTTGTACACATTTTAAAGCACTTACATGTCCGCTGCGCTTATCAAAGTGGGTAGGCAAATGTCTAGGTACTCTATGGGACATGTCATTTTACTTTAAATCCATTCCATAACCTTTTTTTTCTAAGCATGGTATGCATACAACGGTAACAAAAAAAGCTAATGTTAAGAAGGTAGGTAAGGTAATAGGTAAGTAGGTAAGGTATCGTTTTATAATCCTGCCTGGATCTTTGTCGGTCATTAACACCTTACTGAAAAGTGGAATTTATTTCAGAGAAGGCTTTCAAAACCTTAACGAGAGCTTTTATCATTTTTTTAAGATAATTGCTCAAGGTGATTATTGTTAGATAATGGCAGTTTTAACATCTAACTAAAAATATTAAAATGTTATTGACATCTATACATAAAATAATAAAATTGTAAATAATAAGTGGTAAAATAAGTAGGTACGCATCGTAAAAGCAAGCACATAGAATATAAATAAACGCCAGTCATTTACAGCGTCACCAAGTAATTAAAGTGTTTATCTAAATAAATTTTGAATGATTCGTGTTATCGAAATGGAAATATTTTATGCGTAATATGATCACCAAATCCGAATTCTATAAAATGAGTCATGGTCAAATCTGTATTACCTGCGTTCCTACCTCAACCACGATGTTTTCTTAGCATGTTGCGTGCTATCTTACCGACTTCTACAAGTGAGAGAGGGACAGCAAGTGTTAAAAATACTAACAACTCAGTGAGCGAAACGGTAGATATACGTCACGCAACGAAACGAACCTTTAGTCATACCTACTCTACTCGCCATTTTACCGTAGGTATAACGCGACCAAGTTAGATACTCAGTAAGAACAGTCATGTAAGGGTCAACAATTAAGGGGATAAAACACGTCACAGGGATTTACTTCGAGCTACTAAAAATGACTTATGCTTTCAGAAAAAAAGTAGGCATGAACTCAAAGCCAAAAAAAAATTACAGAGGAAACTCACACTAAGACATTCACATTACACGTATAAATGACACGCCCTCTGTGGCTGAGCAAAAATAAAAATACTTAAAAAAATGTTGAGTAAGTTTGCTGGTTAGTATGTGTAATAATCTTCTAATCGACGAGAATAATATCTCGATTTTCTTTCAAATACTATACCTAATATTCGTCGGAACAATTATCATTGGGAATGTCCAGGAATCACAAAATTATTACTTATGTGTTGCGCAGTTCGAAATTCAACATGTATGGCAGAAGTCAGTACAATAACTGTTCTTAGCCACTACTTTCAAGAGTAATTTAGGTACATACAGCCAAGCCAAGCAAGCAGTGGGTGGCCGTTCACATTTCACAATATCTAGCTGCGCGCTGCGCTCTCGCTACGATTTGAATGACGTCAGCCTTCTAGAACAACGGCCAGCCGTCCTTCCTTTCATCGAGGTCACGAGGCGTATAACGCTCACACACACTAGCACATTATCGTAGTGGTCGATACCTACGTGTAAATATGGCGTGTAACCTACATTACACTACCTTACCATCATCTTAATTTAGCCGCATTATAATAATGCCAAATTTTAACGTGGAATGCAGAAAAATGGTAGAAATAAAAAAAATAACATGTACTGTGCAAGAAATGAGAAGAATTTACGAGAATATTCACATTACCGACACCAATTAACCCCTAAAAGGCTTAAAAATAATAAGTAACATAGGTACACATTATACATTAATACAAAAATAAGATAATAGGTAGGTACCGTAGTACCTAGACCGAAAGTATTAATATCATGCACAAAATTAAAGTTTGTTTCAGGAATGAGAAAATTATTTTAAATATTTGTACTTGTGTACGGCCATGGCTGCCAAGCAAAAGACAGATTGCTTTGTTACAGCCGCCATATTGGCCCAGGTAGCAATATTATTAGATTGATCAATAGCGAATGATACGATTACCGATTTGCAAAATACTATGCATTTTTCCTTCAAACGCGTCATTAACAAAAATGTGTAACTAGATGGATGCTGCACGTGTATGGTAATTCCTTTAGCTGACCAAGCACTTAGTAAAAGGGGACACGCATTCATAAAATGGCCTATCGAGTAAATAATATTAATTGTTACCAATCTTACATTAATGAACGAATCACTATAAGCGACTACTAAACGCCATATAAAATGAAAATTTCTCGGGCATGTCCTGCATAAAGACGTAACAATTCGAGTACGTTATATTGATATCGAACGACGACTGTAGCAGAACAATGAGGCGATCAAAAAATATTTAGTTTCTAATTTCAACACTGTGGATAAGGAAGCGCTAGTGTTGCGGTAGCAACACGCCCTCTGTGGTACCTAGTTCAGTTCGACATTTCCGCCCAATAGAAGTGTATTTAAGTGAATTACCAAAATGAACACCACAAACTCTTTAAAAGGCTAAACGAAAATAATATTTCTAATTTATATATTTTGTAATGTAGATGTATTCTTTAGTTAATACCTTATTTTTGAAGGCAGATAAAGAGTAACTAAGTTCATCATTATAATGTTGCAATAATTAAAATGTCGTTATTTTTTTTTCTTGCAAGCTAAAATAAATAAAAATTACTAGAATTTTATATTTAAATAACAATATCATTTGAAATGGTTAAAAAAGCTTCCGTTTTATTCTTTGAAAATATTTAAAATAAAATAATAAAACATATTAGAAACACATTTAAAATCTTTATTTACTATGTTTCAAAACCGAATGTAAATGTCATCATGATCATCGAAATAGTAATGTCATTTTTATTATCAATTTTGTGATAAGTCAGCGTTTCACGAAAATACAAAATTTTATTAGCTTACAGTTGTGTGATCCTTTCTAATTATTTCAATAATACAAACCTAGTTCTTTATGAACAAAATGTTATTAGACGCTGAATGTCACTGTGTAATAAGCAAATTTTAATAAATAACTTGATATTGCTAGTGTTCGTCCAGTTTCGAAGAAATTTTAAGGATGTCTGAACCAAATAATCCGTTTTCTGGACTGTTAGGAGCATCTGAAGTATCATCCGCAATTGAATCATCTCGTGTTGATGACAATGCAGCATTTCAAACTACCTCAAAAGTATCACCAGGCGATGAAGATATCGAAACAATAAATAACATAGTGGAAAATGTTTTTCACTTTACAATTAATCCCAACGCCACCGAAGGCTATCCAGTCGGAGACAGACAATTGGTCTTTCTAGAGGAATTAGCAGAAGCCACTAAGCCACAAGTGTTTTTAGATTTAGAAGCTTTAGAGCAGGCTTTGTTCGAACGATTACTTCTTACAGACATTGAAAAATGTGTTATACCTAAAAAAAGTAGAGTTTACAAGGAACATGTTGTTCAAAGACTAATCTTCCCATACTTGTTCAGTTCTATTCAGAATCTACAAAGTTATGAGCAGGTTTCAAGCCCAGTTGTGAAGGCTGCTGTACAAAGGATGAAGGAACTCATATTCAGAAATTCGGTGACTGCTCTGAAACAGCCAGCATTGTTTGAAGAACAAGACTTTTCTGAGCAACTCGTGGAACTTTTACAACATGTAGACCCACAATGTCATTCTTTTTTTATAGATATAGTGAAAGCATTTATGTCCGATGGTGAGTTGTAATACCTTACTACTTTTTCCGTTCTGTTTTTAGTAAAACAATATCTAATCTAGTGTAATGTAGAGTGGAGTGTGTGTAGTAGCTGTAGTAGTAATTATTTTATTTTTCTTTTATAGGTGATCCAAGCTCCCAGGAACAGTTGCGAGACACAATGCTTCCTGTTTTGAAAAAAATCCACATGGATGTCAACAAATCAAATCTAATTAATTTACCTATTTACATACTGCCATGTATACAACTTTTTGCTGGTAAGTGACAAATTTATCTCTATTTTTTTATTTAATTGCTAATTTAGATAGTTTTGTCACAATTGGAAATGGCAATAGACAACAGCTGTGTAATCAAAAGATGTTTTTATGACTAACTACAAATTGTTTACTGTATTATATTGAATTGTATGAAATGCTATGAACCAATAGATCTAATGTATGTACAACATTTGTATTATATTTTAGCCAATCAGTGGTTAGCCCCTGTTTTATTAGAGGCTTGTGAACCTAAGAATGAGACCAATGGCAGGTTCTACCAGGATTCAGTAATTGGTGCACTACTGAGCCTTTCAGTTCTTCCCAGAAATGTGTCATTACCACATGACTTCTTTGACAACCCTATGGATCAGGTATAGTAAAACTCTTGTAAAACATGTACATTTTACAATAAATTTGGTTTCATGGTATAATTGACTTCATGTGGACAAAGTTATGGGCAGAAACTTTAAATTTTGTTTTGGATTTTTTTATTTATTTTGTCATTTTGGGTTTTTTTAATTTAACAACGAAAAAAAATTCATTGCAGGCTGCTACGTCAATGATTGAGCAGTCAGTTTGGAATGCATCGTCCCACCTAACAAACAACTTGCACAGAATATTCCTAACTATTCTTAAGGGTGGACCACATTTGAGGAACCGGTTACTGTCTTGGATTGGAAAGTGTTTGAAATCAAATGTTGCCAGAGGAAAACTGTGGAATGTGCAGGTGAAAATTTCTTGCCTTTTTAACTTGGACTTTTTTTGACTTGGACAAAGGATACTTATTATTACATTTGTTTATATGGTTGCTAATTCTAATAAATGATCACTGTAACATAACTACCCAGCACCAGAACAGGAACAGCAGCTTTAAATACAAGATTAAATATTTTAACATACTTTTATAATATTAAGACCAATATTGGAGAATAATATATATTGTATATCAGTTTGAATTTAGTTTATGCCTTGGCGCTCTTGGCGTAAGTCCAGCAAAGTCGCCCTTACATTACTTGCATAAATTAACGAAACATTTCCTTTGTTACAATTTCAGCATGGCGAGGTCAGTGCGGCAACCTTAAGTACAGTGTCTGACGGTTTTATGCTAAACTTGGGCGCCGTGTTGCTACAGCTATGCCAACCATTTTGTAACTCTGCTGATGATCCCAAAGCACTCAAAATCGATCCCACATACGGAGCTGTATTGGTAAGGGATATTAAATTGTTAGAAGTAATTGAATGTCATTTCATAGACTTAATAAAAGAAACTTTAGTTTAGAAAAGTTTTATTTTTACTTTAAATATTGTTTCATTTCATTGCGAGTTTTCTCATTACAGCCTCAAGAATGTGCAGAAAAATCAGTGCACCTGGACTGCCTGCACATTGAGACTTGTTTATTGCCACCCAGAGTGACTGAGGATGACCAGTCAGTCAAGCGGCCAACCGCTGAAACTTACAACTTTGTAACTGAGTGCTTCTTCATGACGCAGAAGAGTATTGATCTGGGTGAGTGGATTAACATGTTATTAAATTGTATAAAAGGGAAAAAAAATATAAGGCAATGTAGCTTTTGGCATTGGTCAGTGGCAGGTGATTAATGCCACCAAACTAAGCTCGCGGCGATACGCTATACATTATGGTAAACAGAATTGTAAGAGTTTTTTTTAATACTGAATGAAAGGAAATAAATACATTTATTGTTGTCTCAAAAAATACGGCGTTAAAATATAGTTCACAAACTAGGTAGTGGCCAGCTACCTATTGCATGACAGATGCAATAAATATTACCAGTCATGAAGTATTTAAATGCTCTCAGTTATACAAGAAGGTCAAACTTGGTATATTAAACTCATTAAAATTTTACTGTACTCTTAAAAAACCTGCTGTGTCCGTATCCTCAGGTGTCCGCGTATGCGCTGAAAAATTATGGAGGTGTGGTCAGGAGTTGGGGCAGGCGCAACGCGCTCTCGCCGACGTGTCAGCCGGGGCCCACCACCTCGTGGAGCCCATGAGGCAACGGGCACACCACCTCATGTCCAAGTAACTATTCACAACTTCACAGAGAAATCTTGATGGAATCTACTTTTGAACGCAACAATATTTAGAAGATAATAATATTGAGCAAGCAATGTAACTAAAATATGAAACCACATTTTTTTTACATGTAATCCAGCTTATTCTTATGCCAAGTCCCTAAATGATTAATTCTGACAACTCTTACTGCAGGATTTACATTACTGATTCCTTGTGTTGATGATTTTTCCATTCATGTGCCGGCCGCCATTTTAATCAAAAGCAAAAAAAAACCTGCGAGGTTTGTAATTAATGTCTTTTCACCCTCTGCAGATTTGTAAGCCTCAGATGCGCATTACTCGAAAAAGAGATGCTAACGAACCTGAACCGTCTGCAAGCGACCACTTGTACGTGGTTAGTGCAGGTGGCTGTGAGGGCGGACCCGGAGACACCTCAAGCTTGCTATGCACCTATTAACATGGTGCCCATACAGATGCCTGTTACTACGCCACCACCGGATACTTTGAGGTTTTTGCTTTTATACATCCTAACTAATATTATAAATGCGAAAGTAAGTTTGTTTGTTTGTTTGTTACCATTTTACGACTAAGCCACAAAACCGATCATCCTGAAATTTTGCATATACGCTGCTAGGTGTACAGGAACGAACATAGGGTACCTTTAATCCCGAAAAAAAGTACTGTTTTCGAGGGTAATCACAGTAATGTTCTTAGGATCATAGATGGCGCCACGTGTCGTTTCGAATTGAAATGACCGGACATGGGTAATTTTTTCCGCGAGTTTATCTGTGTCCGCTATAATCGAAATTTACGCGGACGAAGTCGCGGGCAGAAGCTAGTATTATATATATGTATATGTATAAATAGATTTTATTTACTTTTTTTAGTTGTTTTAACTTAATTTTGCATTTTCAGTCAAAAATGAATATTATAGAAACCTTCAAACTGACCAGTCCTAAACATCATCCACAGATGTGTCCCCGAGTTCGTTTTGGAGAACGTGGTGGTACTGATCACGATGGCGCGTCGCACAGTGGGCGCCATCACCGAGGAGGCCGACATCGCTAGCGTACTGCGACCTGCTCTCACACTCGTGCTGACGTTTATGGGAGATTCTACGCGGACTTATAATCCACATCTCAGGTAACTAGTGAACTTTGGACTTCTTTTTTCAAAACAGACTGACGACAAAGAAGGTCGGTCCCCTGCAAATGGGACCCACGGTCTAGAAAAGAACAAGATAATTTTAGTAATAAGAGCAAAATCACTTGCATACGCGACTTTACCTGTTGCATATGTGCTCGCATGCTCACATCCTGCACTACCGAGGTAATGGTAGCAGTTGGAACACCGTGAGGTTACAGTTGGTTGACCTCTGACATACTTACATATTCTCAGAACGACAAAAAACACATTTTGTGAAAAACGGAGTGTGTGTTTGTTTTTGAATAATGTAAAATGTCGCGTTTAGCGTTTGTGTTCACTTTATCACATATAGTACTCATATCAGACTCTACAAAATACGCAATATAATATAAGTGATTACATATAAAGTGTATAATTTGTGTTATAGAGCTCGACTAGCGGAATGTCTCGAAGCCATGTTACCGAATCACCCAGATGATCAACAACCATTGAGCAGCTTAGCGTCTTTCTACAGAGAACAACTGTTCAAAGAACATCCACATCGATTGCAGGTATTCATATTATACAGGTCCTTATACTGTAACCTATAATAAAATATTGGTTCTTACTAATGTTGAAAAAGCTTTTTTTTCCTTTACAGGTATTTTGTTGTAATAGGGATAGCCTACTAAAACATATAAAAACTCTGAAATTCAATTAATTTATTTCAATTGGACCGTTAAAATGCACTTTTGAACGTCATCAAGAATAAAAGAATTCAATCTAGTTGTCCCTTCCAAAATGTAGTTTTTTGCAAATTAGAAAATGACGGCTAATTTAAATTAAAAAATACTTAGTGTTCACAGTGTGTGTTAAATGACACATGTTTTCTCTTTCTATTTCACAGCTAGTTCCCTGTCTCCTGGATGTGTTCGTCGGAATCGAGATGACGGGTCAGAGCGTACAGTTCGAACAGAAGTTCAACTACCGGCGCCCCATGTACCTCGTCATGGACTTCTTGTGGGAAATGGACGAACATAAAGATGCATTTACGTGAGTAACTTTGTAGATAATGCCTTTTTATAACTGAGGACCTAAGCGCGTTTAGGATCGCAGAACACGATTTATTTGCACAGTGATCGGGATACTATTTAAGGCGACAAATAACCAATGGTCCAAAAAAATGGTGCACATCTTTAAATGGTTTTTCCTACTTTTTCTTCTACACTGTTGGTTGTCAAGACGCAAACTTAGACTAAGCTTTATAACCATAACACATAAACCACAATTTGGAAAAAATATGTATTAAATATCGATGAAAACATTGCATTTTTCAGGCGACTAGCAAAGGAAGCCGAATCCAACATGGAGGCAGTGCACCCACCGATATTCTTGCGGTTCGTGAACCTTCTCATGAATGACGCCATCTTCTTACTGGACGAAGCGCTCGGGAATATGGCGCAAATACGCACCATGCAGACGGCACAGTATGTATTATTTGTTAATATCGAATGATTATAATATTAACCTCTGAAATGCTGAACAAGATTGTGTAAAAAAGCGTTTGTACGACTTGTAGCATGTATACACGCATATGCCAGGGCCTTATTGTGGACATGCCCAGAATTTTAATTCAAGATTAACAACAAGTTACTATTCATATTTAATACTCATTTCCACAGAGAATCGGGCACCTGGTCAAGCTTACCATCACAAGAGCGAGCTCAAAACCTGTCCAACCTATCCCACATCGGGATGCTTGCTCGCTTCGACAACATCCTGGGTCGCGACACCATTCGCACTTTGGTCCGCCTCACCGCGCATGCGCCGTACGTGTTCTGTCACCCCACCCTCGTGGAGCGCATCGCGTCTATGCTTAATTACTTCCTATTGCATCTTGTTGGGCCTAATAAGAAGAATTTTAAGGTGAGCATTAAGTACCCGTTTACATGTCAAACTTATTTATTCAGTATTATATTCTTAACTTAGCGTACGGTGTACTCATACACATATTTCGGGTAAGTCCGATTTATTCCGGACACGACAAAACGTTTTCATAGGGTTAACTCTCATGTGTTCGTACAAAACTTGACAAAAGCACCTCGTAAATCTATTTTACCTGCCTCTGATAACCTTGATCCATATCTCTCCAGGTAAAAGACATGAAAGAGTACGAGTTCGAGCCGGCCAGCACGGTGCTAGACATCTGCCGCATGTACGTGGAGCTGGGCAGCAATGAGCGGTTCTGTGCCGCCGTGTCCGACGATGGGCGGTCGTACTCGCCGCAGCTGTTCACACTGGCTGAAGCAGTGCTAGGTAGGTCACTACGCTGATGTAGGTATACTGTGTGGGGGGAATATTGCTGTCCTGTAAGTAACTGTTGTTAATACGACTAACGCTTAAAACCTTTTTATTCATTTTACTTAGACACAGTATGGCTTAGTTATTGACGAACTGTGTGATGTTAGGTTGACTTTTTATATCTTTCCTATGTGTCGCCTTGAAAAATCCCCCGAAATAAAAAAAAATCTCATACAAATACTACTGTTTATTTTCAAATATTTAATTGTGTAGGTACCAACTAATACCAACAATATTTCCATAGCGCGCATCGGGGGCGGAGGCCTAATAGGCTCGCTACGAGAAGTGGCGACTTGCGTGGAAAAGTTCGCAGTGCAGCGACAACGGGACGAAGAGATCCTCGCGAATGCTCCCGAGGAGTTCCTCGACCCCATCATGAGCACTCTGATGATGGACCCCGTCATACTGCCTAGCTCGCGCACCACTGTTGACAGGACAACCATCGCACGGTACGATTGAATTACTACTATAACTTTAGACCTGATAAATCCGACAGTATGGTAACTACCATTCAGAATTCATGTCTTTATAATAATCGTTGGTTAATCTCTTATTAAATTATTCTTGAATTAACTTCACTCAATTGTTTTTTTTTTTTTTTTTTTCAGACATCTTTTGAGTGATCAATCGGATCCGTTCAACCGTTCGCCACTGTCCATGGATCAGGTGAAGTCCAATACGGAACTCAAGGAGAGGATTCAGGCTTGGATTGCTCAGCAGAAGCAGAACATTGCTCAAAACCCGACCAGTAGCGAATAGAAGATAACTATAAATAAGTTTTTGTATATTTTACTAGGCAAGCTAGTAATAACGTAGGTTAGTTTAGAGAGTAGATTTCGTATTGAACGCAATACTATACATATTATGTAAGGGCGCTTGATAAATGGGATATTCGTGTGGTTTGTGTCAAGTGTAAACAGTGTAATTTGTATAATATTTTCATTAGTTATGTTTCAGTTTTTGTAAATTTTAGTTAGTTATTCATGTTTCGGTACATATCAGTTGCAGTGATATAATTATTATTCTATTGTTTATTCTATATGTTATTGTTTATTTCAGTTAAAACGTTCAATTTAATTTTATCGTTGTTAATTGGGTGCATTTTATTTTACTGGATAGGTGCTGATTTGCAAATGCTGTTTGTAAGTACCATCCTTTATATTGTGATAAATTACTATTTTCATTTCAGTATATGATTTAGTGTAATAAAAATAATTAGATGTAGTTATTATTAATATATGTCTTGAACTCAGCCTCTTTTTTTCTTTATCAATCCATTCAATAAAAAAAAAACATACTTGTTTTGACGCAGTGTCTCATGCATGACATAACATTACCTCTGCATTCTTTATCATTTTATGATAATATTGTTTTATAATGATATTACTTTTTTACCTATCATAAAATAACTCCAATTTACTTTTTACTTAATCGAGATTAAGGATACGGAGAAACCGTATATGTCCACTTCAGTGACTCTTCTGCCTGGAGCGTATGAACCGTATTATGACGTTATCTACCCTCATCCCTAGAAGCTTTTGAGCGAGCGCGCTCTGCAATTTTTCAATCGTGTCATATACAATTATAAAGAAAATAATGTTTGTAAAGGCTATAAAAAAATGGAACGAAAGGCAATGAAAAAGAGATTTTTTAAATCGTGCCATAAAAAATCGCATCATTGTTTGCGTTTGCCATTAGAGAATATGGGGTACTACATGAGAATTGTTTCTTCTAGAAGACTGCTAATTCATAGGGCAAACAATCCTTTATTTGACGACATTAGGACTTGTCTGACTAGCTCTTGTAAGAAACCGTTAGTAGTATTCTTAAATAATAAGTAAAATTGTATTATAAAGCCTGTTCGTATTCTTTGTTTATCTTTGTAGGGGTGGGCCACCCAACTTTAGGTGCGTAATGCGTATCCTTGACCTTGATTTCAAACAAAATATTTTTTTTTTATTTAGAGCAAATTACCATTAATACCAGTTGCTTCTGTGACTCCTTTCTTAAATTAATTAGTATACGTGATATTAGAGCAAAAAGTAATAAAACTTAGAAAAAGATTTCGTGTAACGGGGAGGAGGCCATAACAATCTCCCACACAATGAATGCAGTGAATGAGCATAGACAACTTTAGTTGACATGGCGGAATAATCAGCTGTTAATTGCAATGGTAACGAATAAGTGGAATAATTATCATAGGTAATAATTAGTTTAATATTTTATCGAGTTTTAACTCATTCTAGTTCCCAACGATGCAACCAATACGTATTTTTATCAGAGTTATTTAATATTTTTGTAAAAAAAAGGAATGGCGCGATGTCCCTTGTCATCTGTCAGCTTCATTCATTCATCCATTGTGCAGAAAAAATGTGACTTGTTCGCTTTATAATTTTGTTTTTATGTAATAAGTGCTAGTTGAATATTAGATCCACCCGTTATTTCATCCCATTGCATTAAAGAAAGTGTTGATTACCATATTGCATAATAAGAACAGTCGTATTAGTAACAGGGCCTGATTTACTGTGCCCCAAGATATTCCCTCTACAAAGAGCTTGGTGCGGCGTCGGCGAATGAAATAGTAAATTTTAAAACGCGAGTTGTTAAGTGTTTCGTTTAATGAAGAAATAAGGGTGTTTAGAAAGTAGTGCAGTGTGAAAGGAAGCAAGGATGTCGGGCCGGGTAAGGAAGCAGTCGGACTGTCCCGTGGGCAAGCAGGGCCCGATGCGGGCGACGCTGCCGGTGTCATCCGTCATGAAGAGCGGTGGACTCAAGAAGAACGCCAGCAACAGCCCGACGCTGTCGCCAACGAATGCGTGGCGCCGGATATCACCAGATCACGCCCTTTCTGGACAGCGAAGCCCTGGAGCCATTAATTACAAAGGTAAAACTACCAATTTTCTAATGATTTACTATTAATGTAAATGTAAATGTCAGTTGTTTTCTGTAACAGTTTGTTAAAAAATAGCAGATAACACTAGAAGTTATTAACGTTAAAAGAAAAGTAAATATAAATGCTTTTGTTTGTGATTAAACACCACAAATCACTATGTTTTTGTGAATTGCAATGCCGTAATACCAAAAACAATTTAACATTACATCAGAGTTTGCCTGGAAAATCTGTAGAAATAATGATAATTTCAATACAAAGAATAAAAGTATAAACAATAGGCCTAAGTACCATACATATTTTTACACGGCAAGTTTTTGAAATAGGTCATTTTCTTTGTTAAGATTTGACTTGTCAAATTAAATTATTCATTACATATCCCTACGGGTTTGGGGCAATTGTCTTCACTTTCTATGTCTGCACTAGCAGCTATCGTATTCTCTTCTTTAATAGTCTTTTCCTGAATCTTCCATACAATTTTACCAGATTATATAGTTCAGTTCAAATGCATATGTAATTGTATTTTTATTATCTTGTCCTCTTCCCAATTTGTCTAAAGTATCTCAGTAAAATTATTATTTTCTTGCCTTATTATCATCATTCCTACTAATCAACTTACCTGTTACCTATTTGTTGTGGTTCTTGTAAAGTATATAATGTGAGAACAGATTTAAGATGACACACGAGCAGAGTCAGCAGCTAAAAGTATTTTGGGGAGCTCCCTGGGTCATTTTATGCTAACATTAAAAGTGTAATCATTAATCATTGTCATACTTTTTTCAAATTTACTGGTTATCCAATGCATTTTTTTTAGCCATTGTCAGTTGTCACCCCCTTTGTAACCATATCATTATTCACACAAACATCCATGCTTAACTGTTTTAATTTATGGCATTGTATTGAAAAGAACAGCATTATTACGGAATAAGAAAATATAATAATCAAATTGATGTATTTTCTAGGCAAGGGGAGGTTTGGTGCCAGTGTCATCAGACGCACAGCTTCACTTGACACATTATATCACAAAGGACAGTGGTCCAGGGACTACTATCTACATGCTGGCCAGTTGCAAGTTGATAAGTCCACACAAGTATGTTATGTACTGTTTTATATGAAATTATCAATTTAAATGATTATGAAGTTCCTGTTTTTATTTTACAAAGTAGTTGTAGTTAGAAATGATGTTATATTTTTGATTAATTTAAAAAAAGTGGAAGTCTTAACTCAACTACATATTTTATTTATTAAAAGACCAAATCAATTGTATAAAATATCAATTATAAAGGAATTGTACAGTAATTAATATATTTAATTATTGAAACCATTTTGAACAGACTGATGATGGAGGTGGAACATCAGGCCGTTCCTCTCGTAGTTCTGATGATGACAAGCTTGACCGCTTCCTGCGCAGTCGCCTACAAAGACCACACAAACCATCTGCTTCTGGAGACTACTCGAGCCATTCTATGAGCACTGCTCTTTGTGAGTATTGATCTAATGATAATATTTTTAATGATGTCTGCTCCTAGAGAGAGACCTTAGCACACTCTTCTCTTTATCATATGGGCAATAAGGTCTAACAACCCCATACACCCTAATATCAGAGTTTCTAAACTGCCTTAAGGGCACACTGATATAGGTTCATTAAAATTTAAGTAGAAAACAAATTTTGTTGTTTCAATATTCTTTATATTATGCAGATTTAAACAAATTTTAGAATCCTCAATAAGATTTTTAAAAAATCTTCGAAGACCAATCAAAGTCAAACAAATTTGTTATTATTAAAACTCCAGGGTCCCGGTTCGGAGGCAGCAGTGTCCCGCTGAGAGCCGCGCGGTCTTCAGTTGAAGGTCTCAATCAGGAGATAGAGCGACTTGTACTGTATCCAGCCAGTGGCACACAAACTCCACATCTTGACCGGCTAAGAGACAAAGTATGTACTCACTGTCATTTGTATATTCTTTTAGCAATCTAATTTACTCATGTGAATAAAATATCTGTGTATTCAGATCCTTAATTTTTCATGAGTTGAAGCTTGCATAGAAAAAAAAAGCATTCTAAAAATCCGTGCTAAAAGATTCAAAGAAACTATCACAATGGTTTTTGTTTAACTATGTACCCAACTTCTGTATGTTTATTTGAACATTTTCCAAATTATGTCTTCGGTACAATCTTTAAAAACATTGGTTTTCACTTCTGATAATTTTATTTCCATTTTACATTAGCAAACAATTGCAAAATTTTACCCTATTTCGCCCTTTTTGCATAACAACCCATGAATGTTTGAACAATAACATCCTCGTCTCTTCTAAAAATAGTCTACATAAATCTGCTAATAAGAAACGTACATGTAATTGTGTGCAAATATCTACTATTATTTGCAAAATGTGAGTATTTACCATTGGGCAAAAATGTTGAAGGTCAAACTAGCGTGGAACACCGAGCCTGACATAGCAGCTAATGGGTTAAGCTTGTGGTGTCTACCAATTTTGAAACCTATTGCCACACATGAAACATTGTTTGAAAGTAGTTGCAAGTTAGCTGCTTGAAAACCAAATGGCTTGTTTGACTGTTAAAAGGCTATTCTGAAACAAAACACTATTAAATATATTGCTAATTTGGAAGAACAGTTATTCTTGTTGTGCTTCATCATATTCATAAAGCAAAATAGATATCTGAGCATTAAAAAGACTTAAAACTATGACAAATATTTTATTCTATTTACAGGTTACACCAGAAGGTCATCGCGCACCCCTCGCAGAACTTCTCAGGCGTTCCGTCAATACACAGACGCCTCACGATCTGTGTCACACTGCTCATTCATCAGGTAATAAATATCTTCATTCTAATATTGTCTTAACAATAATAAATAAACTTTAAAACTTTAGGGGAGTCATAAAAATAGTTGTTCTTCTAATCTTCTTATTATCTTACTAATATTATGGAGAAGAAAAGATTGTATGTTTTTGGTTTCTAAGAAAAATCTCTAGAGGTACTGGCAGAGTACAAAAAATATTTCAACAATAAAATGCTACTCCTATTTTCCTGATTTCCTACATTATTCTGTTTTGAATATGATTGTGCTAAAATATTAATGATGTCCAAGTATCTAAACAAAACATTATGGGCATAGATCCACCGTCCCGGGGGTCTCTCTCAAGCGGTGGGTCCACAGAGCTACTGGCCGCAGGTCTATAACTAACTATAGCTTTTAGAAAACCCCTCGCAATAATAGTTTATATGCACTAAACATCAGAATGGTTTGAAGATAGTCCTCAAGCATGCAGTTATGTTATTATTTTCTTTGCTTATTTGCTTCTATAGGTATCATTCTGTTTGGTAGAAGATACAATAGCAGTAGAGAGAATAAAACTGAAAGTAGTCATTATGATTTTCTTAAATTTGCTTTTCAGAACATTGAATTATTAGTTAATCCAATGACTCTTGCACACTCACACCAATAAGAGTTTCTGTTTTAAATAATTGTTGTGTATTTCAGGCGGCAGTGTATGCTCGTCTCCGGATCTTGACGGGTCTAAACTGGGCACATCGCCGCAAATAAATCGCTTCTTAGCTCGTGAACCTCCTGATGGTTGTGAAAAGGTAAATATTTTTTTTTTGATATTTCAAAAACATAATTGATAAAATGTCTTTATTTTTAATGTCGTAAGGTATAATTATTTATTACTTCTAAGCTCTAGTTTTGTGACTGTCCAAAGGGATAATTAAGCCTATCGTATATTATGTCACAGGTGAACCTGAAAGCGGGCGAAGGAGCATTCTCAGAATCAGTGTCTGTAATGAAGCCGACGATACCGGGTTTCACGCTGCGGCCGTCGTTGGGCTCCGCGTTCCAGCCCCTGCAGCCCGCGCCGCCACCGTCCCCGCCCGCCTCCACCTCGCACTGACTCACGCCCGCGCCCCCCGACCGGCACCCACACCCCACGTGTGCCCACTTCACGGACTAGAGGGTTCCTCATTCACCAAACTCGACATTTAATTAACATTGCGTTCAAGTAACCCTCTTATTAAACGTCCTCTGTTAGGTGAGATTGAAAGTATTTAACTACATATTTTCAATTTCACGTTAGTTTGACCCAGCTATTGTATTTTGTGGCGTACAAATTGATCACTTATATATGACAGTAACAAGAAAACTAGTGGTTTATTTGTATAATAACAAAATAATTTAGTTTCTCATAGCACTCTAATTACTTTATTACAGAAAATAAAACGTGTTAGTGGCATCCAAAGTTTAATCACCTATTTATAATATACACGTCTTTAATCTGTTGTGACAATAATAAACATTCTTTAACTGTATTGAGACGAAAGAACGATGTCCTTTCATACTACGTATTGAATGTTTGTCAATTTCCATCAAACTTTGAGTGAGAGTAAGAAATAGGAATGTCCCAATGTATTTGATCCATTTTAGACTTGCAATTACTTTGCACAAATTACTACTATGACAAACAGAGCAACCAAAGCAATTTAATCACAGCATTAGATTCACTAACGAAGCCAAACAAATGGCAAAAATATTTCATATTAATAAAAACGAGTACCTATTTTATGTGTTAGTTTGCCCTGATATTATTTTAATGAAAACTTTAGGTAATGAGGGAGCTATTTTTCTAAAATGTTTTTAGGTATTTTAGCACTCACTGCTCCAGCTTAATTTGTTTACATGGACTGGATATATATTTGATCTCATTTTATGTATTATTTTAAAATTATATAAGTACATAACACTACATGTTGCAAGCATAGAATTTTAAAGTGTTATAGTATGATAAGTCATTTTTTTATTTTCAACATACATACGTTTTTGTTAATTTAACCATTGAAGATAAATACTTCGGACCAAATTTCTGAAAGGGCCAGATCGTCTTATTTGTGGTAATGGATATATCGGTTGCTAGAACGATTTTCTAATGCAAAAGAGCTTTAACTTGTGGGATTTGATAAAAGAAAATGTAAGTAAGAAAATAGACTGAATTTTTAAACTTTACTCATACTTTGATACAGGTAACTTGACTTTATTTGTTATGTAGTGTAGTGTACTATAAAGTGCCTATTATGGACATGCTTACTTGTTTGATTACTCTCCATTAGATATCTTTGTAACTCGGTAGTACCTTATTTTGTTTCCGAAATTCTGTTTGATAAGTTTCGTCAGTATCTGTATCAGGTACATGAGGCATTTGTTTGTGTAACATTCGTTTAGGGAAGTTTGGACCGCACTCGTTGGATTTCTCATTTTGGCCAAAATGCATTTTTATCATCGAGACTGATAATGTAGTATGTTGACAACTTACACATAAACATAGTTAGATCTGCTTTTGGACATACGCAATTATTTTTTAAAACCTTTTTTAAAATTCGACGGCATATATATATTTTGGATGGCTCACCTTTGGGAATATATAGTATTTTAAATCTTATCATTGCTCAAACAAAATTTTTATTAAGAGCCACACGCCGAATTTGAAAATGTAACTTAGTGATTATAATATTTCCAGTTGCTGATGTAAATTAGTACCTATTGATTATATTGGTTATTCAATAAACAAATGTGATAATGTAAGAGAAACGGTCGAATCTGAATGTTGATCGTGGCTTGACAACTTTCGATACTGGTATATAGTGTACTAGTGCTGCTGTAATCATGTGTGAACATGTTGCACAAAATAAACAGTATCCATAAGTTGTGAAGAATTATCGAAGGTGCTGCGTAGTGACTATAAGTGTGTACAGACTAACCGACTTGTGACAAAGGAGCAGGGTGTTTGGGATGCGATTATATTGTAAGCAATCGCACTTGACGGCAGAAATCATTTTCGAATTGACTGCGAATGTGACAACAAAACCAGTATCTGATGCTATGAAGAAAAACGTTTTGGAATTGTACAAAAAGTATTATCATCATTCATTTTAACATACATCACGATTGTGTGTACGTTTAAGTTGTATAAAATGCCACTACAGTCGTTAATGGTTTAACATTTTTAATAGTGAATAAATATGTTGTGCTAAAAACATTAACTTGGAAAAGAGACCGAGCCAATATTAAAAATCCGGATTTCTGTGTAAAATGTTTCTGAAGTAAGTGCAATATATAGCTATAATTCGAATAAATATACAAGCAAACGATTACGATATAAATTTTGAGGGTTATACATATATTTTTTCTTAATTCTCTTCATGCCTTCATTGATCCACATGTTCAGTTGCTTGATTGTTGTTGTGGAAACACATGTTCTGTAAAGTAAGCTTTATGATTATGTTCGCATTGCTTCCTAACAGCTTCCATGTCGCTTCTAGACTCCCCACACTTGGAATCCAAAACAATATTATGCTTTACTAATAATAGACTTATGTCACAGGTCCAGGTTGTAATTTAGGATTTATATAAGCCTCTCCCAATGTCGTTACCTAATTTAAGGTTTAGTAAGTTTTAGTAAAGGACCCGAAAAATTATTAGCTGTTAATAAATGTGTGCTATAAAACGGTCCCCTTACTGTTTAATTTAAAAGTAACCACTGGGATGTGGACAAAGGTTCCTAAATAAAGATGTTTGTATCGCCACCATTATTAATTACACAGCTGGGTTGAGCACAGTATTTCGAAGGACATCTTTATTTAAGGACTAAAGTACATAAAGATATTTTTATATGTTCAGAAGGGTGAGTTGTACCATAAAAGTAACTTGGCTAGGACCTTAGATTTGATAGTTCTTTTATAGATGGTTAAAAGTTTGCTTTTAGATAAATACTAACATTTAAACTAAACCAAAAGTGCCCATTGAGATAAGTTTATAATTCAAGCAAGCCTTTTGTTTGGCATTTTGTTAAAAAATAATGTTTAGGCAACAAAATTAGAAATTAAGAAAAATTATCGAAGGATTGTTGAGTTTTAAGTTATCTAAAATTGTTGAGGTTTATTGATAAAAAATTTCTTTAGTTTTTTTACAAATAATGTTCAACAAAGGGCTTGTTTAGTTAGAGGCATTAATTAACATCAATATTATTAGTATCTACTTTTAAGTAATAATAAGAATGGTTTTATTATAGTTTTTGTTTCAGAGAAGAAATTCTAATTACTATTTTTGTTTCCAATATTTTATCACTTTTATCTGTTTTCACTGTAATGTATCTTGCTGTATTGCAGACATATCCAATATACAGACTGATTTAAAATATCATCTTTCATTTTTTAATTCCTTTAGAGTGTATTGTGATTATGAGTATTTATTTACATTCTCATAGTCAGTCGGCTTTATGCCATCAATCCAATTCATCTATAATTCTATTGTAAGAACGCAATTTCGCAATGAAAAGATACGCGTTTTTTGTGCACTATCTGCTGAGTCTCCGTTGAGATTGGTGACCATGACCTAAATTTGGATGGTATTATTATTTTGGGAGTGATCACTTGTGCCACACATTTGTGCCTCGAACATCAAGACCTATTTCGGGATTATTCTTCATACTGGAATTTAAACATAGGAACACAAATGTTAGAAATGTAAATTTGTCTAGTTACCAACCCAATAAAATCTAGCTAATTGATGAACATGGATTTCAAACAGTAATAAACATTACAAAATCATAAAGAAAATAAAAGGCTAGGATACTGAATCCAATTGTAATAAAATCAGTCTTAACATATAAAATTGATAAAACTCATAATGGATTAATACTATTACATAAATTTTACTAGTACTGCAAACTCCGTTTAGTTTGTATGTCATCCAATAATATTCTTAGTTCCTCATCTTCAAATCTCCCTTCTAGTGATGGTATTAGAGCCTTGGCTTCTTCAGGTGTCTCTGGGCAAAGGTTTGCTAAACTTGCAACTTCGAATTTATGTAGTTTTTTGGATTGAAGGAGGCTGAAATAAAAAGTTAGATGAGATTGGTGTCCTAAAGACTTCCATTGTGAGTTATTTCAGTGCCTCTTTTGAAATTCAGCCAATTTCCTGTAATGGCCAGGTCGAGATAGTCTCTTGAGTAAACAACTGCACAAATTTGAGTAGACCCGTCCCAGCAATTGGTATGCATGAGTACTTTAACTCCGAACATAACTTGTCTGTACTTTAAATGAAATTAAAAAGTTAAGGCTTTATAAAGTGAAAACTGAAATATTGATTTTCTTTAAATACAGTTAATACAAAATGAGATGTGAAATAGAAAACAAGGTACGAATTTGATATCAATGGGGTTTATATCTGAACAAAATTAGTAATGTTTAGTAAAGTAAATGTAAATACTTACTTTCTAACAGCAGCTATAGTTTCTTTGTTTTTGAACTTCTTGAACATGTTGGTGTAAGTGAGGGTCTTCATGAAAACCTCTGAGAATTCTTGTTCCTCTTCTGCAGACTCATTCTGTGCCTTCCTATGTTCCAGCAACATGTCAACTTCAGATATCAACAAAGTTTCTGCATTTTCAAACTCTGAAATGATGAAAAAAATATTATATTATTTTTACTCTTTCTTACAGACTCAATTTTCATATTTGATTATTTCAGTTTTTACGGCAGAAAAGGAAGACCAATTCCAAGGACTTCAGCCAAAGTAAAAACTGCATGATTTGGTATGGTCATGTTTATATGGTGTTACGGTGGTGATCATGGCTGTGAAATCATGCAATAATCTTACCTATCTTAAACCTATAGGTCTTACCTACCTTTGGGAAACTGTAAGTCTGCTGCATCTTCTTCAACAACGTCTTGAATAGGTCCAGCCATTGTAGAATATGAAAGTCTTCAAAAATTGCAGATTATCTGAAAAACCATTAACTTGTAGATAACACTCAATTTTTTTGTAAATTACTGGTTCTACTTAGCTTATCACAGTTTTATGAAATTACTTCTCTAATGGAGCAAACTTCGTGATTATGCTGAAAAATTCAGGAATGCCGCTACAACTTCTTTCAGAACAGAAGTATTTATTGACCACTGTTGACTGACGTGAAGTTAAACGTTGGTTTTTGACGTTAACATTTTTGTGTTTTGACGTTGACATTTACGGTCCTGGGGCATGGGTGCGTTCAATAATTTACTATTTCTTTCGATGAATCACGCACGGAACATGTAAGTGAAGTTCCATTGATTTGTAAAAAAGAGGAGGTTGTGAAATCAATTTGTTTTTACGACTTACACTCGTAAAATTACACCTATCTCTCCAAAGGCTCTAAACTAGCACTTCTTTGAACCCCAACACTGCTTGTACTCTATGGTCTTATTTAGATGATGTGTACCGTGTTTAAGGCAGGTATCAGAAAGACGCCTGGTTACGGGACGGGACAGGATACCGGGGCCTCGGAATGTAAAGGGCAACAGAAAGAAAACGGTGGTTTTTAGTCAGTAAAATCTGACAGTCCCTTCCGCCCCACCTAGGGCGGAATGAGTCATTTGACAATTTTTGCCACCTCAAAAAAAGAAAGGTACTTATCAGAAAGACATGATCATTAATTTTTTTATTAACAGATTAATCGCTCGTGGGAACAATACGTGCAATTATACCTCAGGCAAAATAGAAATTGTTTTAGATATTACGCGCCCCGATGATAATATCGCTCGTGTTTGGGGTTGCCTTTACGCATAGAGCAACACGGCGTACGTGACGCATAGAGCACAACGTTTTTGACAGGGCTGTTTGGCTGGCTTAAAGGTATATCTGAAAACCAGAAGCGTAGCGTACCTTGGCGGGGCCCCGTATAAAAATTTGTTTGGGGGCCCTTAGAAAGGGTAAATATTTCTCAAAAAAGAAAAAATGTTTCCATAAAATTAAAAGAAATATTTATTCATCATAATTATCTATCTGTCATATTTTTAAAAACAATTCAAATTAAATATTAACTCTCCTTGCCTTTTTTTCGGCAAACTGATTAATTAAATCATTCATAGCTGATGATGACTTTAGTTTTTCTTAAGTTTCTGCCTCTTTGGACAATAGTGACAGGTCTGACAGGCGTTCCTATCCCATAGAAGTTCTTAAATAATTTTTTATTAGTTTTAATTTCGAGAAACTTCTTTGGGAAGTTTTTATTCATTTTTGCTTACGCACTTTGGGGGCCCCCGTAGGCCAGGGGCCCCGTATAATTGATACGGCAGATACGGCGGTAGCTACGCCCCTGCTGAAAACGTAAAATTGACAAGTGAGAGTAAAGTTTTGACTTGAGTAGGTAGGTACTTATTTGACTTATAACATATTGACATTGACATCCATCAGACCACCATCCGTTCCGTTCCATTCCATCCATGAATGAATTGATGATTCTATTCTGATTCTGTTAATTCTCTAATCAACTATTTTTTTGTGAAGTTGTATTGACTGTACATCTATTGATAATATGTATGATCCATTTGTCGTGATCCAGATCCAGTGATGGCAGACTACTATCCTCTATGAATGGCAGTATCAATACATAACGCAAATAGAACCTTCCTTGAGTTTTCCCTAAGTTCTGTGAACATCAATAGCACAGTTGGGTGCTCTGGCTAGCCAGCCTTTGGTACCATTTTAGTACGAGATAAATAGAATGTCTGTAACTGAGTCTACCACTTTTAAGCCCGAAGCCCTGGTCTCTAAATCGGAGTCACCAGTAAAGACCGATTCATATAACTCCACCCCTCGAGGTAACATTGGGACATTGGATACATATTCACACATAGAAAGTAATGACAACAAAATAATAACCTCTTAATCTATTTATAATTTTAGAAACAAATAAAGTTCAGCAACATGAGCTCTCGAAGAAGGTGTACTCCATCATCTCAAACCTGCACAGTCTTATAAGTGACTGGAGAAAAAATAGAGAAAAAGGTTTCCGAGTGTGCAGAGCAATAACAGGCTTAAATTTACCCCAGTATGATGAAGATTACTTTCCAAGAGAGCTGATCCCTTTGATGGACAGCTTGGTGGAAGATTTAGAAATTTTGAATAATATTGTTAAGGGTAAATATTCCTTTGACTTACTTATCTTCAATTATAACAGCCAACCATAGGCTTTTTTTTATGCAAACATTTTCAATAAGTTTTGTTATCAATGTGTTAAGCATTATCAGTTGTGTTCATTGATATATGAAACATGCAGAGAAAATGGGACAAGATGTGAACCGCTGCATAGTTTGCTGAACAGAACTTATCAGTCTTAAAGTCTATTTGGAAACTCCTATTTAAATCTCTTCTAAGAAGAAATATGATGCTTTTATTCAAATTCTCTTAATTTTTCCAGCATATCTTTGTCATTTTTTTAACAGACACCTAAAAAGGAGGTAGTTCTCAATTTTCAGAATGATTCAATTTTGTAATTCAGCTATTCCCAAAATAAACTCAAATCTGTCTTATAACTAACTTTGTTTCATTAACCATATGTTTAATTTATCATTACAAATTGTTACAGAAGTTGAAGTATTGAACAAACAACTACAGGCACTGTCAAAATTACAGCCCAGTGATGAACAGGTGCTTGTAACATGGTCGGTCAGCAAAATATCAGAAGTAGTAAAGATATTATATGAAAGTATGAAAAAAGAATATTGTGTTTTGCATAATTCATCAGGCATGTATTATAATTATTTCTTGTTTTTAATGCCATTCTTTTCTAACACATCACTGACATCCGTGAAGGGAAACATTATGAGGAGACCTAGACTTGTATTAATATAAGTCTCAAATTCGCCTTGAGCAAGAGTAGTGGGCAAATGCCTCTTCTTATACTGAGAAAGAATGAGCATTGATGCTCATGCTTTCTCAGTATAAGAAGAGGCATTTGCCCAGTACTGTTACAGTAATAGGCTGATATTATTTTATCTTATTATTTATCCTTTTCCATGAAAAAGCTGCCAGCAGAGTTGCTAAGAAAGATGAAACTATTCAGTTTCAAAATATTACTAAGTACTACAGTGAAAGTCTATTATTAACTCAATCATTCAATTAAAAGGCGAAAATAAAATTTAAAGATTTTGTTTTACTCAAACCCACAAAGGCTTCTCATACAGAGAAGGCTCGAGCATTGATCACCACACTTGCTCAAGGCGGATTTGGCGATATCAGATATATATCAATTCAAGTCATATAAGTTTCCATAGGATGTTTTCTTTTACCACCGTCAGTGATGTCCAAAATAAACTTAAAAAGTTCATACAATATAAAAAATGTACATGTATGTATATACTTGCCGGTGCCCGGTGCAAACCTATAGATTTGTTCATGAGATGCGGGCGTCTTACCCACACTTACCTAATTGTCGTAAATATCTTGTTTCAGAAAACATCGCATTTAGCCGAGATAATAATATTATAGGCATGCATGTGGCTGCCTGGAAGTATGACTCCTATGTTACAGCTGAACTTTACGCATATCTGTTTTCGGAAGCCGGTTTAACCCCGGTGCCTACGTAAATAATAATTGTTTTTATTATGTTGTATATCCGGCTGAGGTACCTAACATCGTCTCGGCGTATTTTTAACCGACTTCTAAAAACAGGAGGAGGTTCTCAATTCGGATGTTTGTATTTTTTGATTGGCGATTGCCTCAGAAGGGTAGTGTTTACCAAGCCTGTATATGTACTTTTAAAATATCAAAAAAGCTTCTTGTTTTGATCTTTTTAGTAATGTTTTGCTGTTCATATAACAATGGTTATTTTCCCATAATCTATTTTCTTTTTATTTGTATACCTAGTTAAATATGCACATTAAGTCTTAATAACAATAACATGTGAGTATGTATTTTATTTTTCTTTGCTGTAATAATACGTGCTAAAAGATATAAGTAATGTTATCTTAAAGAGTAAATACACATATAGAAAATAGGAATATCTTGTAGCTATAAGCAGACTAAAACCATTTTTAGAACGTGATATTAATGTTAATAAATAATTAAAACAAAAATTGTGCTTTATTATTTATTTATTTTATTTCGGGACCGAAGGTATCCGAATCCATTCTTTATACTGACCTCTTATTGCACGAAAAGCCTTATTATTGATACGCTTAATTTAAGCCTAACTACATCTAGGCTTTATGTGGCTTTAATATTTATATATGTAATTTTTTGATTACATATATATATATTTATGATTCCATCAACTGCCCTCAATCAAACAATCTATCTAAACAAGTGCGTGTCGGGCCACGCCACTGCAGTCCCATAGTTTCCCGTATTATTTCCTAACTTTTAAAGCCTTCTAAGTCTTTAACTGTGATAGTTTTCCTTTTAACTTCGCTAGGTAATACCTACTACTGCCGTGCTTTTTAAGGGTGGTTGACTACGGAATCCTATACACGAACCCATAATACATAGCTCGTAGACCCATTAGCCTCATGCCTCGGGTGACTAATAAAAGGCAACTTTTACTGACTGGGTTCGTATACCTAGTACCTACCTATATGATAGAAGGAACCTATGCTGAACTTGAAGCTAGTCTGTTCCCGAAAGGGGAATTAAATTGAAGATCTTCGCTGTAAATCATCCCACTGTCTCACATAATGACAAATTATCCCATTAATAAAAAAATGGCACTTAAAAATATTCAGGCTGCGTGCGGTGATGAAGAACTTGTAAAATCTGAGCAATTTTAACTTCGGGAGTAAGCACGTATGCGGATATCATCTGTGTAACACAATTTATTTTTTTTATGTCATCTTAAAATATCCATATTGTAGCTTTACGCAACAACGTGCCCATTTAAGCTTATGGCTATATTGACGTTCATATAATATTTACACCTATTTCGATTTACGGGTAACAGATATAAATAGAACACGGAAGGAAGGGCCCGGGTTCGTGTCCCTGCTTCTGACGAAAATTGACCCAAATTCGTGAAGCAAGGCGTTGCCAGCTCCCGGCTGTCATTTCACGCTCAATTTATTTTCTGCTAAGCACATTTCCGAAACGATATATTTGAAAATTTTACATTAATTTAAAGCCCTATATACTTATGAAGAATTTTGCATCGAATACCTTGTTAGAAGTTAGGGACATGTCGCCTACCGACGTAAGAATAGCTAAAGAATTGAAATTTCCACGGAATGTGTATTTATTGCCGCTATACTTTATAATAAAAATAAATAAAAGTTAAAATTTGAAGTGAGACCCCATGCAAGAAATTTGTTTTTTGCATGTAGTGTTAAATATTGTATACGCTGGTACGGAACCTTTTGTGTGTGAGTTCGACTCGCATTTAGCCGGCTATTTCAACTTTTTTTGTTTAAGTAGAAAAGTGTTCTTGGGGTCAGTAGGTAGGCATGCTTATAGCGGCATCAATAGTGTTGTTAGCGACTCATCGTAATGTACACTGACTTGTAATCATGATGATTTTGCTGTGATTTTGGTGTGAGTGGCATTCTTTCAACAATTAGGTACTCAAGTTTGTAGCGTATCTCAATATTTATTTTGTCGTATGTACGTAAGGGACCACAAGGTTATTCGAGTGAATTTATCACATGTTAAATGTTGTTGTGACATTTTTATTTTCTGAGACATCGCCAAGGGAACACAAGGTTTCACTGATTTGAAATATCAAATTCTCTACTACCACGCTATCTTAGATTCAGAAAATTCATTTTATATTTTGATACCTATGTAACTTCTTATTTAGGTTCTCATTTTTCGAATTATATAAATATATGAATTTAATTCGGAGAATAAAATCAAGAGAACATAGAGAAGCATTGAAGCAACGAGAGAAGAAGTAGTTATCGGTCTACAAAAAAGCCGATAGCATTTTCCTGCAACATACATATATTATAGATATTTATTTAAGAAAAAATGGTTCAGCATTGTAGCATGTTGACAATATGTTACATCAGTTATTATGTAGGTATAGTTACTAATGTTACTATTAAATTAACATTAAAAATCGTTTCTGGTCGTTATAATGAATATCATCATTCAATTTGATGTCGGTTTTTACAGCAGGTAGGTACCTACTACATGTATAAGAACAGTAGTAAATAACTATACCTACAAAATAAAAAAGATTACGTATTTTACATTCAGATATTTTCTACGTAGTAGAGGACACACATGTTTTTCTACAGGTACATAACCTTTTATTTTAATATGTTGACCTTGGGGGAGTCCTAAGATAATAAATATATATATCACTGGTTGTAAATGTAAGAGATACATAACGCTGTGTACATAAGCCGCCAGTTCAAGTGACGAGCTGAGCGAGTTCAACGGAGGAACTGATTTGACAGTGGGTACATATTTTATGTTTTTTTGGCAATATTTGCTAAGGCCATAATAATATTTAATTTCGTGTTTTCGATGGTGAATGAAAACACAATTTTGTAATAAAATATTAGTTACCTTCTTAATCTTAGTTTTCAAAAAACTTAGTCGTGTTCTTTGTTTGAAAGTTAAAAAAAACAGCTAGATATTTATTAAATCATCACAATTTTTCTTCGAGGTATTTGCGAAAACCAACTATGAAACTCATACATACAACACAACTACGAAAATCAGTATGCCCCCAAACATAGACCGCTCGAGGTAGAGAGCTGCTGTGAATGTTACGGGCTATCCATACAGGTACTAACGTTGTTACAGGTACACGTGAAGTTTCTGGTACCTATCTATGTACCTAGGTATTACTTTTTTTTTATTGAAAGTAAAGGCTTTTTAGTTGGGAGCTTGTTCATTCTTTTCAAGGAAAAATTCTTTTACCGTTTGTTCCTAGCCAAAATGCAGTAGCATTCTCCGCTATTGCTTGCACTGATATCTTGGAGTAGTAGTATGTTTGCGTGTGGTGCGACGCGGCTGCGCGCGCGCATGGCAGATAACTTCATTGTTCCCTTGCTTGTGTCAACATCTGACTACGGAACGACAGCTACTGTGGAATCGACGATGTTGATTTTTCATTTTACGATGGTTTTCATAAGTTTTAATCTCGTTATTTATTTTGTGATGACAGACTTTACGGATGTTTAAAAAGATTAATCCTGTTAGGGTCATTTTAAGTAGTTTGGATACTTTTGGATGTGAGTAGCCAGATGGTAAATAGGGAAATGAAGTAAAAAGTAATGAAGAAGTACACATATTAAACATACATTAAACACATTGGACACATATTAAATATGATCATGAGAATGTTATGGGTACGTGTAGTACGTAGATATGAAACGTTCCGTCAGTTTTTTTATCATCTAGAAGAAATTTCATATTTTTAGGTCTAAAAAAAATAATGAAATGTAATCGATCATAAAAAAGATAAAATAGCTTTAATTTATACAATTCGTTGCTACTCCATTATCTTCTCTGTTCGTTTTCTTAGCTCAACCTATAATTTCGGTTAGCGCACAGTTTACAGCACTTGTAGAGTGGTGACGCTACTAACTACATTCATTGGCTTTCTTCTATTACGAAGGCGTATCAATCTATATTATCTACAGAGATGTAGCCCTTTATCGTTTACACCGACTCGCGCGGTAATCATTTTGCCTAGATTCTAGATTTTATTTTTATAATCCTTTTAAAAGTTCATAATTGTGATTTTTGTGTTATTAGTATCTTAGATGTAAAGATTCATTTATTTTTGCACACTCTACAATTTGCACAAAGTCAGCATCGTAAACTTATCTTCGAGAATGGGTCACCTCTTAAGAAGTGCGTACGTGCTTGGACTGGGGAAGGACGATGAAGGTAAGGATTTTATCGTTTTCTTTTTTAAGTTTTTTTTGAGGCTGTAAACACATACTCTGTTCGTATGTTTCTGTGTTCGTAAGTAATTATCGTAGTTGTGCATATTGGTGCTCAATTTGATGTGTCTGTATGCTTAGGTGACGTATTGTAGGTAGGTAATCGATCGATCTAAAAACTAGTGTCACATATTTCAAATTTTTGTAGTGGTTTCTATCGATCGTTTTGTAAAGGAAGTAAATTTTGCTGGTCTGCTTTGTCTGTCGTCATTATTCACAAAAAGCCGTAACATAACATCTCGCCTATAATGTTAGGCAGAGGTTTACTCTGAAGGGTTACTCTGAAGGTTAGGTTAGGTTAGCACACCCACATTTTGCCGGTTATGTAATATAATATGGGGGCAAGCTTATTGCCATCAACCGGGTACAAAACCGCAAAACAAAAAAAGTCATAATTTTTTTGCTTAATGCATGTAACACAAATAAAATAACATACTTAAACAGTTTTGGAAAGGCTTCAGTATCGGCACCAGTCTGTCTCTCATGACAGCTGTTTTCTCCGGAAATATCACAAGCTGTCAGCTGTCACTGGCGACATGTGTGACGTACCATGTCACGTGACACATGGCTCTCTAAAGAAGGCACTGGTTAAGTGCAAAACTCGCGCTTATTTCATTTCTCTTGTGTTACATTACTTATGCATTATATAACATGAAGCCTGTATTTCCCGAAGGGATACACAAAGTTTGGTTGGTGGTACTTACCAACTGCTACTGAAATGTGGCTTCACCGTCTCGTCGTTACAAGTCTCATAATTATGAAGCATATAATATTGTAGCATTAAAATATAAACTTACGTTTTAATGATTTTACCCATATGGCCATTTCGTGGTTATAGGTCATCTTTCAAGATTTTCTCACCGTAACACTATCGGACACTAAACAAAACCGAAAGTTACATGTTGACCATACCTGGGAACCTCCGCAAACGCGGATTCACCGTTGTGTATACGATGGGCATGCCTAAACCCAAAGGGCTTTACGTTAAGTTAGCGTCATTTTGAAGATGAGCGGCAGTAATTAAACTTGGATTTTCTGAAAGAACAGAATAAAGTTATCAAAAAAGTTATTGCATCTATACTACACTCTTTTAGGTTCCTGCCGTATTTATTGTAACTGCCTCATTGTTCTAGTGGTCGCAAAGCACGACTGCTAAGCATGAGGTCTTGGGTTCGATTCCCAGTCGGGCAAAGTGATATTGGATGTTTCCATCAGAAATTTCTCATTTTTTTTTCCATAAACTTGCACATGCTTCTACATTCATTAGTATCGTAAACGCCAATCTCGTTACAGGCCGAGGGCAGGGTCAGGTGAATTTTAATACCCACTAATTTAGTACTTTCGTTCTCACGGTCATGGCAGTGACCGTTTATCAGATTTAAGATTAACAAAACCTTGACATGCAGGCCTTACTCACGGACAAACGACGCTGGCTCACTTGGTGGTAGACTTGCCAGATTGCGGGTTGATTAGTCAGCTTTTTAGATCCTAGGTATATTCATTACTGTTGTAATTATGCAATAGACTCGCCCCCTTCACGGGACTTAAACATAACTGGCGAAATGTGTGTGTAGGTACTAATGGGTACACCTCTGCCTAACCCTTCGAGGATTACAGGCGTGATGTTATGTTTTAATAAGTTCAAAATAGCATGTACGTTGGATGACATTTAAAAGTTGTAGGAACTATAGCTTTTGCCCATGACTTCGTCCATGTAAATGTTGGTTAAGTATCGCAGACGCAGACGAAGTCGTTGAATAAAAAGTAGCCTATGTTCTTTCTTTGGGTTCAAACTTATCCCTCACCTAATTTCATCGAAATCAGTCAGACAGTTACTTTCGCATTTAAAATATTAGTCCATACTAATATTATAAGGATGTTGAATTATAACTCGTCTCTCTCATAAGGGCTGATTTTTCAAGGGTGAGATAACTTTTATCCAAAGAATAAATATGACAGTTGACATATTTTCTAAGCAAAAGCTGTCAAACTACCATATACACCATATCTCTTCGATAAGAGTTATCTGACGATTGGAAAATTAGCCCTAAGTAAAACAAATAATTGTACCCACCGAGCATGTCGTTTTTTTTCACTATGTAATTTTGTTATATTACATTTTAAACATACTTGTCATTCCGCGATCACAATCCATTTGACAAGCAGGTTGATTATTATATCAAAATCAATATTCTCCATCACGGCTATTGCTCATACTTAAGCTGTTAATTGGATTTAATTCTGCCAAAAGGAACCAACATACGCCAAAATGTATCACATTTAAAATGAATTAACAAAGAAAAATTACTAAAGTATTTAATTCAATATTTCTATTTGCCATAGCCTGACATGATTTTGGATATTTAACACTGAATAATTTAAAATCCATTCAATCTATTTTAAGCATATGTTCTGTATGATAGTAGTGAAACTCGTTTGGCATATTGAGTTAGTTTGATATTCTTAATTAACTTAATTATTGGGAGGAAATTTATGATGTGGTCATCAAAAGTGACTTTATTAAAGAAAGAGATTGATTGATTGAATGAAGGATTGTCTAAACCAATTATACCTATCTAAATACCAGCGAACCGTCCCAGATACAAACCAACATTTTAAATGGATTTTCATAAAACTTTTTCCGGCAAATTATGAACACAACAAAAAAAAGAAACAGGTAAATCGATCTATCCGTTCTGAAGTTTTGCGCTTAGCAACACATTTTCCCATTCATTTTTTATACCTATAAATAGATAGAGGATATACCTACACAATATTTTGATATATATCTCCATACTTGGATGAGGTAGGTATAGAGGAGGTTATTCAACGCAATATGATAAGGTTTTGGTTTCTATACAGACAGGTAAAATGTAAAGATCAATTCTGAATGCCATCCTGATAAAGGTCGATGAACTGTAATTCTGTGTAAATGTTGACTTAAATCTTTTTGTATAAACTTTAGGTAGTAAGTACGTACTTCTTTTTATTCGTCATTTTAAAAATAGAGTCCTTTTGTGGAAAAAAAATACTTTTGAGCATAGGATCGTATGGTTCCCAGGTCGTACAAACTCCAAAGTATTATTTAGATTTTCCATTAAAAACATTTTCAGTATTAGCCCGGAGATTGTTACCTACTCAATGATTAGGTTTTGGAGGTCAGAAAGGCAGTCGTTCCATGTAAAATCACAACAACTATAATACGTACGACCTATACGTTGTGTATTCAACTGGCTCCCGTTCGACTGACGATTACTTTTGCGGACGGCGAGTAGTGGGTAGCTCGCCGTCCGATCAAGGACCAAGCCCGGGTCGACGGCGCGTTCTGTTCGCGCGCGCCTCAAGGAGCTGTCAGCACAGGGACGGAGCCCCCAACGGGGCCAACGCCTGCCGGGGTTGCGGGACGTCTTAACAGCATACCGTGGCCCCGGAACGAACGAAAGGGCAACAGAAGGAACAGGGTGGTTTTTTTTAATTTATTTTTTCACCTAAAAAAAAAAGAGGACGACCTAAAAGTAAGCGTGTATTTGTATTATTTTAATTAGTTAGTTCTTAATATTCACTCCAAAACGGTAACTTCTACCTCTACCTCTAGCTGACCTGCCTTACTCGGTTGGGCTATTGCCGCTTTTAAAGATGGTTTCGATAAAAAGCACCACCTTATTGATACATA
Source organism: Hoplodrina ambigua (assembly GCA_949774945.1). NCBI lineage: Eukaryota > Metazoa > Arthropoda > Insecta > Lepidoptera > Noctuidae > Hoplodrina > Hoplodrina ambigua. The sequence goes on along the minus strand of OX458977.1, from coordinate 8,397,908 downwards.
TACACACCCAGTTTTCTGATAAGTATAATAATAATACCAACCTATTATTGTCCTACTACTGGGCAAAGCCTTCTTCTCATATAGAGAAGGCGTGAGTGTTGATCACCACGCTTGCTTAATGCGGATTAGCAATTTCAGCCTTAAATTAATTAGGTATTAGTCAAGGTTACCTAGTCTAGGTTACAATTATTATCTTTCATTTTAATGTCAGTGATGTCCAAGATGAACTAAGAAAACATAAATATGAATTGAAAAAAGCCACATTGTTACTTGCCCAGTATCGAACCTATAACCATGAGAGGCGTGCTTCTTAACCACTGTGCTATCACATGATCATTAATTTTCATTCATACATTTTCAATCATTTTGCTGATAAATGTCATATGTTTATTTAATTCAAATATGTTGCTCATAAATGTATGTGTGTATATGTCACGTCATATTATCGGGTACACAGCGGTGCAGGTGTAAATGGGGCAATCTTGCGTGATTGGGTAGAAACCTTAACATGAATTTGCCCAGCCGAGCGTGACCAGTATGATAATGTGGTTTCGGCCTTACTTTTACGTTTACATACATGTTTTTCCTTTATGACATGTTTACGTCGAGTGTCTTGCAGATATTTATTTATTTATCAAATAACCAAGCTATATATACAGTCTGCACCAGACCTCAAGTTATATGGTCAATATAAATTAAAACAAAACATAAAAAATAAATTTAAGTGAGTTAAAGTAAATAAAATTAAAATATAACCGAGTTACAAGTTGAATTTATTTATTTAAGTCAAGAGGATTGTGTTAGAGGGTGGCAATGGACTCCAGGTATAGGATAAAGGGCACTCACTATAGATAGAACTATCTATTTTTTAAAAAAAAAAAACAGCGGATACGTCAAAAGTTTATACTCGTGGGGCGCTAGGGCTGTTTGCCAGTATGTAATAAAATACATATTTTAGGACTGACTTTGTCACTGTGTTGCTTATGAAAATTATGTAGTCATGTAGTCTTAGTTTCCAAAGATGAATAAATAATGTTCGCCTAGCATTTCAAGCATCATCCTCATGAGGAAAATCGATCCCTTAGCGATTCTGAATTCATTCGATTTGACAATTTCAATTATGAATTACGCTTACCTATTTACGTAATATAAAAGCGAGGTCAGTAAATAGAGGAAAAATTATGGAATACATTAGACATTATTAAATTGGTTCAAATTACTTTATCATGAAAAAGTATTTCGACGGTCCCTACGTACATAAAGACATGTCAAAAGAGACTCCTTTAAACATGTCTTTATATACGTAGGGACCGTCGATTTATACGGGTGCTCTTGTGTATTAACATGTGCATGATATTATTTTTAACTGCTTCGTTGGTCGCAAACGACTGCTAAGCGTCGGATCCTAGATTCGATTTCCAGGTCGGGTATAAGTGTTATTGGGCTTTTCCATAAGCCATTTCTCAGGATCAGGCCGGACTTTGGAAGTTGGTGGCGTTACTCCCCGGTGCATATCGGACAGCATGTAAAGTCGTTGGTCCTACGCCTGATCTTTCGCCGGTCGTGTCGGTGCCATCCCATCGGATTATAAGAATGAGGGAAGAGGGCGTGCACCTGCGTTTGCGTTCACACTTGTGCACTATACTCCTGCGCACTTGACTATTCTCCGCTGAGACTGGCCACGGTGACCGAAATTTGTCTGGGCAATATAATTTTAATGATATATACCGTTATATACCTTTCTATATTTGAACAAACTTGAACTTTACACAAATAAAGTACCTCTCGCAAAGTATTTCATATCAGGCATTTTCCTCATTAACAATAAAGTGTAGGTACCTAGATAAGCTATCTGCATTAATTGTTTCACTTATCACGGAACATTGTTGAATTTAAGATCAAATACTTATATACTGTGAGATTCCGTTATATATTCGCTAAGTCTAAAGTATATAAAGTGACGCAAAAAATAATTCCACTGCGCTTTGCGTACCTTGATAATATGTGAAGTAAATATGTAAAACAATTAGACGTATTAGATTTAATGAGGTTGCTGAAAATGCTGCTCGTTTAGTTAGATACCTACCTAGGTATGACTTTTTTATTATACCTACCTACATCAACATACAACGTGTAACGGAAAGGGTATATACATACCGAGAGCAAGGCTTCTTTGGATGATAACAAACGATATGGCAAGGGTTTTTTAATCCTATCTCTACATGTTCAGAAATTATGATCAACAAAGAACACCGCCTGCAGTAGGCTACTATGCGGTACTAGGCGCGCAGAATTACGGAAGAGATTTATCGTGATATTAGGCAAGTACCGTGGAAAGTTTTTGACCCACGAAGTGCGGTTTTACACGTCAGTTATGATTTGAATTTAAGAAACATCTGAAACCGAAAATTTGGTATCAATTCTTAGAGTATTTTATATTGAGCTGAAACTCTTGCCATATCGTTAGTTATCATCCAAAGAAGCCTTATTCTTTGTATGTATATACCCTTTCCGTTACACGTTTTACAATGTAGACACCTGACACATGCTGTGTCACCAGTTGACAGTCATATGATCTTGTTCACTAAGCTATTGCGATAAAAACATCAGTTTTTCATTAAACAAGTAAACAGGGTTATTATTTTATTTCTTCGATACGAGCTATTAACTAAACACTAACAGTAGCAAGTCGTAAAAGTTTAACCAGTTTGTTAGTTGACATGCGCACGCGCCGGAAGTACAATATGCACTCATACGTGCAGTACACGTGTTACGTTTTATAAAATCTTTAGTTCCAAATGACTGATTTGCTAAGTAATCAATGTTGTTTAAGCAATTTTAATGTTAATGTGTTTGAAGAGTCATAAATTATACAATTACTGTGCAAAGAGGTTAAATTACATAATAATATTTGCAATAACAATAATTATAACGTCGACAGGATTTGTTAGACTTTTGATAGTCACTCGTGATTGAATCCTGTTCAAATTCGCATTGTATAAGGAACTCTTTTCATACCTTTATGACGCTTGTCACGAGGTGTAAATACGGGTGTTTTTTATTAAATATTAGATGTTTGATTACATTTTATGCACACATTCATAATAATATCGGCAAACTAGCGTCACTTGTTCAATTTGCGATTTTACGTTACCTACGAACTTACAATCAAATAATGGCGTAACACGTTATTTTTTTTTTAACAAAAATAGTAATTTGTTTATATTAAATAGATATTGTTATTATTTTCATTTCAGTTTCCTCTGTATTTTACCTTAAATTTCTACTTATGATATAATTAGCTTTTGCCCGCGACTTCGTTTGCGAATGTCGGTTATTGGCGATTCATACAAACTTTAGACCCCCTTTCATTCCCTTAGGGGGTCCCCAAAAAATTAAAAAAAAACAAAATCCTTTCTTACATGATAACTGCCTGCGTGCCAAATTTCAACGCAATCCGTTGTGGTTCAAGCTGTGAGTTGATGGGCACTCAGCAAACGGTTGCCTTTTTTATAACGGGCGAATTCGACCAATAAAACTGAACGCAATGAGCTCACCTGAACCGTTCAAGATTTGTCAGTGTCAGTGTCCCAGTACAATGATGACATTGACAGTTCCAGAATGCGGTATATATTTTGCGTTTAGATTCATTAAAGAAATACGGAGTAGAAAGTTAAACATTCTTAAAACAAGAAAAACCGGCAGTATCTTAGTATTGTAAAACAAAACATTTGTTGCTGTCATGAATTTTAGTTTAAACTGCTTATCACTACGGAATTAGGCACTTAACATGTCGCGTTCGCTGTCCGCGAAAATTCGTCAGTTGTGCGAAACGAAACACGGTCGCAAGTCCGTCGATTTGCAAGACCGCCGGTCGTCGAGATACTTTACCAAGTTATTTAGAATGGCAGTTCCACTATAGTTGTCGAACACGCGCCGAACAAACGTAAGGCTGATAGCGGCGAGAAGTATAACCGCGAGATAGTTCCGCGTCTTCAAATAATATGTATGGAGGTTGTAGGAATACCCTCGTGAGTATTTACCTACTATGTTTTGTCATGCTTCAAATAATGATTGAGCGGAAGGGAAGTCAGTGTTTTCTACTAATCTTCGTGTTCGTAAAATCATCCATAGAAGTTGTTATCAAATCGATAAAAAGTAGTTGTATATCAATCTTTGGATCTATCATGAAGTCGTTACCTTTCGCCTGTTCTTTGTTTTTGTAAACTTTTAAATATTTTCTTTTATTCAATATTTTTTATAAGCTAACTCTTTGAATCATTTTGCAATTGAATTAATCAAAAGTTAGTTATTTTTTAAAATTTAATAACAAGTTTCAATATCCAATCATTCATTCATATGGTACCTTTATTAATGTTTTCTTTTCTTCTTTTTATTTAACAATTAATTATCTTTTCGAACTTCTTTTTTTTTATTTAATACGAGTTTATAGCCACACGGATATACCTTACATTATTGTGTGCAATGTTGATAAGGTACGAAAACTATGTTACAGAAATGAAATAACTAGACAATTTAACTTACAAAATAGGTGCTATGTTCTGCAAAAAGTTTAACATTAAGTAGATACTATAATTACAAGAATGCATCTAAAATAAATGAGTGCAACGATAGCGGCCCCTATAATAATTCTCGTATACGTAGAAAAAGACCTCGAATACTTGCGTTTTTAACATATTAAAGTAGATTGTTCGACACCATTACGCTATTGAGGTTTCTGGGACTGGTTGCCCTTAGCCACGTATAATTTAACCAACTAAGTTTAACCTTAGAGGTAGATCAACTTTACTAAGTATCTGTTAACTGATAACGCATTATCGAAGCCTAGATTCAATGTGGGACAAGTTTTTGTATCTTTATCTTTACTTTAATGTTGAATACAAAATTACTGTCATAAATGTTATCTACGCTTATCGATATATTTAATTTTGTTTATCGAATGCCAGATTTTCGGATTCTTTGCAAAACTTACACAAGGCTGCGCGAGGTCATGTTTTTGATACTATAATAATTCCTTGAAAAGGAATCCTTAACGGTAATTATATAAGCTTCTTTGTCTTAAACATTATTGAATGTGGGCCTAATTGAACAGTCTCAAAACGAATCGAGCTTTATAGCCCTTAAAAATTAATTATCTACATAAATACTTTAAACATTGTAGCAATTCAAACTTCACCTATTATAATAATGTAAAATGTAGTTAGTGGTAATAACACCAAGTAAAACAAAACAAAATCCACAATCTTTTTAATACTTTCTATATGGTCATCTGAGAGACATATCGGTGTAATTAAGATGGATTTAATTATTAATAAACTATTTATTATTTTATTTATGTTCTATTAACTTATTTAATTACAAATTTTATAAAATAAAAGTATCTTTCGTTACTAGAGTTCTGTACAAAGAAAATACTTATTGATAGTAAGTATTTAAAGGTTATTTACAAAATTATAAACATCGATAAACAAATGACGATCTTTCGAGAACATATCACAGTGACGTGACAACTCGCTATGATTTATTATTCGAGGAATTAATTAATTAAATACAAGTACATACAGCCATAAAAAACGTCATTCTTATCAGTGATAACGGTAACTTAGGTAGTTAAATACTCGCTACGTAGCTTAACTGTGACTATAAACAATTGTAGTTCATTATGTACCGACACAGACAATGAATTAAGTATATAAGATAGTAAATAGTTGTAAAGCAGCATTTAGATAAACTTCCATCTATGCACATTTTTATTGGACAGTTATTCACCAGAGTTTCCTTCTTGGTTGTTCGGTTGAACGAACCACTAACAAACAAGGAAAGGTTAATGAAGGTGATCAACAACAACGTTTAGGAAAATATTGCTTTTTCCATAAAAATCACAACAATGTCACCCCAGAGGTAAATGAAAACAATGACTAACACCCCTTTTTATATGAGTGCAGTTAGTTATAACTGAAGTGAGAAATATTTTAAGACTTCAAGTAGACTATTTACTACCTTCGTTTACAAAAAAGTACTTTCCTACTTATTTTATCTTACTAGCTTCTACTACTAGGTGAAATATTAAGTTACGGGAACCGTACATATTTCCGGGATAAAAAAATCCATGAGCTATTTCAGACTTGAACCTTTTTCAGTGCCCATCTTGATTCATTCAGCAGTTCTGGCGTGATTGAGCAACAAAGATCTAACCATTTAAACTTTCGCATTTATAATTGTAGTAAAATTTAGATTTCAACTGAAATAAACTAATTTCTGTTTTGCTTAGTATTCAAAGCATTTATACTAGTAAGTTCATACTAAGGTAGTTTGAGTAAAAAAATTTAGTCTTGGTGTGAAAAATCTTTGTTTATGGCTACACGCAATTGTAACGCGCATAAAACAATGATTATGGGTTCATGAAGCAATATAGGGACAGTGGGCATTTCAAGTTTGGTTATAACATTCAAAATTTATTTCGTATAAAAAACACAAAAAATTAGGTATCCTCCAGAAGAAATACTGATCGCCATGATGGAAAACATGTTACTTTCATCTTCTTCAAGTGTGTATTTACACTTACTAAACATGGATAACAAATTCGACAGCAAACACGATAACGGAAAGAAGTTATATTGATTTTAAAGCTATTTGTTAAGCAATTTAAGTAAACCTACATATTACAATAGTTTGTACTGCGTCGTCAGCCCATATATAAGTAGGTACAGTAAATTGCTTATATCAACATATTATGTACTGCACACGTTTTAGCATATTACTGTCAATAGTAGATACCGATGCGTCTGAAGTGTTAAGTGGCGTGTCGCGTCCACAATAGCAATAATTTAATTAGTTGCCCCGATGGTATGTGACAAAAGTGACTGCTAAGCGTGGGGGTTCGATTCCTCGGGCAGTGTCATTGGCTTTTTCCATTAAGAATTTCTCTCTTTCTTTCTCTTTATGAAATTAATATCAAATACTCAGGTCTGCTACCCCTTGGAGTAGTGAAAAACGAACGTGTCAGATTGCTATCTTCTTAAACCAAGAGGGTGACGGGAGAGGTACTGCACCTGTGTTTGTGCATACACTTGTGCACTATAATATCTTCTGCGTACTGCCGGCCGCCGCCGCCGTGTCCGAAATTCGGTCAGGAGAATATTACCTACTAATGAAATTGGAAAAAAATAACGAATGTTTTAGTAAAATTCAACTAATTTGAGACATAATTTATATTACAGATAATTTCAAGACAATAATTTCGTAATACTTCTCTAATAAAACAAAGGACCGACTTTGCTAATATATCAGATTGTGTGTATTTTAGTTCGTCTAAAATTTACACATCAAAAATTACTAACGTCATTATTGTTAAGTCGACTCTGAACATTGCACTTATGTTATGTAAATGTAGTGCATGAATCATTTGATCTACTGCTAATGATCCTAGAATGATCTTTTCGATTTACACATTAGTGTAAACTACCGCGTGTGCTTACTAGATTAATAGGAAGCATAAAAACTAATGCGAGAAATATAGTGCTAGTTATAGTACATTTCTGTCGATGATCCGTCAGTTTTGACAAGGCAGCCTTGCGGTCCCGCATTGTATAACAAATCGTACGATATTTCTCGCATCGTCTAAATAAGGTTTAATTGCGAGCCGTGGCATATTCCTATCGCGTAACTGAATGCTGAACCTTACGATTTTATTATATTTCTTATCAGTAGAAAGTCTATAGTACAGCAATAAAGTTTATACTTTTGATAGACGCGAGATTGACCCAATTATTATACAATCTAAGAAATCATTTTCTGTTATCATTTTTCTTAAAGCGTGGCCGATTTCCATATGACAATTAAGGTCGAGTGAGCTATGCTAACATAAGATAACTGCTCACCTAATTAAAAAGTGTAACACCGTCAGTCAGCCAGCAGTCAGGTCTTAAAACATTCAGCTATGAGCTCTTGCAATTATAAAAATATTCAATAAATGTTTCTTAGAATCCAATAAAAAACGCAATAAGTATTCGCGTTCAATAAAACATTGCGACGGTAGAGGCAATCTCACATCTCCTTTCCTTATATTTGTGCAAGTGGCTGGCAGTAGTGTTTACTTGGCGGTTGTTCACACGACAAGAGCAAACACAACAGAAACCTCACACAGGAGGTGAGAGCCGAGAACAACAGCGAGGCAAACGTTATCACGACGGCCCGCCGGCGACAAACGAGCGACTTACCGTACTATTGTCAATAATAATGACCCTATGTGTTATTATTCAGCGTCAATCGTTTATCTCATTTGTGTCTGGTCGCGAAGACTTAATAGCAAATCAGTATCGCTTAAGCGTTTAAAGTGGCGTGGTGTATGTGTATGCCTACAGTGTCTGTGTAATTAAAATTCTTTAAAAGAAAGTAGTGCTTACTTAGACGATAAGTGATTAAAATGGAGTTTCAATATTACGGGAATTTCGACCGTCCGCCGACGCGCAGGATTCTAGACCAGCCCTGGTGGGACGAGGAAGATACACTGTCTGACAGACGAATTAACGGTAAGAGCTCGCCAACTAACTCCTTTAACACCTCATGCGTATAGAAACAGGCAAACAGCTGCTATTTACGCCTCTTTACACTTAATATAAGTTAACTCACTCAACACAGTTCAGTAATTACAAAGTTAATCGCATTTAATACGAGCATATGGAACGTGGTTTGTTTACTGTCCCTTATCTCCCCAAAATTGGAGCACAATTAGGCTATATATCACACTATCGCACGAGAAAATATTATACGGGTACGTAAACACGACGCGAGTATCAGTATGTGCGTTAATTTCAAACAATTATTTATAGGTGGCGTAAAAAGTATAATGTTAGCGTGTAGGTATGCATAGGTCTGTCTAGACGGCACAGGGAAGTGAGGGTTTATCGATTGGATGGCGGGATAATTTTAGAAAAGGTCCTGTTTGGGAAGTTTGGCGAGAGCCGCAGCCATGTGCACGGATACACATTTAACCGTCTACACGCCTGTTTACCCTGTAGAGCCTTAAATAAATAATAGCAGCAGATATGTCTATTCGCTCTTAACCAATGAAATTGGATGTTAATTACTGGCAAAAAATATTTTATTTAAACGAAACCTTGTCACGCATAGTTAATGTTATCAAACTAAACAAGTTGTGATGACACATGAGTAGGTAATTTAAATTAGAAATAGTGACAAGTTATCATTACCTGCCTGGAAACCACCGAGTACCAATTAGGGTTAACAAAATACTTTTAATTCATGGCTTCTTATTAAACTCTATAATTCTGGATTACGGATAGTCCCTCAATAACTGTCTACTAAATTATTCTGAAATTAGTCAATTAAAAATAAGTCGTAAAGACCTAGACAATAAGTTACAATGATGATGCATAGATAATCATGTGTGTTTCTATCTCTTTCGTCATTAAAGACTTTAGAACGACAAGCTCGTCATTAGTCGTTTGTGAAGTCAGTTGGTAAAACGTCTTGGGTAGGTATCTTTCATTTCCTCGCATTTTCCTTCCACCATCCGCATTTTCATCTGTTTGTAATGAAAAATCTGTTGGTTTGTTGATGTTATCTGTGAATGTTAACTTAAAAACATAATAAAGTGCTAAATTGGGTACTTGGCGTCTCTTATAATGGTATGTATTTAAACATTCAGTTACAAATATTGAGAAAGCATTATGTTTTTTAAACAAAATGTTGGTAACGCCGAAACTAACCTTGACTTTTGTTTTCCTTTAAGTTTTGACATAAAAAGTAACTGTAACAACAATTTATATGTTTTAATTAGATGCTGTCCTAGTTAGAGCCTTAAAATATATCTTAAACATTGTCTTTTTAAAAATCTTTGAAGGGGCTTCATCACATGGACTTTTTCTCTTACAGCAATCCTTCATATGTAAGAATAGGCTATTAAAACGGTCTATTTATTAATATAAAGTTTCCCTGCTCTTATTAAATCTACGAAGAAAAGTGTTTTATCATTTAGTACTTTCTCTTTTTATATTAAAGAAGCAGATAATCAAAATCCAAATTAATTTTCCTTGAATCAAACATTAGTGATGCGGACATTGATAGTGATGTGGACTGAAGGCTTCGGTGAACCCTCTGACATTCGAGTAAAATCTATTCAGGTCAGTTCGTTACCCCCGACGCCGACAGGGTTGAGTAGCGAGGGTTGACTCCAATCAATCCTAACCCGAACTAACGAGTTTCTTCTAATGCCTTACGAAAATTACCTTTTATTTCTTATCATACTGAATTTCTTCAAAGAATTTTCTTTACCTACACGCTTTCACAGAATGATAAAAAGAAATGTTTGTAATTTTTGCGGTTGCGTGAAATTCTTATCGGCGAATCAAAACCATTTGTGTAGGGTCCGGAAAATCGTACATTTGTAAACAGCACAAATAGGACTGTTGAAGATTTTTCGAGATCGAATAAAGTTATTTTCACATTTTCCGCAGTAAAATAATGCTCTCATTTTGATGCGAATTACGTATAGTTTATTTGACTTTCCCTTTTCGAAAAATAAGATTAATATTAAAAAGATCAGATTTCATAAGCTTATGGGCAATAATGTTCAATGTGCGCACATGCCATTTATTAGTCCTCATTTAAAGTAACCACGCTTTTGAATCAAACCGTATTAAAATAAGTAGATAATTTTGAAAAAGTTACGTGATTGCAACCATGGTTTATCGTTCAGGTTCAAATACGACAACACCTGACGTTTGTCACACATTCATCATTCAAACTATAGACTTATTTCCATCAATTATTACCTGCGAATGGACGTAAAATTAGAACAGAAAAGAACAAAGACCGGTCCGATTACTTTACATATTTTCTAATCGCACGCACGTCACAGTTCAGGTTCAACGACTGACAGAATTTTCAGAAAATTATCTTCTTATTGAATATACATAGTACATTATCCGTAAGACTATACTTAACCGTAGGTGGTCTATTATTATTAGTCTCACAATTGTTAAATGCTTTGATAAAAATAACATTTCTTACGCTTTTCTTTCCAATAACCAATTTTTAGTATTGATTCGGCCATTACGGTAATAGTTATTGTCAGTTGACAGTTCCCTAGCGAGGTGATATAATTTATTCATTTGTGGGTCGCCCCGCCGGGTCAACCAATATCCATCGCAGTAGCACAGTGCTTTTAATTGAAAAATGTCTGCTCAAACAAAGCGGATTGAATTTCTATCTGACCCCCACCAGCTAAGTCCGCTTTCGTAAATAAAAGGTAGCGGGCGCTTAGCAATTAAATAAATGTGAGGACGTTTAGGTTGTTCTAACTTTAGGTGTATTATAAATGCACGCTACCTAAACCCGTAACCGGTTACTCATATCTACAAGCTTGATGCGAAAGAGAGCGAGTTTTAGCACTAATTGAATCAGACAGTATTTGGGCCATATTTATCCATCTATCCAAATTTTTGATGGCCATTAACATTTCAAGTGGCTACAAAATAGGGGACATAGTTTCTTTTCTGCTTTTCTTTGCTATCACGGTTATTTTTCCAGCGCTATCATTTATTATTAGGTAAATACACAAAAATGATTTACCATATTCATTATGTTTTACCTGATAGCTCGCTCGAATAGGAAACGCTTTTTATTCAATATTCAAATGTTTTGGGAAAACCTTCAGCCAACAACATGTATCTATGTAGGAAGAGGAAGAGGAACTGAGGTAAAGATATAAGGGTTTTCTTAAAACCACACATCAAAATGTTCTTCCATCATATCAATGGAACTCCATTTTAACCATATCTTTTTTAACATAAATAAAACCAGCCGTGCCAGAATAAAATAACCTAGGTTAGATTGATATTTTTGTACCTTTTTAAGATGATATATTTTATTTGGAAAATACACGCTCTGGTAATAAAAAAAATTGTAACACCTGTATTTTACCAGAAAGCATGCCGAAGTATAAAATTATAAGGCAACTAGTGACTGTTACTTAATAACCTTCTTTTTTGTGCGCGGTGGAAATTTTTGTGGATTTCCTCCGTCATGGGGATGACAGGGGGGCATGCCGGACTCTTACTGCCTAAAATCGTAGCACTGTTCTACTAATATAGGGTATTGGTAGAACACTGCTGTTAAAATTTCGTTTTTCTAAATATATTAAAATTTGTGTCGCAGGTAGGTTTCTTCAGAATGATATAATATCATATTTTCTAATTATGATACCTATAAGAAATCAAATTTTATTCTACAGTAAAAATCCGTCACACGATTTACTGAAAAAATTGGCCTCTGATATCTTAAAAGGGGCCCAACATAGATGCTGGCAGATGCGCATGCGTTGTTAGATAGGTACTTACACATTGCTTTATCTATGTTGTAAAATTTCAGCCGTATAAAATACACGACAGTCTGGTGAGTCTGGGATCTGAATTCCATTGGAAATGTTCGATGTTTAAATAACTCTAATGCACATATACATAGGGGTTATCATTATTATGTTACAAGTGCATTTGATCAGTTGACATTCGTGTACTATTAGCGTATCGCAGATGAAACTATGATCATTACTGTAGCATCGTCGTATCATGTTCACATTATCTTAATGGTATTTGATTACGTTTTAATTTTTATTTTATTGACTACGTGGAATAGCTATTAATCTAAATACCTGTGTCTATTAGGGTACGACACGATAGCTAGCGATACGCCTCACTTTAAATTTATAGAAAAAGAAAATGTTCATAGAATAAAATAGAATACCTACTCCAAAATACATTTTTCGAAATTCTGAAAACTCTTTATTCCAAATGTTTAGTTTCAAAAAGTCCTAAGAAGGAGTCGCCGAGTGTTAAAGAAAACACCACGCTCAGGACGAGACCGAGAGTAATTTATTTTGTTACATATGCGAAAGGTCATGTATCAGCGGAAAATCTTGACACCGCGATTCAAAAAATTACGTCATTTGCACAATGCCATCTAGTGACGTTGAGGTAAATTATATAATATTAGCAGACTTAACACTAATAGTAGCTGTTGTTAAATTCGTGCGCGTGTTTTTCTTCACTCGCGTAGATAATGTTATGCCTTTGGTTACTGCTCAGCTGCCGTGGGTCATAGCATGATGACATAATAGACTATACCTCATGAATCTAGCTGTAATACAAATTAAACATGCACATAAACTATTTGGGAGTCGGAGGGAGTCGGGGCCGCGGCAGGCCACGAAGGAGATGGCGGGACGAACTGGATGGATTTCTCCAAAACTGGAGGGATGAGGCACTGAATCGTGAAGGATGGAAGGAGTGGAGGGAGGCCTTTGCCAAGGGTGTGGGACTGAATAGGCTAACAAAAAACAACCTATTAGGACTTCTAGCTCGGGCACGACTGGCACAGGGCTGTACTACACGTACGAGCACTCATCCGCGACTTCGTTCGAGTGATTTTTCTTACGGATCCCTAACTTTTTTGAAAATAAATTATAGCTTATAGCACTCAGTGATAACGTAACTTTCAATTTGCGAAATAATTTTCAAAAACGGTTTTGTAGATCCAGAGATTTACTCCCTATTACAACCTCACACACTTTACCTCTTTGTAAGAAGAGTTAAGATTATTCCTCAAGCTACAGAAAAAAATTGTAACTTTAATGAAAATTAAAAAAGATTTTTGATAAACATATTTTTTTGGACTGCCTCGTTGGTCTAGTGGTCGCAAGCGCGATTGCTGTGCATGAGGTCTTGGGTTCGATTCCCAGGCCGGGCAAAGTGTTATTGGGTTTTTCCATCAGGAATTTCTCAGTAGCAGCCTCGGAGTCTGGAATTGTGCCCGGTCGATGGCAATAGGCTCGCCCCCTATTATATGGGACTAAAAACATAACTGGCGAAATGTGGGTGTACTAATGGGTACACCTCTGCCTAACCCTTCGGGGATTACAGGCGTGATGTTTCTGATGATGATTAATCTACACCAAAATATTCTGACCTAGTGGCAACGAACACTTAAAAAGACCTTTTAAAATGAAGCGGCTGTAACGTTTTTTATTACATGAGATATTTAATTCAATTCCAAACTTAAAAAACGTAGATACAGGGTGTTAAAAGACACATCACTCAACTGTTAACATTGACATGCTGACTATCGGATTGAGCAACATTGAGCTAAAATTATTGCTGGGAAAATACTTTTTTTTGGCTCTGTTTATTGTAGCACACAATGCAACACGCAATACGGTACACTAACAGTTGCATCCAACATATGGGTTGTAAGGGGAATTTAAAATTTGGTTAGCTATTTTCTTCAAAATTTCCAATAACCAGAATTTTCCCAGACGGCATGATTGCCGCAGTGGCTGAGCGATTGGCTGCTGCGCTGCGTGTCGTGGGTTCGATTCCCGCACGGAAAAAATATTTGTATGGCCTATAGATAGTTGTTCCGGGTCTGCTGTTTATGTATGTGAGTTTATATAGTTGTAAACGCACCCACGATACATAAGAAATTCCTAGAGTGGGGCAGTTTTTTTTTAATCAAGAAATAAACAAGAAACAATATAATATGGTCCGCAAGGATAAAATAATATCACAATGATGGGCAGAAGATATAGCTTTCTTCTTCGCTAAGTGTCTTTTTCCACCCGTTATTATTGAACTCGACACTAATATCAACCAGACTCCGATGCTCCTACAAGTTTATGAGTTCAAACTATCTATTTGGAGAGTGAGTCAAGGTTTTTGTTTGCAGTCGGCCAGTTGAACGCATCGGTCTAACACGACTTTATAAATAAATAAACAACATTCCTTGTTAGTTAGCTGGTAATTCGGCTGTTACTAGGAAACTACGCGAAAACACCATGTGGATGCTCGTGGATGTTAGATAGTTACAATGGATACTTTATAGCTTCGTTTTTCCTTGTGATTTTATTTTTCACACAGTGGTATTTTTACGTCATAAAGGAGGATGTTTTATTGACGTATTCGGTACGTAGGGTTTTTATATTCTTATTTGACGTCTATAACAAAAATAGATGCCACCCAAGAGATTAACTAATTACCTACATATATACATACCTAACGGATAAACTATTACATACACTACTCAGTAAGTAAACTATGTCGGCGCTCTTTGAATACCTACTCAAGGGATATAGACAGGGAGGTAACTATTAGAAAAAAAAAAACCAAATATTCCTATGTTTGTTTGTTTTTTCCTCAGTGGTTATGGATGTTTTGTCTGCCTGTATTGCCACTCACAAAACTGTAATAGTCTAGGTAGGTATGCCAATTGATTCAGTTTTGAAATCAATACTAAACAATACTACATCTAATAAATAATTTTTTAAGCATAAAAAATAATGTGGGTAAGTACTTACTTAAAAATAAAATTAATTAACTTACCTATATATTCTTTTTGTTAATTAGTGGAGGAAATCTATTGTTTATGAATGTCTGTCATTTTACACCTATCTTCTTTAATTAAAAATAAAAATGAATGCCTTTATGTGTTGCTAAGCGCAAAACTCGAGAACTGTTGATCCAATTAGCTTGATGTTTTTTTTTTTGTTGTGTTCATAATTTTCCGGGCAAGGTTTGTAGGAAAAAATATTATTTTTGAAAATCCAACGAAAATGTCGGAATTTTTCAAAGCCGGTTTGCTAGTCACTAATAAAATTATACTTAGCAGGTTTCTATTGAGTCTTCAGATAAACTCTGAATAGATATTTACAAAGTTCCCTTTATTTAAGGAAATTATCTCAGTGTTCAGAAACTTATATAGCATAACATCATGCCTGTAATCCCCGCGGGGTTAGGTAGTGGTAGTGTACCCTAATAGTACACCTACATTTCGCCAGTTAGGTTTATGTCCCATGTAACACAAATTCAATGATCAGAAACGAAAACTGAACCATTGTCAGCAACTCAGCAGTATGGAATAAATTATATCCGGTTTTTTTTAATATATGCGTCATCAAGTTTTGCGTAGATACTTATACTTAATTCCAATTCCAAAATCGTAAAGTTATACCATGAATTACTATGACGTCGTTTTCTATACTTTTTACGACTGACTCGTCACAGAAACCATTGTATAACGTTACATCACGATTCTTAGAAAACTGCATTGCGTCCACCATACTAACACAGCTTTATTTATTACAAGATGGAATGTCATGAAAACAAAAGGTAAACGTTTAGTAATTATGCCACCTTGTAATTACTCGTATAGTGTTGGAGAGCATCTTCTCGTTACATATTACTAGTTTGAGCATAAGAATGAAGAACACAAAGTCAGGTGTTATTTTTTACCTTCTCGGTTTTTATGTGAACCTAACATTTATGTAAGAGACCTTATTTTTTGTTTACCAAAATCATTAAAAGGGGTCATTGTACTTTTATTTTTACCTTTAAATTATGAGACTGTAATTCCGCAAAATATGTGGAGTATCCGACTAATTTTTCTCGATTTCAGGGTTGGTCCCATAGTAAAACTTGTTCATTATAATGAGAACAATAATCCCTTTTCAGTTTTCGAAGAAAGGGGTAATATATAAAAAGAGGCGAGCCGACACCAGTCGGGGATCACGAAAGGCGCGTACGCCACCGGGAATCCCCGGCGTAAGTGTGGAAAGGCCCCGGGGTTGCGGGACGTCTTAACAGGATACCGTGGCCCCGGAACGTAAAACCATCCTCCACTATTATGGGGGAGAAGTCTGGTTACCAACCCGGAAAAAGAAGGTTCTATCAGGAATTTCTCAGTAACATTTTATACCAGTAACGAAATGTAGATTTCTAGGTTTATTAATTTCTGGGTTTATTAATGGTACTAACCTCCTAAATATTAAACTACCGTAACCTACTATTAATACGGCAGCTGTTCAAATGGCAAAAAAACAAGTTTTTACATTGTTGAGAGCAACCATTAATAGGAAGTACAAAACCTTAGATAAGTAATTTTTTAGCAAAGTCTGATACTAACTCGTTCTTATGACTTAAGACAACTTACGTCAGGTCATTAGTAGTTGTTGAAGTGTGGACGACAAAGACGTATTCGCAGAGCACGTTATATTTATTTTTAATGGAATATTGTTGAAACCATCAGTGTGGGAACAAAATTGGACTTCCTCAACAAAAATGGATTGTTCACTAGAAGAAGGTTAGTAATTAGTATCGAGTACTATCGAGTATTATCGAGTCGAGATATCGTGATGGCCCAGTGGTTAAAGCGCCCACCTCTCAAGCACGAGGTTGTGGGTTCGCAACTCTGCACGGGCAAGTACCAATGTGACTTGAACAATTTACGTACTTTCTAAGTTTATCTTGGACATCACGGACATCTGTTGGAAGGTAGTTCATAGTTAATGGACATCGGCTTAAGAAAGAATTTTTTTTAATTCACCACATAAGTGGATGAACTGAAGGTTCAAAGTTTGTATGGAAAAACCTAGAAGAAACGTAGGAGTAAACTAAATTATACGAAAAACGCGGACGAAGCCGCAGTTAAAGGCTTTACATAAAAGGTATACTAACTTTTGCCTGCGACTTCGGCCACGTATATGTCGGACCCCTGTTTCTTAGGGGGCGAAATTTGGAAAGTCCTTTCTTAGCGTCTATACTACCTATAAACTACCTCCCTGAAAAATTTAATTTTTATACGTCAAGCGCGGTTTTCGATATTTCGTGATGATTAAGTGAATGAGTGAGTGACCTTTTTTATATGTGACATTATTATGATGGCTAGCTTTTACCCGTGGGCGTGAATTTTCATACAGATTTCTAATAATTCTAATAATAATATATGACTTATAGCGCTCAGAAAAAACATAGCTTCGTAAAAGATTTTTCAGAATCGAACTTCTCTTTATCTTGATACTATTATAGTATAACAGTATTAGCATCTTTAATATATGTATAGATTATAAAAACGTTAAGTTTCTTTGTATTTTTGTTTTTATGAGGTAATCTCTGAAAGTACTGGTCCGATTACAAAACTTTTTTCACTGACGACTGAGGCTTAATTTTAAGAGGTCTTTTTGTCTTCCACGCAGACGAAGTCGCGGGAATCTAATTTATGATATCATTATGTTTTGTCCTAAGTACCTAAATGACGAACCCACGGCCACTGGTCCTACGGCTCATTTTATTTCTTATACAAATACCAATTATATAATTTTATTGCTTGTCAAGTTTTTATGTCTACCAGTCGACAAAAATAGCTTACCTTAAAACACCTTATAATAAAATTAAATGCTAAACAAGTTTATACATACATATATGCATTAGGATATAAATGGGTTGATTAATAATATAATTAATCGGAGGCCACAACTGGATCTATCTGAATGATCGACGTCAACGGTCGACTGAAATCCAGTTGCAGATATATGCCACGTTTTATTTGAATGGATCCCGCTAGAATGGAAAGTACCGTCTAAGATCAGGGGTTTTCAAAGTGGGGGGTGCGCCACCCAAGTGGGGCGTAGAGCACCAGTGTAGCTAAGGACCTTATTTACAGCTCACGAGCATTTACGCCGTAGTGAATACAAATACAAATACATTTAAAACATTTTCGCAATATAAAACTATTTTTTGTAATCTTCTTTATATCTGTGTAATCTTGAAATTGAATCTTGAACTGTGTAATTTGATAGTAACCTAAAATTATATTATCTGAGCTGAGGGAGCGCGAATGTTTTTTTTTATATAAAGGGGGCGCGAATCTCAATTCTACTATCGATGGCACCAACTACCTCGAAGCTACTGAACTTGGCACATTTTTCACATTTATGTTTTTGTTAGGTTCCTCACAACTGCTGAGAAATATGCACCTTTTTGATTTGTGTTATACAAGACCTATACTACTGAATGACACCCATTTTTTTTATACCTGCATATTGTACAAGCCCATATAATTTTGGGATACAGACCCATATAATTTTGGGATACAGACCCATACAATTTTGGGATACAGACCCATACAATTTTGGGATACAGACCCATATCATTTTGGGATGCAGACATATATAATTCCTGACCATCTCTTTTATGAATTTTCTCATTATCTTGTTTCAGGTAAGTGATGCGAGTTGGCGACGCAGGTCTGGTAGTGAGGACAGTATCCGTGGTGAGGCCATGGCTACCACACCACACTTCCATGTCTGCCAGCTAGGTATGTACTAGAACTATGAAATCATTGGGCTTACTACTTCACAAGGTTTGACAGCACGATTACACAAGACTGACTAATCACACTTAATTGAATATACCTGTGACACATTGGTTGACGTATTTATTAGTGTGAGACGAAACAATAACGTTCTAACATCAGACTTCGTGATTATGAATTAATGAGCTTTAAATGTCAGGAAAATGAGAAACACAATCAACGCGACACAAAATCAATACCACGGAAAAACCTTTCGGGCTATTGTTAGAAATAATTTAATTACGTACACGTCATAAGAAAGATGATATCATTTCACTTAGTCTAATTGCCGTCACTTGGACATTGGTGTCGATACCCTTGTTCATATACTACACTAAAATTAGAGAACTGGCATCTCTTTCTAACATGCGACGAAAGAAAAGGACGATGACATTTTAGAACTAAGTTAGAGATGTCAAATTAATTTTGATATGAACTTTTCCGTGTTTTTAGTCAATGCGTTCTGACATGTCAACTGTAACAGCATGGAAGTTTCGGATCAAATGAAATTAACAGGTCTCATTGATTTCCGCCCCTTTCTTGTTTTATTAGACAAAAAATAGTCTAATTTTAGTGAAGTTTGTGAACAAGGGAATCGGCACCAGTGTGTGACCATAGCCATGTACCATATAATATTAATGTTCAAATGCAAGGCAATGATTTTTGGTTAACCAGAGGAGTCATGACATGAGCGCTGATCACCACGCTTTGTCAAGACAGATTTACCAAGTCCAGGTACTTTACGATTTCTTTAACCAATGTCAGTGATTTCCTTAAAAAATAAAGTATGCAGAGTGTAAACATGAGCTTCGTGATGAGCCAGTACCATTTGCTTACTTCTGACGCTATTCTAGTAAAGGTTTGGACCACCATTGGATTTTCAAAACCACACAGTTAAACTAAACTTATGATAATAGACCTTACTGACATCAATGTATATCAATTTTCTGTTCCAATATTGTCCAGCTAGGCAACTCAACTATAATTAACCGACCATTATCTATGATGTCATTTTGTTATAGGTATAATATTCCTGCCTAGGTGTATGTACACCTACTGTACATATATTTACACGACAGATGAAGGAAGTAAATATAATGCTTATATACTAATATTGGCACATTATTTATGCGAGTGGTGGTCGTTTTTTCATATTCACTTTCATAGCTTATGGAAGACAGTAAATTGCACGATAGGAAAATTAAATAAAAAAATACAATCAAAACGCGGCTGTTGAAAATCCATACTTAAATAATAAATCCAAATGTAACTCTCTCTTTCAATCTGTTACGCTTTCATGACTTAACCACTGAACGGATTTTGATGAAATTTGGTACGGGGTAAGTTTGAACCCCAAGAAATGACATAGGCTACTTTTTATTCCGACATTTACGCGGACGAAGTTGTAGGTAAAAGCTAGTTATAAAATAAGAAGTAAAGAAAAGTCACAAAATAATCATTGATTTAAAAAAAAAAATCCGGTTTTGGTTGATAAAGTTAGCCGTACAATAGCATGACTATCTTAAACTCAGTAATTTATACATATACCCTTCTACACATGATATACCTATGTATGTATAGAAAAACATTAAAATATCTTTGAACCGAAGATGCATGACCGTTACCCCGGACAACTCCAAATTCTTTAATAGGTATCATCTTATTATCATTTAGCCACACTTTTTTTCTGCCAGTATAGTGTTTAGTATTTTAAATAAAAACACGAGTTACCATAAATCATGTATATGGCAAAGATCAAAAGAAAATGTTACACAGTGTAAAAAAAACTGGAACATCGAAAAGCAAATACAATCACAGGTTAAATTAAATCAGCTTCTGCAAAAACAACGTTACAAAATAAATGTTTCATCAAAGTCCGCTTAAAATAACGAAATAACGTGTTATTTATTTTCGTTGCTATAAAATGTATATCCTGTTTACAATGTTGGTTTCATTGAAACTTCAAAAATGTATATTCAGGTACCTACTTCTTATGAGTAAATATTATAAAGCTGTCTTGACTATGCGAGCGAAGCTGACCGAACACGGAAAGCGAGGTGAAAAGAACTCATACGCGCCACGATTGATGAGTCTTGACACATCACACAAACTTTATTATTTCGTAATAAAAATTATAATGTTGCCGTGAATTTTAATCTAAACGTCGTCGAAATATCCCTGATTAAATACACAAATTATGGATAACTATAAATTCGTTCATCCATATCGGCGCAAGCTCCCAATTGCTGACCTTACTCAAGTCTCATCTTTCGTGGCGCGTATTGTACGACTTGTCGCAATCGAGCCTGCTCATATTTGTTGCGCGCGATGGTAAGCGCAATGGAGTATGAGATAAGTAGGAAATGAAATTGAGCGCTAACAGAACACCTTCTCTACACAATTCCTTGCTTATAACAGTTTTACTGTTTCGCCTTTGTAATGATCGATTCGAAGTAGATTACTTGCTGAAAATTAAAAAAAAACATATCTTTTAAAATAGTACACTTTTAAATTGTCAGGGCATCGATCAATCAGAAATTTGAAGTTAGTTCGATTCAAACTGTAATTTTCTATGGAGAATAACGAGCAAGAACCGCAACATTGACATCCACCTGGACATACTTAAAATCAAAATATTGTATTTATCTAAACCGAAAAGATTTTTTTAAAATAAAGTATGATTCCCTTAATCATAATCGCCTGTGTTGTCGAAGCCCGTAATGATAATTGCCTGTGTTTTCGGAAGTGAAAATTCTCCAACCGTCATTTCATCTTATTAGCCTTTCAGCAGACACAAACTGTCACAATTTTCCTACGTTTATTAAAAACCCAACAACACTAGACACGGACTGTCACTGAATAACTGAGGATACATTTTAATGACCTACAGATATATCTACTTAAGTCAACTACCTATTATTGTTTCTTCCCACATTCCTGATATAGTGTGTTTTATGTGTTTATCTCTCAAGCCGGGGTTGTCTCGGGCTTTCTAGATATCAGCATGATTGTAGTACACAACATTAATATAACATGACGACAATGAACTTTTGTATCGAGAGGTTATCTCCAACACAGATCAAGGTGGTCGCTGGGCTCTTAAAATTTCTTCGTTTACATACCTATTGCAATGACACATCTAGGTATCGTGCATTTAAATTGATATGGGTTGAAAAGATCGAAAATCCTTTTTTAAAACTCATATTTTATCGATTATAAACGTTTATTTAAGTAAACCTTTTAACATCTGGTCCCAACCTTACAAGTTGTTTTTCTTTATGGTAATTAGGTGACCTCGGTATTACGATTGATGTTTTTTTCTCTTTTAGTTAAGTATTTTAGTTATGTTAATATGTTATGTTAAAGATAAATTCGTAGGACAGTGTGTGATACCAATCACAGACACAGTTTTATACTTGTAAAAGTCGTAACAGGTTTCATTCAAGACGTTCTACAACCGATCGAGATTTGAATAAAAAATGTATACGTCATTTGCCAAGAAATGTTTACAATTTTTTTTTAAACGTGGAAAAACTTGAAGTCTCTTCTAAAATTAAATAGAAATAAAAGTCAAAGCCTGCATAATAATTATCCTGATTGTAATTTTTTTTTCCATTTTCAACTGACTTCCAGATATTTTTGAATTATAAAATATAAATCATAAAAACAATTTATGCAAGACGTTTCTATATAGCTATATTCTATATAGCTTAAAATCAGTGCAATAAGAGTCACTTTACGAACATGTGCGTTGAAAAATCATAAGTTTGAATATGTACTGTGGATAAGTACGGATAAGGATGTTAACTCATTCATTCATTAACTATATTTATCTGTGTTATTAACAGCTTTAACGCCGTCTGTTGCGAGGCAGTCGTAAAGCACTACGTCATCAGAAAACACTTCCCGATTTCTGTAAGAGGCGGTTTGGCCTTCACGATCGATACAATACACATACACGTAGGCTTGATTACATTTTGCATATTCTATAACTTGTGAATATGGTTTAGTACGCACAATATACGTCTTGTTATCTATTAATTAAATCTTAACAATAATTAAAGAAAATTCTCTAGGGAGTTGGTTACGTTGGGCCATGGAATTACAGTTCGAAATGGTCTAACCCATGATTACGATCAAATTACTAGCATTTTGTTGAACTAAGGTTAAAACTAGCAATTATGGTACCCCAGAATATTCTTATTCATCATTTACTTGTAACAATGTAATACCTAATAGGTACCTTACTTAGGTAGGTAGTTTACATATAGAAGAAATAAGAATATTGTTACCACGATTTTGTAAAAACCTAATTGAAAAGAGCGGCCGTGGAGTTTCTTGCTCGTTCTTCTCCATAGAAGCCTACCTACGTTTGGGAACGAGCAACTAGCTTTAACTTTCTGACTAACTGACCGACTCCTTGACAATTTACAAATGCCTGTAAATGGACTAATCTTAATTAAATGCTTTGACTTTGACTTTCAGTTGTAAAGAAAATAATAATAGGTACATTTAATGTGATGTTTTAATATCATAGCATATACGACCCTAATCACACAAGTAGACTTTTTCTGCGTCACCTCTGACCTAGACTAGAGTCAAGAGCAAACCCATCTCACATAAAAAAAGGAAAATGTCTAGGTAAACACGTATCGATATTATTAGAGTGATTGATTGGTCTAAATCGATATACCAACAATATGACAAATCTTTCGATCTTAACACCAAAATGCTTTCTTGAAAACTCTTTCATAGGACAGGTACAGATTATGATAAAGTATTAAAGATTCACGTGTCAGCCGTTGCACGGCTTCGCGGGTATTAAATGTCTTCACTATGCTAAACGATTTTCCTCTAAATTAACTTAGCTGATCCCGCCATGCACGTTTCTTGACGAAAGACTTTTATTGGTCTTAATTGAATCGATAAAAGACTACAAAGACGGTTTATTTATTTCCTCAGAAAAACAATCATAAAAATGTATGCTTCAGCATTTTTAGTTTACCTATTAAAACGTTTTTCGCGGGCACAGGCGAAGTTACCTAGTTCCTTGGGGTTTTTTACCCCATACCAAATTTCATCAATATCGGTTCAGTGAAAGAATAACAGACAGACAGACAGAGTTACTTTCACATTTATAATATTACTATGCATCCTTCTATTTCTATCAGTCGTGTAAAGTAGACAGAGACAAAATGATTAGTGCTTCAAGTGGGTCTAAATATCAATAACAAAGAGTTAGGTACATACCTACCAAGATCAATACCATAATGCGAACTGACTGACTCATACTATAGTGTAGTACCTATTTATCTTTTTTTTGGGTTAGTCATTCACGAAAGATTAATTTGTCGATTATGTTAGTCAGTTATTAAATGTAAAAAATACGGAAGTCTTTTGATTTAGGCTGTATGTGATGCCATTAAATACAAATTAGAGGTGCTGGTTCTTCCGTGAAACGGTTCACGAGAAATAAGTTATGCTAGACAGAATAAATGACTGTCTTAATAACCACATGATACAAAGAACATTTAATTTTATTCCATGCGACAAAGGACCGATGGCATTTTTGTGTAAACCTGTTTTCAAAAACGTATCAATAACCATTTTTAGGCTAGAGGCTAGGCCATATTTTGAGCTTAGCTGCCATAAAATGAAATGAAGTTTACGCTAAAAGCTTTCATATGAGATGGATCCCGTCACTGTTGGGTAATGTTGAAAAGGGGGCCCAAAATGTCGCATGGTCCTTTTACCCAAAATCTGTAGTAAAAATTGTACCACTTCATTACACTGCTCTCGTCGAACTTAGTTCTTAATTTTACTTATTAAAATACCTTCAGTATATGTAGGTGACCCGCTGCACCCGCATTCACAAACGTCTATTAGACACTAGAACAATAGTCATGCACGGAAGTTTACAGTATCATGATTCAGTATTAGAGAAAAATATTTTCTAAGAACTGTTGACAAGAAAAGTCAGTAAATATGTATCATCTGTTTTTATCTTACGCAAGCATGTTACAGACTGCGAATTCCCGCGATGAATGGGATCATCTCAGTGTTGGTAAACAGTCACATGCCACACCATCTGGCTGAGGGGTACTTTAGTTCATTCAGGACATGCTCAGTTGACGTAGTGTTTGAAAGTACGAATCTGGAATGCAATGCTACGCGTAGTGCAAATCGGGTCAGCTGCACGTAGTACGCTACGGGTCGGCTACGCGTTTCACTGAACGGGTCTACGTGTTACAGGCTACGCTCGGCTACGCGTAGTACGCTACGGGTCGGCTACGTGTTTCACTGTACGGGTCTACGTGTTACACGCTACGCTCGGCTACGCGTAGTACGCTACGGGTCGGCTACGCGTTTCACTGTACGGGTCTACGTGTTACAGGCTACGCTCAGCTACGCGTAGTACGCTACGTGTCGGCTACACGCTACGGATTTTCGTACCTACTCGATAATAAAATTATAAAGTAAGCGATTGTTCTGCAAACTATAATCAGAAAGGGAATTTGTTTAAGCGATAAACCCACTTGGTAAGCGACTGATAAAGCCATGTCCAGTACATTACTTCACAGAACCGGTAGACACAGATTTCTATGTACGTATACATGTATCGATAAAAAGTAGACGTTGGTAGGGGTCAGGAAATCCAGGCTATCGTAGTAAAATTATGTGCTTGCGGAGTTACTTGACAACGTAAGCCCGGAATACATAATTATATGTTGAAGGTAAATAAATAGGTATTTAAAGAATGTTTAAATAAAAAGCTCAATTTACAATATTGTACCGGTGTCTATATTAGGCATTGTGATCACGCTTCCGGACTCACGTACGACGGTAGACATTCGTAGAGCGTTGAACTCTTTTGTACGACAATATTCGGTCAAAATGTTATTGTCTCGTAATTTATATTATTACTTGTTTACAGTCACTATAGCTAATGTACCGACACCTTATATGAAACGCATACAAATATTTATTTCATTTATTAACTTCTTGTGATAAGCAATTGCCATGGAACGTGGGCAAACTGATAAACAACAATTTGTACGACAAATTAACTATAATATACTATATAGTTAACGCACGGAAATTATTGATGTGAATTATCTGTTGAGGTATGTTCCGCGTTTTTCAGCGCCTTTGGTTTTGTCGAGTGGATTCCGTCAATCAGCGCTAATAATCCCGTCGTCGCTCGCGAAATCTGTGCATTTCCTCGGTTTTATTATATCCGAGTGAAGTTGCGGTTGCCGGCGAGGCTGGGGGCTTCGGTCGCCTACTCGGCAGTCGCACGAGGGCGCCCGCACCGGTCGCACGTCGCGCTTCTGACCCAAGCTCGCTCGGACGATGCCGACAGCCGCCGCGGCCCCGACCACGCGCGCTCGCTTTCTACGCTCCAACGGTACACAAGCGAGCATCTGAGCCGCTAGCTGACATGTTTACGCCGCCACTGTTTACTAACAGGAATAAAGTTTTTCTCAGCTGTCGACATTAACGTGATCGTGTGAATGCGCACCGGCTGAAGGATTGCGAAACTGTACAAGTGAAGTTTAAAAATACATTGGCACTAGTGCGAAGTGACGTACATCGAGATGTGTGCGTGCAGCAAGTTTTGCGACTTCTGGAAGAACTCATGCGGAGCAGGTGAGATCCTCGGCCACTTTCTAATGCCTGCCGCCCGTGTACACGCGCCCTATTCCTTTCTAAATCGACACTCCGCTGGCAAAAAGTTTACTAAACTTGTTTGATAGTATAAAGTGAAATCGTGTCCACAGACGATGATCAGTGCTGTCGTTATTTCAAAAAGACACGATCGAATTGATTGAATCACAAAGATTGTCTGAATTAAGAGGCGCGTCAACGTCCTAGTGTATCAGAAACTAATTGGGTCCGTGCTCATACATAAATTGACTTTATTAGCTACGCTTGTATGGCAAGATTGAGTTTAAGGAAACAACAAGGCTTGAATTATAATATGCTAAGTATGTACCTAATAAAGGAAATAATTAGCTGCTTACCTACATGGCCTTAGGTAGTTTTATGTTCCAAGTAAACGACTGGTTCTTTACTTGTAGTACTAGCATATTTACTGCAGCCAGGTTAAATGTAACCTAACCAACAAAACGTGGAAATTAATACAATTAATGATTAATTTGCATCTAAAACATTTCCAATACGAATGTTATCGAAAAATTTTGTAAACAAGCGAAGCTGCCAAGGTAATAAGCGATGAGGGCATCAGTAGTTTGACTAGCGTCTAACAAACAATAACAAAGACGAACTGTGTATGAATGATAATGTGATCATGGCTGTTGCATGAAGGTTTCAATGACAAGTGGTATTTTAAATACCGCAATGCTTAAGCCGGGTCTTCATTTGAGCAGCCTAGAGACGAGGCAGCACGCCTAGAGCTCTCACTTGGCTTAAGTCGTGGTATGCGACACGCCGCAGTCTTCACTCGGCTTCGTCTACTGGACTCAGTTTTCAATTTGTAGTAGGTTAGTAAAGAGTGAAACAGAAGTTTTCTGTGGTTCAAACAAAGTGCCGCATTCTACATACATAACATCACGCTTGTGACCCCCGAAGGGTTAGGTAGAGGTGCAGTTATGTTTTTAGTCCCATATAATAAAGGGTGATCCTATTGCTAAACCGTCGAAGCAGTCAAGTGCGGCACTCTATCAGATGTTAAGGCATTATTAATTCAATTCCAACCTTGATAATTTTGACTGAGAACTTCCTATAACAATTTGAAAATCATAATTGTTCCTTAAGCAACCATCGAACCTAGGACTTGCCTGGTTACGACGGTTATAACCACCCGGCTACATATGTTTCTACACACGTACCAAGTTGCATGAATACATATAATTATTCGATAAACAGATAACAGCGAACCGTTTTAATGTCAAATCGTGAACCAAAAACTACATTCACATACATTTCACAACACGAACTACAGTCACGTCACGATTGATCACTATCACCATTATTATAATACAAGTATATGTACGTACGTCCGGGTATGCCTGGCTTCGGAAGGATTTAGTTTAGTGAATGTACTCTCAAGGTCTTTGACGTCACGTTTTTCTGGCTATGGTGAACTTCTACGTTGATTTAGCAGCTACCGCCTACGACTAGTCAACTTACCGACGGGTTTATCATTAGACCTTAACCGATGCATCACATTACACCTTGACACTGTTGCCAGCGGTAATCCAATATGAATGCAATATTCTATTTCCCACATCGACAGAATATTTCACAAACGAACAATAAGATTGCAAGGCATTGAAGTCTCGTTAGATGATTCTTTTAAAGTCGGTTTTATTCTACATTTTGCTAGAGTTGCGACATTTTCTTCATGCTTAGTAGTTTCAGATAATGTATGCTTTTGTCAATTATGATTTTTATTTTTGTTTTTTTTTATTGCCTTTTTGTTTTTATTATTTTTGTGTGCACATGACTTGTGTCAAATAAACCTTATTTCTTTCTTTCTTAGTCTTGTACCTAGTGAATACTTTTGTAGCATGCAGGAAGTTTGTAGATGTCTGTTAAATTAACCTGTCGGTGCAGGTGGCGCCATTTTATTTAGTCTGGTGGTTTAGTAGTGCGTCTTTTAAACAAAACTCGAAAGTTTTAATCCGCGATGGTTTACTAAATAAGAATTTAAATATAACTAAGATCCGGTGTTGGTTTTACAGAATATTTAGCTACTTTCTCGTTGGTCTAGTGGTCGCAAAGCGCAACTGCTGAGCATGGGGTCGAGGGTTCGATTGTTATTGGGTTTTTCTATCAGAAATCACTCATTAGCAGCCTTGGAGTCTGGATTTATGCCGGGTTGATGGCGATATGTGGATGTACTTAAAGGGTACACTTCTGCCTAACACTTCGGGGATTACAGGCGTGGTGTTATGTATGTTTATCTAGCTACTGGCTTTGTCTGAATTTTGTTTAATGTGGCCTTGATTGTATGCGGTTATCCAGAGCAAGATGTACAGCATCTAGCTCACATTAACATTAAAGCAATAGACCAAAACTGTAAATCCACTTTTCTAATTTATTCAAGACGTTTAACGCGTGGGAATCATAAATGTATGCCGTATAAACATCGTTAGTCGAGCTAAAATAAGACGTTATTCTATGAAATATTACATTTTTGAGTTTCCAATAAAGTCTGAGTGTCGAACCATTACATGTAATAGTGTTGGGTTCTCCGTTGCCATAGAAATATATGTTAATTTTGTTTCTTTCATGTCACGATAGTAAGGTCAAAATAAGTTTAACGGACTACTGTAGACTGCGGTTTGGCCGCGGTTTCGCTTGGCCGGTCAACAGAAACGAGAGCATTTGGCTATCACGGTTAAGGAATGATGCGTGGCCTTAAAAAATGAGGACTTATGTCATAATTATTGTGTTTTAGATATTCAAAAGAATTGTTTAACAGAATTTCTAAAAGTAAAGGCAATTGGTACAGTCACAGTAGGGTTAACTTATGTCCTAACCTCCTGTTGATTTGGTTATAAGTAGATATGTGTAACAATATAGATAATGGATTATTTGAATTATTTATTTAATTAAGAGATGTCGTAGTGTTTTTCACGTTTCCTTTGACGCGAATCTATACACAACCTTTAACGGATTTATAGCACAGTAGTTAAGAAACTCGCATGCTACTAACACATTTAGATTATTTTAGATATAACTGTAAGCGTTATAGTAAGAATACTTTTGACCTTCAAAATGTTACAGTCGCGGTCAGTTCTCATAAACTCAATATTTTTTTTAAACAATAGCTGTTGGCTTCAACGGTTGTTTTTAATTAATTGTTAGTATTAAAACTAACAGACCAAGACTCGCAATGTCGACCTTAATAAAATATATTAATTGTTTGGTAGTCATTTTTGCAATGAAGAAACATAATGTTGTAATAGAGAAAGTTGAAATAAGAATATCTGCAAAATACATTAGTTGTGTAAAAAAAAACGAATCTTGATCTCGGACAAAATAGGGGTGCACGAAAAAAAAACAAAAGCATTCTTCACTTTCCTGTAATCACAGTTTCCACTAAGACTGACTACCATTAGGACACGTCTCTGACGCCTGTGAATTAACTAGATTAAAGCCAAGTAAAACGACAATCCGCTAATCTGTAACCTGCAAACAATATAAAACACAGTTGACCGTCGCCGGTTGATGGATGTGCCTCGTGCCTCGTTTGAAGTCGCCAGTCGACTTGCGTGGGACTGGAAACACAGAAACGCATGTTTTGTTTTATAATTGAACATTCAGTATTCACAATGCGTCTCCTAAAATGTATATTATTGTCAAAATTGATAAGTAGACCTGTTTGTTTATAATAAAAACTAGCTTTTGCCCGCAACTCCGTCCGCGTAAATGTCGGTTATCACGGATGCAGGCTAAGTCGCGGAATAAAAAGTAGCCTATGTCCTTTGTTGCAATTTAAACTTACCCCGTAGTAATGTTTAGAATTTTGACAGTTTTAAATACTATACACACAAAAGTCACGTTAATTTAAATCATTGGATAAAAACGAATAGGAATAAAAGTTTGGTGAAATTAGCCTTTAGGAATCTGAGATTCGTTTGTTATGATTCAATCTGTAGATAAAACAGCTATTTACGTTAAAACTTTTAAATATCAAAATCTTAGGAAATAAAATGATTGAATGAAAATTATAGACATTTAAAACATTTAGTAAACTACTAATTAGAACGACCCAGCTTTCATCATATAAACGATGCCTTTATATAACTCTTATAGAAATAAAAGTCCTGTAGATGATGTGTTAATGCACCACAATATATCAACAGCAGCAAGTGAGGCCGACTTTTCCATCAGAAAGCGGGCCGTTGACGTAACGAAACCAATTATTTCCCGAAGCTAATCTCCATGTAGAAGGAGCTTTGTTTATAGTGTGCGGTAACATTGAAGCATGTTTGGCATAATATTGTAGTACAATGCCAGCCAGTACAGGACGTGCTGAGAATCAATTAACTAGGCTTGTTTCTCATAAGATCGATCGATGACTTTTGGACAACTTCACTAACTAAATCAATCTGCCAAGTCTTTTCCTGACTATGTTGGGGTCGGCTTCCAGTCTAACTGGATGTAGCTGAATACCAGTATTTTACATGGAGCGACTGCCTATCTGACCTTCACAACCCAGTAACAGGGTAATACGATACTCCTAGGTAAGACTGGTTGTCAGACTTTCAGGCCTCTGACGACCCGTAACGACTATTAAAGATCCACGTATGACTGCCGGGACTAACAGCTTAACGTGCTTTTCGAGGGCCGGAGGAGACTCGGTGTGTAAAGATGATCACCCATCCACAGACCAACTCCGGTAAGCGTAGCCTGATAGATCGAACCGTGCAACTGTTATTACTTAGCCACGTGCACCTTCTCACAACTTTACTCGCTTATGTCAAAGAATAATAACAATTTCACACCTGCTACGTAAAGAAGCTAACCATTTCTTGACTTATTGTCCCTCGCAGCGCAGCAGTAGGCCAGGCAGTAGTGCTTGACTAAATTCAGCGCATACAATCACTACGTGCTCGTACTCCTGTAGTAATTATGGGTAATTGTATAGTGTCAGAGAAGTACTTACTTATATGTCACAAAAATAAGCTTAGAAATGTTTTTTTTATTTAGGGTTATATGTTTTGGAATTCCAAATGTTTGTAAAGGATAAGTACTAATTTACTGCACAAATAATACGGTAATAATATAGTTTCGTGTTGCAACAAAAACCTGCCGACATTATCGATATATGTATGTATTGCGGTTTTGACAAAAAAACAGAAGGTTATTGAAATCAACAAGCAACATTCAAGGCAACGATAACCTACTAATCGTTAATTACCTTACAGCGACCTTTTTGTTTTTACCTAGCGGAATAAGTAGCGGAAAACTGTACGTACCTGCCTACCCACTATTTCAACAACAAGGCAGAGGTGCGTGTCGATCCCTGCGATTTCTCTAACTTTGATAATGTGCCAACATTTCTAAATATTTGTGACATTGTATAGAGACATAGTAGACAGAGTTAATTTTAATATTAGTTTGGATATGAATAGCCATATCCATACTAATATACACTTTGTCGGTATATTACACTTTCACGACTAAACCACTGAACCTATTTTAATGAAATTTAGTACAGGGTAAATTTGAACCCCAAGAAAGAACATAGGCTACTATTATTCCGCGATTTCGTCTGTGTCCGCAATAACCAACATTTATGCGGACATAGTCGGGGTCAAAAGCTAGGTGTTAATAATTCTGTCATAATTTGTTGTTCATCTTTCTTCCCTTTCAATTAGAGGACGGTTTTATCAGTATAAAAAAAACCTGTGAAACGAGAACGGAACTGTTCAAAAGATCGTTCAGAAGGTTTCTCAATCTTTATCATTGTATTTCCCAATACCTTAAATGTTATAAATATTGGAAGAGGTAAAACTTCATCACGCTTCTCTGCAGTAAAAAATGAATAATCGTCGTACCAAAGCATTGTTCTTTTCAACTTGATTGTGAATCGTAGAAATCTTAACTACGGTAAATTGTTAAATAAATAAAGGTAATCCTATTGTTTTTCAACCTATTTTGCGCATTACAAGTACAAGATAATTTGTAATGACGGTGTTTCGTCATGTAATTATTGTTCTAACATGAAACTGTGATAACATAAATCTTTATTGTTTTACAGGATTATTCATTATATAGGTACTCTTGTTTTCGTTATAAACCATTTACTATTATAATAAGTATTTTTCATTCGACCAAACTGAAAATTATTGACGACTGCATAAATTATTTACAGTCATCATTATTATCGCGAACAACTTTGGTATTCATGTTTAAGATACGTATTGTAACATACCTATGACTATTCAAATGTGTTTTATTA
The DNA here is from genome assembly GCA_949774945.1 of Hoplodrina ambigua. Classification (NCBI taxonomy): domain Eukaryota; kingdom Metazoa; phylum Arthropoda; class Insecta; order Lepidoptera; family Noctuidae; genus Hoplodrina; species Hoplodrina ambigua. Next base: position 8,364,748 of record OX458977.1, on the reverse strand, counting down.
TTTATTATGCATTCAATAGTCTCATCAACATAAAACTGTTTACCTTGTTCAGAGGAAAATTATAAATCTTAAGATCGATCGATGTCGTGCAGCATATTAACTTTTGCCAGTAATTATGAGTAAACGTTCAGAATGCTTTTATTTAATAAAATACGTATATATATGAGTCTGAAGTTGACTGTCACAACGATAAGAAATAAATTCCTTTCAACGGAAACGATATATCAACAAACAAACCGGAGGGTTTATACTAAACTAAGTTACAATACTACCCAATCCACAACTCTTTATAATTAAATGAATCACTTCAAACTACGACAATAAGTACTTCTAATGTGTCGCGTAACTATGTCCACCAATAACATTACAATTATTTTTATTGGGACAAAATTTTGACGTTAGTTTGTTAGTTTTAGCAAAACTAAACCCAATTGTTCTAAATAAAAGCTAAAGCTTCAATACACTGCATATGTAGATACCTGCGTGGTGAACAGGCCATACAAGGAAGCCTATCAAATAAGATCCTGTAAGAATAATATCCGCGCTATGCAATATTCATTCCATTGCGCGCGTGAATATATTTCTATATGAAACTAGGTGTGCTTAGCACACAATAGTAAAGATAAAAAGTCATGACGTTAGGAAAAGCCGGCAATTTCCTTAATTGTAGTTGTAACCTGGATTAGAAAACCTTGTGTACAATAAAATGATATCATTGATATATACAAAGTCCTTGGGTTTTCACTGTAATACATTTTCGCACTATAAACACTTCGTTGACATCACGATATGGATACAGTCATTTATTTTGACTATTACAGGTTCATGCACCTTTTATTCATTGTTAAAGCAGCAGTTTGTAAAAACAGCTCTAACTTTAAAATATTCTTTTTTTTTTCACATTGAACAGACGTGGACTGCTATTACATACCAACATAAATTAAAATTAACTTTATTTAATTTGTGAGACATAGACCGCACCGATCATAGGACATGGTACCGTAAGTACAATGTAAAGTAACCTTTCGTGTCGTGTCGGTCGTAATTAACGGCTTTTACGAGAGTTGTGCTCCAGCCGCTGATTATATCGCTTTCAGCGCTTCAAACAATGTCGCCATCAGAGTTATTATTTCTGATCAGGTGCAATCAGTCACAGATTATCGGTTCGTTCGAAATCGTCACCACGACAGATCCATTGGTCACACTGGTCGCTCGTGACTGCGCCTGCGCCGGCCTGCTTTGATACTAAAGCAGGTTATTGACCAAGAGCTAACCTTAGCTAGAATTTTTTACATACTGGTGTGTTAGCTTTTGATCAACACAACTGAATGCACAGAGCCTGCCCACCTCTTGGCTGACAACGTGCTTTAGAGTCACCCAAATCAGACGATGACTGCAAACAATAAATCTAATCTTAATATATTCTTACAAATACTTGATAAACTGGTTCTGCAGTGACGTTACTATCGAGACAATGTATTGTGTGGCTGCAATACGATTTTAAGATGACCATAAAATGAATGACTGTTCGACCACGTCTCAGGAAGCAAATTTCAAGGTTTAAATCGATGTGTTAAATGGAAATCTTGATTAATGTATTGATTGTCGTTGCTTTATTGCATTCAAACTAGAATATTTGGAATGATATATCCCTACTTAATTATTCTTTTTTTAATTAAATTATTCTTGCTATGCAAAGTTTGCTGTAAAAGTTCAGATTATGAATTTAAATAATGAAATATTAAAGATTTCTTAACGTATTTTTTTTATTTAAGTAATCATATATTCGCTTAAGCTATTGTTCTGTGTTAAGCTAAGAACTCTCAGATGAAAACATGACCTAAATGAACACTAAGTACTTCTAAGTAGCTGCCTATGTCTTGGATGTTTCGTACAGGAAAATTTCGAATGACCGATCTCACTAACAAATAAACTGTAGGTACCTTACTCGCATGTAGCAACGATCATTCAAACGGTTGATATTGATAATATGATGTCTCATTCATTGGACAAAACAATACCATGTTTGTACGTGTGGACACTCGGAGAATTTCTGAGGTTGTTTGCAGCGCTCTATGTAATCATAGTTAATGGAGCATTTTGATTGTTATATAACTATCTGATTTATGTCAATGTCACGTGGTCCAGACGGGTAATTGAGAGCTCAGTACACGCGGTACATGTGTGGGTGCAATATTGGTGCAAATTATTTAGTGTTGCCTCCTCACACCGCTTGGGTTGGCGACGAAACATTACGACCGATCCATTCCTGAAGAACGTCATTAAAAGCTTGTTATTTACAAAATGACCGACATTCCAACGATTGGCACGTTGGAGCAACCTGTAGAGGCACTTTTGTTAGCCAATTTTGATGTGCTGTGTGAAATCAAGTTTGTAAATGACACGACCGTGTGAAGGTGAACGACGCTCAACGACTCCTGGGACGAGTCTAGTTCCGCGACTTGTTGGCGACAAAGAGATCATTCGAGTCGTTTTACTATAGGTACTTAAATAAAACTTAAATAAAACACTTTCTAGCTTTTTAGACAATGTCATACCTATTTTATTCATGTTATCTACTATAGGTAGGTAACATGAATAAAATAGGTATGACACTGTTAACATGTAACATTCACACTTACCGTGTTATTAAGAAGCTTTCCTAAAGCTTCATTTTCTACTAACGACCCACCGCGGCTCCGCACAGGTGTTTACTAATAAAGAAAATAAGACTTAGGATTTTCATACAAAAATACTATTCAAACCGAACACCGGCGAATTTTTCAAAAAAAAATATTTCATAATATATTCCTTGTCATGACAATTACGAATCCAACAAAATGAAAATCAGGCAAATCGGTCGAGTCGTTCTCAAGTAGGGATCTTACACATAGTATGCGGCAATTGATATTTATTTAAATGAATGTAAGATATTATAATTATAAGATAGACAGAAAGACAGATTTGGTATGTTGCTTAATTTTTTATTGGTTTTGTTGCAAACGGTCGACATCAAATAATCATTTTAAACATATTTAAATAAGCACGGCATCATGACCTTGATTCCGTTCCTAGTTCTTAATATTCGCCCCATGACTTGAACGTTGCATCTGCCTGGCCTATGACCCATTCTGCTAAACTGCAGTAAATTACTCTAATAGGCCCGATGTCTCCCGACCACCAACGACTTTAATAAAGTCAAGGAGAGCCACTTTCATTCGATTATAAAGTAGAACAATGGTTTGCAAAAGAAAATCATTGGAATTGACAAATTAAAATTAATAGGATTTAATTGCTAAAACGTCGTTGTTCGTGTACGTTTATATAAAAGATGCTCGTAAGTTTCATTAAAGGCTTTGGTTTGTGCCTAAAGATTAATAATTTAGTATGGTACAATTATTATATATCATTGGTGGTGTTTGGTGCATCGTTTGCCAAATCAAATTGGACGATAGGAGAGGTCATTTGCTATCTCTTCACGCCCAATAACTAATTCTTTCTCACACCATTTTCTTATTACGAAAACTTTATGAGTTATTAAAAATGAAAGTAAACGTTACTAGCAAGTAATTTTGAATTTGATAGAAACATACAACAGTAAAAATTAAAATGTTTCAAGACTATAAAAATAACTTTTTTTTTTAATTTAAACTTAATGTTGAGTTTTGGATTTTTCAAAATTAAAATTAATTTACGTGTGTACATGGCACCATAAACAATGATTCTTTGCACCAATACAAAAAGTTGATCTCAGCAATAATTTTGATGATTTTGATAGGCACTGTATACGTAGTTTTAATGCATAGTAGTAGTGCACTACATGATGTGTCTTTTTACACGTCGTATTATGTGCCCAAGAGTTCCTAGTTATAACTAAAACTGTAAAACAAGTTTTTGCCCACTTACAAAATATGGGTCATGGGCAAATACATTGAGGCCTTATTAAAAACTAGCTTTTTCCCGCGACTTCGTCCGCGTAAATTTCTGTTATCGCGGACACAGACGAAGGCGCGGAAAAAAAATACCCATGACCTGTCATTCCAATTATTGTGTCATTTCAATTATTTAGTTAAAATCATGATTCGAAACGACACGTGGCGCCATCTATGATCATAAGAACATTATTGTGATTTACCTCGGAAACAGTACTTTTTTTCGGGATTATAGGTTCCCTATGTTCATTCCTGTACACCTGGCAACGTATATGCAAAATATCGGTATGATCGGTTCAGTGTCTTAGGCGTAAAATGGTAACAAAAAAACTTACTTTCGCATTTATAATATTAGTTAGGAAGTTAGGATTATCGTTACAAACGTGCAACGGATTTTTTTTTTAGATTTCGTAATTATTATTATAACACAGTTTTGAAACCTGATTTAATTACGCTTTGTAATTAAATTTACCTATTAAGTAGGTAAACATCGCGGAATTATAAATGGTGGGAAGTAGTTAACGGTTCTAGGCATAGATATATTTTTTGTGTATATTTAATCTGTGTGCTTAGCACAACTTAATACCTACCTACCTTTTTAGTCATCTTTAATCGTTTTCATAACTTTTTGATGATGGGGTTTCATTGACTACAGAGAAATAACTATTATAGAAACACGTTAACTGTTTGATAAAAAAAAATATTTGGATTATTTACTTTGAGTCCTAATATAATAGTTTCACAATTTATAACAATGTGAAAAATCATGTCCAAGTTTTAACCAAAAATTAATAGTACCTAATTAATGTACATACCCATACATAGATACATAAACATTCAGCCACATTGATATAAGTAAATAAAATTGAGGTTTCCGTTTAAATGTCAAAATAACAGCTTTTTACACAACAGATAAGAAAAGTACACGAAAAAATTTTTTTTTGTCTGTCTGTCTATTCGTCTCTCTGTTTGTCTGTGTTCCGGCTAATCTCCGTAATAAATTTAACTAGCAGATAGTGATGTTATAAGTAGGAGATACTAAGACTACTTTTATTAAAAAAAGAAATAAATTCTACGCGAAAAACCGCGTCGTAACCGGCATTCACGCGAATTAAGTCGTGAGCATAAGCTAGTACTAGATAATTATTTTTAGCAATGTCGTATGTGTGTTTGGTATGGTCAAATGGCAGGGTCATCGAATATAGTTGCAGTTTTTTTCTAAAAAACCGATGGATGTTTTCAAATATAATTTAATTTAAAAATACATATAAATAGTTCATTTAGTTAAGTTTCAATACTATATCTGACGACCCTGGATACCTAGCTCTTTTGTTAACTGTATCTACATGAAAACAAAAGAAAATAGAAAAGGCACATTATCAAATAATTAATGCAAAGCAACCACAGCCCATTATCAAAGAAATGTTAAGTTTACCTGCGTGTAGTCCTGATTATATTGACATAGATGAACGAGTTCGTTCGATCGATTCTTCCATTAACGTTGTGCCTCGGTGGGACACGTCGTCGTCTACTAAACCAACGTACGACACTGCTTTCAAAGTCTATTTTCATCTCTACTGGTTAGCGGTATCGATGAACACATTACATTAAGCAAGATTACTTACTCACTTTATTTACACAACATATTTTAAAATCTAAAATTACTCACAACAATTTGGTTTTCGATATCTCTTCATTAGTACGAGCTAAAAATATTTTTTTCCACATGGCACTGCTAATTGTAACATACAATTTGATCTTTCTATAATCTGCTTTACATTTTAAAGCCTGTATATTTCCAGTATCTTTGCTCTCAGTTTGTGTTAATTTGTAGTATCTACATGATACTCTGCTATTTTTTTTTGTTGCTAACTGCCGTACTTGTAGATCAAAGATTTTCAAACCGAGGTTCGCAAATTGTTCAAAAATAAAGATTTGTCAGTTGCAATCTTAAATGCTATAATTTGTGAAAGAGTCCCAGACCCTCCCCCCACGACGGCATGAAGCATTACCGTGTAGTCTTTAAGACAATATTATCGTTCTAATACCAATTTTATCAATGCCAAGGAGAACGTTCGGAGAAATCAATTAGGCAAGGTAGCAATTAGATGCCAACTAGATAGATTTCACTTTTACGGTTTCTATTTTTGAGATTGATGCCCAAATGCTTTGATTAAAAAATACCAGCCTATTATTGTCCTACTGCTGGTAAAGGCCTATTCTCATACACAGAACGAGCATTGATCACCAAGGCGGATTGGCGGTAACTTAAGTACCAAAATCGGATAACTAAGTTTGATTTTTATAACATTAAAAGTAGTATTGATTCCTGTTATTGATTGCTGTGTTTAATTATCTGTGAATTTACTTGTAGTGTAGGTACACTTTTCTATTGCGATGATGTTTGTTTTTCAGTCATAAATCTATGCTTGCACGTTAATATTAAGTGGCCTATGTACACAAAATGAACACAATATTCGATAATAGATGCACTTCAAAGACAAATGACGACCTCTCCATCTCTGCTAAAATGTGCCCTTACCAACGACCTCTGTCTTAGTAGTTGCCTAACATATATTATCATTCTTATAAAAGTTTGATGTCTTATTAGAACGTTTCAACTCCAAGAAAGAACTCCACAACCCGGACAGCACCTAGTACGCCAATTGGCCACCGCATAATATCAGATAGTGCTTCTATATACTTACATACTTACCAAAGCTTGCTGAAATCAATTATTCGTTGCATAAAGAGCAGTGTTTTCTTCATTACGCAAGCAAATAAGAATGTTTATTTACGTTGGCTAATACCTAATTGGTTATGATCAGCAACAACACACATACGTGAAGCCATCGGAAGACTCACATTACGTGACCAAGCCTTCGTTGAAGCCGCTTTATCCCAGAATTAAATTAAGCTGTAGGATTTATCCATTCTCATAGAGACGTACACTGACAGTCATAATACTTGTATTAAGTCAAAAGTCACATACGTCTAATAATTTAGAAACCTATTTAGAGTGATTTAAAGAATTTGAAGAATTGGCACAGTCAAAACATTGTTTAAAAGTTACTGAATACCAAACGGTTTGTTCGATTGTACGTATCGACGAAAAAAGGTAGTTTATGTACTTATTGGTTAGGTTACCTTCTATTGTCAATTTTAGTTCTATTTTTTTTTTAACTTACTTGTAAAAATCTACTGAGTTTGATATAACAGTCACATTAGTCCTTGCATAATATATTTACACACATAAATAATGAACTAGTCCCTCGGGACGTTTTAAAAACGTACGGTTCGCGTGACCGGGGTCATCCCTTATTATGATTATATATGTATAGGTATACTTTCAACCAGTTGACTGTAGGTACCCTTTACAAACATGAATGTGATTCTAAATCCGAGCTATCCGCACCAACCTGGAAAAGAGCTACAGGGCCCTATTCCTTTATTAAACCTATGAAACTCATGAATAATATTATAATTCTAACCGACATCAGGAAGCCTACTGCCATCTCTTAAAACAGTACTATTTTTAAATATTGTTATTTTTCTATAAATATTTAAAAATGTATTAATTGTATAGGTTATGTAAAAATACAATAAAATATAGCCTATGTTACTAGCGGATAATGTAGCTTTCTAATAGTGAAAGAATTTTTAAAATCGGTGAAGTAGTTTTTGTGTTTATCCATTACAAACAAACAAAAATACAATTTTTTCCTCTTTATAATATTATTAGTGTAGACATGCAATACAGGTTCATCATAACATAAGGGGAGAGAAAAACTACATTCTACTTAAATTACCGACAAATTTGATAATTCCAATAGCGTCATCACTGTTTCAATGAAAGAAACCTAATTAAAACAATTCAATATGTACCTGAGATAGTAATATTCCTCTCTCTTTTTTTACCAGCTGCATGCCATATAAGCGACTTAAATAATAATAAAATTAATAAGCGCCAATTATTAGCACAGTTGGCACGATTTTTACTTGGTCCATTCTTGAAAACCATCCGTACGGCAGTAAGAATCAAATAAGGTATATTCTCCTCCCCATTTATCTGAAAATTAAAATCCTCATGTCCATATGATTTCATTATACGAGTGAATCATTGACAATTCTAAAGTTCTAACTCATCTGCACTATGTGCACTAGTTTTAACTCAACTACCCTAGACATGGTTTGAAATTACATAACATAACATCACGCCTGTAATCCCCGAAGAGTTAGGCAGGGGTGTACCCGTTAGTACACCCATTCTTACCATGAACCGTGCACAAATCCAGACTCCGAGGCTGCCAAAACACGGACAGAGACAGAGAAACAGACAGAGAAAAAGACATCGAAATTCCTGATGGAAAAACCCAATAACCCAACCTGGGAATCGAATCCAATAAAATTGCTTTGAAATTAATTGATTCAAAATATTATTATAATTTATAATAAAAATAACTGAGTTTTTTTTTTATTTTCAACGTATTTTTTACGAATAGTAAGGTTTTAAAATAATATTTTACAACCTCGCTATATATTTTAAATATATAATGTATATGGTTGGTAATTCTTACAACCGTATTCAATAAGAATTTAACCAGTACTCCAAAAAATATTTCAAATAAAAAAACTATTCATCCTTGTTCAGGTTTGTAAATACGTGTTTTTGGGTCAGCTTCTAGACTGACTAACTTATGCTGAATTAACTAATAACGTTTCGGCCTTTACTTACTCTCGACCTGTCCGTAGTAGTCGTGGCACATGTCCTTGAAGTAATCGCATATTGTTGACTTGTACTTATTGTACGAACATAATATGTCAGGTCTGCAAGAATGTTAGTAAGTATAAATATTCTAATAAAACCCTTGTTTTTTTTATTTAAATATTGTATTTTTTAAGTACTATGGTACTGTGTATGTCACAATATTTTGCATGCATTGCATTTCACACAACCATAAACAACGATTTTTCACACCATAAGTAACTAAAAATCGTTATTCAGCAAAAAAATATCAATATTAGTTAGTTAACTTGATGGGCAGTATGTGTAAGTAACGGCTATATAATATAATCTTTCTATCCCGGTATACATAATCAAAATAAAATAAACTTACTTCATAATTTCCCAGCAATTGAGGAGTCTGTTTATACAATCAGATTGATTAAATGCACTCCGCAAGGTCCAGTCGAATTCGAATGGTACGAAATATCTGGTCACATTTTCAAAATACTGACCCTCTACCACATGGTGTTCTGAAACTGAAATAACCATACTTTTGTTCAATAAGTGAGTCTTATTGATTATAGGCGTGGAAAACGTAACTGAGTAAATAGCGTACGTTTAGATTACGCCTTGATATGCTAACGCGTGATGATGATTAAATACAATCATCATCAGAAAAATAATAATATTTTTACGTTAGTTTGTAAAACAAGAGCCAAGGAATAAAATAATTAAAAAACAAGCGTGATACGTACTCTTTGACAGTATAAATATGGCACTACAAACAAAACCTGCTATTAAGATTTTCATTATTAACTGTTACGACAGCGACTACTCCTAGTACCTGAGCGTAACTGAATGTAACCGATGAAGTGGTTCTGCTTCGCATTCTCAACTGATTACTGCACACGCTCATTAACTGAATACAATGAACAATTCTCATCTGATGAGTATCCAATCCAAGAGTGTATCCCAAGGGGCCCTTGGTAAAAGTTAAAATATGAAAACACTATAATTCATTAAAGTATTTCATTTTATTTCCAACGAGCAGAAGAGGAAGTTAAAGGATAACATGAGACAGTCTACCTACTCAGGTCTACTAATACTTGGAGCAGTGAAAAAACTGAACTTCTATGTCAATGAAATATAGATAAGGTGGTTGATGGCGCATGTTTTGACACTCGCTTGGAATTCAAAACCTATTGGACCTATACCTACGGGATTTCCAGTAGAACAAGTAAAGGAATAAATCCGAAAACCGTAAAGTTGTTAAGTAAATCGCAAAATAATAACTTTTTTGCTATTTAAACTTATTGTTTTGTATGTTGCTTTAAATTTTCTATAGTGGTCCGGAACCCTACGTGTGCGAGCCCGACACGCATTTGGCCGGTTTCTTCTTCTATAGTTAGACTAAGTAATAGGTGTTTTGGTAGGACACCAAAACCACCATGTGCACATGCCATTTAACAGTGACAACGTATAAGACAGTATTTTACTAAAATGCCAGCGATATAATATGACCTTTACTTTTTGTTACTTTATTCAACCTTCAAATACCTACGTTGCGGTTTTTGGACGCTAACTATTGCTACCATTTTATTAAGCCTACTTAGTTACTTCCTACTGTTGCATAATGTATAATGGTTTTTTATATATTATTAAACCTCTTTCAAAAAAAAAACTAACCTTCTGTCTGTCTTGCTTGAACCCAGTAAGAAGGTAATGGAAGAAACCGCCAGGGTATACTTTCCAGCGAGAAAAATCACCTGTTCTGGTCCGAAGATTTTCCTTTTGCAGCAGAGAAGTGGAACAGCTTTTCTTAGCGAGACAATTGGTGCCAATTTCCTTGTTCACAAACTAAACTACAAGTACTTAGAATAATTCTGTCTTTTTCTGTCCAATAAAACAAGAAAGGGGCGGAAATAAATTAGACATGTCAACTGTAGTTAATCTGAAACTTCCATACAATTTTAGTTGACCTGTCAGAACGCATTGATTTAAACCACGGAAAAGTTCAAGGCAAAACTAATTTGACATCTCTAACTTAGTTCTAAAATGTCACCGTCCTTTTCTTTCGCTGTTTCGTAAGAGATGCGAATTATCTTTAATTTTAGTGTAGTTTGTGAACAAGGGAATCAGCACCATTGTTGTTTTCCGACAATCACGCTAACGAAGTCGTAGGCACGCAGTTACTTCATCTAAACATATAATTATAATAATAATCGATGGATTATCTACAGGTCTACTGTCACGTACTCCACTCTAAAGCATACATTTTTAATGAAACGCGCTATCGATTGACCTGCTGTCTCTAAACCATTGACACAAACGTGGGGAAATAATAAATTAATAATCTTTTATGATAGCGAGCGAATGAAGTAAAGTTATTTTCTATTCGACAACTCATTCCATTTAGTTGTTATTGGTTCCGTACTTGGGTATGTAGGTATGCAATAATAAAGTCGTATATTTTTTTTCTTGAATGCAAAAGGACATTCATCAGAATCAATACACATATGTGTAGTCTCTTCTGTAGTGTTTTGAGCAAACGATATTCATTATTCCTATATACGCATACTAAGTGTTTGATTTGTAGTGCAAAAATATTGTTTGGTTGCACAGCTGCACTGTGCAATTTATTCTCTTTTCATATTTTTAGGGTTCCGTACCCAAAGGGTAAAACGGGACCCTATCACTAAGACTTCGCTGTCCATACGTTTGTCTGTCTGTGTGACCGTCTTTAATCAGGCTGTATCTAACGAACTGTGTAAGTTAGACTGTTGACATTTTCACAGATGATGTATTTCTATTGCCGCTATAACAATAAATACTAAAAAACAAAAATAAAATAAATATTTAAGCGGGCTCCCATACAACAATCATGATTTTTTTTCTCGTTTTTATAGATTATGATGATATGGAATGCTGATATGGAACCCTTTGTGCGCGAGTCCGACTCACACTTGGCCGTTTTTTTTTAAACACAGTCTTTACCTTTTGAGTACTGAAGTACCTACCGTACTTTTTACATACCCTGTACATTGCCTGTACACGTGAGCCAGCACACACTACATGATCAACTCAATTGCAGAAAGAGCCAGCAAGAGCTAAATCTAACCTCGGTCGTGTTGACCTGAGCAGTTAAGGTCAATGCTGCTAATAATTTAATAGGTGCTGTTCGTTCGCTCAATGGAGTCATTCACACACTTTAAATATCGGTAATTACCGAGGTTATGAGCTAATAACCTTATTAATATTGTACACGCTTTTTCAGTATTCTACATAACGTTGCGTTGTAAACGGTCTTGTTTAGCTTGATTTATTTAGATCTAACAGGATACCGTTGCTCCGGAACGTAAAGGGCCACAGAAGGAACAGGGTGGTTTTTAAGTCAGTAAAAGTCTGACAGTCCCTTCCGCCCCACCTAGAGTAGAAGGAGCCATTTGATGATTTTTACCACCTCAAAAAAAAAATTACCTTTCCTAGAAACTATTTTTATTTTTATTTATAAATAAATAAATAAATAAATATCTTGGGACAACTCACACACGGCTATCTGATCCCAAGCTAAGCAGAGCTTGTGTTATGGTAACCAGACAACTGATATACATACTTATATAATTTATAAATACATACATATTATAGATAAATCACACCCAGACACAGAACTAACAATCATGCTCATCACACAAAGTTTGTCCTGGGTGGGAATCGAACCCACGACCTCCGGCTTAGCAGTCAGGGCCGCTAACCACTAGACCAACAGGCCCGTCAATTTGATGTAGGTATATCTAGTTGTCTACACTACCTTAATGGGTGTAAAAAGGCATTACAAAGCCGAATATTATACGTTCTTCCTATCATTGCCATAATGTTTTGGTTTTGGAAAACGGAGATATTAAAGGTTAAAAAATCAGCTTTTTTTTAAAATCGGTTTACAATGTTACTAAACTTTAAATTTCCCCACGACCCCTCTACTGTTGGATGCACCAACAGTACAGGGGTCGTCACATTGCGCGCGACCATAGATAGCGACTTTTCTTACAAAAAATAAAAGTCATTTCCCAGCAATGATTGTCGAGTTTGCACCCCGCAGTTCCCCGCTTTTAATCTTGCTATTTTTAAATATGCAGCATTATTTAAAACGTCATAATTAGACCCTGACTATGAGGCTATAAATTTTAGTATATTTTCAATAGAACTTTAATTTGTCAGTATCGACATTTAGGTAACTTTTGCCAACGTAATAATATTTTATACGAGATACCTACTGGCAAACTTTTTAAAAGCTTAGTTGCTAGAGTTAGAACGACTACGGCTTAGCGTAATGAGGAACTGGGTCACCGGAACAGGCCATAAACTAACAATGTAGTGTATTCATTCACATGATCGTTTACAAAATGCCCACCTGTCTCTATTCTATAGGTATATTCATTAACACCAATTTGAAGCAAAGTGATACTGCACTAAACCCAAACGAAGCACAATTAGGACAGCCTAACTAAAACTAAACGACATAGTACATTTAGTTTATGTTTTCGTTGACTTTGACACCGACGCAGACGCTAATTCGTATGGGGCTTTAACCTCTTCATCTCGAATACGTGAAAATACAGAAAAACATCATAAATACCATAATAGAATGACCTAAATGTCAACTGGTGAGTGTATCTGTATGAAGTCATTAACACCGGGCAGAAATAGAGTTGAGCCCGAGTTGTGAGTTGTGCACCGCGCTCCGTAGGTGTGTCTCACGTAGGTGCAGTATCTACAGTACGCCAGTTATTCCCTACGTCGTCGTCTGAATAATTACTTATTAAGTATTCTATTGTCGTTAATCGTGCAGACGGACAATAATCTTCCATCAACAAAAGATCACAGTGAAATGCGAAGATGCGTTTGTACATTAGTATTATATGTATTTCTGTATTAGTTTATTTTACTTTATGGGTTGTTTACTCCGGTACAGTAGTTTATTTCTATTTCAATTTTTGCTGAGCTATATATATTTGCCGGCGACTCTAGCCAGCGCCCGCGCAGGAGTCATTCAAGCCAATTGTTACGAGTAGATTATAATGTTTGCTAAATTCATTACCTAGTATCTAGTTTATTTTTATCTTTCTATTTTATACAAACTGCTGCCCGCGACTTCTTCCGTGTAAATGTCGGTTATTGGCGATCTAATATTGTTTCTTTATACAAACTTTGCCCTCCTTTTTCAGCCCCTAAGAGGTAGAATTTTGGAAAATCCTTTCTTTTTGGATGCCTACGTCTTACAAAGAACACATCCTCCAATTTACAGACCTCTACGATCAGCGGTTAAGGCTGTGCGTTGATTCGTCAGTCAGTCATATGTATAGATAGATAGAAGTATATTATTATGTGATATATGGAAAAAAATACAAGACCTTATTTTTGGAACCAATCATGGTTAAAAAATGTGCAAATAATAAAGTCTATAATAATAAGAGTTACAGAAATCTTCCTTGGGTTATTAGCGTATACCGGGTAAAAAGTGCGGTTTGGACGCCGGAAAATTAGCACATTCCGTCCCAAAATAAAATTGTCGCAAAATTTCCATTGTGAGTCAAAGTATAATTATATCGTCTAAAGATTAAATGTATAATGTTAACAAATATGTACAACCTGACTTAGATTGCTTCTCAGTGTTATAATAACAACTTGTTTTGACTCATTCTTACTTGTACGTCGTACTGGTTTCTATTTCTGCGTGTAAACAAACATTTATGTGTCAATAATGTCGTATAGATCAAGATTTCTTTTAGTTAGTGCTCACTGGTTCATTACACCCGCGCCGATTGTTTTACAATGGTTTTCATCACACTGCGCAGAAGGTTCTAAAAAAATCAAACCCAATACCATTATTTTTAAATAAACCATTTACATACACTTTTGAATTGTCAAGGAGTCAGTCAGTCAGAAAGTTAAAGGTAATTAAAATAATAAACTCCGAAAACACTAAAATAAAATATTACATCATTCATATTGAATCTAAGGGTATAATGTCACAAGTTCAGAGTTAAATATAATAATAGTAAAATAAACGAGGTAGGTACATAAGAGATGACCAATCCTAACTGACGACAGTCGTTCACGAAGATGACGTACGGATCAGCACCATTTAGCTCAACCATTTTAAAGTGAACCGAATGATCCGTCACACGCATGCATACATTCATTAAGTCGCATTTCTGCGATAAAAGAAAACGTAGCTCGCTCTCGACTAATACGTGTAGTAAAGCACATTGTTGGATGACAACACCGGCTCTCGTTAAATGACGTCAGGTTCTCGGAAATTCTTGTTGGATTCGTTTGAAATCTACTATAAGAGGTTGAGAAGAAAACTGAGAATTTAACTTAAACAACTTAGAATTCAATAAATATCTAGAATTTGTGCATAATTTGTCCAATATAGGATATTCTAGATCGGCTAGAGCAATGTATGGTACACGGACAAATACGGAAAATTGATAAGTAAACAATTCCTACCTTCTTACCTAATAAAAATATATACTTAGGTATAAGCTGTTAAAACCCGCAGGTAAAAACAGGTACAGGAAAACAACAGAACATAATATCTCTTAATGACTCGTTCTATAGATTTAGTCGTCAATGAGATCAAATAGTAACCTAATAAACTAAGGCGTTGTTCGTGTTGATACCTACTTACTTACTACTAATAATACCTATACTAGAAGTCGGGGAATTTTAGACATTCTTAGACTTATAGATATATCTATTAATATAACTATGGACCTACGTATGTATAGGTACGGCAATACGTGACTAGGTGCACGAAAACAATAACTGGCCGAAGGAAATTACGGTTAATCATAATTCCTCTTAAATAGATACGAAAAAAATAATACTGTTTATGTCATATACTTATATAAGCACATTTTAATTAGGTAAGGCAAAACCAATGTTAATGTTCTCAAGGCAAAAAACAAGTTATAAGTAGGTACTTAGGTACTTAGTCACGGGAGGTTCCTTTCAGGTTTGTTCAGTAGGATTGAGTGTATAAAAAATACAAAACATAAAGTACATTATTATTCGAAGCCAATAAGTTTATATATCATTAGACAACTGGAACTAACATTGCCAACTTGTGATTACCAGACTGTGGCCTCTTGTAAAAAAAGGAGCACAGCATATTAAAAGCCGGTATAATTAAATAACAAAAATATTCGTCATTAAAATACGCATTAAATAAATTATGTACAAAGGTCAGTTGTCCCAGAAGTGGTACGGTAAGACCGGAGTCTCCTAAACTTCCAAAAACGTATACCTAAGTGTGACGTAATTTGGTGAAACTTGGGGGGGTTTAGAGTAAGCGTCACGCGTGACGTCGCGCCCGGCGCCCGGCGTCGGCTGTCAGCTGGCGAGCCTCGCACCGCATGCCATACAAATGTGGTGGAGGATCGCCTCATGCCTCCATACGTACCTCGCGCTTCGTCACAACCGGTCGCTGTCAATGTCTAGTGCTCCTTATCATTATAATTAACTGATAGCTGACAATACATAAGTGTTCTTTGACGTCACTATACTAGTTACTAATTTGTTTCGTTATTTTAGAGAAGGGACTGTGTTTAAAAAAAGTGAGTGATTGTGAGGAGACCTAAGAATTTACCAGTATTTTGTATCAGCCTTCGGAAATTCAACAGGTAGACTATACGATTATTTTTTATTTGAAAAATAAAACCGGTTTATGTATTATACTTTGTATTTTATATCGATTAATTTTATACGTAGGTACATACATTCATTATGAACTTAACGATCGAACAGATTTTCCTCATACATGATATCATTTTCTTTTTTTATAACTAGGTACCTACTATACTACACAAAATTGATTCTTGAAGGTAATACACAAATGTCACGGCACAGGTTTTCCGGCTACTCTCATCTTTGTTCCACGAATTGAAGTGAATCATCGTTAACAGACATTATAAAAACGACAGTTACGCGTGGTAATCAACGCCGCTGTTCAAATAACGGTCACTTTTCCGACATTACCTGTGGATTAAGGTTACGGCAGACGTTTTACGAATTGTGCAATGTCTCCATCATTACGGCTTTGAGATTCTATGGGTGATTTCACTTTGATTACTTGTTAATGACGGTAAAGTCTGCTTACCCATAGTAGTACCCGAACAGGAGGACAATAATTTCAGTACCCTGAATTATTATTACGGTGTTACCCTCATGGGAGCCATTCGTCCCTTTCAACATTCAAGTGTAATCAACGCTGCTTTTGGTGTCATGAGAATATCTTGCGGTGTGTATGACTAAGTCAAGGCACTTTCTACTCAGCAATAACTTTCGCATATCGTGGCTGCTGTTATTTCTTTCATAAACCAATTGAAACAAGCCAATAAGAGGTACTTGGCCTTAGGTACATACACCTTATATACGAATATTAGCGTCAAACTTTATAATTAACATCTCTTTGATATTGTCTTTGTCACTTGTAGATACCAGGACACGATACCTTTATTGTCTTTGTCAATAGCGAAAAACAGAAGGCTGTAATTTTCACACAGCCTTTGCTGAGAACCTTCCTACACAAAATATAGTTACAATCAGTTTGAAACTTTGTGCACACCTTATCGGTAACTATGGACGCACTTTTCAGCCGTCGCAAAAACCAAACAAAATCAGTTATTACGCAACGATTTATTGTTAATATGCTTATGTAACAAAACGAGCCTAGATTGTGTACACATGTGCAACGATAAAGCACGATACAGCACACAAGTAAGTTACTAAAACAACAGAGCCTGTAATGCTAAATTATCACGATTCGGTGCCGATACTTGCAAAGGTTTTTATCTGTTTGTGTTGCATGGCCTAATGGTCCTACTAAATATGTAACAGATTACCCTACTACAGAACAGCAAAAAGAAATAGTATTTATAAGCTACACCAAAAAAAATGTTTTTTCATACGAAAGTGGAACACCTATACGGTAAAAATGTATGAAACAGCCGTTTTTTTTAAATAGCTAAATAAGATATTGACTCTAGGGGGTCTAGGATCATGTGGCTTCCAGCCGTTATAAGTTTCCTATAAAACGTTATACATATAACGATGATTAACGTTTAAACATTAAACAGATGACTGGGCTCGGGATTTTCACGAATCAAAACGTATTTTAAAAACAACAAACACTATTAATTTTGGCACAGACCCAAACATGCGTAATCTGCAAAGAGTTCTATTTATTTTGAATTTTATCAGTTCCATTTATTTGTTTGAAGGATACTCCCATTATATTAATGTTTTAATGGATAACGAGTAGATAGTCTACATAATGGTTGATGGAAAGTTCTCCTTTGGCCGCAGCCGGATATGTTGCGGTGCGCTTGCGCCGCGCGCCTGATTCGTCCTAATGCAACGTGTTGTTGAAGCGAACATCATATTTTATACCATACCATACATTTTGATAAACCATAACACTAGCTTAGTTATCGGTAAATAATCGATCATATATTCGGTTGCCGAAACGCATCTAAGTATAAAAACTATTCAGTTTTTACGTTTTATTAGTCACCATTCGCAGCGAAGTTACACAATATTTTCCTTGTGAATCAGAGTAACCTAAAATAATTATGTATATCAAAATAATTTAGGGTTTTAAATTCTCTTACAACTTATATCATCTATACTTACTTATATTATTTCAGATTACCTACACATTTTATTTGAATCTTATTTTAAAGTTACGTAGATAGTGGCTATACGAATACCTATTTCTTTTCATTGTATTTTCACATTACTATACTTCAGGAAAACATTGTGGATAAACTAATTACGGTTGCCATGAATCATAGTAAACAACTGCAGTCATAACGAATACCAACTAATTACTAATACGTAGTATACACTTACTTTTCCTTCACATGTTTTCTTGCATCTGTAAAAGGGTTTTACTAGAGGAAATACAATTGATATACAAACAACAATCTTAAAATATTATTTTTATAATTAATGTATGAGTTCGTATTTTGTTGTTTTGTTTAATTTTTCGCCGCCGCCGCCGCCACTCTTTCTGTCAAGGTGATTTCATTTACCTTCAATCTAATCGTATCAGCAGCAAAAACTGCCACATTGCAGGTTTAATCTATTTTTACAGCATCGAACACTGAAAAGCAATTTTTTTTCCATCATGATCGCCGGTTGTGATCATAGTTTTTGTTCAGACTCCGAAATCATTAAATGTAATACTCGTGTAAGCCACAGTTTACTTACCTATTGGTTGCAAAAAATAAATACAACTTTTAGAAAAGAGTTTAGTTTTCAAGGTTCAATACGAATTTGTCAGTTTATTCTGTAGTAAAAGAGATTTCTACTTCAAGTAAAATATACCAATTATAATCACTCAAGGAAAAGTTACAGTCTTGAGAAGCATGTAAGTACGTGACTCTTGAACAGCCCACTAACCCAAATACACGTGAACTTTACGCACTTTGTCTAGAATATTTAACTTATTTGTAAGTTTGTCGTGACAACGCATCCTTAAAAGGGGGACATCATAATTCAAGTGAAAGTGGCAGACCCCATTTATGGGTGGCGAGACGCGTGCAGAGGACTAAATCCATTATGCTTAAGATGCCATTGATATTCTCAGCGGCCACTGAAAGCGGAGTGCCCCTGGCCATTATAAGATAAATGGTCGCGTTACCGCACTTGAGTGCAAAGTTTCCTGACTCCTTAGATGATGTAGTACCTACTCGCCGCCGACATAACGTTCTCCCAGGTGTAGAAAGTAACTCACAAACAACTACACATCTGGTTTCAAAGAGTAAACTTGGTCCACAATGTAAACTTAGCGAATAGCCCATTGACTGGCTCCAGTCAAAATAATGTGTTATACGTGTACGTGTAAGAATGTTGGTATATCAAACTGTGTTCGGAAGCACGTTCTGTTTTGCGTTTTGCGTTGAAATTATGCGCGTTGAGCACTGCTGCGCGTGCGCGGTGCACGCTGCAGTAAAAGGTTCACAAACAGTTGGAGCTTGTGACCACAGCGAAGGTTAAGGTAACGTAGGTATCGCTTCCGGGTCGAAAGGTCAGCGGCTTAACGCACGCCTTCAAGCTGTTGGAGTGGTTACAACGCGTCATACATCAGCGATTAATATATTTTTACGTTGTAAGAAAAATGCGTAATTTCCGTCCCCTTTAGTATTTCAATAATTTTTGTTAGGTATTTAATTTTAAAGTAGTTACCATCCTATGTTTCACCTGTGCTAATAACACTGTCTCAGGTTCTTAAATATAACTATTTTATTCAGCAACACACTACAGAATGGCGAGTATCGGTGCGTAGTCAATGTGTTGCGACATCAGCGCAGAAGTAGAAGGTCACAACACAAGCTGAATAAATAGCAAGTCAAAGGATTTTTACAAGAAAGACTTAAATTTATTATCCTTTGTTAAAACGTAGGTACGTCTGTGTCGCCAAGAAAATGAATAACACCTATATCATATTTGTTTTAGTTAAAGAAAAGACGAATTACCTTTACTCGTTTGTTATCATAGCAAATCTAAGTATTATCTTATATGAAGAAAGTACTCGAATTATGATGAAACTTCATTTCGAGTGGTGATACTAATACTACTACAATAATACTAAATAATACTAATACTATAACAATAATAGTTTCAAAAAGATAACTGATAAGATTAAATAAAGTACTCCGGAAATAATATCAGGACTATAATAATTTAATTAAATACACTCATTTACTTATCTAATTAGGAACCTGATTATAAAAGGAACCAAACCAAACCCCTCCCGGGTTAAGTTGGGTTCTTTTGTATTCATAAAATTGTACATATGTATATGTGTTTCTTAAGTCTTCTACTTTATAACAAATTCCAGGACAAAATAGTGTAGATGACACCACCACTGTGACGTCAGTTTTGTGCCGACTCAATTGATAACCTATTTATTAATTTGAAAGCAATAAAAAACAATTTTACAGTTAATTGAAAATTAATCGGATTTTCGGGGGTAAAATAAAGTGTTTCTTTAGAAAAGTTATGTCTTGGAATTATTGGTTAATGGTGTCAACTAATTCGTGACCGACGCAGCCTTTCGTACCTCCAATTATATTCAAAGAATCACTTAAGACTAAGTGGAATATAATTATGAGTCTTCAACCAACAACGCGAGATCTAATAATCAAGAATTTTAAGTAAATTGTAATAACGATACAAACTACAATTTAGTCTTTTATCTTTCGAAGCACATCTTAAAAGGAACATTTATAAATCTACGGATAGCATCAAAAGCTTTTACAATAACAATAATTGAGTCACGGAGGATGCTCAGGCGCAGAGCACCGCTATAGTTTCACGGCGCATGCGCCGGCCGACCGCGAACAATCCCTTGCGACCCCACAAATTGCCCTACCGCCATTGTACGGAGCAAGATGGCGTAACCACCGTTTTAATCCACCTCTTTTGTTACAAAACCTGACGAAATATAAATGTGTCTGTTCTTTTGTTTCAGGTAAGATATGCTTTGAGAGTGCAATGAAGTGAGATGGACCGGACATGGATACACAAGTCTCTTATCTCGTAACAACACATGTAGTTAGGTATATCTACATTGGCAGGCTAGAGTGGTGGTTGAAAGCCCGCAGCCCACAGCACTAATGGACATGGGAAACATGAACATCAACTTTTTAATGTGCAAAAAGCTTACTGGTTTCAAACTTTGTTATTATGCCTCACTTATTTCAGAGTCACTTGTGGCAAATTACTTTAAAAAAGAACGACAGGTTTATAAATAGCACAGATATTTTCATCTGCATTAAAAACGAGTATCCTGTCCCAATTCAAATGCAAATAGCCAACTCAGACGTGAATATTACATATATTCTAGGTATTTAACAATAATAAATAACATATTTTAAATGACATTCTAAATAAAATTATGTTATAAACCGCATTCTGGTTTTTTAGGTCATCAAGTTTTATTAACTGGTTTATAGTGTGTATGGTATGAACACATAGAGAGACACAAGTGAGGGACATTTTATTAGAAGTAAATGTTAATAAACTGTATAAGTAGTATTTAAAAATAATTATTATCGAACCGCCTGTTACCAACTGGTATCATTAAGTCAAATCTCAGAATAGAACAACTTCCGTGTTCGTAGTTACGCACATAAATGTTGATCTGACATTTGCGCAAACGCAGTCATACGCAAATGATCTCGGTTTCTTATCCAGTAGACGTCCGTCCGCCCACATTTGATATCATGGGTCGCATGGCCATAAAAGTAAAGACAAAACATTTCTATCAATTTTCCTTTGTAATCAAAAGGAGATTGCAATATTTAATTATTGTACATAACTACATAATAATATGTTATAGCAAGTACTTGTTACTGGTAGAAAGATATATCTTAGGTAGCTAAAAATAAATATTATAGGTACACAGATATTATCGCTAATTGTAAATACGCTGATGATAATATACAGATCCCAATTTAGGTCAATATTCACATGACAAACACCTTATCGTATGTCGTAGACCGCCTACGGGACAAGATAATTGTCCTATTTTTCGTAGACCACATGGCGCCTACGCTGTCCTATTTCGTAGGCAATGCTACGAGAATTTAGTTCCGGGTGATAACAATAGTAACGACAAACTAATCAATATTTCAAAGGTTGCTTACGTCTAAGATTTATATTGAATGCTTAGTATACACAAAAACTTTCTTTAAAAAAATGACAGAAATTATTATAATTAATTGCTAACATTACCGTTTCTTACATGAAAAATGATAGAACCTCGGAACAAAAAAGATTTGGAAAGTATAAAAGCTACTGCCATCGTCAATAGAATAGACATAGGCTTGGCAAATGTACATTAACGATTATTACCTAACCCTCTCATCCATAAACTGACATCCATAAACAAACTATAAATCACATCTGCCTTTCGGAATTTCTTCTATCGATTGAATTATAAAAACTAGTTTCAAATGCCCATGAATCACAGACCTCTAGACCAGGGGTCATAAAATGGCGGGCCGCATGAGCCTGCGTATATTTTGCGGACCTTAAGAAAACAGTAAACTTCATACCTAACCCTTAACTATTATTTAAATATGTCAGAATATTATGTGAATAACAAAATAAAAACTTGTGACATTTTAGTTTAGCCCCGTTTTCCTCAAAAAAAATATGCATTTTATTTGTTATCCTTATCACCAAGTAGTCCGCAACAGTCTTATATTTTGATCCCTGCTCTAGTCTCCCTGAAACACAAACAAAATAACGGTTCTTATGTTTGTCATCAACACATATAAAGTTAAAATGTTAAGTGACGTTCGTGAACCGGCTCCCTAAATCCGGACAGGAACGGTCAAAGCCCCTAGTAGGGGAGGCCCCACGTTGATACTTATTTCAATGAAAATGTGAATAAAAGGTTATCTATAACAAAACAACATAACGGTGTCAAGTGCCAAGCCTCTCGTTATCAGCACGCTTCTGAATGTATATATATATTATTATATTGATCGGTATAACCATCTGAAAATATCGTATTTCTAAGACCGATAATAATTCATTAACGGTAATTAGATAATATTGTGTTTATTGTTTTTGTTTTCGATCGTCTAATTTACATTATAACCGATCATAATAAGATAGCTGAGTGTTTTTGTCGAGAATAAACTTGTAGGGACGGTAACGTAGAAGCAGTAGTAACATATTTTTAAGCTCCTAAGCTTAAAAATATGTTATTACCCTTTGGTTACCGTCGCTTTCGCTATCGCTTCCGCAGGTCGCAGCGTGATGTTATATAGCCTATTCTATTCCTCATGAATTCGGCTATCATATACAAAAAGAATTATTCCAATACGACTGGTAGTTCCAGACGTAAAAAAACGAACACAAAAACTATAGATAGATTACGTAAAAGTGAAAAACGATTTTCTCTTAAATTTCGATAGGAATTTATGTATGTAAGTAGGTACTGGGAGTGTATTTTCTAAAGTTTTTCTATTAATTGAATATTCATGACGTTAAATGCAAAAGATTAACTTCTCAGTCAGTTTTCAGATTACATTGACGTAACTTTAACATTTATCTTTATTGTAGGTACATAAAAGTCCTCTACGACACGTACTTAGAGGGATTTTATTATTTTACAATAACAAAAACCTGATGTAAACAAATTATGTAAGATACGCAAACACATAACATCATGTAACATATATGAATAAGTTATATATTTATGTTAATTTTTTATGTTTATCATAATTTATACATAATTTTATGATAGGAAGGACGTTTACTCTGTTTGTTTGTAATATTTCTGGAAATACCTAGACTGATTTCAAGGTAAATTTCATTTAGTCATACTCATGGTAGGTACATGTACATATTTAGGTACTTAATTAATTATTAATTGCGAATGAGGGATTCATCATCAATCATAAACTGCATTTTCCTTAATTATTTTAAAAGGGTATTTAATTAAATGTTTTGCCTATACTTAAAGTAGATAGGTGAAACTTTTAGTCACTATTGATTTATCATCTAAATTACCAAGTTTCAGTAAAGTTGATTGCGAACATAGCTTTGACATTTATTTATTTATTTTATTAGGTTCACCAACAATTTTTTACACATGATTGTAACAAAATTTAGTAGCGGAATAAAAAATAGCCTAGTAGTCTTTTCTTGGGGTTCTAACTTACCCTGTTCCAAATTTCATCAAAATCGGTTCAGTTGTTTGGTCGTGAAAGCGTAACAGACAGACAAACAGAGTTACTTTCTCATTTATAATATTAGTATGGAAAAAAAATATAACAAAACAAAAGAATGCAAACAAAAAGCCCATTATTCAGCTACTGCATTACACATTCACATCCTCATATATCCAAGTACCGTTATTAAGCCGTATATTGTGGGTAATACACAGTTATATTGTCCTGCTGTGGTATACATAATGAGTTGGGGACCACCGGCATGATGCCGCCGGTTTCACTGTAATGCGATATACTGTGGTGTGCCTGTGGCCGTGGAAACCTTGCCCACTAGTAATATACCTATCATATATACCTACATAACGATACAATGTATCTGTGTCTGTCTGCTTCTAGTCTAACTTAAGCTTACGTATGGTTGTAGTTTCTTTGCATATATTTACAAGGTATAAATTGAGATTAAAGATCGGAAAAACAGTGTCAGGTTTTAAGCTAGTTTCCAAATCAAACATATGCAAATAGAATAAGTGTTTCCCGAAAAATTCCGACAGACGTGATTTCAAATTATCTTCTGTACTAATGAACCTCAGTTCAGCGACTTTTGAACTGAACTTACCTGGCTTCGACATAACTGTGTGAAAAATAATAAATTTAAAGAATTATGAATATATTAGACGAAATACTGATAAGCATAATATATAAATAAACAAGCAGATTTTGTCACATATATAAACTCACGCCTTCTTCCCATGGGGGTAGGCAGAAACCATAGATGCGACCTGCTACGATCCGCCTTGTCCACGTTCATACAGCTCGTCATACAAGCAAGCCATTTTGTCACTTCTATTAATATTAATATTAATCATAGCATAGCAATATCTACCTAAACTTTGGAAATACCGACGTAAGATCCTAACTAATATTATAAATGCGAAAGTAAGTTTGTTTGTTTGTTTGTAACCACTTTACGCCTAAGCCACTGAACCGATCATCCCGAAATTTTGCATAAACGTTGCCAGGTGATCAGGGACAAACATAGGGTACTTTTAATCCCGAAAAAAAGTACTGTTCCCGAGGGAAATCACAATAACGTCCTTATGACAGTAGATGGCGCCACGTGTCTATCGAATCGTGATCAAATTTTAAGTTTAAGCATTTAATACATTTTGAGTCTAGACTGTCGATAGACCAGTTTCAAGTAAACAACCTAGGAGTACGAAAGTTGTTTGCTTAATCATTTTTTATGCCCAAAACCGCTGAAGAGCATACTGACATTTCCCATAAAGTGGCTACCAGACGGACGGACCTGCGGTTGCGGCTAACCGCAGGCCGCGGCTCCAACCGCTGTAAAAACACACCACCGCGGTCACAGTGGCAGCCTGAAGTGTCATTAGCGTGGTGTTTGTGCTACAATCGGACGTCAGTCAATATGACTAACCGTAAAGTTGTCTTATTATTCTCATGACTCATTAGCCCTCTCAGAAGATGAGAAAAAAGGTAGAAAAAAACTGTTTATTTAAACACTTGAGGTGTGAGGTTGTAGTTATAGTAGTTTATCTCTACCTATATTATCATTAGCATCGCATATTACTCTTAGGAATAGAGAAGTGTGGGTTAAATTGATATTATTATTTAAATTCAACTATTTCTATTACGATTTCCATATTTGGTGTCATTTTACAAAGCAGTACACGCGGCCTGTTGTTAAAATTTGCAACTGACGCGGCTGCCACAACATTCCGCGTTTGTCTGGGACCCACTTTATATACGTTGTCAGGGATACAGAAAAACTGCGTAATTGACACTGACATCACTGTGTCGTCACTGACACTGACAGGTGTAAACGCATTCATAGAGGATGCATGGAAGAATAAAGGCGAACTTATAACACGCTCCGTCAGTGTAGCATACTCTGCGATTACTCCGCCAATTGTGAATTGATTTGGATGATTCTTTTTTATTTATTTTTTTCCGAATTGGTCCCATATAAATACTGTAATACTGTGAGGAGCTCGTGGCTAAGTAACAACAGCCGCACGGGTCGATCCGTCAGGTTAAGCTACGCTTGCCGGGGTTGGTCCGTGGATGGGTGACCATCTTTACACACCGAGACTCCTCCGTGCCTCGGAAAGCACGTTAAGCCGTTGGTCCCGTCTGTCATACGTGGATCTTTGACAGTCGTTACGGGTCGTCAGAAGCCCGAAAGTCTGACAACCAGTCTTACCTAGGGTTATCATATTACCCAGTAACTGGGTTGTGGAGGTGAGATAGGCAGTCGCTCCATGTAAAATATTGGTATTCAGCTGCATCCGGTTAGACTGGAAGCCGACCCCAACATAGTTGGGAAAAGGCTAGGCAGATGATGATGGTCCCATATAAATACTGTCATGATCTGATGATGAACTTTGGAGATATGGAACGGAACTCCTCATAGGATCACAGCAGAACTGTCGTAACAGTAAAATTGCTTTGTTTGATGCGTGTAGTCGATTAATGACTGAAGGAAGAGGTTAGTTGCTAAACTAACCGTGACCTATGTCGATGTATGTAAACAACAGTTTTCCAACGGCAAAGTTAAGTTTGTCCTTTAGTACTGTTTATTTTTTCGTAAGAGGTATGTTCGGTGTGTTTTAATGAGGGTAGGTAGGTTACTTTTTCTTACATACATACATAACATCACGCCTGTAATCCCCGAAGGGTCAGGCAGAGGTGTACCCATTAGTACACCCACATTTTGCCAGTTATGTTTTTTTTTAGTCCCATGTAATAGGGCGCGAGCCTATTGCCATTATCCGGGCAAAAATCCAGACTCCGAAGCTGCTACTGAGAAATCGAACCGACCTGTAAATCGAACCCAAGACCTCATGCACAGCAGTCGCGCTTGCGACCACTAGACCAACGAGGCAGTTAACTTCGATACTTTTTTTTATTTTAAAATATCTCACAGCTCCAACTCAGGCAAAAGCTCATTGCGAGCCCGAGCAAAAATTACTGCTCAATCCCCGGAATCTTCCGTTCATGCCGCATTAAGAAGGTAAACACAACCGGAGCGACAAGCAAATTTGAGAGCTGATGAGACATTTTCTTAAAGCCAGGAAAGACTGGAGAGCCAAACTGTCCGCCCGCCAAGCTTCTCTGAGAGTGACTGAGACGCCCTTCTAAACGCAATTGCTTTTGGAGGAACAAGCCGAAAGCCAGAGAGCTGTAAGAGCAACTGAGACGCCTATTCACACACGACACACAACACACACGGCTACACGACTTCGTCTCAGAGAACAAGCTCAGCCATTATAGCTGTAAGATCCCTCTTTGAGGAGTGGCTGGAGAGGCGCTACGGCGTCCTCACCTACCGCCTGACGCAGGTCCTCACCGGACACGATTGTTTCGGGAGGTTCCTGTGTCGGATAGGGCGGGAGGAAACGCCCGGGTGTCACCACTGTGTGGATCGCCCGGAAGACACGGTGGAGCATACGGTGCAAGACTGCCCCGCTTGGGCAGAGCTCCGCCGTGTCCTCACGGAGGCGATAGGCGGCGGCGACCTCTCGCGTCCGGACCTGGTTCAGGCCATGCTCCGAGGCGAGAGGGAATGGGATGCAGTCACCTCCTTCTGCGAAGCAGTAATGCTAGCGAAGGAGGAGGCGGGCCGCGTGAGGGAGAGAACCACCTTATGCCCCAGCCGCCGCGGGAGACGCCCAGGGCGTCGGACGTCGCGGGACGACATCCGGCCACCGTAGGCGCGGGCTTGCGGACGGCGAGTAATGGGTAGCTTGCCGTCCGATCAAGGACCAAGCCCGGGTCAACGGCGCGTTCTGTTCGGGCGCGTCTCAAAGAGCTGTCAGCACAGGGACGGGGGCCCCAACGAGGCTAACGCCTGCCGGGGTTGCGGGACGTCTTAACAGGATACCGCGGCCCCGGAACGTAAAGGGCAACAGAAGGAACAGGGTGGGTTTTTAGTCAGTAAAAGTCTGACAGTCCCTTCCGCCCCACCCAGGGCGGAAGGAGTCATTTGATGATTTTTACCACCTAAAAAAAAAGAAGCCATTACAGCTACTGAAACCCCAAAACAGACGCAGGCGAGAAGGACCTCTCTTGCAGAAATGCAAACTGAACGCCGACGGACTTTTATGAGTCACAATCTGTTGGTCCATAGGTATTTAATAATTCTGGATCTGGCCGAATAACAAGCCGAGTACAGCCCAAACTGATTGTCAAATTCTAAACAAACGCGGGCGAAGCCGCGGGTAAAAGCTAGTATTTAAAATAAATGAGATAATATTTTTACATATCTAGATAAACCTGAATTGATAGAAATGCATAAAATTTCCACTGCCGATGTGACGTTACAATTTAGCTAGACTTCTCATATTAGTTATGCTCGACATTTCAGTACTCCATTTTCTCAATATAAATAAAATTTGCGATAACACGTTGATTAGAATAATTCATTCAAATAATCAAATACTTAAACCATTGTTGATTCTATTGTTTTCCTGAAATTACGACGCTGAAGGTTATCAAAACAAATGAAAAACGCAGATACTTATTTCAAGAATATTGTTTTTTGAACGTTGAGCCAAAAGTGAAGTAAATAACTAGGTAGGTAGGTATCTTGGTTGTGTTTAAAATAGTCCACTTTTTTCGTGTTGGTTCACTGAACTTTTCGGTCACTGCCGATCACAGACATGGTTTACCGGTAAAAAATTGAAACACTTTTTAGTGCATTGTGACAATTGTGCACTAAAAAGTGTTTTATTTTTTTTAAGCTATTATGTCATTGTAGCTTCTCGCTGCCCAATGTCATTGCGTGACCATATTCAATATAAAGTTTTTTGCCGCTAAATTCATTTGAATGCTTCCAAAAATCTTGCTAGTCAAATATAATAGAATAACCAATAATCAACGTGCGAGAAATCGTTACGTTTGGTTATGTAAATAAAAATATGTTCTTGGCATTGAGAAAGTTATCTCAGATCCTCGCTAGTGTCAGCTGTTTTGACCTCGAGGTGTCACTGTGTCACGTCTTTAAATATTTCTAACACTCGGTTACTCATACGAATTATGTATAATCTAGTCTGATTTCTTCATAATATCGTTATTAGTATCGGTGGGATCTATAATCCCCCATTTTGCTAGGTTATGTTTGCAGCGGCCTACTAGAAAGAAGAAGAAATAAAATAATAAAAAATGGTATCGTAGAATTATTATAGAATCTCGAGTATTTGCTAAGAAAGTAGATATACCAAATATTTAAAATGTTCTAATAATATTAGGCATGCAATTGATAAAAGTACCTAACAATTTTTCACACAGCATTATTGTCACTGCATAAAATGTAATGTCCCATTGTCGGCGTGTCTATTAGGAATCTATTTGTATCTCAAGAACTGAGGATATAAGTACCTACTTATAATGCAGCTGTTGTACGTGAACAGAAGGTAGACTAAGATCCTGTATTTAAATCAATATTTTAATTTAAAATTAAATTCAACGTAGGTATTTAGATTGAGGTATAATAGCGCAGCGGCTGAAGGATAAATAAAAAATAACCCAAAATCTACATTTACTAACAAAATACCTACTTGCATAGGTTTTATTTGGTTGTAACGAAAATAACCGATCCTCGTGACACCCTATTATCAATACATTTTATTATTATTTATTATTATATTTTAACTACCTTTTATACCATTGCCATTATAAAATGGCAATGATATGAAAACAGGTGCAGCTTGTCTCAACTATTTATTTACTAAAAAGTCATATGCGACCACATTTCATTGTAGAAAGAGCAAATGTAGTACAGAAAAATGTATGGACGAATCATCAAAACATAAATTCCTTTGGGTCGCAGAATTTTTTGATCTACCTAGCAACATTATGGGTTAGCAAGAAACCCTCCACATCTTTTTCACGTAAGCAATTTCACAGCACATAATATATGAAAAGATGACAAAGCATTTCGCGAAACTATGCAGCGGTCGATAACTATGTCATGTCATTGAGTAGGCATTCAGTCGTGGGAAGTAAAAAATCACAATCAGCTAGATAGCCTTACTTTGCATAATCAATACCTAGGTACACCTACTTAGCTTTTGCTTAGACTGCTTAAGCTATTTACGTATCTTACTTGTGTGGTGGTCTAACGTCTTTTCTGAACAGATTTACACCAGTTTAAGTGTTGTCTTAATGTTAATTACAGTGATTGGTTGGCTGAAACTATAATAGCCAATGGAATCACTTGACACTTGACGTTTATGAGACATTTGACAACCGATCAAATTACATGGTTTCCAGAAACAGGGTAGTGTTTTACTTTTAACTTGTTTTCTGCATTGAAAACGGAAACGGGGCTGTTCTTATCATAAATTATACCTACTTACTAGCTGTTTTTCCGACGATTTCATTTGCACAGACAGTGACGGATCTTCCTATATTTCATATTATTTTATCACATAGACTTGTTGGAAGCTAATCTCTAATAATGTAGGTAGACTGAAATGATCCAATCTTGTGAGTGGCATTATTGGAACGCACAAAAGAAAGGGGCATAGACATAAACAAAGAAAGATTGGGATTGCCCAAAGATAACTTTAAAACTATTTGTTTAAGATAATACCTAAACCAACATGTACAGTTAACCACTACGTCGACTACCGTAGTGCGTGTTTAATCAGTAAATAGGTGATAAATGTCATTAGGAGTCGGTAAAACAAACATCGGTACAAGGCCGGAATAAATGGATCACCGCACCTTAGTTATTACCGTTTTCAAACCAGAATCTATTTAGGTTTATGTTGATTTTTTTAGTATTTTTAATGCTTTGTTGTGATTGTACTAACATGCACTACCAGATACTTCTTACAGAGATACCTAAATAGGGCAGATGATGTGTTTTCTATTGATAAAATTTTCAATATTTATCAATGAAGTAAAGCATCAAATCAAGTAAATGTTCTGATTCATTAAAAAAGAACTTGCTCGTAAACCAGTAACGAATAGGAGATATCCTTAATGTAATGCTGTAACGTAATGCTGTGACCTTGCTTAGCAAATGTATATTTTGAATACATAAAATTAGACGCTACACATGTTATTATTATTTTTTGTTCCATTTTGTTACCTTCGGCTGGTCTGACATTTAGTCTGTGCATTCAAGAGACATTTTATTGATAAGATAACTAAGGCGATGATGATTTATGATGATTTATGTAGGTACTAGCTTTTACCCGCGGCTTCGCCCGCGTTTGTTTAGAATTTGACAATCAGTTTGGGCTGTACTCGGCTTGTTATTCGGCCAGATCCAGAATTATTAAATACCTATGGACCAACAGATTGTGACTCATAAAAGTCCGTCGGCGTTCAGTTTGCATTTCTGCAAGAGAGGTCCTTCTCGCCTGCGTCTGTTTTGGGGTTTCAGTAGCTGTAATGGCTTCTTTTTTTTTAGGTGGTAAAAATCATCAAATGACTCCTTCCGCCCTGGGTGGGGCGGAAGGGACTGTCAGACTTTTACTGACTAAAAACCCACCCTGTTCCTTCTGTTGCCCTTTACGTTCCGGGGCCGCGGTATCCTGTTAAGACGTCCCGCAACCCCGGCAGGCGTTAGCCTCGTTGGGGCCCCCGTCCCTGTGCTGACAGCTCTTTGAGACGCGCCCGAACAGAACGCGCCGTTGACCCGGGCTTGGTCCTTGATCGGACGGCAAGCTACCCATTACTCGCCGTCCGCAAGCCCGCGCCTACGGTGGCCGGATGTCGTCCCGCGACGTCCGACGCCCTGGGCGTCTCCCGCGGCGGCTGGGGCATAAGGTGGTTCTCTCCCTCACGCGGCCCGCCTCCTCCTTCGCTAGCATTACTGCTTCGCAGAAGGAGGTGACTGCATCCCATTCCCTCTCGCCTCGGAGCATGGCCTGAACCAGGTCCGGACGCGAGAGGTCGCCGCCGCCTATCGCCTCCGTGAGGACACGGCGGAGCTCTGCCCAAGCGGGGCAGTCTTGCACCGTATGCTCCACCGTGTCTTCCGGGCGATCCACACAGTGGTGACACCCGGGCGTTTCCTCCCGCCCTATCCGACACAGGAACCTCCCGAAACAATCGTGTCCGGTGAGGACCTGCGTCAGGCGGTAGGTGAGGACGCCGTAGCGCCTCTCCAGCCACTCCTCAAAGAGGGATCTTACAGCTATAATGGCTGAGCTTGTTCTCTGAGACGAAGTCGTGTAGCCGTGTGTGTTGTGTGTCGTGTGTGAATAGGCGTCTCAGTTGCTCTTACAGCTCTCTGGCTTTCGGCTTGTTCCTCCAAAAGCAATTGCGTTTAGAAGGGCGTCTCAGTCACTCTCAGAGAAGCTTGGCGGGCGGACAGTTTGGCTCTCCAGTCTTTCCTGGCTTTAAGAAAATGTCTCATCAGCTCTCAAATTTGCTTGTCGCTCCGGTTGTGTTTACCTTCTTAATGCGGCATGAACGGAAGATTCCGGGGATTGAGCAGTAATTTTTGCTCGGGCTCGCAATGAGCTTTTGCCTGAGTTGGAGCTGTGAGATATTTTAAAATAAAAAAAAGTATCGAAGTTAACTGCCTCGTTGGTCTAGTGGTCGCAAGCGCGACTGCTGTGCATGAGGTCTTGGGTTCGATTTACAGGTCGGTTCGATTTCTCAGTAGCAGCTTCGGAGTCTGGATTTTTGCCCGGATAATGGCAATAGGCTCGCGCCCTATTACATGGGACTAAAAAAAAACATAACTGGCAAAATGTGGGTGTACTAATGGGTACACCTCTGCCTGACCCTTCGGGGATTACAGGCGTGATGTTATGTATGTATGTAAGAAAAAGTAACCTACCTACCCTCATTAAAACACACCGAACATACCTCTTACGAAAAAATAAACAGTACTAAAGGACAAACTTAACTTTGCCGTTGGAAAACTGTTGTTTACATACATCGACATAGGTCACGGTTAGTTTAGCAACTAACCTCTTCCTTCAGTCATTAATCGACTACACGCATCAAACAAAGCAATTTTACTGTTACGACAGTTCTGCTGTGATCCTATGAGGAGTTCCGTTCCATATCTCCAAAGTTCATCATCAGATCATGACAGTATTTATATGGGACCATCATCATCTGCCTAGCCTTTTCCCAACTATGTTGGGGTCGGCTTCCAGTCTAACCGGATGCAGCTGAATACCAATATTTTACATGGAGCGACTGCCTATCTCACCTCCACAACCCAGTTACTGGGTAATATGATAACCCTAGGTAAGACTGGTTGTCAGACTTTCGGGCTTCTGACGACCCGTAACGACTGTCAAAGATCCACGTATGACAGACGGCACCAACGGCTTAACGTGCTTTCCGAGGCACGGAGGAGTCTCGGTGTGTAAAGATGGTCACCCATCCACGGACCAACCCCGGCAAGCGTAGCTTAACCTGACGGATCGACCCGTGCGGCTGTTGTTACTTAGCCACGAGCTCCTCACAGTATTACAGTATTTATATGGGACCAATTCGGAAAAAAATAAATAAAAAAGAATCATCCAAATCAATTCACAATTGGCGGAGTAATCGCAGAGTATGCTACACTGACGGAGCGTGTTATAAGTTCGCCTTTATTCTTCCATGCATCCTCTATGAATGCGTTTACACCTGTCAGTGTCAGTGACGACACAGTGATGTCAGTGTCAATTACGCAGTTTTTCTGTATCCCTGACAACGTATATAAAGTGGGTCCCAGACAAACGCGGAATGTTGTGGCAGCCGCGTCAGTTGCAAATTTTAACAACAGGCCGCGTGTACTGCTTTGTAAAATGACACCAAATATGGAAATCGTAATAGAAATAGTTGAATTTAAATAATAATATCAATTTAACCCACACTTCTCTATTCCTAAGAGTAATATGCGATGCTAATGATAATATAGGTAGAGATAAACTACTATAACTACAACCTCACACCTCAAGTGTTTAAATAAACAGTTTTTTTCTACCTTTTTTCTCATCTTCTGAGAGGGCTAATGAGTCATGAGAATAATAAGACAACTTTACGGTTAGTCATATTGACTGACGTCCGATTGTAGCACAAACACCACGCTAATGACACTTCAGGCTGCCACTGTGACCGCGGTGGTGTGTTTTTACAGCGGTTGGAGCCGCGGCCTGCGGTTAGCCGCAACCGCAGGTCCGTCCGTCTGGTAGCCACTTTATGGGAAATGTCAGTATGCTCTTCAGCGGTTTTGGGCATAAAAAATGATTAAGCAAACAACTTTCGTACTCCTAGGTTGTTTACTTGAAACTGGTCTATCGACAGTCTAGACTCAAAATGTATTAAATGCTTAAACTTAAAATTTGATCACGATTCGATAGACACGTGGCGCCATCTACTGTCATAAGGACGTTATTGTGATTTCCCTCGGGAACAGTACTTTTTTTCGGGATTAAAAGTACCCTATGTTTGTCCCTGATCACCTGGCAACGTTTATGCAAAATTTCGGGATGATCGGTTCAGTGGCTTAGGCGTAAAGTGGTTACAAACAAACAAACAAACTTACTTTCGCATTTATAATATTAGTTAGGATGTACGTACCACGCCACTGTCTGTCAAACAAGAATTTTACAAATGCGCTCAATGATAATATTGGAACTTTGTTTTCGTCTACACTATCTTTTGTAAAATATGTAGATAGCCGCAACAATAAAATGCTGTGTTAATGGTGTCATTTCTATAATTAAAAATGTAACAATAGTAGGAACACAGTTATTCAACTATTGTGTAGGCTTAATCCATTTAACGAATATTATCGCTTTAACGAAACCGGCGCGACCGCGACACCGCCGAAGCCCTACTCACTACTCCATGCGAGTGGGCGAAAAGACCGCTTACAAGTGTCACGGGCTGCAGTGGGCCGATACTTTAAATCTGACGATATTATCATAATCGGAAACCTATCAACCTTGCAGTAACAGGGTTATCCTCACTATGACATTGCGAGAGGTATAAAACTGTTTTGACCCCCCTAGTAAATGACTGGCTCCATAATAATGATTACACTCATTAGTATCTCTATCTACTGCTGTTAAAAGGCCATTGCCCAAAATATTTCATTGTCAAGATGTTGACCTATAATCATATCGAGACGTGAGGTGACGACGAATAACCGATAAGATTACACCTTGCTCTTAGTGATTTTTGTTCAGTAATATCTGATAATCGAGATGAAGTGTACATTTGCATATCTAAAAAATAACAATTTTACTTCTTGAAAAACAGAATTGCAGCGTCACATTGAAAATTTTGCGTTCTATTGTAGAATTAAATGGTTAAACGAATTAATATATATTAATACTATAACTAAAGAGTAATAATGGCTTTAGGTCCAATATATACGTACGGTCTCCACGAATCAGACATACGAGGGAGAGGACAATCGTATAATTGTAAGTACATTCTATTTCAACATAATCTACTTTTATTACCTAGAAAAAGGCAGTAGCAATTTAATCACGTTAAGAAAATGTTACACGAAACTAAAAAAATTAAACCCTTATACGCGATAAACTCTAGTGAACTTTGATCCGTAATTATTACAGTTCATAGAATACGTTCACCTTTTTCAACCAAATATATCATACAGAAAATCCGGTCACCAATATATCCAATGACCCTTATGCAATGCACTTACAAAGATTATTTTCACTTATCAAAAGCACGTTTCAAGACATGATTTTGCGGGTGCATTCGACCGTTTTTAACCGATCATTACACCGTGTAAAAGTATACAGGTACGGTTTTGATAATTGAGAACGCAATAACATAAAGCAATCAGCCTTATCGTCCGCAGTTTGCACGACTGCAACACACTCGAATACAATCGCACACACGATTAGGAGACGATTACTACTCATATTGCTACATAATATTTATCATGTTGTCGAAAGCCATAAAAACATACCATGTGTATCAATATGATATCGTTGTTTTTTTTATGAAGGGTGTCCACTGTCCAACGATCGGCTCCCATATCGTCATACGCCGCCATATCCTCGCAAGTGTTTGTTTTGTCATCACAGCATTTTCCACCGAAATTAATGTAGGTAGCCGATGTAGGTATGCAAAACACGTACCTACAATAAAAAGATAAAGAGCAAAGCCAAATACAGGTTAAAAGATTTTAATTTGTCAAAATCTAGTAGAAATATTCGACTTGAGGCTGTAGATATACTCATCTAACTCGAATATAGCCGTTTTCGATGTCTGCATCATTTTCGTACAATAAAGAGCCCAATAACGATTTATAGGCACATCAGTTAATTAATGTGTTTGTAAGCGTGTCATCTCGATGCTCGCCTGTACTGCCCCGCGTGACCGCTCGGCGCCACTCCAGCGCACGTCGCGAACTTGACCCACTTCCCCTAA
Organism: Hoplodrina ambigua; assembly: GCA_949774945.1. Lineage (NCBI taxonomy): Eukaryota > Metazoa > Arthropoda > Insecta > Lepidoptera > Noctuidae > Hoplodrina > Hoplodrina ambigua. The sequence goes on along the minus strand of OX458977.1, from coordinate 8,327,936 downwards.
GAGACTATTGTCTTCGCGCTAACCTCGATCATTGACGCTCGAGCACCTCAAAATCATCTCTCTTAGAGTATTTCTCGACGCCACCTCGCGAAATCAATTGTTTTCTTTCATGACCTTTCCATAATCACGGATCTAAACAACCCACATTTATTGTATAGAACAATCCACCTTTCGTGTCATCTAATTGTGAACTTTCCCAACTTTCGTTTCGATCAAATGTTCGTAAATATAGAATCCCGTTATTACGCCGTGTCATTGCCCCAGTAAACTACATGGCATACCTACTTTCCACGATTTGATGACTTAACAGTTTCGAGTTTCCGGAGCTACCTGTGACCGGTAGCAAAATAAAACAAAAGCGAAAGTAAATTCACTGCCCAGTGTCTCAGAAACAAAAGACGTAAGCGTAAGAACGTTGAACTCCTTTGATTGCATGCTACTGAGCTGGATCCCCGACCTTATATCTATTGACCCACAATATACTTATTTAATAGATATTTTTTTATTTTTCCAGGCATGTCCTTAGATGAAGGCAGACAATCACAGAGGCCGTACAGGTACGGCATGGTGTTGTTGTGCGCCGGCGCGCTGATCAACTGGCTAGGCCTGGCGGAAGATTATGCGGAGCCCGTGCGTTACGTGGGCGTTGCCTGCATCGTCGCAGGCGCACTGCTCATTTGCGCGGCCATGTGTTGTTGGCTGCAGTCGCCCGCGAGGCAGCCGCAGGCGGACCGCGCGTCACCTGACACACATCAAGTAAGTTTTAAATCGTTTTATCCCTTGCAATTGAAAAATCCTACCTTAGGTACTTACAACATTTTAACAACATGACTATTTGCCCCTGGGGTCACCCGAAAAATATTTATTTAATTGCCGTACGTGCGTATCATCACGTAGCACCACGTATGTAGCAACGCGTAGCAAGGCGTAGAATCGCGTAGCATTATGTAGCTTCGCGTAGGCATGATGAGGCTGCGTCAGATTACAATAAAGTGACGGAGGCCAGTTTTAGCAAAGTATTAAAATTAACTTTTTTTCATGAAATTCATATTAGTATGTTAGCATCAGGATTTAACCATTATTTTTATCAATTTCAGATTGACGATCCGATCCATGTAATATCAATGCCGGACGAGGAAACAATGCAGCAAAAGCCTCCAGACTACGATACAGTGGCGGGAGCCCCGCCGACCTACGACGACGCTATCAAGCTGAACCCCGCGAGACTCCTGCCCGCGACCAGCAGCGCGCGGCACGAGCTGCCGCCGCCGCTTCTCACGGACGTGGCCGTCATCCCCGGCCAGCCCGACGACTCGTTGCCCCCCACCAGCCCGCTCACCATCGCCCCCATCCACCGGTCGCAGGTCCCCAAGACGCCGCCGCCTCCATACAACCCCACACACGCCATCAGATGAAAGCCCGGCCGGACTACTTTGTTACTTTAAATCGACTGCTGTTTCATGTGATGAGACTCGTATATAGCAATTAGTCCACATTGTTGGCATCGCAACAATGTCATGGTATTATATTTATATTGTACGTACATATCCTAACATGAAACTATTGTTATTATTTAATGTAGGTGGTCGAGTAAGAGCGTTGCGTACTTATGTGATAATAGGGAAGTTATTATTAGTTACTTATTTCCTGCTCTGTACATAATTATGAAAATTTGTAAAATAGCGTTTTGTTAATGTACCTATAGTTAGGCAGTTAAGTGAAAAACTCTTCCAATAATTATTTTATACATTGTGTTCCAAACAGAGCACCTCTGTGGTTCCAAATAATTGTAAAGTAGGATAAGTTGCCGGGAGGCTGCCGTGGGGCGGGTCGGCCAGCTGACGAGGAACACCCGTACATATCTGTTCATTATCAATTATAAGTCTACAAGCTGTAGTAGTGTCCTACGTCGCCGTGCCATTTATTGAAGTCCTCGAAATGTTCTCACTGGTGATGTGCACATCAGTGTTGTCGAATACTGCTGTTTCCTTAGCTTAGTTTGCTCACGAGCCTGTAGATATAATAAGACACACTACACCACTGTCACTTCGCTAGACACAAAATAATGTACACAAACACAATCATCGGATAGATGAACCTACAACATTCTGGCGAATTAAAAATGTAGTTGGAACTATGTTGTTACAATTAAATTAATCGATTTGATATATCCAACTCGTTATTAGCTTGTCGTTGTGATAATTATGACCGTTAGTATCATCGTTTTAGTTGACTACCGCGTTTATAATATTAGTGGAGGTGTTATAGTTTCTTGTTCCGATTTGTCTTTTCTAGTCTTCAAATTAAAGCATATATTTACTTAAATATACTGATAGATCATCCAGTCATGCATAATAATTTGTAATTTGTACATATTCTGATTGCACAACTTGAAGATTTCGAACAAAGTGACGCCCATTAGACGTGCTTAGCAAATTGAAATAAACACATGCATAGTCAAGTCTATGAGGGACACGTGCTAGTCAATATGTCCAATGTAAACTTCTCAATACTGTATGAATACCTAAATATATAGATGATTGGCATGTTAATTGCAGTTGATTTGGAGTTTGAAATGCAGTTAAAATACGAAATCGAAACCAATTTTGTCGGATACTAACGAGTTGATAGTCAATTAGGAATATACCTACCTACATTTTAGAAGACTCGAGAATCTTCTTCCTAATGTAACTCGAGACGTAACAACTTTAGAAATAGAATAACTTAACAAGAAAAAAATAAGATCATCATTGTCGTTGTAAATAGCCGTGTGCTTTCGAATGATTTAAAATGGGACCAATACTGTTAATAAATAATACTTAAATCGTGTGCTTTACTAATTGATTCAAAATAGCGCGTGCCTGCAAGTCTTTCTGAGGATTTTACAATGCTGAAGTTGTGCATTTATTATTTGTACATTGTACAAAGTTCGGAAGATAAGAGTGTATATAAAAATAAATGTTGTTGAGAGAAAAGATTGTTTATTTTTTTATTTCTGAACCTAAACGCTACGTACGTATGGGTAACTAACGTTGTGTGAGCTGGCGAAGCGTAAAGCACCAGGTGCTACAACCTACATTTTTAGAAGTTGAGAAGAAACGGGTGTAATAAGACACATATGTACCCGTTAACTACGTCTACTGCCCATTAAATTAAGTAACTGTGAGCAAAATTTTTTACTGGGATATTCCTTTTTTAGTGAGAAAAATAATATTATAACTGGTTTCGTTAAAAAAATGTCAAGAAAGTTGGGACTTTGACCTACAATATCTCCGCAACCATAAGGTTACTAGGAATGGATTATGGACTAGAACAAAAAATATAAAAACAGGCGGTTGTCATTGAATTTTCCCACCCACACCTAGTGTGATTCGTGGTTCCCTCTTTATTGCCCATTTTATCCTGATTCTACCTGTCACTGAAAATAGGTATTATGATAGTCATTTTCAAACCAGTTTTCGAACCGTCTAACGCTATCTACAATAGCCGGTAAGTCAGAACAATAGTAAATCAATTGTGTCTCATTACGTGGGACTTAAGTAATTAAAAACAAAAACCTAAACACAAAAGGCCAATTCTACTAGAGTCTGAGTTGATGCTAGAAAAAGTGATTAAAATACGTAATTAGGAAATAAAACAGTCAGTTTATTCAGATTATAGTTGAGAGATTTTAGCTTATTTTTTTTTAATTGCCGCCTTTTCATGTAGTCATCTTTTGTTGGCCAGACTCTATGTAAATAAGAAACGTTCAAAATCTAGTCACGATGTCATGTCAGCGACCATCAATGTAAATATGTTGGTATCTATTAAATTAATCATTATTGACAGAATGAGACATGTTTATAAAACGACGAGGTTTTAAAAATTAATAGAATTTTATTGTTCTATGTTCAAGGGGTGAACATAGGTAGAGTACATAATAATTCTAAAAATTCTATGTTTTAAATGTATGACTTGAGAACGTGGCATGTCTGCCATTTTGAGTCTTGGCAGTCTGATAAAATCGTATGAAATCATACTATTCAGCAGCCATTTTTCATGCATAGGGCCCATTCTTAGATACAAGTCAACGGTCACTAACTGACTTCATTTGCTTGATGACATTGACACTTGACAAACAACTGTTGACAAGTGACAACTTCGATGACAACAATATGAATACCTTTTGAGTCTTGATGGGATTTGAATATTTCATTTAAAAAGGGAATTGAAACCGATGAAACGAGAAAAAGTCGGGTGTGCTGCAACAATAATATTCATATATGAAAAATATGCCAGTAGAAATAAACAGTCTGATAGAGGGATGGCTCGAATTGGAAAGCGACCCAGGATTGTTTACCCTATTGTTGGAGGACTTCGGTGTAAAAGGGGTACAGGTAGAAGAGATTTATGACTTACATAAACCCTTCGAGAGTCCAGTCTACGGGTTTATATTCTTATTTCGATGGATAGAAGAAAGGCGCTCCCGCAGGAAGTTCGTGGAACAGATTGAAAGTTTCGTACGTGATGAGGAGACTATCAACAACATATTTTTTGCACAGCAAATGGTTCCAAACAGTTGTGCCACTCATGCCTTGCTATCTATATTATTGAACTATCCTAATCTTCACTTGGGCGAAACACTAAGCAGATTAAAGGTAAACAATCTTAGTTTTTTTTAAACTACACAATGGGGGAAATTGTTGTTTACTCACATAAAATTAAATATAATTTCTTTGTTGTCTATTCAATAAATAGCATCACACTCTTGGAATGAGCCCTGAGAACAAAGGTTGGGCCATTGGGAACACACCAGAGTTGGCCTGTGCTCACAACTCTCATGCCATACCACAAGCTAGAAAAAAGGCTGATAAGAATGCAGGAGTCTCCACGGGACGCTTCACAGGTGTGTATAAGTTGTAGATACACTGAATATTTTTTATTTGATATCATGAATGCTGTTATGCGGGCTAGAAAAAATATCTTTAGTTTCCAAGACAGATTTTGGCTGCTCTTGGGTTTAAAGTATTTGTAAACAGTTGTTGCCTGCAGACAAATTTTTTCATTAACTATACTTATTGGGCCATGTTTTGTAATTCTTCCAGGTGAAGCATACCACTTTGTATGTTTTGTACCTATCAATGGACATTTGTTTGAGCTGGATGGCCTTAAACCTTATCCTACCGATCATGGGCCGTGGGCATCAGATGAAGACTGGACTGATAAGTTTAGGCGAGTTATGGCTGAGCGGCTTGGGAGAGATGCTGGAGAACAAGTCCATGACATTAGGTATGAGAAAAAAGCTGTTAGCATTAAATGAGCATTTTTAAATACATGCTCTAATATCTTTTTGCATCTTGAAAGAGCATGGCAATCAATACCCTTATAGCCTTCTCTATCCTTTGCCCTGCAGTAAAACAATAATAAATTTTGTTTTTATCATTTGGTTTATTTAATTCTAGTTTGAAAGTATTGAAACCCAAATAGCCAATTCATGATAATATTTGCTGAAATTATTATTCAACATTGTCAGCAAGTTTTATTAGTTGAACTAAAATAAACAGTATTTTTATTTTCAATAAAATTTCAGATTTAACTTAATGGCAGTTGTACCTGACAGAAGGTTAGCACTGACTCAAAAGCTTAACGCACTTGAACTTAATCAGAAGAGGGTAAAGGAAGCAATCTCAAAGATTGGGAAACATATGCGACATTTATTATCAAAACGCAGGGAAATTACTGGTATATTAAATGTTAATATTTTGATTTTTGTTGTTGTCCCAGAATAATTAATTTTCTATAGTATATTATATATTTTTGGTAAGTCTGTAAATCAGTAAAAATTAAACAAAATATTATTTAAATCTTAAGTTTTAATTTCCATGCAATAGCATGTAATGCAATTTCCATGCAATTTTTGCACTCAATAGCAAAATTTCAGCAGCATATTGTTCACTATTGAAAGTTACCAAATTTTTTGCAGAGCATGGTGAATTATTATCTGAAGGAAGCAATGAGAACTCCCCTAACGAAAACATCGTGCAGATCAGTGAGGAGACAATTTTGACTGCTTTAGAATCGTCGCAGTTACAGTTGTACGATGTGGACTACACTTGTCCCGTTACCATAGAGATTGGAGTGAATGATCGCCCTCAGCAAGACAGCAGTATTATTTTAGGTAATTGTCTGAATTAAACAAGCCCGATAAAAAATGTGATAAAGGTTTTAAAAACATGGCATGTCAACCAGCTATAAGATTTTTACAGATTTAAAAATAAAAATATTACCTCTATGGTATGAATTTCAGAAAGCAAGATCAAAACAGTGACTAAATTTTTGCTAAAAATAAAATGTATGGTTATATTATTTGTATTTCTTTTTTTGCAGTTGATCCTGTCGAGCAGGGTGCAGTAGTAAAATTCGTAACTATCAACAGGGACAATCAGATAGTAGGAGATGTAAGTACACTCTTTTAATTTAAAAAAAAAAAAAGATGAAAAAAAAAGAGAAAATGTGGGCAATCAAAAATATATTTAAGAAAAGGTAATCTTTTTCAAGTTTGTGAAGAATCTCCGTTTGTGCTTTTATTAGAGGTACTAGGCCATTGTTTGCACTGTCCTTCGCGTGAAGGTTAAAATTTTCAAATTAGTAATAATAACATCAAAATTTCTATGATGTTTCAGTTGTACCCCACCTCAATCACAGCCCTGGTAAAGAGCAATGAGGCCCCCATACTGGTTTGTTGTGAAACTGAACCTGATCAACCAATCAAACTGAGGAAGCTTTTGCTGACCCACTCTGAGCTCAATGCTTTGATGAGCAGCATTGTAAATGAGGTGCAGCAATGTCAGCAGGCACTGAATGATGAAAATGATAAGAGAGATATGTATAAGGTAAGAAAGAGTATGATCGCTAGCACTACAAAACAAATAAGTAAATAAATTGGTTGTGTACCTATGCTTCAAATTAGCGCTACTAGAAACCATAAAATGATACTACAAATTAAAATACTTTTAATAGCACTGATTAAAACCAATCTGATAACAAATCTGACGACACACGATCATACATGACATTGTAGAAATTTTGAATGACCTTCCAGGTGGACGATTGTCGTCGCACGCACAATTACGACGAGTTCATCTGCACGTTCCTATCCATGCTGGCGGAGCGCGGCGCACTGGGGGAACTAGTGGCGGCTCAGCTGGAACGTGGTCGGTCATCACGGGCTCGCCGCCGCAGGCCCAGGCCTCGCCCGCGGGCTAGGCCCAGACCTAGGCCACGCGCGCGGAAGTAACATCCTCTGGTGAAATTAACCGAAGAAGCGATACGGTTCGGCACTGTTATATTTACTTCGTGATGCAGCTAAATACCATAAAAGATAAACGAATGATGGGCAATAGGCTGAATTTCAAGTGTTCGATTATCATCTGTTGCGCTATTGTGGTAAAGTAACTTATAGCATACGCGTTATTTAATATAGTTGGAGAAGATTATGTGTAACCAAGTTTGCTTGAAAATAGTAGACCACTCTCCAATTATATGGTCAAACATTTAATATTTATTTGTGGCCGCCAATAGGCCCTAGTCTGGTCTAAAGGAATTTCTGAAGACTTGTCGTTGTTGGACTGCGATGTTGCTAAAGTAAAGCATCTTACAACGAGTGTCCTTATTTGCAAATTATTCGTAAATTTACGTAAAGGACTTCGTGAGGAAATCTTATTGGTGTAAGGCCAGCCTAAGTACTCGTAAGTACAAACAATTTTATGGTATTCATTTACAGCTTAACATTTCGTAACACTTGTGTTAATTTATTAACTTACATGTCTGTAGTTGGACTACATTAACATCAAATATGGTGTTATCTTACAGTATTTCTTATTATTCGAACATGTCTATTTATAAGTAAATAAAATAAAGTTTTTTTAAAAACGATTTTTATTTATCATACTACGAACAGCGCCGTATTTACATGGTCATCATATTGTTAAAGAAATGTAACAACAACGATTGATTATTGTTTGCTTAGGCACGTACTTCATCGAACAACATTCTTATATATTTAGCTAACGAGCACAGAAGAGGTGCGTCTCGATATAATCGTCTTTCCAGGTGTTGATATTAACACGTCAATCTATTGACTTTTCAACCAGCATATCGCAATACACAAATCCATCATACCACCCACAAATTTTGGAATAAAAGCGATTTTATCGATACGCACTAACGTGCAATCTATTACTATTAAAGTGAGTGGTAACAGTATACGTTTTACATACACAAGTATGGCCTGAAATATTTAAAATACAGATGTAACATATATGACAGAATTGACTCAAAAGCACTATCTTTGCAAAACCATAAGTTACGCTATTAGATAAGGTTATTACAACATGAAGAACAACTAAAAATTAATCACGATTATTGCCAACAGTTATTGACATTTTTTATTTTTTATAATTGTTGAATATAAATTACGATATAATAATAATATATGATTTTTGCTATAATAACATATTATGTTGGACACAAATAAAGACATCTATGACTATTGAAAGCCTATTTTTCGATGCTTAAAGTGAAGATTGACATTTTCTAAGTCGTACAACAAAGTTAATTCGGATATGTAGCGGACACTGTTGACAACGATTAACGACATGACATAAACTGTAGATTTCGAAAGGCAAAGTACTCTTAAAATACATTTTTCCCATAACACTCATTCATAAACATTTGTTCATTTGGCGTTACTGACAAGATATCAATACCATTATAAGAATAGTCGAATTATATTATACAACGGGTGTAAAAAGACACATAACGAAGCCGAGAGCCACATGTTCTTCCTGTCATTGCGATATTTTTTGAAGTGAAACTTCTTTACGCACGCTCGACTTGGGGAGTAAGCTGGCGAACGCGTGACGTAAGCGTTACGAAAAGTGTGATCGGGCAAGGCGAACGGAAGAGAGAGACAGCAGTGCGCGCGCACATTTTCTTTCTCTCTTCCTCTCATAGCCAAATACGAAAGAAGTTTCACTTCAGTCGTGTGGTCATAAGCACACTCGTTTTTTTTTTTTTTGTACTGAACCATACCTGAAACTTATTCTGGATATGGAAATATCGCAGATTAAAGATTTTATTTCGTTTTTCTACAAAGACAAGTTACAAACGTTTTAATTAACCTTTAATTACACGCGACCCCTGTCCAGCTGTATGCTCGTAATTACAATATTTGGCGTATGTTAGCAGCGAAATTTTTACACCAAAAAATTAAGTTTTCCAGTAATTTTGTTTTTGAGCAATACTTTGATGTGCATAATGCGAATGTGCATGGTGATGAATCTCTCTACCGACTGCAAAGACAGGGTGATGATTTACAGACATAACGCGCGTATATTACATATAAGAGGATTTCTTTATACCTACCTACTCGGAAGCATCCCAATGGCTAGATGGATTTCGTTCAATGAGATGTCTATCGATTAGTCGTGGATGGCTATAGGCTAGGTTTTGTTTTTTATAAAACCAACATGGTGATCGTAAAATACAAAATGGCTATAGAAACAAACAAAATAAAATTGCGTAAAAATTTTTACTTACTTATTTTTTTTCTGACTTCTATTTCGGTTTATCAAAAGTAGTAGTTGGTCTAGGAAACATCATCTTAATTTTTCTCGTAATTTATTTTTTCATTTTATCTACGGCTATTTTGTATTTTCACTGTGTAGAAGTATAACATGAATACACCGTAGCTACGTGTTTCTCTTGCAAGGCTCGTATATATTACATTATTTCGACAATTTTATTAACAGTATCATAATTCATTATATAACATTCACTTATTTATGCTTTCTTGATTAGATCTTACTTCGCGTACCAATCAGACATGGAAGCGGAAACTATATTGCCAGTAACAATTTATTTTTTGCATAAAAAGGCAAGTTACTCGATGATAAACATGCTATATCACAGACAAAGCGCTTGTACCCAAGGACGATTTTTTAATGCATTTCTTTTTTACCGCGCAATGGATTTTCAACCAAGGTTTAATGTAAATAGTTGCAATTCAGCGCACGATAAAAATTGTCCGCATGAAAAAGTCGTCCGTGTAAACAAGCGCTAACGAAAATTATTTCACAAACTTACATGCACTACGTTCATATTATGGCACTAACAACTAAACCTGAAACTAAAATGTAACATTAAAGGCAGTGTTTGTAAGAATCGAGCGAAACTCATTCGAGTTGTTTTTATTTATAAACTAATCCGATTTTGCATGCAGTTTATTTATGGACATTTTCGTAGCTACAAGTCACAGACTCGGGCCAATCAATCCTGTACATTTCAATCACAATATAAATGAATGTCTACTGCTACAGGTGTTTCAACAATATACTCCCGTACTAGTTAAAAAAAATAATACTCGACAATAACAATTCATAAAACCATTAAAATATATACGAAGGACAAATTGGCAGTAGCACCAGTTACCATAACATAGCAACGCACACGGTACTCAGGTTCACAACCAAAACTTATTGCTATTATCACTACTTGAAATTGCACTACTTTGGGTGTAGATAAAATTGTGAATTCCATACGGAAGCGTAAAATTAAAACTAGATCTGCGTGATTTGAGCGAAATGTACGCACATGCATCAACTACCGCACTCCGCGAGAATTCATTCAAAATAACACTTAATTATTTGATCAAAGGAGATCGGGCAGCGATGTATGGGCTGTGGTCCAAGAAGCCATGTAGATTCTACTATACTCAAATCAATTGTTGTGTAAGATGCTTTTGGAATAGCAAGGCTAATGGATATCGCTTAAAAAAAGGATTAAATAAAATATAGATTTTTGTAAATCGAATTCATCCTCCTAGCTCATAGCAAAAACATAAAAATTATTAAAAAAAAAACAAAGGTATACAAACGACATTTAACACTACACTCGGATAACGTCTTCAACAGTGATCAACATAATCGTTCCCATCACGAATTCACGACTATCATTCTTAAAGAAGTAAGTAGACATGTGCTGTCGTACGGCAAATTTGTCAGAGGTTTCATTAGTTCTAATGAGATAGAAAACTAACTGATCGCCAAGATCACATCACCGTCATGACTATTTCCGTCATATTTTTGTGTTAAAAAGAAACAACACACTTTTAAAAGCTTTAAAATGTTGCATGTCTTAATCGCCGCATTTTGTAGCTCATGCATTTAATGAATTCGTTTGTAACATACAAAACTTTTAACTTTCCTCTCCATAACCATTTGTGTGTCCAGAATGAAAAGTAACAAGTTCTCGATTGCCAGCACTCCTTGTATATCTTTCATTATACGATTTTGTTTGTGGCAATATTTAATAAAGGCTTTTAACTTATTCTCCATGGACGGATTTTTTGTGTCCATCACGGAAATAATGCTATTCTGTTAAGGTTCAAAATGACCAGTATTATTATCCAATGTGACTTATAATTCCTCCAATTGTTAATTATGTATATATTTTATATTGTAATTGATCCATAACTTTTTATCTCTTTGGGACAATTTTTGGGCTCCATAAAAATAATAATTTGCTTTTAAAGCTTCATGTAAATATAGGTGTTAGTCTCCGTCGCCACTTGGACCGGTACCACCCGATCTCCTTAATTTCCTCAAAATTTACTAACAAAAAAATCTACATCAAACCTTAGCACACTATTCACTATCGCATACATTCATAGATAAGGAACAATATCATCAATCAATAATTATATTAAAGTAACAATGTATAATAGTTAAATGTCCAATATGAGTGGAACATGTAGCGGTGGCGCGGGGCCGGTGGTACGAGCCGGGCGAGCTACCTCGGCTTCAACTCTCCGCGTCGCGCACCTCCGGCGCCTTCTCTTCCGACGTCTTGGCGAGATCGCCCAGTACACCGGGGATAGGCAGCTCCTTTAGCTGTCTTTTTTCGATTTCTGCCTTGAACTGCTCGATGTCTTGCGGACTGAAATATATTTGGAAAATGAAACTCAACAACTTTTTAATTATTGCTAAATGTTCATTATTTGCTATTTTTGAAGTTTTCCTAGCATTATGGCAAGTATACAAATTACACGTACACATATCGCGAACGCATTGCGTTTATGTATTATTATTATTTTTTTTTGCTATTAATATCTAAGAAACGACGGGTGTTAAAACGCTGCACGTAATTTATCATGGTGTACAAATTGCGAAAAGACTATATTTTAATGGTGACAACAAGCTCAAGTCAGATTCAGGAATGAATACACAGCACATGTACCTGATCTGTACAAATAGTATGCCGTTGATGAGGTTGAGCATGTCGATGACGGACGCCATGCCGGGCGGCTGGATGTGCAGCGGCGGCGGCGCGGGCGCGGCGTGCGGCGCGCGCGCGTACGCCTCCGCCAGGCGCTTCTGCAGCACCACCGCCTGCTGCGTCAGGTGCCGCAGGCACTCCGAAGACTCGCGGGTCTTCTCGTGCTTCTCGCCCAACTGTGGTAGCATAAAACATTTTAATTAGAACCAACCGTTTTGTCTCGACGCTATATGAGCATAAAAAGGATAAGATTTATAAGGGTAAGATATGAAATCGCGACTTCATTTCGAGTAATGCTACGTGACACTGACCAGCTGCTTGTATATGGAGTAGGTCTCCTTCTCGTGCTGCAGCGCGGCGCGGAAGTCGCCGAGGCAGGACAGCGTGCGCGCCAGCAGGTGGCGCGCCACGGCCGCCTTCAGCGAGCGCGCGCCGTGCGTGGCGCCCGTCACGAGCAGCGCGCGCTCCGCGAAGCGCAGCGACAGCTCGTACTCGCCCACCGCGTGCAGGATCAGCGCGATGTTGCTCTGGGAAAACGTGCGTACACGTTATTAGTTAATCTAAAAGTTTTAATTATTTTTATTTGTATGTAATATAAATTATCTTGAGACACTCACGTCGAGTAAGGCCATCTCCGGATGATTCTCGCCGCAAACGAGCAGTGCTAGGTAACGCGCGCGATACAGCAGCTTCAGCGCTGTGCTCACTTGGCCGTTGGCGAAGCAGTAGAGCGCCAAATGTGACTAAAAACAAGACAATAGTTATAGTAGAATCTCTATTTAACCAGTAATATTTATTCAGTAAAGCAACGCATCTCGTTGCGTTGGCTCGCAATATATTAGTTAAAGTTTTCCCTATGTGATTGCAATAGTCATTTCCCGATGATCGCTCAAGGTGGCTAGGGCCACTATGTAAAGTTCAATCAACTAACAACTTGGTTTCAGCATCCGAAAAATCATAACCTTCCTAACAATCCTAACAAGCTTTAATAAGTAATGGACAAAAAATTATTAAAACCCTCCTATGCAAAAAGTGCTCCTATGAAGCATAGGTACTTATCGACTAATACTCACATATTCCGTAATCGTATACGGGTGATCAATTCCATTCACCCGCTCGGACATCAGAACAGCTTTCTGCTGGTATGCCATCGCGTCCCTGTGTTCTCCAGTGACGTAGCACAGTCGCGCCACCATGCGGAGACATTGCGCGATCTCGCCATGCATCGCCCCATACACATTGTTGAGTAAGTTCAGTGCTTCGGCGATCAACTCGTGACCTTCAGAGACGGCGCCCGCCTGAATCTTGTTCTGACCGGTCGTGTAGAAGTTGTATGCGTCGGAGGCCTGTGAAGGAATTATTATAATAACTTCGTATGATTGTTAGTTGGAAAAGATTGTGTTCATATTAGCATTTATACTTTATAGACGAAACTTCGGTCGACGATTGGCTGACTGTTAGATAATGCCTAAGGCCTTTGTAGTTGATGTTGCATGAAGTTTAAATAAATAAAGACAGCGGCGATTCTCGCGGCAAAATGGCTTGGCTATTATTCATCAAATTTACATATTAAATGTGCACACTTTTAGTTATTTAACGCGTTTGGATGTTTTATTTTTAGTTATACTTACTCGTGGATTGATATGTTTGACGACCGGGAAAATATTCATGATATCGTTAGCAGTGAACGGCGCCTTGTTCTTGCTGTCAAAGTCATACTCGCGTAACAACAACTGTAGTCCTACTTTGAGCGCAAAAGATCTGTAAATATGTATAAGTTATGAAATTATGATACCAACGAATAAAATATGAAAGGGTAGAAAAGAAGTAAAAAATATATACCTCAGTAGTGAAGTTTTCTGTAAACCATGCTTCTCTATGACAGAATCCATGCTTTCTGCATTAAGTTCATAACCCCAGTAGGCCTGTAAAAATAAAACAATAAAAAATAAAAAATATTTTTTCTCCTAAACACGGTTAAAATTTAGAGTAGAATACGAAATTGTGTATGGTCTTAAACTACTGATAACTATGCTGTGAAGTGAATGTTGATTTTTGGTGAGATAAAAGGGCCTAATTACGAATTGCCACTCGCATCCAGAACCAGAAAATGTCTCCAGAAGGCAGAACATATCTTATAAATGGGATCAGGAGTAAATGAAGCGAGGCCTTTGATTTGGACACTAAAAATGAATGATATAATGAATGTGACGTTACGAGAGAAGTCGAAAAAGAAATATTTCCAGACCTTAAGCTCCTGCTTGATCTGCGTGAAGAGCGACTTGGGCGTGAGGTTGTGCCAGTCGGGGTGCGGGTCGGGTGGCGGCGCGGAGTGCGCGTGCCTGCGCGCGCGCCGGCCACGCCCCCCGCGAGCCGCGCCGCGCGCCGCGCCCGGGCCCTCGGCCGCGCTCAGCGCGGGGCTGGCGCAGGCTCCCACAAGGCAGTTCAGGAAATGTGCGACGGCCGAACCGATGCACATGGCCTCGCAACCCTGTACGGAAACATTTCATTGAGAGACTTGTTCAGATCTCGAAACAAAAATGTCGAACCGCATAACTTTCAATATCGACTAACCTGAAGGTAAGCTGTATAGATATGCTTGGCGGCCCGCAGCAGCAGCTCCCCGACGGCGATGGCGTGCAGGTAGGCGAGCTGCGCGTGCGGCTTGAGCGCGGCGGCCACGCGGCCCAGGTAGCGCACGTTGATGCCGCGCGCGTGCAGCGCCTCCGTCAGCCCCGCGCCGTCCATGGGCGCCGACGTGTGCTCCAGGCACTCGCGGACCTGCAGGCGTTCACTTATTTTACTACATACTTATATTTTGAGTATTCCTTGTGGTTTGTAAATAAGGTCTCATTTAATTTAAACTATTAAATCGACACAGTTAATAAATATTGATGTAAAATCGTTCGTACGAGCGGCCAATTACTGCGCATCCATTGAATAAACGTGGGCAGTCGGTACATAACGAATCAACAATGTCTTACTTAATCACCATCCGAATAACCTCAGGACGTCGTACGTTCAAAGCTGTGTACATTTTTATTAAGAAAAAAAAATATTTTTACATTTTTGTCGCTGTCTTCTATAAACTTAACATACTAAGCAAAAAGAAAACTAGCACTCACAAAAGCCGGTATCTGTGTGGTAAGTAAGAAAGCCGCAGCCTCCTTCACAAGGTGTCGCTGCTTGGCCAGCTGCTCGGGCTCGGCCGCGTGCTTGATGCCGGCGGAGTACACGTCGGGGTTAAAGCGCACGTCGAACTCAGACTCCTTCAGCGACGCCACCGCGCGGGCCGCTGCAGCCACCACCGCGCGGGAGCGCTCGCCTGCTGCGGGAGACATCACTATTGAGCCTACTGGACTAACTGTTCAGCCAGCTCAATTTATAAAGAGAAACCTGCCTAGCTAATCAACTTTGCTGAAAACTAGCTGCGAGAGTATCAAAATCAAAATGGTGACAACTCAAAAAATTCAACATCGATTATCGGCAAAGATTTCAGCAGAGGCCTCCATTAACAAGTGTATATAACATTTCGTCAATTTGGGCCGCATCTGGCGAAGCATCCCCATTGTATCTTAATCTGGTTCGACTTCACGGAGTATAAAATTTGATTTGATTCGATTATAATGTAGTTTCAGCGACACACATTGGCTGGATAAATTTCCTGCTATAACCTAAAGGATAGGTTATAGCAAAAGCTTTAAAAAAAACCGTTTACTAAACATTTTTAGTACACGATGAATATCAGGTTATAATAATAGAGGTATATACTTACAATCACTTTCCTGTTTGTCTCCTCCACTACAGATTGAATCTGTTATGCTCTCCACGATCTTCTTAGCGACATCGGTATCAATTTCAGAATAATTCTCATTCAGAAGCAACTCATCATCTTTCTTCTCACCCTTTGCTTCTGCTTTATCGTCTTCAACATCTTTAATTTCTTTTGTTGATTCTTTTTTGGCACTTTCTTTTTCTTTCTTTTCTTCTTTCTTTTGTTTTTTGTCCTTAACCTCTTTCTCCTGGCTCTTTGTGTCACGCTTCAATTCTTTTGTTTCAGTCTCATTGGCAGCCTCCTTAGTTTCGATCTCCTTGGTTTGTATAGACTTTTGTGCGACATTGTCTCGCTGACGCTTAGCACTTAACTGTTGTAGGTGGAAGGCGGCGTAGCGGATGAACATGAAGTAACGCGCCCTGTAACATAGGTATCTTTAGAGCTTGTTCACAAACTACTTACTTGACAATTTTCGTCAATATACTTACTCGACAAAACTATCAACTAATTCTTGTCGGAGGCAACAAAGTTTGTGCTTGTGAATGATTGGAAAACCCATTGTCTTGATGTCTTCCCTTAGTTCGTCATCTTCCACTGAAATTAAGGAACATACGTTACGACTTTCAAAATTATTCTTAATAATTTAGGTTAAATAATGACTTTTAAATAAAATGTGTCATATTAGACTGTCACATTGGACTGATTACTTGTCATGTCCGCTTATGTCTTAGATTAGCGAGCATCTACTATACGAGACGGAGAGTTCAGCGTGTTCAATGTTTTTCAAATTACTTGTCAATCGCATAACTCTCTTGGCACTAAGGCATGCCGAAATTCCATCACGTATTTTTCCGTGGATGCTTCTGTATACAAATTTCGTTCATGTGTAACTTTTGACGTCATTATTTGCATCGTAAATAATATGACGAGGTTGTTACTACAGTGAAAGTTTTATAGGGCTACTGTACATGATACTTACACTGCAGGAAGTTAACATCGGGCGGGAAGGTGCGCAGCAGGTCGAGTATGTAGTGTCTTCCATCATTGCCGATGATGCCCTTACATTCAACGCTGGAGCATAGTTCAACAGTGTCCCCGTTGGCGCTGATCACCGAGTGCGGCATTATCTTCAACTGCTGGCCCGCTTTGCTTAGCTATACAATTTAATTTGTAATTAGAGATAGAATTAAACCGTTATTATCGTTAAAATCTTACAATTTTTTTTACAAAAAAATAGCTAGTTCGTGATGTATTTCGTATAACGGCAATATGGTCAAACAGTCCTCAGTGATTAAATTAAAAATTAATTTAAATGAAACAGAAATAGAGTTGAGAATTGCGTTATTGTGTGCAAGATAGTAATTGCTACGCGGAAATTTATTTTAGTTAATTGTAGAATAACAAATGTTAGCTACTCAAGCATATTGCTACTCTGTTAGCGCCTTTGGAGTTTGGACGTCATCAAACAGATAAAAAATGCTGTCTCATTTTGGACGTCGATTGCAATTGTGTATCCACTTACACAGTGCGTAAAACTGGCCTATATTTGAAAACCGTTCAAAATCTAGTCGCAATCTCATCTAAGCTATAATGAATGTCAAAAAAATGAAGGTATATTAGAGGCATTTTTTAAACTGAGACTAGACAGCGATCATTCCTAAAAGTTAGTAGAATTACCCCGCTGAATAGGAGGATAACAACTCACCAGCTCCATATACTTGGGGTGCGAGAGAACCGTGGTACCGAAGTCGATGCTGCCATACACGACGCTCTGTTCCTGCTCCTTCTCCAGTATGCCGGGTATGATGGACTGCGCCGTGACGCGGTAGCCGCGGTAGTCCACCACCACTGTTCCTAGCGTGTGCAGGCCGGCTGTGTCCACGGCGCTGTACACACGGACGCCTTGAAGGTCGTTGCGCTGTATAATAAAGTATTTAATATAAGCACTTACTTATTTTCCGCCAATTAGGTTTTAAAAAGCCCAAAAAATGTCTATCACTCGGAATAAAAAATTCACGTTGGAAGCATTATAGGTTACTTTCAAGTTGTGCTACCACGTGGACATTGTACGTAATTTCTTATTGCGGCTATGAAAGAAAATGTCTTAACTGATCATATTATTTTCTTTAAAATATATCCAAATACTATCTGTGTCAAAATGAATCCAGTGATCAGTGAAAAAATTATAATTTATGAAAGTCTTAGAAAACAACTTCAGGCTTTTGTCGATGTATGGTGAGGCAAACTTCTAAACCCCTAAAAATCCATTTGGTGTTGACACAGAAGTACTCCAAAATCTTAACCTCCGTATTTGTTTATGCATACAATAGATAAAGGCATTCCTGTCTTGTATCGCAACAGAATCTTCTAATCGAAATTCAAGATGGCTGCTAGGGTCACCTTTGCTTTGTGATACATGTGATTAAGAAGTCATTTATGACCTTTTTTGTACCTTGGTATTTCCTTTTCTGTATAATAGCACAATAGATTCAATGCAATTTGAATTTATTACTTAAAAATCATTTGCCAGTAAAATGTAAGACGTCATCATTTAAATCTTTAACTTGTTTTACATAAATAAAGTTGACTGGACATGTCTAACGATATTGTTATCATGAATAATGTATGTCTTGCTAGCGATACCCAAGTTTACCTATGTCCTTGGCAGCTAACCTCTCTACTTTGCTGACTGGCTTTACTTTTACCATAGAAGGAGTCACTGGCTCATTGCTAAGTTCGCGCCGATATAAGAACAAAGACTTGTAAAATGACTACTTACCGGTGCAACGAAGGCAGCAGCATCGCCGCCCAGATCCTTGTAGTGATCGCGAACATCGAAGCCAAGCGAAAAGAAGATGTTGTTCCATATGAACATTTGCATCTTGGGCTCTTCGCCGGGGTTGATGGCCATCACGTTGCCGTCGACTACGGCCATCGCGCCGCGGGTCGCCGCCGCTACGAAGTCACTATGTACCTGTGTGTTATATAGACTATGATTAGAAAAAAAACCGAAAACTTGTACTCACCATAGTATAGCATAGCATCTTCAGTTTCTAGTTCGAACTATAGAGGAATATCAATATAACGCATAATGTCGACTGGAGCTCGTTAAATACACATAGAACAAGTTTAGTGCGGTTGAGTAAATGGGTATTGTACATGCGTGTTGGCGCAATTCCACTGGCATTTCGTCTATTTGTCTTTAAGTGAACCTAGAATGGTACTATAAAAAATTTAGGACAGATTAGCAATATTGGCACTTAGTTAATAATTTTGAAACAAGACACCTAGACATATTATTTATACATACATAACATCACGCTTGTAATCCCAAAAGGGTTAGGCAGAGGTGTACCCATTAGTCCATCCACATTTCGTCAGTTATGTTTAAGTCTCATGTAATAGGGGGCGAGCCTATTGCCATCAACCGGGCACAAAATCAAACTCCGAGGTTGCTACTGAGAAATTCTTGATGGAAAAACCCAATAACACTTTGCCCGACCTGGGAATCGAACCCAAGACCTCATGCTCAACAGTCGCGCTCTGCGACTACAAGACTAACGAGCCAGTCAAGTCAATATAATGTGTGCTAAATTATCTATAAGAACATACACGACTCAACAATTTTACATAACACATGTCCGCATGTTTAACAGTAATAAATGTATTGTAACTGTAAACTAAACAGCGCACCCGTCATTAATAATGAATCTGTCAATGAAAGTTACTTAACAAGTTGCGTGCGTTGCTTGCGTGTGTAATGAATGTGTTTAAAGTGTGCCACTAACCTTGAAGATGGCTCGTTCGCGCAGCAAACGTTCGGGCAGTGTGGAGCGGGGCAACTCGCGCGTCGTCTGCAGTTCTTCGTTCCAGTCCCGGGTTTGACCGGGAATGTGTTCCTCGTAACCCAACTTTGAAGAAAATGCTGCGGGACAATGTTGAATTTCTATAACGTTTTAGGTTTATGACGTAGAAAATAGACAATGGTCCACATTTGCGCAAGACTTCGACCGAAGCAACGGGAAATCATGAAGCAGTAGGATGATTCAGGCTGATTGATAGTAACTTCAATGTTAATTTCAAGACTTATGGAAGTGACGGAATATTTGATAATTATCATGTTCTAAGGAATTTTATTTTTCATTTCAGAAATAATATAAATAATATTTTTATGTTTTTATTCATCATTTTTTAATTTTTGTGCTTATGAGGTATGGTGACATTAAGACTATTAATCAACATTTTAGTTATAAAACATTTATAAATAATTTGAATGCTATTTTTTGTTGTTTCTAAAAAAAAATCAGACGTAAAATAAATCAGAATCAAATAATAAATAAAGTGCTTATTGTAATAGGTTTATATTTATGAAATAATTGCCTTTCAATGAAAACTAAACGTGTCCCTAATTGGAACACTGCCTTTTGAACGGAGTACGCAACATGCAATTATACTGCATACAAATAATAATGCATAGCAACTCGACAGAACAAAGTTCATGTAAATATGTTGAGCTATTCTATTCCCGCGCATTACAATGTCATTTTCATTACGGAAATTAGTTACGTCCGTTTATGCATGACGGTTTATTTGGCTTTCAAATTATTTGTTCATAACGTTTTCAGTGTTGTGTGATTACTTTAAACTGTACTTTTTTGTTACTATTCTGAAAAATAATGGTAATAATAATCAATTCTTCATTTGACAAAATGCTTCAAATTCAAGAATAAAATAGTAAATAATAATTTGCATTGCTCAACATTCGTGTTTTATAATGATAAGTGTTGCGTATTCCAGGGTATAACCCGGAGACAGTAATTTTGACTGTAGGTAACACGCGAGTTAATTTGCAGTGTAACAAGCATAGGTATATTACATACAGGAAAACTCCTACTAGGGCTAGATAAAGCATGTAAGTAAAACTAAGTAATTCGTTCATTTAAAATTCTATTGAACAGGAAAAGTAATTTTCCTTTACTCGTGCAAAAACATAATATATGTTGTGTTATTCTGTAAAAATCTTTTTTGGTGAATTTATCACAAAGCGAATAAATCACGCTCATCATAAAAAAATAGGACAAGTGCAAGTAGGACTCGCGTGATGACACTTTTTATCCTTAAAATGCGAGTGAAACAGCAAAGTGCACAAATGTAGTTTTATTGAATGAAACTTACTATCTTCAGCGCGAATAGCATCGACAGTGTGGTCAAGCATGGGGGACGCCCATTGGTACACCTGGTAGGGCGTGGCCACCCTCTCGAAGGGATGCTTCTGCATGCGCTTCTTCTGCACCAGCGCGAAGTTCCGCTTGAACGCCGGCGACACTATGCTCAGCAGCTCGATCAACGAGTGACATAGCAACGACGGAGTTGCAGGGCGGGGGTTGAACACTTCTTCTGTAGATCTATTTATTCATTATAATTTTACTTCAAATTTTCTCAGAATACTTCAGTCGCACAACATAAGACTAACTAAAATAGTGACAGCTGTGACCCAATGGCTTACGTTTGATTAATAGCAGTCTGATGACGAACAAAATCTACGTTGATATCGGACCTCAAGCAGTAACTTGTACAATAAACTAAAAGTTAGATGTTTGATGTGATTTCTATGGCCAAAAGAGCTGATTTTTACTTAGATGGCGTTGGATACCATGTTAAAACCAACAAGTTGATAACATTATAATTTCAAATGACACAATATCATGACGTAGCCATAAAAAATATCTACTACAATTTACTGAGTCACCTTATGGGATTGTTTAGATAACTGGGTACATACAAATATCATCTACATGGAATTTGACCGACCAGCAGTGATGTGTTATCTTCAATAATCCAACTAACTGATATCTAGATTCAGGCGTGTTTGATATAAATTTATTAGGTGACGGTTAACGTGCTCTATAAGGCTTCTCGCGACGGCCAAACAGCTGATTTCAATATTTGAATATATTTTAAGCGTAGTTTAAGACCGTACCAGTTACCAAAAATGCGGGAAATTCAAACGGTGAATAATGAAATGTAATTTTGAAGCACTCTACTTGATACTGTGGCTATCGACTTGTGGTAAGGAACACCACGTGTTCAAGTTGTAAAAAGGACAATATAATTACTGGTTAAGGTAGAATCCTCTGGGACATGCCGTGATGTGAAAATGGCGGTCTTCGAGCGTAACCACATGCAGGTAGAGTAGGTCGCCGCACATTTTGCGCGGCCCAGGCGGCGGGTTCCAGCCCGATGTTGTTAGGACCTGGCATCAAACGTTATAGAGTTAATATTTCATAATCAATAATAGTAATAGTAATGTAATTAGTAATGAGTACTTTCAAAGATGGAACTCTTCGTGATATTAGTTTGAAAAATATTGCACTGTGTCTCATGTTTTGGTTTTACGAGATTCCCCGTATTGTTTTCTTTTGAATGGTTAGTTTGTAAATTATCTTTTCGTTATGCCAAGCCATTCCTGTTTCACAAATTACCTTCAAGCATAGTGGAGCCTTATTTTCTTTGGTAAGTCCTGGATGCAACGGCAGCAACGGCCGCTCGGTACTGCCCGGCATTATGTAGTCTGGAGGTGTGCAATCGACACTCTCCGGACGGGACTTCTTCTTTTCTATAAAAAAATAAAAATATAACATTGAGCCCAATGTACTGTGACATAATAGTTTGCTTAATATCGATAGACAATGCATTATTATTTCTTATGCAAGATTTGTTTATGTGCCGTGACAAATGCTCTGGTAACAATATCAGCTCATATGTTCGTAAACGTATTATGATTAATAATATAGATGTCGTATTATGTGCTAATACTAACTTGTCTATCGCGTACTCATTCGAAGAGGGCATTCTGTTAAATTATTCATTACTTCTTTTAAAATATGCAAATAGATACTTGTATAAAACAAAACTAGTTTTAAGTTTACCTAAAATGTCTCCTTGTGTGATGACGTTGAGGAAGGCTAAGGAACTGCATTCTTGACCGGCGTAAGCGTCTGTGTAGTCTATGGATTTGAGAAGATCGCGAACATGACGGACGTGGATGCGAGCCTCACGCATTGTGTATGGTTCTTCCACCACCTAAAAAAAAAGCATAATATTAGCCTATACCCGTAGTATGTTAAGTAGGGTTATGAATAACAAAATACAACTTCTTGTAAAATCTAGAAGGTCTTATTAACATTATTCGACAGCTGAAATCAACCACACACGCACTTACCAAAATATGAACATGGGTATAGAAAGCATTAGATAGTAATGGTAACAAAAACATTACTACGTACTTTTATAACGGATCCCTCTTTCAACCCTTCGATGTTCTTCAGCTCCGCAAAGTTATCCAAGGTGACGCCGTCTAATTGTAAAGAGAAGCAAGTCCTGTGACACGAGTCTTCCCGATCCATCAACACTTGATGAATTTCTTGTACGAGTTCCATACTTGAAACCTATAAACGAGGTTAAAATTAATACCTCCCAATGATACAGAGTGGCGTTTTAATTTTTCTTATTTTGCTTACATTTGTAATCAAATAAGGTCTCACCTGAATGTCTAACGGCTCGGCTCCAGGGCTCACAATCTTCACAGTAAATCCCATGTCCTGAATGAACACAACTTCGGCATCTCTCTTCTTCTCATCTCCGTCTTCGCTTGGAGAAGACTCTCTGTCGCCATCTCCATTTAAAGTTTTACTACTGTCTCCGTTTACTTTATCCGTAGCGTCAATTTTATATACAGTGCCTTCATCTTTTTTGTTTTCAGTATTTTTGTCTTTTGCCGGTTCCTTTTTCTTTTCCGAATCATTAGATTTATCCGTCATTTTGGTCTTTTTATCTTTCTTGATTTCTGATACCTGTTTACCTTGAGGCTTATTGGGACAAAACAATTTTACTACTTCAAGTTTTTCTTCAGCCTTATTCGTTTTAGGATCATCGGAGTCACTGTTAATTCCATTAGAAACTACTTTAGTATTATCACTACTACTAATATCACAATCTAATTCTTTTTTTGGGTCACCATTGACAATGGTCTCAGTTTTGTCTGTGCCGTTTACTATTGGTTCTTTGGTACCTATTTTATCATCATTACTATCATTACTGCTGGGTATGAGACCATCTCCGTTTACTTTCATTGTACAAAGTACGGATTTCGGTTGTGACAACTTCTCACCATTAGCTTTTATCTTCTGTGAATCTGAAAATTGGTATTACATGAAGTAAGCAAAAATTCAATTTAAAACAGCTGCATAAATGTTAGAACAGAATCATGCAATGCCCTCAGGTATTAAATGACATGTCGAACGGGAATGAATTGTTAAGTGTAAATAGTAACCTGTACTAGGGGGGAAGGGCGCGGGTGTGTTGTTGATTTGTGGCGAAGGTGGTTTGCGCGCCGCAGCCGCATAAGACACACGTGGTGCCGGCGCGCTGCCGCCATCGCCCTCGCCTTCCGTTCGTCCGTTAGGCGTACTTGCGTGCCCATTACTACAAACCACTGCCTTAACGCAAACTTCCTTCTTATCATTCTTCATTTTTGCCGATTGTTTATCTTGTTTTTCAGCTACAACAAGGAAATATTGTTACCTTGGTAATTATCTTTCTTGAAAAACTTTAAACATCAATCATGTAACATCTTATAGTTTCGTTATACGAATCGTTATCAAATGAGTGTATCATAGGTAGCCTGGCTCTATGTGCTCTTATGTAGAGCAAAAATGTATGTACCTTTGTACTGGTTATAACTATATAACTGTAGCTACCGTGGTTCATGTATAAAAGGCATCGAAACAGGTTTTTAGGCTAACAGCGCAGCGGTAGTAAGCGCACACGGGAGCAAGATGTGCGCGCAGGGGGCACGCTGGTTGGACTCAAACGCGCATGTCTCGTCCCGTGACGGGCACACACGTGGTCTGCGCTGGCGCACCGCCAACTATCTCCAGCGTCGAGTCAATAATAGATGGCAACGGGATGCCGCCAACAATAGACGCCATCGATGTTGTCCATACGCAACATCAACTTACGCGCTAACTCATTTTGACCGCGTATTTGTTTTTATTGTCAATCTTGAACAAGACCGGTATATTATTTACAATACATATGTTCCCATAAATGCGTTGCAACAGCATTATGAGCTATGTAGGTATTCTACAGAGCCAAGCATTGAGCAAATAGGTAAGTAATACGACGCGCTTAGAAACATGAATTAAGTTAGATAAATTGTTAAGTACTTTACGGCCAGTTGCGACGAAGGTTTACGGCCGTGTATATGATTTGCATTTAACACCATCCATAGGTGTACAACCATTCACTTAGCTTCACTGTTCTCACACAATCGCACATAGTATTACTAGTTTGACCCATATTGCACCTATTTTGTGACACCGCTATTGCTATTCATACGACAGTGATAACACTAGCCAATAATGTATCAATGTAATTACTATACTGATACTGATAACAATGCCAAAATTAAACCATTGAATTAAAAAAACTGAAATTTCATAAAAGATATGGATATTTACAGATAACCGCGTTAATTTACATAATATCTACCTAATCACTTTAATCCGCAGGAGAGTCATCACTTAAACCAAAAATGTTATAAAGCAACAAAATGTTATTCGTACGACGAAAACGGGAAGATAAAATTTATCACCGAAATGATGTTATCTTCCATACCTTTACCAAACAAGATAACAACATAGCGCCTGGGACTCAAGATAAGGAGAAAATCAAAATTCTTGATAAACTGCCGTTGACATAATTTCTTTCGTTTGCCATCGTTCTAGTAAACGTATTATGGTTTAGTCAGGCACTTGGATCTCATCAACGTTGTCAAGTGTCTAAGCAAACCCGAGCAAGTTCTAACCGTTTATCAGCTAATGCAAGACTATGTTTGGACTGCCCCGTTAGCCTCGTGGTCGCAAGCAGGACGAAGACGGTAGGAAATTTCTCAGTACCTGCCCGGGGTTTGAAAGTACCCTCGTGTCTGGCTTTCATTTCTAGATCTTGGACAGTCGTTACTAGTAGGTAGTTAACAAGCCCGAAAGTCTGACAACAAGTATACTAAGAGGTATCGTATTACCCAGTAACTGTGTTGTGGAGGTCAGATAGGCAATCGCTCCATATTCTGTTGCATCTGGTCCAACATAGTTAGGGGAAAAGGCTAGGTAGATGATGATTCAAGAACTTGTATTAGTGTCGATAAAATAGCATTATAATGAACACTCAGTAAACGGTACAGTCGGGTACGGTAAAGTCGGGGGCAGAAACTAGTTATACATAGGCAGTTCGTAAGTAGTTTCATATCAAATGCAAAGTACGTAGGTACTAGGGATTGATCAGATGAATAATTGTAAAACACGACAGGCATTGGAATTGCTGCACATATGTATATTTTAAGTAAATAGCAAGCAGCAGTGTTACTATAATCAGAGCAAAAATTTTGTAATCCTAATATTCAGAGTAGCGACTTATTTCAATTAGGACATAGCTATAGACTGCGATGGCCTGAATACTACAGACTAGAAAAGGTAAAAATAGATTGGTAAATATCTTGCATTGTAGGTATGTACGCGATTTTATAAACATTTGGGTAAGTAGGAGGAAGCACGCACGAGGCCCAAAGTTTTGCAAATATACATGTACCTAGCTATTTCTACAAAATAAACCCACCTAAATTGTAGCTTAGGAAGGACCTGTCAAGGCCCCTCAAAAACAAAAATTGCTTGCGATTTTTAGGTTCCGTACCAAAAAGTAAAAAAGAACCCTTACTTAGGGTCAGCTTTGACAGAACAACAATATACTCGAGCAGTTTTCATTGATTAATTCATAATAAACTGAAACACAATAGAAATAGAATTTAAAATTACTTGCAAGACAAATTCCGCACGGATACTTGCACGCAATTTTTTTAGTCTATTTCTGTGTATGCGGACCGTTTTAGTACGACTTCGTCTGTCTGTCTGTCACATGTGCTTATTTCAGCAACTACTAAAGCTATCGACTTGCTGGAATGTTGACAAAAAATGCCTGTCCCCATACAGGTGAAAAATAAAAGATATAATTATTATAATTATGCACCTAGTTATTTTCGTATTTCAATAGAAGTCGAAATACAGGTTTTAAAGTGGCAATATTTAGTAAAACGGTACCCGTAATATTGCTTAATGTATACGAAAAGGCCTGAACACTTTAAAACATATATTTATTTAATTTTACCATGACGATAAAAAATCCGTTACAATACAATCCCATCCTCCCCCCATAATTGCAAAGTAAAAAATCGGAAATAAATACAGTTGATGATCATTTATGCAAATATTACACGATTAATTTTTCAAATCGCAACTATCATTTTAACTTAGACCCGCAGAATTAGACAAAATTACTCTCAAAAGGAAATTTTCCCTCAATTACAATTTACATTGTTGATTTAAATGATTATTATTTGTAAATATATTAGCATAACCAAAGCTACAATTGAGTCTTGATCCACAAAGGTAGTATGTAAACAGCGCGCAATTTACAAAATAAAAGATTCTTGATGGATCCCCCACAGTAAAAATTTATTTAAAATTTTGACGTCATGCAAGGCGTTCAGGCGGAAATGTTGAATTCTAATTCAGATTAACTCCGCGTCTGTTGCCTACGGTTCAAGCAGCAGTGCCAAACTGCCAACTGAACTGAATCGATCAATGAATTATGCAAGCAGAAACAAGTTCGTCAGCGCCGGTGACGACTGCTGAATATTTAACCTTAGATCATCGATTATTTTGTGCTTTTATTCCTTGACCTTACCTTTGTATCTTTTAAGAAGCCTACACTTATATTATGAGACTATCTTTAAACATAATCGCACAATTTACATAATTGTTAGGTACTTAGAACACTTAATATTATGAAAAAGAATTGAAATTGGCGGCGCTTATCATGTCTTCTCACTCACTCACTATACTGTGCGCGTGAAATGGCATGATCAGCTAAGGAGCTTAAAATTAAAGCTCAAGTTTATAGTTTGACCATCATTTTTAACTCGTTTCTTTATTGAGAAAAAAAACGAACGGCAGCCACCTAGGTATACCACCTATGAAATTACCGTTTTTTAAAGAAATAATA
Organism: Hoplodrina ambigua; assembly: GCA_949774945.1. Taxonomy (NCBI): domain Eukaryota; kingdom Metazoa; phylum Arthropoda; class Insecta; order Lepidoptera; family Noctuidae; genus Hoplodrina; species Hoplodrina ambigua. The sequence goes on along the minus strand of OX458977.1, from coordinate 8,299,729 downwards.
ACATTCTTTTTAATAGCTATTGTCGATGTACTTGTGCCATTTTTATAGAAGTGCACTGGTCTGTGCTATAGATTTTCTAGGGCGTGAATCAACGAACTCTTGAAAGGTAAAATTATTCCCTCGTTAAAGTTTATTTAAATTCCAAAAAAAAGTACAGTGTATAGTGGAGACTTTCCAGTTGAGTCTGCAAAAAACATTTTTCATGAGCCTATCAAATTCCGTCCTCAGGATTACTTTGTGCCTAGGCATCAATGCACTACCATTCAACAGGCAAAAGTGAATAGAAAATAATAGTAAAAACACAACGAAAAAATAACCCGAATTTCCGTCTGACGATCAGGAGTTCTGTAACTTTGGATTGAAAAATATTTTTTTTTCATTTTCAAAGGTCAATTTTACAATTTAGGAACGCATTACATTTCCTTAAGTTTGATCATAAAATTAATTAAATAATGCTTCGTATAATATTATTCAATAATTTCATTACGCTTGGCGAATTTCGGAGACAAGGGGAAAAATGAAAGTTTATGGGCATTTTTAGTTATAAGGCAAAAACTAAGGGACAACCAAATTTTTTTAAAATGTGCAAATGAAGCTCTGATGACCCCCTATTATTATATAGGAATATCAACCCCCCATCTCGACTCCTTTTGCCATCAAAATTGCATTATTTTTTCAATTATTTTACTTGTTCTATGTGGACGAGCAATAATTCTACTAAATAGGAAATATAATTATATTCTCTAATATCCTATTGCACCTTTTAAACTAATAGCTTAAGTCGTTGCTGAAATAAGCAGCTGTGACAGACGGACGGAGTCACACCATAACGTTTCCCTTTTTTATAATTTTCTACGTTAGGGTATTACAAAACCTAAGTTATAGAAATAAAGCTTAAATCAGGAAGCGTTTTGCGGGTCTTGTTGCGGTAAAGTTGAAGGGACTTATTTACTTTATGTTGTCTCTTGGTCTTGGTAATAAAACCCATCGGTAAGGTACCTCCAATTCTTCAAACAGTCCTAAAATGTAACGCAAGCGCTTTCTGGGAGAGTTATGAGGACATTTTCAACTAGCCATATTTCTACAAGAAGGAACCCATTCCTTCTGTTGCACTCGAACTTCGCCTATGCCAGTTCATATGGATACCTGAGCCTATACGTGCAGGACGTCAACTTGACGCGGCCTTCTGGATAGAAACACGCACAGACTCCTGCAAGTTACCGCCCGTCGGTCACAAAACGTGAATAATAATAAGTTTCCCAGACGAACTACTTTTAATAATTTTGACATGTAGTGTAACATGACAGTATAGCAATTTGAAAATAACGTCCCAGTTTGTTTTTTTTTTTCTACAAAGAAGGTACGTATCAATATCTCGTTATCTAACTAGTTATACAAACATTATGAAACCACGAACCCTTTTAGATTTTTGGATAGAAAGGTGGTTGAACTTCGTTGCCATGAGAATAAAACTATAAATAGAAATATAGTTTCTGTCTTATATAACAGCGAAGGAACAAGATACGTGGTATGATCCGGATCCTATCCCTTTTTAAATGTACCTAAGAAGAAAGAGATAAGATTAAGATACCTTTCAAAGTGCATACCTATGGCGATGTGTTTAGAATAGAAAACATTTCCTGGAGTTGCGTTTGCATTCTTATACTTAATACCTATGCATTTAAAAATAATTTCAAAAATAATAATAATTTAGACGTGCAGGTTAAATAAAGGACCTAGGGCGTTTTCCTATGGGGGCTGGGCGTACAACCAACAAAAACAAAATGTGTTGTTATGTAGTTCCAGTAACTCATAGAAAAAAAACATAAGAAGAGTAGCAATGACCCCAAAGTAGATTCAAAAACCTTTACAGTCCTTCAGCTTTCCAAAACTATAAAAAACCACCGGTATTTCACAGGATGAAACTGATGATGATAATATTTAGGTGAAACTGAGCTCGAATTTAAAAGGCGACCATATCAACTATACCTTTATAGACATAGAGCTAATTTTTAATTGAAAACTTGATAGGTACAAGTTAGTTTTAATTTATTTTCATTCGTTTTCACTTGTCCTGCGTCTTTGGTGTTTGTTGCCTGAATATAAAATGGAGTAGGTATTAATTATAAACTTTAAAAAAAAAAAACAATGCTTTTTTTTGAGGTGGTAAAAATCATCAAATGAGTCCTTCCAACTTGGGTGGGGCGGAACATTGGCTGTAGGCCCATTTTTACCTACCCTTTAAAAAAATAAAAAACATATATACCCCACAATGAAAGCAATAATAATATAACTTAACGAAATAAATATTTGAAGTCGGAGGTATTGGATTTAATTCAAGTTTTACTGATACGTTATGCTCTCTCTACTAAATATTCATATCCTCTGTATGACTGGAACGAACGCACAATTTAGACAAATCGGAAGGGACAGAATAATGTACTTAGTTTCCTACTCATGAATATAAATGATTAAAATTACAATAAGTTTAGTCGATAAATTCGATGTCAGGAATTCAGGATACTTCGAAAACGTGTCAAACATGTTTACTTGTCTAACTCGACCTCTTGGTTGCTCCATTTCGTAAACATTCAAGTATTTCCGGCCAGTACAAATTAAATTGACGGAACAGTTTAATTTTAACAGTTAACTAGGTAACTAAATTCCTGATGCATGATAATGTTTTCATTCAGTTAGGCCCTAGCTTTCGTGACTGCATTAGTTAATAAATATTGCATTGGTGAATCACGATCACGACACGAACAAAAATGCCCTATTTTGGCGCAGAAAAGGAATAATATGTTAAAACTTCTAATATTTTAACAAATACAAACGAATTTCGAGTCTGTACTGCAAGAAGGCTATAATGCTATTATTGAACGTGTTAGGTACCTACTTCAAATTAGGAGCTCACGACAACGTTTATGCCAACATACAAATTCTGTAACCGGACGACGAATTATCACTAAACGGTTACTAGTAAGGAGCTCTTCAAATCTTAACCTTACCTCGTGGTTTTACGGTTTAAAATCGTTTCATCTTTAAAATAACCTATTGCATTATATTAATGGTGTGCATTTTTCTCGTGCAGAAGGGATTTAAAAGAAAAGAAGTTGTTTCGTAATAACTACAACGCGTATCGTATGCATGACAATGCACTTTGCTATCTAAGATTTTAATGAATTACATAAATTTAATGACAAATAGGTAGGTACGTTGTTGTATAACTTGGCGATGTTAATTTTATCTATCAGTCAGCCGATACCAAATAGTCTTTCTTATCTTTCGGCAGAAATCACATCACATTAAACGTTATCAACGAGTCAGTCTGTGTACCCACAATGGATCAATCATAGCCACACTCACTAATTTTTTCCGTCATAGCTGCTCGAAATAAAGCAACACATGTAATGATAAGGTTACATTATGACATAGGTGCTTTTTTAACCTCTTAACCCTAAAAAAAGACTACGCAAGAATAAATCGTTGGCGAGCATGCTGTTAATAAAACTGATCGATATGAATAGGTACGTCTATCATCAGATGTGTAGGTACATATGTATAAGTTAGCTTGAAGGGTAGATAAATAATTACACTTCGGATAACCTACCACGCAAACAGACAGCACATGACATACACATGTTCCATGCTTTCGAACTACCAAGTGTTGGCAGTTCCCACTTTTCTATGGATACAAAAAATTACATGACAGACAACTCTAGTGGAGGTCTTTTGGTTATTCATCTTAATGTAAAAGAACTATTTGTCAAGACATCGATCAGCTATTTTCTACCTTTTAGTAATGAACCAGAAACACAAAGAGATACTGACGAATTTATCTTTGTTTAAGGACGCTGTTCGAAGTAAAGGCTACATGCTTTTTTTGCTATAATTATCTTTAGTCTAACCCGGTAAAACTTCGCCGGTAGATATTCGTCAGTTATGGCAACGGGCACTGGGCACACACCAAACGTAGGCAGACGCACATTTGCCCTCGGTGAACACAACAAACGAGCCGAATTTAAAAATTATATTTAAGAAATCTTATGGAACTTCCGCACCGAATCCTAGGATTCGCCAGAAGAATTTGGAAGGTATTTAAATCCCAGAAGAATAAACTACGAAGCGGCGGAATCAAGCAGGCATCCCAATCGCCAGCATTCTATTGGCAACATACGATTCTACCTAACAACGCCTCCCGGTCGGCTTGTTCGACGTGGATAAGTGGTACGATGCCTTCGGACTCTTTGACGCCTTCAAATGTTTATCTTAAATCATCGCTGTAGTGAATGGGTTCTGTAAACCTTGGCCGGCTCGCTACCCGATTAGATATTATAGGACTGCAGGCAAACTATTAGTTAAGGATATAGTATACTATAATAGTCATATCTACTCGATACTGCTTTCTAGGTTTCACACCATCAAATTTCGGGCTCTGGGCTACTAATAGAAAAATCCTATAACACTTCCTTATTCACTTCTCATCTCTCTGCTATCCTTCCACGGATAGTTAAAGGTCAGCCTGATTATTGCTGGACATGGACAAAGTTATTCTATAATTGGACTTCTCTGAGCCCAATCATTACAGTTATTGCCCACGTTACCTCTATTAATATTTCTGCTGCAGTCTCCACTTTTACTTAATGTAAGATGAGATTGAACAGGAGATTGCCAGCTACGCAAAATGCTGACTATTATAACTATCAATACCTTTTGATGATTTACATACGGACTCGTAACCTCGAGTCCGTATAACGGTCATTAATAACCCCATAATATTTCTTATGGACAAAATGGTTTTACAAGCGCATCTTGATAGACATCAGCGGCCCTGTTAAGAAGGCAGCGAATCAAACACAACCGCTTCTGCCACCTATGCATAATAACGCACCCATACCCACAGAAGTGATGGGTAAGTTCACTGTGCGTACATGTGCTGGTGCAACTAAACCATAGAACTCACTCTCTGCCGTATCCCTGTGTTTCCTGATTTCTATAAGATTTTCACAGTAACATATCGGTTAGTTTTCAAGTCTCGCGTGAATAAGTTAACACCATATCGCCGACCGCACCACGGCATCATGGATTGATCGCTAGAAATGTGGTCACTGGTCAGACGCAACGCAACGCAAGCCGATCAAACATAAAAAAACGCTAAGCAAAAAGTAACTGACAACGTGACTTTTAAACGACCGTCTGTTATTTAAGCTGCAGGTTGTTCGCTTCTCAAGGTGCGCCTGACGCAACAAAATTATTATCTTGAGTAATTTTTTTTTTCTTAGTTTTATCTGCGTTTTTCCAATGTGTATTATGGTCTAGAGTTTGAACTAAGATTTGAATCGTCTGCACTAAACAAACCCGTAGCATAGATACCTACTTACCTACTTTTTTAAACTTTAATAAAATTGTGATAAGAGCAGACTTTAGACTCGGTTTTAGAGTACAGTCGCCAGCACATTAGTCTATACTTTTTTGTTGTTAAATCGCTCCTATTACAACCGCATAAGAGGCCGCACTGTTTACCATAACGCGCTGTGGTTTTTCATTGGTATACTACCTACTTTTTTATTGAAAACTGCTGGTCTTGAATGTTATTTTCTAATTTCTAGAACAACTTCCACTATCGAAGGTGCTGGATAAAGTTTTAACCTATTTAATTTTAAGTAAATATATATCTTTCCAATGTTCACTGTACTCTGTCAACATGTGTGATAAAAGTTATCTAACGTAGATAACTTTTACATGCAGAAAAATACAGGGATAGAAAAACAGGTTGATTATGTTCAAAATAATATTGTACTTCCGTCATTTATGACGATATCGCGTATCTCTTTAATACCTGTACCTACACCACTCCCTAATGCATTTCATTATACTAGCAGCTATTCCTTATATTCATATCAATGAAGGCAATCAAGATTAATTTAACATAAAGTTTCCCTAAATTACCCCAATTCAATATTGATTGGTGAACAAGACGAATGCTGTAAATAGATATACTGCATAAATGCAAGACATGGCTGCGACCTATCTGTGGGGTATGTTGATGGTAAAGATTTTTAATGAAATAAATAATGCTTGTTACATTGGATTTGGGTGCTAGGAACATAATATTAAATGTAATGGTTACTCTAAATAAGCACACTAGAGCAACTGGCATCTGAAAAATACCTACCACAAATACAGTTGTTATGTTAGGCATGGATAGTATGTACCTAGACCTACATCACAGAATGTTCTACAACTAGTTATAAAACATGTATGTATCAATGAAAAAAAAATAGCTATAGTATTTTAATTATTGATGCCAGAACTACATCTTACTGTTACATACTAAACAAAATATTTGTAGTTGTCAAGAAACTAGGTCAATTTAGATGAAGATTGTGTGGCGTGCACAGTACTTCATATTATTAGATACCTATCACACACAAAGTAAAATCATACAAGATATATTAGTGTCACAACAAGTCCTATTCTATTCCAGATTTGATTTAAAAAAAAAATCTCAATCATAGTAATTTTCATCATTTTTTACTATATTTATTCAACTCTTGTAAAGTATTGGAGAATGATTTAAATAAGCTAAAAATACGAGCCTCATATTTAGCGAAGTAGTATGGTTAAATAACTAACAATAAATGAACCAATGTGTGTGTAGCAAACTTGCCCTTATAGCAATGAACATAACACAATATGATAACCCGTCGTCTTTATGGAACTAGGTGAGGTCAGTAACTGAAACTATTATGTACGTATACTTGTAAAGCATTATCTATGTAGTGGAATGAAAAATAATATTATCAGATATTACGTACTTTACATTAAACTTCCATTCATCAGTGATAAAATACATTACGTAAATCCAAAAAAAATATAGAGGAGACAAGATAGTTCTTACATTTATTTTTATTGTTAGTTATTTTTTAATCCATGATTTAAAAAAGTAAGTTTGTATATCTTGTATGAAATGAATTTAATTGATTGAAACTACTTACTAAAAATAATATATTTGAATTAAATTTTTAATAAATGAATTACCACTGTTTGTACCTACTTTTATATATTAATGAGGGTAAAATTTAATGTTAAAGCAAGTAAAAAGTAAGTATTTAATATATTACAGATCAATAAACAATAATTGATGTGTTGGATAAAAAAATTATATCACACACCCACCAGAAACATTAATAAATAATACATAATGGAGGTCATTATAGGTCATAAAGAATTTATTGTTGAGTAATTTTAAGTAAAAAAATATTGTCCCATGGTAATGTTCCTACTACTACCCAAGTATATCAAATACTGATCCATTAATGAAACATTTATATTTAACTTTCTTATTATATTAGAATTTGCTGTTAATATGATAATAATCTGAATGACAATATTGAATGAGGTACCTTACTCTAGCAGACCAATGGTCTGTTCTAAAGAGGTGTGAACTACAAACTTTTAGCACTAGTTATTATAGTCTAAATGAATATGTAACTTATTAAGAAGTTGTGTAATAATTCACATTTTTAATAATGTGCACCAAGGTCTCAAGTTCTGTAATTGCTACGGTCAACATCAATACCTCAGATTTATTGAAAATATGAAATGCATACAAATTGAAGAAATTACAGAACTACGCATGTCATGAAAATGCATAGCGTTTTCGTAAAAATCAATGGATCACATGATTTATTCAATGAAGTCACATGACCAAAATGCACATTTCAATAGAAGCAAGTTGTTATTTTAACATGGAAAACTGATAGTAGCTCTAAAACCGTTCTCAATGTTACATAACTGAGGGCATGACCATTTAATACTTACCATTGTTACCACTGCCACTCTTGTCGCTCACGGTATTGTTCGCTGGACATTTTTTCACTTTTTGAGGAGCATTTTTCGTGGAGTTATCATTCACTTCACTACCGAGAGCCATCACAACACGAGGAATCAATCCGGTTCAGATTGACCGCAACGAACACGGCTCCACTCAGCTGAAAGAACACATGCGGTAGACTTAAGGTTCAATTTGGACTAACAAGATTTCGAAATTCAGTATAACCCGTCAAAATTTAAAGTATAGAGCATCTCATCAAATCTTCAAATAAAGTTGCGTCTACACAATATTATTGGGTTATAGTATAGTCGTACCAGAGGAAAAACATAATTTCCAATAAGAGTTAAATGACTGTCAGGCGCACCTCATTGCTGTCTAAGTTTAAAGAAGTGTTTGACAATTAGAGCAGTACGCACCGACCTATACTAAATACTTTTCTATGTACGTACTATTATCTTTCCTCTTCGACAGAAGAGACATCTAGCGACAAGCAATCCAACTTTTAATTCATTTGATGACATTTCCATAGCGTTCAAAATTAAAATTCCTCTTCAAACTGTCTGCAATTCTCCACATTAACAAAAGTGAAACAGAATTTATCTGTTAGATAAGTAAGAATCGTAACTTATATGAAAATCGTAAAACAGGCCAAGTAATTATTACTAAGGATTTATGCAGGCCTTAGATTACATGAAAATAATAATTGTAACTAAGGATTTATGCAGACCTCAGATAACATGAAAAAAAATCTAAAAATAATGGGAAATAGAGTAAAAAATAACATGCAAGCGTTTTTGAGGTGTGCGGAGAATTATAAGCTTTTTGATCTTAGCGGTTCCGCGGTTAGCGCAAGTGGCACAAAAAGAAACCGCAGTGCGACCTCGAGTCTTAAACCTATCTTGATGGATTATCACAGGTAGTAATAATTCATACATTTAGTTGGAAACACGCCTTATAGTTGATCCATGAGGTAACTAGCGGATAGTATATCAAGAGCTTTATAGCGAAATGTCAATAACGTCAATAAATCTTCTTGGTTACCGTAAAACGGGGTGAATAAGGACTCAGGGGTCAATAGGGTCAAAACCAGGAATCTAGTTTCGAAGCCACAAAATAAAAAAGCAAGAACTTCCAATTGCTACCTTTTTTTTCTTCTAAAAGTAGAATATATTATCTTCTAACTGCCAACACCGAAGCGTTGTGAAGTTAGTAAAAGGTGTCAAAAATCTTCTTTCAAATAAGACTGTAGAGGTGAGGTTGCGGTATTGTCCCATAAGTTGACCGTTTTTGGAAATTAGTAGTGTTTTTTTGACAACGTCTGGAGTTAGCCAACGATATAATATCTTTAAGAAGCTACACAAAAAGAGGAAAGTCTAGATTTTACATAGTTTTTGTTTAAAATCGTTTTCTTTAAGCCTCTGGGATTGTTTATTTTTTTCGAGGTGGATAAATACGGTAACGGGGTGACAAAGGACGGCTAAAGTACAAATAGGGTCGCCTATACTTGGTAAATAGGGACATATGAAAGTTGATTAGGGACGGTAAAGTTTGAATAGGGTCAGGGCTGCTACAACATGAATTGAACATTTTATCGTATTAATTTTCAGGATTTCACTTTTTATTAAAATAAGGACTTTTTATTTCATTTATTTTAAACTTATATACAAGCATACGTACAAGGCGAACTAATGAGAAGTAATAAGAGATATATACATACGAACTTTTAGCAGAATTAAAATTAATCTTTTAGCAGAAGGTACTTAGTTCCTTTTTTAAATAGGAAAGAGACAACCCTACAAGTTTTTCCCAAGTTACCCCTGTCTCGTTCCAGGTCACCCCACTTCAAGCATGAATAGGGACAGCCTATATTTTTGTTAAAATATCTAAATTTTAACTAATTTTGGGGATATTTTTAACATTTACGAAAAGTATTAACTGCCGGAAACCCTAGGAAAGAGTTATCAATATTGCATTCGTCCTACAACATCGATTAATTTCAGTGAGAAGTTCGATTTGGTCCCTATTCACCCCATTTTACGGTAGTTTTCTCTTGTTCGATTTGACGTTGACTTCGAATACTGGCAACCTCGACGAAAATGTCAAACAAAGCAACAGCAGCAAAACGTAACCAAAATAATTTATTGAAAAAAACAATTTTGTAAGGGAAATAAACTATTTTCTTAGGTGTTTACCACGGTTTTTATACTGGCGTCGGAAAATTATTCTAAGGTTGTATTACTGGGCTGTTTTAAAACAATCAATCATTTGTATTGGATCATGATACTGTTTGTTTTCATAGAAAGAAAGCTACAGACCCGCCTGATATGAATAATTACTGCATCGAAGTAATTATTTTTAAACCGAAATAATTCTACAAAAGCCGACTTAGTAATCCTATAATGACTGAAGTAGTACTAAACGTTTTACTTGTAATATTTTTATTATAGAAAATGCTAGACGGGTGGTACTGCCGCTCTATAGCAAACATGCAAGCAAGCGAGGCGAGTGTGAGTAATAACGCCCCAACGGAACCCCCGCAGGCGCGTGACTCTCACAAGGAATATTCTAGTGACAGCAGCAGTGACCCAGAACCAGAACCCAATTACAGGGTGCAGTATATGGCGTTGAAAAAGAAACTCAAGTATCTCATTTATGTAAGCTCGTTATTACATTCCTGTTCTAGCATTACACTTTAAAAATTAGTATTACCTGCTATTCTTTAACATATGAGAAGAATAATTTAAGAGGTGTTATTTCACTAGAATTTTATTCTTTTCTATCTTCTTTGTCATCTGGGCAATAAGGCCTTACGACCCCACACACCCTAGTGTACTCGTAGGAACTGACTTATTTTGACTGAAACAGTAAGTCCAGGTTTCTGGTTTCCTCACTATGTTTTCCTTCACCAATCCCAGTGACATCCCAGATAAACTTTAGAAAGTACATATAAATTGAACAAGTCTCATTGGTACTTGCCTCGATTTGAACCAATAACCTCATGCATAAGAGGCCGGTGCCTTAACCACTGGGCCATCACAACATCAAGTTTATTGACATTATTTCAAAATAACTTGTGTTATTTTACTTGACTGCCTCATTGGTCTTGTGGTCGAAAAGCGCGGCTGCTGAGCATGAAGTCTTGGGTTCGATTCCCAGGTCGGGTAAAGTGTTGTTTTTCTATCAGGAATCTCTTGGTTGATGGCAATAAACTAGCTCCCCCTAGGACTTACACTTTACTGGTGAAATGTGGGGTACACCCTGCTTAACCCTTTGTGGATTACAGGTGTGATGTTATGTTAACTTTTGTTATTTTATTTTAAACTGTGCTATTAATACAAACTCACAACTAGTGCCATTATCTTATTCCAGGAGAATGAATGCTTTCAAGATGCCTTGAGATGTAGTCAGAAAAGACTATTGAAAGTATCAAGAGACCGCAGTTTTCTTCTTGACCGTCTGTTGCAGTATGAGAAACCAGAAAGTACTACTTCAGAGAGTGATGAGACAGAATCTTCTGATGATCCAGAATACTACCGCATGGATGTTAAAAGGTACAACAAACAGTACATTATCATAATGATTTCAATGGCAAATATAGCAGTGCCTTGCCTAGGGTTCCAGACAAGGCAAGCACAACAGATTTTTATACAATAAAAAAAATCTGACACTGCACCAACAGGTTTAAGTAATTAAAACTGCAACATTTTTAAAATGAATAGCTGTTAGAGTGGTGTGAATTTTCAAATTTTTGCCTTGTATTCACCTCAACAACACCATCTGCTGATGAAGTCATTAGATCAATTATAATTATTAATAAAAAAAAAACTATTAAGTAATATTGCAGTGTGACAAACTAAAAGGAGAAGATGACCAATGGCCAAAGTTATGCCACCAGGCTCAAGAAACATACTTCATGTCTTTATTTACTGAAATGTCCAAACACAGCTTGCCATTAGCCCCTCCCCCCCCCCTCATCGGAAAGGAAAATACATAAAACGATCAAGATTTTTTTTTGTTAAGTAATATAAATATAAAATCTCATTATTGGCATATTTCATCTCTGGTTCACACTTTGGTAGTCTACAATATTATAGTTATGGCAAAGTCCTACTCTTTTACTATGCCATACAGGGTCCATAATGATCTCTATTTTGTAAGCTACCATCTGAGAATACATATATGGAAAAGCAATAAAGATATTGAGTATTGAAAATTCTGCATCTTCATACATTTTCCACATGTAGTGTAACTGTTTTTTTATTGTATTTGCAGAAAGAAAATGGAAGCCAATGCTGCCAACCAGAATATGTCAACAAGCTCTTCAGTCAAGGGTTCAAGTGCAATAAAAAGAAAAAGGGCAACAGTTCCAAAGAAGCCACCAAATGCTAGTCATCTTGTAAGTGCAGTCTTAATATTTAATGACTAGTTATTATAAATGCAAATGTTTGGATGGTCGGATGGATGTTTGTTGCTCAATCCTTCCAGAATGGCTGAACGGTTTTAGATCAAATTTTACAAAGAAATTGATCATAGTCTAGAATAAAACATATGCTACTTTTTATCCCGATAAAATTGACGGTTCCTGTGGGATAATACAACACTGTGGGATACAATAATAAATAAATAAGTAGTAAGTAGGTATGGTTAGTGCAGTGGCTGAGCAACTTGCTGCTGACCTGTTTGATGTGAATTTGATTCTGGCATTAAAAAAAATACATTTGTCTGGCTTACAGATAGTTGTTTTAGATCTGACTGTTGTGTACCCATATACATTTAAATCTTTGTCTACACATCCACAATACAGTGGAAGTTCTTATTACGGGACATTTTTTAATCTATACTATAGTTTGTTGGCTTTTTGTTTGACTGAAGATCTTCAGAACCACTGGTAAAATTCTCTCGTGAGTAAGACGCTTTGTAACCCCTGAGTGTAATAGGTGAATCAAAAAGTTTCACGCTGGCGTAGTCGCGGCAAAGCTAGTGTAATAATATTAATGCTAAAATCCTTGTTATTTCCAGCACCAGTCAAGTGGCTCAATGCTGTCCAAAGTTTCACCGGCGTTGGGATTCGGCCTATCTGCAGGTGATGGCCACATGACTCCCGAAGAAGTAGAGCGCCACCTACAGTCTCGGCAGTCGTATATGGAACTGTTACCTGAGCGTGCGCCACCTACTGTGCCAACTGAGATGTTTAGCAACGATCCATCACTTGACAGGTAATTTTCCAAACTATGTTGCATAAATTTTTTTTTTATATATTTTACGCAAACATCTTCATCCAATATTGTCAATAAATAACGTGACCTGCCTTTGAAGTCTTGTTTGCACTAAAGCAGAAGAGTTTCATAGCTTTAACGCAATAATTAAGCTATTGTTGTTACTGTTTATAACGCCGCCCTTATTTAATATCTTACATCTTTAAAAATAGAAATAGGTTATTGTGTAAAAATTCAAGAAACCATGCCCTGATGGTCTGTTGCGCTAAGTTGGTTTTATAACGTTTTGACCGCAAGTCATGGTTAAAATTACGTCATCTCTCACTAATGCTTGACAGTCTCTTTCTAACGCTCGATATGTCTTAGTAACTCCCGGTCCTGACTAACTACCCAACATTTTAATGAATAGTTTTGTTAATGTTTGTTACAGTGAATCAAATGATGTATTGGAGAATTCACCAAATGTGGAAGAATGGTTTGATTAGTAAAATGTTACTTTTATTTTAAGTGTACTCCTAGAGTTATTTCAGGATTTAAGTAAATACATATTATTTGATGTTTACATTAAAAACTACTTTTATTTCTATTACTTATTAAAATAAAAATGCACAAAATACGTATTGGATAAATATTTTATTTAAGAGTTACAATAATGGGTTTTGAAGCACAAGAACAAACATCTATCTGTTACAGAATCACACCCACTTTGTGATATATTACATTTGATAAACACACATAATACGAAGTGTACATGTATCAAGTAAGCATATACATTCTTTTAAATTTCATAATATACATACAATGTTATGGGTACCACATTCTTAACAAGATTAATAAAAACGTTTATAATGATATATTAATTTATTATTAATGTTCTCTTAACAAACCTACCATGCAAAGAAAACTTAGCATGCTTGCTACTAATAAATTTATAACAACATTTTATGTCCATAATACTAAAGTCCCTATGTCTAATCTCTATTTGTGGTAAATATGAAAATAAAATCTTCTAGGTTTGTGAGATTCCTACTATCGACTCAAAAACATGTATACTCAACACACACCAACACATTTTAATTAATCTCTAACAAACAAGTACATTTAAGATGTCATGAGTGTGAAGCTGATATACTAACACACATGATTAATTTTGCAGCATTGATATTTAAATGAGAAACTGGTACCATTAAAATAATCATTGGGAGAATATTTTAAAAATAAATAATTATAATGTAGTATTAAAACAATGAATCATAAAAAATATTCACAATTACTGTAAAACAATAAAAAGGCCTATTAAATAGGAATGTTTGTGAAGTAGGTATATTATTTTTTGAAAATGTTAATAAAGCACCAGTTGTGATCAGATGACTTATTTTCAGGACTGAAGTTCTAGAATTTTTTGTTGAAACGTTGAATAGTGCAAGTAAAATGGAAAAGAATAAATTACTTTTGGGGGTTTGATAATTTATGTAGATTAAAAAAGAAAGAATAAATGTAATAGAGGAACCCCAGGCTTACAATCATTGTTGTGGCAATAGTATAAAATAATCTTAACATGATTGATAAAGATTATAACCAAAGTTAATACTGTATATCAGCTTCCATTTGGAGATATTTCATTATTGCCATTTCTAAAATTTACTATGAATAACAGGAACTTTATAGGAAAAAAATAAAGGGGGTTTGTATTACAATTGCAATGAATATAATAGTGTATCAACGAATGTTAAATACTACATACAAGTCTAACTGGAAACAATATTATATTTCATAATATTTGATACATTAGATAATTTTACAGACATGCAGATATTATACTCACCAGTATTACATAGTTAATATTTGTTGAATAAGCATATTTTTCGTTTATTTTAAACTTGTGATTTTTTTATAAGACCAGCAAAGCTACTGATGAGTATAATACTAAATGAACCAATCAAAATTTTGATACATGATGACATTAACAGCCAAATAGTTACTTTGGTATGAATTATAATTTTCTACATTATACCATAAATACATTTGAATAAGTATACCTAGAAATATGCGAGACAACAGTATAATCTGTGACACTAAATAGCTACCTATTCATCGCCCAATCAAGACACTATCAACCATCAAGTATTGCATGAGAATCTCGTTAAATTTATCCCCTATATATACAAATCAAGCAGTATTTGGTGCAGATGATTTACCATAAGTATATAAAACATCATGTTAACATATTATTGTAAAATCAATCAAGCATGCCGTAGACTGCTGATCATGATAAATGTTTACAGATGACAAATTTATATTATCTTTTATTATACTACTACTAATATCAAATTAGGATTTACAAATGGAAGTGTATATTGATTTACAAATCGCGATGAATTGGGTTTAGTGTTATATAATATTGAATATATTATTGTAGTAACATGAAAGTATTCCTTGTCTTTTGAACATCTTATCAAATCTTATAAATCGCAGTTTAAACATTAACTAAAATAAATCTCGGTTTACAAAACACCTAACTCTATATTAGCAATAAAATAAATCCAAAATTGTACACAAGAGATTTCTTTTCGTTCTATCTTCAGTGCAAAGTTCACCAGTGTTTTGCTTCATATATTTTCCGAATTGTACGCATTATTATTTTATCAACTCTACATGTACAGTGACTGTGAACTTCTAGGTGACTATAACACCAACTTCATTGTCTAACAATGTTGTTCATATTTCATGGTTCCTTTAAATTAAACTTAAAATTGATCTGCTAGCAGATTGCAAATTTCATGTGAGACTGTTTCCTTGCTAGATCTTACAGTCAGTCTAAACATTTGAGCTTGTTTGTTTGGTTCCAATCTCATGAGACATCCTACTTGCTGTACTCTGGTGTGAACAATACCAGCACACACAAAGTTATCAGGATTTGGATCAATTCCATCTAATAACTGCATACCAAATCCAGCTAATTTGGTGCGCGTCGCGGGTATATCAATAGAACCCGAAGCTTTAAATATCTTTTGTGCACGCTGTTGTTCCCCTCCTAAGTTTTTCCATCTGGCAAAGAATGACTCGCCATTCATTTCAGTTGGTTCAAAGAATTTGTTCAGTGTGAGTGGTAGTTTCATAGTAATTTTTTGTGGCACATTATTGTACACAAATGAAACAGACATACTTGGAGCATCAATAAAATCTTCAATGCATTCAGCAGTGAGCATTTGTTGGATCTGAGCACCTGCTTCTAATATTGGTTCCATGGGTTTCATCTGCACATTCAGCTTATGCAGATCAGTCCAGTGCAGTTCAGGACGGACAGTTTGAATGGGAAACTGTGTTTTGTTGCCATAGAATAAACCAATTCTTCCCAAATTCTGTCTGAATTCGCTTTTGACTCCAATTTGGATTAAATCATTTTCAAAGAGGACTCCATTATTCTTGAATAAGAACTTTTTGATGTTGTTTTGTTGCACTGTACTAGGACTTATTTTCGGGGCTGTATACAAATCTCCAAGGACATCTAGCAACCCATTTCCAGTAGCTGGAGCTGTGGTACCAGGAGGGGTAGACAGTCCTAGCAAGTCAGCACTTGAGCTGTTTGTATTATTTGTGGAGTTAATGACTGCTGTGGGTGCTGCTGTTGGCTGGGGACTCTTTGATTCTCTTACATCATCTGGTATGCGGCCAGGTTTTTTCTTTTTCAAAACAGCCAGAATAGATGATTCCCTTTCTGGGAAAGCAGGCATTTCTTCCAGTACTGTAGCTAAAACATCAGCACTAGCTACAATACTTAACTGTAGATATTCAGAAGCCCTTTGCTGTAATTCAACATCGGAGGAACGTAAGTTGGAATCAGCACGGAACACTTCTTGAACTCGATTTTTTATTTCTGGGAAGAGATTGACAAGTTTGATGTATGTAGATAACAGAAGTGCTCTTGTTGCTGCAGAGCATAAATGGTATTTTGAGTGTAGCAACTCAAATTGAACTTGAGGTGAGGATCTAGTATCCCCAGCAATCAAATTGCCAAACTCTCCAAGTATGTATCCACCAACCTTAACCATATTTTCATGGCAAGTTGGTGCTTGCAGTGCCTCAAACACTGTTTTTGCAGCATAGCCCTGAACTTCTTCTCTGTTGATAACAATCTGAATGACTCTGTACCAAACTTCTTCAGAAACATAGTCTCCAGCAATTCTTATTAGATTAAGAATCACATCAACATACCAGGTAAAATCTGTGGCATATTTCTCAGCTAAAATGGCTACTTTCAAAACCATTTCTTCCCTTATGGAATAGTCAGCAGTTTCTAAGTAAGCTAACATTTCCTGAACAATTTCTTCAGCATTTGTCTTATCACACATTGCATATAGTAAGTCCACAGCCTGCTGTCGGACTGATACATCCTTTTCCATTTTCATGGATAGAATAACAACTTCTTGATGTTTTTTGACTGCTTCATGAGAAAATTCAGATGTAGCAAGATGGCACATAGATTCAAGAGCCAAATATCTCAGATTTGTCTCACGGTTGCTAAGAAACTGGCCAAGTTGGTTGCATGCACGAACAAGCAAATTAGGTTCACTGTCATTGTGTATAATCAGGCTTATGGCCTCAAACAATACTGCATTCTTAGCATTTGAATGTTGTACTTTTTTAGATTTAGGAGGTTCTTGGGCCTTATTAAAAATGGTTTCCAAACATTCTGATAGGCGACCTCTGACACCAGGCTCTTCAGATGGTGGAGTATAGTTTTGCAGTAGACGTAGCAGTTTGACAGAAAGCCAAGGGGCTGGCACAAAATAATATGTATAGTCTTGAAGGTCAGTGTAACTAGCAGTAACAATCCTACTCAGTCGAGCAACAGCCAAAGTTACGCAACCCTTGTACTCCTCTGGATTCTTTTTTACAAGGGCATCAATAAGAGATGTTGCTGCTGTTACAACACCCATGTGGGGGTCATTCAAAAGGTGTATGATTCGGGAAGTCCACTCACCTCCAGGAATTATCTCAGGTGACTTTCTGAACAGTCTTAACAAGCACAGAGCAGCAGATTGCTTCACCACATCCATTGTATCTCCTGACACAAGAAGTTTTGGGATTTCTGTGCCAAATGCTTCTGCCATATCTTTGCTGCCAATGTTGGCGATACATTGCAGAGCTAAGTTGACGTGTATAGGATTACGTGACTGCAAGTCATTCTTAATGCTCTGAATGATGAGCTTAATCAAATCACTGTTGGTGTTGACCAGTACTGATATGAACAAATAGCCTATTTGTTTTTCAGAGTATTTGTTGGATGAAAGTAAGTTGACTGCTTCCATATGACCGAAGTCGATATCATGACCCAGCAAAAAGATAAATAAAAGTTTACATACATATTTCTTTTTTTGATAGCCATCAAGGGTTTTGTCACCTTTGAACTTACTTCTTATATTGGCCAGTTCTTTATTGATCCTCTTAATTTCCGCTTCTTTGCTTTTGCAATTTCTTATGTCTGATATGAAGACTGCGAGTCCTCGCATTCCATCTCCCCTGACGGCAGGCATATTGCCAAGTGACTTATCGAACACCAGTTTTATGCCTTTTCTTTACACTGTTAATCGAAATGTTCTCTCCAAAATACTATCACTAACGTACAAGATGAAAAAATTGTAAATCGGCGTTGAATTACAATAAATCAATTAGCGGCCGTCATTACAATTATTCGGTAAAGATGAGATTTCTTCTGCTGGCTCTACAACGCCTTCCTTTTCCATAGATCCATTTGAAACGTCAGACTCGGCTTACTTATTGTTTATGGATCAATATTGTACGCCAGTCATGGACTGTTCACGCTTTTATAACCTTTATACCCATGAAAATAAAGTTTAAATTGGTTTAGGTTAGTGTTTGACAGAAAATAAGGTTGGTGTATTAATACATCGACGTTTTCTTCTTTTCACTAGAACGTAGTGTTGTGCTTGCTGACGTGCAAGAATCCTAGCCCGGTGTCTCTAACAATGGAATAAACGAGTAAAATCACATTTCATAATGAAAATAACAACATCGGTCATTTAATACCATTTCGGATCATATATAGTTTTTTAATTTTCTAACTTATAATCAACCCAGTATGGACTCCAAGATTACGGAGTAAATTTTTTGCCGATTAGTATTAGCAATCTGAATAATTTACGTGCTTTTAGGCATAAAATAAACTTATACTTATACTTGTTATCCGTGTGGAAAATATAGTCTTTTGAGACAAAGCCATGAGACCTTATGAGCTAACCCTCATAAAATCTATGGAGATACCATAATTATTACGGTCATTCAAGCTGTAAGAATTTGCTAATTTCAGTATTACGCTCCGATTGAATTAGGATTCAAATTCGTAGGGATCGTATCGAATCGGCCGCTATTCGCATGGAATTTTGTATGTGTTTCGGGACGGCAGCTCCGCAGCTGTTTTCCAAGAAGGAGCGAGTCCATAGACACAAATCAGTGATTTTTCAATAATCTTTCTCTACTCTATGATTTGGTTTGTGTCTATTATTGGCTGGCTATCCATGTTCAATGTTCGTCGTTTCGTTCGTTCATCAGTCAGTCACGAGACAAATATAATGAAAATCGAAAATACGTCTTTAATTTATAAAATTTTATTTTAAATTCGTGTTGTAGCTAAATATGACTCTTGGGTGTTGTTGTTCTGTAAAAATGTTCTCGCTAGTTTCAACTGATCTCTTGTGAAAAGCTGGTGTCAAAGTACGATTCAACTAATGAATGATGCAGTCTATTTTCTGGACAGGGAGACTGCTATCACGTGCTTTACGAAATGGACTTTCGAATTTGTCAAGTGCTGCTGAATTAAATGTTTCAACGACAAAACACCCATATTTAGTATCGGTTGTGTGTGGTTTTCCCAAAGATATTGCTAATGGAAGAACGCGCAAAGGACAGTTCGGTGACGACGCATGGTTCTCCACCAATTCCAGCAACGCGGATGTTATTGGTAAGACGATTAGGCATTGGGTAATAGTTGTTTATGTAGGTAGTTACTATCATCGCTTTTATCTATTTTCGTTCTGTTTCATTATCATGAAACTATCATGCTGTCTAAACTTATTACGTTTTACTTGTAGATTTTTCGTCAACAAATTCAGGTCCTGTGTTCATTATAGACATTAGAAGTGAGCAGACACTGAAATCCATACTGAAATTCTCAATATGTGATGAAAAAAACATTAAATAGGTACTTGCCTACTGGATTTCCCAAACAGAAACACAATCATTGTTGTTCAACAAAGCATATGATGTAATATGTAAAACATAATATTTCTGCAAACACATCATATTTTTTTAATCCTTTTATAGGTATAATATTAAGCATACAGCCTTTTAATGATAATACATCATGTACTGGTGAATTTTATTAATTATGGATGAAATACCATTACAATCACTCAGTAAACCAAAATGGTGTATAATGCACAGACATTATTTTTTAAATTAAATGTTTTTTTCATGACTGAAGGTATAACTCATTTGATGGCTTCTCTCTTCATAATTTTGGTTTTGCTCGAAAGTATAATTTTAAGGATTTAGCCTGTGTAATATTATTTATTTAAATGCCTATTATTAGGTATAAATATAACGTTGCCATGCAAAACACATCCTGTAGAGACCCTGAAATACTAAATTTGTATGTTTTACAATAATGAAGCCAGCGTTCCTTTAGTCTACATTCTTCTGATTAGTCCAACATTAAACCATGATATAAACATAAAAGCGTAACCTTCAAGAATGACATATTTTTATTATAACTAATACCTAATGGAAACCTCAGTCTTTGTTACTTATAGATATTTACTAAATAAGTTATTCATCATAAAATAGAAATGGACAATCATTATTGTCCATCCAAGCTAGTCCTTATAATCAATATTAGTTGTATGTTGTTGTGATTTTACAGCATAAATGAAGCAGTATTTCTATAATAAAATTTAAACTAGTCGTCTTACTACTATTATAATTGGAATGTTTGGGTGAATGGAATGAATGGATGTTTGTTACTAAATTACAACTGAATGGATTTGTATGAAATTTGGCACAGAGATAAATTATAGTCTGGAATAGCATATAGGCTTTTTATCCCGAAAAAATGTACATTTCCCATGGGATAATAATTTAACTTTGAAGTAGAGGAAGTCATGGGTGGAAGACATATGTCCATACCTCAATATTATGAGAAAACCATCTTTAATATGTGGCTTTTCTGTCAATAGTATCAATATATTTGATAAAACAACAGTAAACTTACCTTACAAGGAAACTATTGAATTTATTTGTGTATGATTAAATATGGCAAATACAATAATATTTTATCTAATCTTTGAGGTAAACTAACTATTTTTTATGTGAAGAACACCTGTATGGCATGCCAGTCAATATTTTATTTAAATTAAAATTCACCATGTAAACCATGATGAATTTTCTCTGTAGAAAGGAGGCTTTGATGTAGAAACAATAATTTTATTTTAACTTTTGAATTGTATGGTATGCAGGTGTTTGTCACATAATATTGTAAAGTAAATATGGGTATACAGATACATGCTGAATATTTCTCTATTTGTCATAGGTTCGGATTTGCCACCCACTTAATATTCCTTCTGTAGGAATGTAGTAGAGCCAAATTTTGTACAATTATAACATAACATCACATAAAACATCACGCCTGTAATCCCCGAAGGGTTAGGCAGAGGTGTACCCATTAGTACACCCACATTTCGCCAGTTATGTTTTTAGTCCCATGTAATAGGGGGCGAGCTCATTGCCATCAACTGGGCACAAATCCAGACTCCGAGGCTGCTACTGAGAATTGAGAAATTCCTGATGGGAAAACCCAATAACACTTTGCCTGACCTGGGAATCGAACCCAAGACCTCATGTACAGCAGTCGCGCTTGCGACCACTAGACCAACGAGGCACTACAATTATATTTTATGTCATTATTGCTTTGAAACTAAGAAATAGTTTTCAATAGGTGTGGCAGATGGTGTAGGAGGATGGCGTGCTTACGGCATCGACCCCGGAGAGTTCTCCTCGTACCTCATGAGGACGTGTGAGAGGCTCGTTCAGATGGGTCACTTCAAGATGTCAGAGCCAGGGGACCTACTGGCCAAGTCCTATTATGAATTATTGGAACATAAGAAGCCAATACTAGGTATGTGAATTTTTTATCTAGAATCAGACTAAAGTATTTTTTAAATACTCGATTTAAATTTTGCAAGTTTTTTCCATTTCATAAATAGTGATGAGCCGTTATAATATGTATATGTTTTTTAATATATGCTTATTACCTCATTATGATTAGTTTCTTTATTTACTCAGGCTCAGGGAGATTTAACTCCCACACATGTCCAACTCATAAAATACAAAAGCTGGGATCTTTTTGCATCCAGATTTGGTAAATCCAAAGTCACCAATATGCTAGTCTTGAGTCTTGAAAGTAAAACACTGCCTGAATTATAAATTTGAAGGTACAGTCCAAGTATCAAATGCAGGTTAACATAGATAGCTGACAAACAATAATATTTTTTTCTACAAGTTCTTAGATCTTTCCTCTGGCCATGCATAACTGCCCTGAGAAAAGGCTCACCTTGACCGAATTAGATACAGATACACTGCGTTAAATTTGCAGTATGTGTAATGACTAGAAACTGAGTGACTACATATCTCTCTCTCTTTTATTTTCCTTGACTTAAATAGCAAGCAGTCTCTGTGCTGTTTAAGAAAATAAATTACTGATAAAATGCTATTGTTCCTGTTACATGCAAGATATTTTTTTTATATTTTGTAGTACAAAATAGACTTCCTGTGTCTTGTTGTTTACTTGTCCATTTACATACTTCCTATATTATATTAATATAACTGGTTTTTATTTTACTACTATTAATTTCATGTTTATCCACTCAAATAAATGAGAATTTGAATTAATGATAAAAAACAATATTATAACGTCCATGTAATATAAGCATGTACGTCGTCTTTTTTGTTGAAAAAGTAATTTAAACCTCCAAATTTTATTTAAAGTGGTTAATTTACACTATTAAAAATTTGTTGTAGGAAGTAGCACAGCATGTGTGATGATCCTAGACCGGTCGGAGAGCGTGATGCGAGCGGCCAACATCGGCGACAGCGGGTACATGGTGGTGCGTGGTGGCCGAGTGGTCCACCGCTCCCACGAGCAGCAGCACTATTTCAACACGCCCTACCAGCTTAGCCTGCCGCCGCCCGGACACGACCGGAATGTGCTAAGTGACAGGTATACAACAAAACTTTCAACATTTTAACATCGGGAATGTCTTTATGTACTGTACAATAATTAGATGGTGTTAAATTATAACAATAGTAGGTACTGTAAGAGCAACTTTACAAAGATGCAAATATATTATTAAAATAATGATCTTACAATACAACTACTATATTTGAGGTAAACTACGCTAGTAGATATTCATGAAATCAAGATTACTTTAAAATGACATTGTACTGAATTACCAGGGAGTGTTATTTATGTGTTTATCTCGCGTCTACTTATTTGATAAAAGAAGTCTAGTGCGTCATAATTTCTTGATGATAAAATCAGAATTAGAGCGAAAGGTTACTTCAATACCGATAATAGTATACTTCTGAAGGTTTAATGTGTCTTATGGGTAACTTAATCATGTTTCAAAAATATCTTTCTTGGAACGACATTAAATTGCACTATGCTTATTTTTGCTATAAGAAAGTCAAACATTCTACAATAGGTCGTGCGAAAACTCCTTGGACGCTGCGTATTGTTGACAGTTTTCGTTTGGTGTCGTGCCAAATCCACTTTTTAAAGAGTGCCGTTATGATTTTTTAAAATGTTGTAGCTTGTAGCTTTGTACCTAAATTCGTTGTGCTATATTCTTCCGGCGACCGTAACAATTTGCATGATCGCTTTGTCAGTCTGAGTCTCTGCTATTGCTATGGACCAGATAAGGATGGACGCACATTTGACAGAAAATGCGTCCGACGTATCGTCAATCGTCACTAGTACGCTCAACGGCTCAATGCACTAATACATCATCAACGGTTATGCGTGCAAGGTTTGATGTTTAATTATACATACGTTAGTCTGTTTTAGCGTTACGCGACCGTCGATGCTAGGGTTGCCAACCCTACTATATAAGAGCCCCCACCTACTATATTTTTCAGAAAAAGATATAGTAGGCGAAACTACTATATTTTAAAGGCATCAAACTCTTAAGCAATAATATTCATTTAATTAAGAAATAAAGAACCTATTTTGGAACCTACTATATTTTTTTAAATATTTTCCTTACCTACTATATTTTTATGGGTAAGAATTTTAGAACTACTATATTTGACCGACAAAGAGTTGGCAACCCTAGTCGATGCGCAGCGCATCTTCCGTTGGATATGCGTCCACCTTAAAAAACCAGACAATACTAGCGGGGCACTCGCGTGTTATATAATTGAGCTGCATTATGAGCTCATAGTCTAGCTCAGTATAACAATGATGAGACACTCTTTAGAACCGTGAAGATACGGTAATGGAAAAATGCAAATACATATCAAAGTCACAATCCTAAACATATATTTATTTATATATATGACCGCGGATCCGGGGGGTGGGAACTAAGGGTTTTCAAGTCCCCAGCATATGAGTTCTGAGCATGTTATTCCAATTCAACTTTTTTGCAAACATTACGCTACATTACTAGATTTTATAGTGTTCAGTTTGATAAGAAACTGCCCTCAGCGGCCCAAGCCTGGATCTGGCACTGTGTGTGACTGTCCTATATGAATTTAGTTACATAAAACGAGAATTCGTTACGCTCGCCTGACGACAAATCGACAGTACTTGATCTTAATCAGTGATAATAAGCTTATAATTAGCTGATAGAGTACTACATACCCTATGTACTTATGTATGTTCGATTACAAATAACAAACAACGATCAATATTACTTAGCAGTTTTTTTGGCTCATTATTAAATTTAATAAGATCTTGTAAAATGAAGTTCTCGTCTCAAAAAAAAAGTCGAATGTAACCACAAAACAATTATTCTTAATTACTTGAGGAAAAATGACGTTTTCCTTATCACTACTAATAGCAGTCGGAAAACATGAAATATACGTTACACGTAATTTCATCCAGATTTAGTCTCCGCAGTCATAAGACTCATTATGCTTCAACCACGAGACTAGTAGTCATGTGCTCATTCCACATACAGCTGTTGTATTTCTGTATGCACTAATATTAGAATTTTTAGCTCTTTGGATATTTGCCAGATCTTTAAACTTGCACGTTCTCTTCAAATTTATGGAATTCTGTTTACTTGTTTGTTATTTGCAAGATTAACGAAAGAATTTGATAAACTCTTCTTAATACTGATTTGTTATCTTAAGGTAGGTACTTCTAATGACGTCACAATAAAAGAATGGAATAACTGTGAGGTTGTTGACACTAGTATTATTACATCATTGACATCAAATAATCAACACGTTGTCGTCACTATTTATATACTTTATTAATGTATGGCACATACATACATCCTAGAATTGAGTTGTTACGTCTTGGCGACCCTATTACGTACTGCGCTATTATGTAGATAAGTGGGCAAGAATAAAGTCCGATGTTTTTTTTTACTCTCGTGAAGTAGGTACCTACTCTGTTGTAAATTGCGTCGTTTTAGATAAATTATTTAGTTACCAGGATAAATGGCAGTATTGTACGGTAACCAACGTCATAGTAACGCACTGCCGAAGATAGATATGCATCTTCATGCGCTGGAAATATTCATTGGAACAATACAGGATTCTTCATTCATTATAATTATCAGGTTTAATGCCAACCTAAACCAAATACGCAGTAGTAGTAAGCACACGATAAATGCAAACCCATTTTAAAATATGGATAATCTAAATATCTACTTCGACTCATACTTACAAGAGAAACTTCAGTTTCCCTAATTCCTTAATCATAGTCCTTCTGACAGTACCTGAGGTTAATCTACTAGTACAAAGACGCTTAACACGTTCTGCTCGGAATTTCTTTGAAGGAAAAACCCTAATTGAAATACCGGACTATTTCAATTATACTATTACAATTCCAAAAGAAATAGACCAACACGACTTGCAGAGTTATCAAGCTTAAATGGTAGTAGGCTCGCAGGAGCAAAACCTATTTGATATAGCAGACATGTTTTGGAGAAAGCCCGCGTATCGCCAAGCTTAGTGTGAGACACGACGCCGTATGATGATTGTGTGTGGTGACTGGTGTTGTAATGAAAATTGAAAATGTCTATGTCTAGCAATCTACCTACTGTAAACTTATAGTCCTTTACGTTTACCCCAATTCTTAAATAACTAAAAGAATCACCACATAGGGCGTCGCGCAATGTTCTTTTCTTGGAACTTGTTGGTTTGCAACCATAATATTGAAATGACACTGGCCACGTAAAATAATGAACATTCAACATCATACACATTATCACTGCATTCAAAGCGAGTTGTTTACATAGTGATCATGATTACATTACTGCGTGGATGAATCGTACCACTTTTACTCTTATTTATAGAGGGTTAAAAGATATCTACTAATGGTGTCAGTCATCTTTCCAGTACTTATCACTACCGTGGCATGTCTGAGCACCATGCACACACCTGCTAGGATAGGAGGAAACTTGATCTTGATGACTTGCTAGGAAAGTTTAAACCATTAGCCAATTTACATGTTTAACAGACATTTTAATAACAAACTAGATAATTATTTGGTTAATTTTCAATAAATTAAAAATATGTTTTTGAAAATACACATTTGAAATATTTTTTTACATTAGCATTCTGTATACAAAATAACACTGTTGAGGTTTTTTCATTCGGAAAATCTTTTTTTTTTTTAGGCCAGAATCGGCGGAGACGTCAGAGTTCGCAGTGGAGTGCGGTGACGTGATCCTAGTGGCAACGGACGGTGTGTTCGACAACGTTCCCGAGCCCGTGTTGGTAGCAGAGATGAGGCGCGCGCAGGGCCTTTCTGGCGAGACCAAGAGGCTGCAGGCCGTCGCCAACTCTATTGCGTGGATGGCACGCAACCTGTCCTTCGATGGCTGTTACATGTCGCCCTTCGCTAAGAGCGCGCGACAGAACGGCATTGATGCCATTGGTGAGTAAAATCAAATATGGTACTTTAATAGCCGGAGCCGTTAGATAGCTTTACATACCTACATCATATATTTCATGACATCTATTTGACAGACTGAAAATATTTTGTTTTGACAGGTACCCATTATGTATTCATTTTGTTTTGTTATTTTAAAACAATAATTGTATTAAATTATCTTAAAAAAAATATGACCAAATAGGTGCTTCCAGCGAATACAATTTCGTGAGCTATTGGTATTGATGTTTAAAATCATGGTAATTTAATAAAAATATCATCATAATGAGGCATTTGGATCAACTTAGTAAACGTAAAAAAGCGCTACTTATTAATAGATTTTTTTTCATTACCTACCATTAACTGAACACCTTAATTAATTTTCATTGTTATTTAATCTAGCTAAAACAATTTAATGATTTTAGTCGTTAGGAATTTCAATTCCAACACAAGGATGCCATGTCATGACTAATTCTTTATTTTGTTTGCAGGGGGAAAACCGGACGACATAACGGTGCTACTTGCTATCGTAGCGCTATGAAAATGTCCCCATGTGATTTCTGTAGCTAGATTCTAGGTACATTTTTTTGTTCAAGATTACTACAAAATTTAGTTGAATGATAGTGATAAACAACGAAGCCAAAAATTGAAGATTGGACCCTTTCTTTTTGTAACTGATCTGTTATTGTTTTTGGATGCCTTTGGTTGAAAGTGAAGGAGGTGCCCACTTCATTTGATTCATTGTGATTGCGATTTATTATAAAACAGATGTGTTTCTAAAAATCTGTTTTAAATGTATATTTGTCGTTTAATTATTATATTGTGCATAGTAATGTGTAAATACTTTTTGTACTATATAACTTCATTTTTGTTATACTATTTCTGTATGATCTCAAAAGTTGTTGTATGTTTTATAGTAATGTACAGGGCCAGCCTATGTAGTTGTCAATAGGTCACCTCCTAAACTTGATTCTGTCTACCTATGTTAGTTGTCAAATAGAATTGTTTATTCAGAGATATTACGCTGTGACGCCATGATCTGACTGTTGTGCTTCTAAATTATTGTGATTTACATGAAGCTGTTTTATGTTGCTGTAATGCTGAAAACGAATAGCCGTTTACTTGGTGTATGATTTAAAGAATTCTGAATGTAATTGGGTCAGCGAAAGGTATCCGTGACCGACATTAGTAATCTTTGAAACAACAGACCTACTTCTACTATCTGTTATTTTATTATTGTACACAAACTACAATTTGATAGAATGCCTATCGTACTGTTGACTTTTTAGTCGTCTTTTAAACGACATGTGCGTGCTCTGAACAACTGGTTACCTAATAGAAGTCAATTAAAATATAGCTTGATGCGAGCGAAATATACGGATCGTGTACATTGTTCAGAAATCCTTCAAGTATAAATCGATAATATAGTGTAAGCAGATTGAAAGAGCTCTGAAAAGTCAGCGTGTACTGGTCAACGCATTGTTTGTAGATAACATTTTGATGTTTATCCCTTAAGAGGATGTAAATAAAGAACAAACTGTATTTAACAATAAAAAATATCATGCCGCCTTTTTAATAAATTTGATTTTGTTGGCCCAATTGTAAAATAGTAGAATAATATAGTTTTATTATTGTGTGATTATAAAGTTGATGAGTATATCCTTCTTAAATATTTGATTTTACAATCAACTGTGTTTTGGAATTGAGTGTGAGAGTTTGAATGAAGACTGAATACAACTAGATATACTGTTCTTGTTGTTACTAGTAGTTTTAATAATGTTACGAAACTATTTGAAACGATCACAACAAACGGTTCTATACTAAGACACTTTTTGTTCTTTTTATAATTTTTTATGTAAATTATATGTGTAATGATTATATGTCTCTATTATTTTTCAAACGATAATTTAAACCTTAGTCGCAGCTTTTATAATTTAATTTGGCACAACACACATTTTGAATGTAAGAACTTGTTATAATAATTATAAATCATAGTAAATCATCAGCTGCAATCATAATGTAAAGTGCATTTGAAGTTTATTTTAATACTTACTTAATAGAAATTACGTTGCAGGTAAAACGAAACTAAAGCCATACTTTTTCTATAAAGTTAATTAACATGAAGCTGTGATATTTCTAATAACGCTTGGACTTATGTCGCAACAAACTTTCCTGTATGCATCTAAGAGAAACAGGATGAGCGTTATCCTATTGACTTGTCGTTTCATTGGGCTCTGTAAGTTTCGTTTTAGCCGTGACCTTAATGTTCAAGCGTCGTGTTAACCAATTTAGTTAGAGTTCTTTGAAATACCAAATTGGTCAGCCAGATTAGCCGTGGCTTACGATTTGTAAATAGAAATCAGTAGCAAAGAGCTATCTATAGATTACAATGCTTTTGTTAATGTTAAAGTATGTCAAGGTATTGACTGTAAGTAGTCACTGATCAAACGCTTAACATTACTTATTGAATTTGACTTACCTAACTGTAATTGTGTTATTAAAGTTCACCATGATATGCGTGAATATAGAATAAACAATTCTGATTACGATCATATCTTTGATTACTTATCACCCGATATTAAATCAACCCTGGAGTATAAAAATCTAGCACTAACGACAGATAAATGTGTTAAACATAAGAAACACACTACACAATAAACGACGATCACGGCAATTAAAAACCGGTACGGTGTGGTAAGGCACCGTACAATATTAACACTACATACAAAAACACTAATTCCTTGTCTGGAGACCGTTAATTTGTAACTTTATTAGTAATACACACTATGATTTTCTTTGTAAAAAGAAATTAGGTTAAAAAGATAAAGCCCTGTGACAGATAGCGGAGTTTCTTAGTCTTTAGTTTGGCGCCCTTTGGTAGGTACTTCTTAGATCGTAAGATCTTTTAACAAATCCCAGGCAGGCTCTTCGTCACTTTATCGACACGGCGCGGTTAGTTTTTTTCAAAACGTAGCTATCTATGCCATATTTTAATGAAGACGAGTTGCTGGACCACCTAATTATGGGTCTGGTTAGGGACAGCGATAGTCCATATCATTTCAGTTAAACATTGCCAATTTCACAAAAACATGTATAGGATTTAATAGGATACTAATATTTATAGGCACACCTACACATTAGTGAAATTATAAACGAATATTTTCATAATAATAATGTAGCAATTGGAACTCAACCACAAAAAGTAAACAAGTATTTTTATCAATAATTTGTATTCACAATTAACAGACCCTTATCAATAATCTTTTTACACAAAATACGTTACATTCAATGCTAATGACGTAAGCGTATTCACGTCAGCATTTGTTTAGTACAGTTTTTACTGCATTAATAATATCCATTACCCTTGAGGAGTTACATTGCTTGGCGATTTAAGTTTAAAAATATATTTATATTGCACTAATTACATAGGTACTTGAAACATTTTTTTTTTCATAGAAAATAAAGTCTAGAGAAAAAAAATAGTAATTGTTTATAAACCCCAGGCTCTGCTCAATAACAAGTAGTTAGGATTATAAAAATATCATTAAATTAGAGCTTTGCATGATAAGCCTTGTATCCACTTGACCAGTCCAGCCAAATGAGCCGTTCATTCATCGGATCATGCTCAAGTAGCTTACAAGGCTTAATGCAGCAAAAGAAAGAGTTTGAAATCATTTGACATATTTTTAAATAAATATTTTGGCTTCGTAATTATATCATATTTGCAGTTATAACCATTTGCTAGTTTATCTAGCATCCTCGTCTCCGTTGTCACGGCGGCGCCAGTCGAAACCTCCGGGCCGTACGTGATCAAGTTCCGGTAGTGGACCATAATCTGGTTCAGGGGCGGGATCAAACAACTTTTTCCTGAAATCAGTAGACACAAATGTGTAAATAATGTTTATTTTTGGAATGAACAGTGGCTGTTCAAAATTAAGGATGAAAATAAATTAATATACTGTAATATACAGAAAATTTTAAAATAACTTACAAAAACTTTGGTGTCTTCAGTATTTTTTGACCCCCATTCTGTCTTGGTAGTACATCCTCCATAAAGAAATATATATGGCCAATAGCCATACCCACTAAATCTACTGATATTGCATTGCCAAGTAAAACAGAGAAACCTAGTAACACCCAGGGAAGGTATGGAGCCTGAAACAAGAAACATAACAATTATTTCATATTGCCAACAATTCAGAGATTCTTTTACAATGGATTGAAGTAAACATGATGTGTCACCAATGTTATATAGATTTAAATAAGCTTAATAAGTGTTATATCCATAATTAACTTGTTGACTGCAGCAAAACACACCCGCTGTGTGACATATAAAAAACGCAAGTGCAGCGCCTACACAACCATTATGTGTTTTTACAGCAAATACAAGACTTATGTAGCCAGCCACACTTCAAGATTTGCATAGCCAATTTGCGCTCACAGTCAACGGGTTAAGTAAGATCATTTCCAAAATATGGCTGTTTTAATGTTTTGCAATAAAATGTTTTGTGCACCCTAGTCTGGTAGAATAGTGCAACAGTACCTGGAAGTTCATCAGGCCAAAGAAGTTCATCCTCACAAAAACATTTCTTCGAGACCATACATACACAATCATTATGGTAAATGCTTGACCTAAAAATAATAAATTCACGAAGAAAGCACATAGCTGTAAAGAAATTGTTAAGGGAATTTAAAAATATTTGGCAAACAATCATCCTTTATTTCTAATTGGCAGTGACGATATAGTTGTGAGCCAACTATGACATCACTGATAGTACATTATAACATGCCTCCTTTGCAAGTCTTTTACGTACTAAGCAGTATCAACCAATTTATTGTTGAAAAGTTTACTAACCAGCAGTTTATTCAATTAGACATAACTGATTATAAATGTAGGTATATTGAATAAAAAGGATACAATCATAAGAACACCTCCAAACACGAACATGACAACAAAATCGGCAGTTCTTCCTCTAAAAGACCCCTCCTCAAGCATTCTACAATATCTGTAGGTGAATATCATATTGAAGAAAAAGTTGAATCCTAAATTCCCAAAGAAAAGGAATGTACTTATTAGCCTCCATAATTGGTATTTCCTTAATATAAGGTTAGGGTTAAAGTATAGCTGAAATGGTGAGACTAGGTCCAGTTGCTGAAACAGAAAAAAAATTAGTTGTAACTTGTTTACTCAAATTTTAATCTTAATTTAAATACATGATGCTCTATGAGCTGTAACAACTCAGTGAATGACACGTATAATTTTAATTATAAACAATTATGAAAACTTACGACAGCCAACGTAGTCACAACACAAGCTGTAGTATATGCCCTCGTCACTGGAGGTATGAGCATGTATTCCTGTAGAAGCGTCTGATATGCCATTTTTCAGTTAAATTATGTTTTGGTTTTTACACTTCAACGTTCGGAAAGAAATTAGCTAAGATAACAAAGTCGCAGTATGACTTGACATGATTGGGCCACATCAGAATTACATTGTTCACAATAAGAACATTCGTTATGTACCTATTATGATTACAGTGAATTGAACCGCGCGGCTCTTTATCTTCATTTAGCCTTTAAATAATTTTTATTCAGTATAGTAAAATGTTATTTGTAGTTTACTATCATCGGTTGTTTGTTGATTCTATCGAAAAAATACTCGCCACTCAAGAACTCAATGACAAAAACTTGAAAATTACTTCTAATCCGTAAATAGATGACAAGTAAGCAGACAAAATATATTAGTCTATGGATGGAGAGAATAACATAGACAACATGATTGTTTTTATCTAAAATTATTTTTTATTCTAGCAATGCTGCAGTTAAAGCGTTGTTTACATTACTGACTGTTGTCTATAGCATTAGGCATTAGTTAGCGTAGCGTAGTAGGGTGTGTGTAGAAAAACTATCTTGGCGCGCCCCTCCCCCTCCGTGTGTAGTATAATAGCTTGCTATAATATACGGATATTATAATACCAACGATATATTAATATAATTATTATAACTACGTCTTTGACGGGCTTTAGAAAGGCTCGACACAAAATAAATGCTATCAAATACATGGAAATGGATAGGGTCTAAATGGGTCAATTCAAACCACATACATAAATATTAAAAATATTATCAATCTGTGCATAAATTCAAATAAATTGATCTTACTCATTATTAACCTTTCAGTTGATGCCTTGATGGTAAAAAGTACAGAATTTAATTTAATTATGTATACGCATTTGTGCAGTCAATTCAACTGAAGTACATACACATACAGCGGTAGGAGTCAGACACACCCCCTCCTACCTCTTGTCAGTCGATGAGGATTTCCCCGCAAACAAAAATAATTGCCCATACGTAATGTATGGGCTGGGCTCTTGACATTATTATTATTTATAATCTATATATAGGCTATACTTTATATGTAGCAGAGTATATAGAAATATGAAATATCTCCTATTACGTCAGAGAAGCGACTTTTCCTTTGAGTAGAATTTGCTATCTAGGTACCTACTTTCGATTCAGGAAAAGTATTGTAAAGAGTAATTCATCAATAATGTGAGAAAAGTACCTATTATTTTTTCGTAAGCAATTGGCTTTCCATTGCACCACTACAAATAAAAGAATATATGACATCACGCCTGTAATCCCCGTAGGATAAGGCAGAGGTGTAGCCATTGGTACATCCACATATCACCAGGTATGTTTTAAGTCCCATGAAATGGGGTGAGCCTTTTACATTCAGCTGGGCACTAGTCCAGACTCCAAGGCTGCTACTGAGAATCTCCTGATGGAAAAACCCAATACACTACCTGACCTGGGAATCAAACCCAAAACCTCATACTCAGCATTCACACTTTACTGTCACTAGATCAACGAGGCAGTATAGAATATACTAGTATAATGGAATGTAAAAAAAAGAATAAATTCATTATAATGAATATATTAACTATAACTTATTAGCTTAATAAACAAAAACAGATGCTAAATCATCATAATCATAGGTTCTCTTCAGGAATAAATCTAATAGAGATACTCCAGATATATTACATAGACCTGTATTTATTGGAAGAGCTGTTAGGCTAATGTAAAAAGACTTTCCAGGTTCCAATGGCCCTAGCTTCTTGTTTGAAATGCCACACCAAAGAAGACTGGCATCTTGAAGTGAGCGTAATTTTAGAATCAGGTCAAGGGTCCTCTCACTCGCATTTACAATTTTGCATTGGAAGTCAAATGGTTCCTCTACAGACACTTTGCTGGGTAATTTCTCAAACGTGAGCCTGATATCTCCATAGTCTGGTGTCATTCTCTGCAATTGACTAGTTTGCAACCGCCCCTTTTCACCTAGGTTTGACCGCCACACAATATCCAGTTTTCCAATGTTTTTGGCTGCTGCCAATAGTTTTATTTCCTTCGAAATATTCTCTCTTGGTGTCAAACAATATAGATATTGACAGCTTTCTTGCGGTTGAAGTAAAGTGACATCTCCAAATACAGAAATTCCATCATCAACTTCATTCAATGATTTAACATTAAACTGTTGAGAACTCTCCAAAGAGACTTGTTCTAATATAATTGGTCCAGATGTTATGTTTTGTACTTGAGCTTCAAGATACACATCATCGGACTCGGCATTGTAAAACTTAGTTTTCACATCCAATGGTTTCATTACTTCAAACTTAAAGAATTTTCGGAATGATGCAAGTGTATTATAGTTGGACATGTATGTTACTTCACACACAAGAATATGTGTGCCAAGATCTTTGACTTCATGATGTATGACATCACTTAATGTTTCATCTACATCAAGCATTGTAGGAGAGAGGTTCTGCTGAGTTGTCAGTAATATTCTCTGCGAGTTTGTCTGCAAATCGGCCTTTATGGAAACACTCTGTACAGGATTATTTGTTTCATTATGTACGCAGACATAACATGAAA
Organism: Hoplodrina ambigua; assembly: GCA_949774945.1. Classification (NCBI taxonomy): domain Eukaryota; kingdom Metazoa; phylum Arthropoda; class Insecta; order Lepidoptera; family Noctuidae; genus Hoplodrina; species Hoplodrina ambigua. The sequence continues at coordinate 8,264,568 of OX458977.1, read as the reverse complement.
ACGTTTCACCAAGATAAATATTACCAAAACTTTGTGGAAGTAATAAGAACTGGCCTGCAGCAAGGGTTTCCATTTGGGTAACAGAAGTAGCATCATCTTTTAGGTAATTATTTAAAATATTACCTGGTAAGTCTTTAGAGTCACAAGTTACGATTCTTGGGCTTATTAAAGCAGGTTTGGTCAACCGCATCACTTTTAATGCAACTAAATGTTCTACCACTTCCTTGGGATCCATTTTAAAGTACAACAATCTGGCACTAGCGCACCGCGATAGACCTTCTTCTTATGATGATGTCTAAAAAATTACAGTTTTAGTGAGCTTTTTAATTAAATACAAAACAAAATTAAAATGATTTACTGCAACCACTACCTACTTATCGATCGATTTTACTCAAGTAACATAAAACCTATGAATACAAAACAAAATATTTGATATCAGCTTAAGATCTTCAATTGTTCATTCCTAAGCTCGCTTTTGTGGAAGAGATCATGACACACCCTAGACCACCGTTCACCTTATCAACCCACCAGAATGTAACAAGAACAACCCATAATAATATAGGCCTTAATCTGCGTTATTGGCAATATTTGATTTGATTTGATGTCTGTCAGTGTCAGTGTATTAAAGTCAAATTGTCTTACTCAATACTGTCAACAATTTTTTCGGATACACATAAAATTAAAACCAATGAATAAAATTGTAAATCTAAAACAATAATTGATTTTTATCTGAAAATACATATTACGTATTACATTTCAATGTCCTACACATTATTGTGATGTATGTAGACTGGACCAGACTGGACCAACGAAATGTGTGAATGTGGTTCTTTGGCGTTCGGGGTAGGTTTGTCCGGATCATGGAAACTTGGAAAGATGGCAAACAATGGGCCTAAAAAATGCAGTAAGGGCCGGACACCCGATGGAATTTTGTTTATCAGTCTAATGTTCATGTTTATTCAATGTGTCTTGTAACTCTCTTGTATATCTATGGTTCTTGGGTATGTCTCAATGCATCATGGACTCATGGTGCATTATCATGTCAGTCAGTTGTCACTCACTTGTGACCACAGACTCCAAAAAGATTGTCACTGACTGAACTTTGAATGTATCTGTCGTTCTGTCTGATTTGCGATATTTTGTGAAGTTGCGATTTGTGCGTTTTTTATAGTATCAGAATTGGCTGATTTGGCTGTCGGTTGAATTGTTGAAATTTTTACAAACAAAATAGTGTTTTATTTTATTTGATCAAATAAAGAAAATGGTTTTAACAAAGGAATTTAGAATTTGTATGCCGATGACCGTCGAAGAGGTACTGTCCACTTTGTTTGAGTACTTATTTGTGATACGCAGGATTTATATTTCATTTTATTACAGGAACTTGTATACTTTTTTACAAATTTTAAATAATAACATATAAATGTATGCATCAAAAAGATTAAATTAAGGCGTATTATATTTTTGTAGAAAAGGTTGTATTCACGACTAAAACGGCCTCGGAAAGATTAGCGTTTGATTTTTGTAGTTGCATAGCTATAACACTGCTTATTTATGTATGGCTGCAGATTGTTGTCTGCAGTGCGTATAAGTTCTCTGTTTGTACTATCTCTTTATGATTCACTAGACTGTTAATTGCAGAGCACAGATATCAACTTTAACATTTTATCATTTTAATTGATCACATTTTATCGCTAATTGCATATCACGGAACTGAGGCTTCAAGTTCATAGTTACAAGTTATGTAAACAGTCTAGTAGCATGAAGAGAATTATCAGAAACATGTGTATGATTGTTAATTTGCTTTATTTCAGTACCGCATAGGTCAGCTGTACATGATAGCTCGGCATAGCTTCGAGCAGTCCAGCAATGGAGAGGGAGTGGAGGTAGTGGCTAATGAGCAAGTCACTGACGAAGTCAATGGAGTGGGACAGTATACTGAGAAAAGAATACATCTGTCTAGGTGTGTGTACTGATTTAATTCCTAAATTTAAAAAAAAATGTTATCTTTTAGACATTTTGACTATTTGTTGTATAAAGAAGTACAATTATTTACATTAATTCACTGAGTAATTTTCTCAAACTTGTAAATCAATACTAGGTGTGGCCATGGGTATTCCGGAAATACACAATTTGTTATCTAAAATTTAATAGATTAGATTAAATTTTACGTATTTGTAACTGCATGAAACATGTTTCTATTTATATAATGATAAACATTTGGTAACTGCTGGATATGGGCAGAGCAGGACAGGTCATTGCAGTTATCTTTAGTGGAGGCCTATGTCCAGCAGTGGACATCATTTGGCTGATAATATGATGATGATAATGATGATGAAACATTTGTTAAAATAATAATAATACATAAAAGAAAGCATGTTTTCTCCAGTGGACACTTATAAGCTATTGCATAACGGGAGTGATATAAATAGAATGATTTTTTAAATTGTTATACATACCTACATAAAATATTTCCGTTTTCCTTGTTTTTCAGTCACTTACCTTATTGGGTCCAGTCTCTGATACCAAAAATATTTTATGTCACTGAAAAAGCATGGAATTATTACCCTTACACAATTACAGGTAAAAACATTTCCTTTAACAGTACTTAAGTTATCAACACATGGTTTGCCCCATATTAATATTGAATTGAGATTATGTTACAATTATTTTTCCTTGTAGTCTATAGTTCTTAAGCTTTGTCTAATCTATTGTCTACTATTTTGATGATTTCAAATCTAGCTATTGAAATGAATGTTAAATAGTTGACCAACTGATGAGCTGACACAGTTACTTAAAATCAATTTTTTCTTAGAAAATAATCTATTAATTTTGGTTTACTTACAATTAGATAATGACTGTTCTTTTTTACTTTTTCATGATGCTGAATCTTCACAGAATATACAGTAAGTATTTAAAAGCTGAAATATAATATTTGTTAAAAAAAAAGCAGATAGAGCCTTAATTGGGTTTTATTAGCCTCTATAAACTAATAGCTTGTTTATTTTTCCAGTGCTCCTTTATTCCAAAGTTTGCTATCTCAATTCAAACAAGATATGAAGATAATAACGGAACTACTGAAAATGTAAGTAATTAAGCTGGGAATTTCATCTACCAAGACCAGTGTTCATACAGAAAAATATAACAATGTTGTGTCTTTCTAGTGCCTAGGCATGACTCCTGAAGAACTAGAACAAAGAGAAGTTGACTTCTTAGACATAGCCTATGATGAGATTAAGCCGCATCATTACAAGGAGGCAGAGGATCCGAAGTTCTTCAAGTCCCAGAAGACAGGTCGAGGTCCCCTTGTGGAAGGCTGGCGGGATACACATCAGCCCATCATGTGCTGTTACAAAGCTGTCAGCGTCAAGTTCGAAGTGTGGGGCCTGCAGACTAGGGTGGAGGAGTATGTGCAAGGAGTAAGTTCATTGTGGTGCCTATTCATTCTCAAGGCAAGAGGACAAACACGACGCAATATCTCTTCCTCATATGGTAGTACCATAAAGATAGGCGTGACTGAAATGTTTAAACAAGTCGTAAAAACACGCGTTATGTCGCGACGATTTCAATTAATTTTTTATTTTGGTTCACACAACAAACATACGAAATTAACATTCAGGAAATATTTATTATTAATTTACTGCATATTTCTAAAGAAATCGAAAAAGAAAGTTGATCTTTGCATATTGTAAAACTTATGTTACATAATTTGTTTGTAGGTATCCATACCTACAAACAAATTATGTAACATAAGTTTAACATAAGTTTCTGACAGTCCCTTCCACCTCACCCAGGGAGGAAGGAGCCATTTGATGATTTTTAACACCTAAAAAAAAAAAAAAGGTATCCATATTACATTACATTTTGAATAATATTTTTGCTGTAGGCGATTCGCGAAATCCTGCTGCTTGGTCATCGCCAGGCGTTCGCCTGGATGGACGATTGGTTCAATATGACCATAGAAGACGTGAGGGACTACGAACGCGAGATGCAAGAGAAAACTAATATGAAGGTATGTTATCAGCACGGCAGATAAAATATAACGTTCTATTCATTTTACTGATAGATAAGATTAACTAGGAATATTTCATCACCACGATAGCGATGTTAAAAACAGTAGCCTGAAAACATTATAAAATAACTTTGTGCCCATATTCCCGGAATAGACAGACAGGTATATTCAATAGCAGAGGAATACCCACATTTCGCTAGTTATGTTTAAGTGCCCTGTAAGGGTCTCTGTACATATAAGCGGGCTGGCGCATTCGGTTTGGACTTTCAATACAAAGTTGTCATAGGTTGTATTTAGATTGCCGAGCCGAATAGGCCAACCCGCTTAATGATAGGGAAGAGTCGAAATATTGGCGATATGTTCGACTCTTCCCTATCGGTATACGGGTAATATAACTGAATGAAAAAATCCTCATATCAAAACCAATACTTTGCTCATGGAAGCGTGAAAGCTGCTTAGTAACTCCACTTGCGAACAGATCAACAATGCAGTAGTAAAAACTTTATAACATTCTCAAACATTTGTTTCAGTTGAAATCCACCACAGAAGCCGTCGAGGGATCTAATGAGGACAAAAATTCGGACTCTTCCAAACCACAAACTCCTAAGACTCCTAAATCGCCAAAGAGTACGAGCAGCACTCCAACAGCTGAAGGTCGGACGTGGTTCAACTGGTCTTAAGTCGTTCCAACACAGAAGGGCTTGAACACTGGTCAATTATGTAGATCTCTGTGTTAGTCAATTGGTGTCTCTCTTATGTCTTGTTTATGATATTATTGACAAGTAGACAAAGCTCTTTCGGGGTTCTAGAACAAAATAGTTGTTTATTTCAAGTTTACTCAGCATTCTTAAGCTTAATAATGGCTAATTTTAGCTTATTAAGGTATGACACTGGTTTCAAGCCCTTCAGTACGTTGATTTTGATCTCATCTTGCTGTCACGAAGTCACGACAGGGTTTGATTTTGTCGACTTGATGTGTTCACCTATTGCCTTCGAAGTTATAATCTTCCATTACGGTCTTCATGATTTCACAATTTATTAGATACAATTTTGTTCCTAGTTGTTTTATGAATAAGTTATATACTCATGTTCAAAATGGTGTTAGTTAGACAATATTATTTAATTAAATCTTATCTAAGCGATACGTTATTCTAGAAAGTTTGTAATTTGAACCCTGCGTAAGAGCAGTGGTGTGTAGATAAGTGTATGGAAGTTATCAGTTAACAAACGAGATTGGAAGAAAGGTGGTTTATGGTGCCTTTAAACCCCAAACGACATGATTGACATGCAAAAATATATTTTAAGTAAATTACTTAAGATACATTTTTCCAAGTCAATAAAAACATAGCATTAAATCGCGAATAATATTAAAAATCTCGGTTTTTCTATATAATATTGTAACGTTTCGTATGTGTTTATTATGTATACTGACTTATGAATAAAGGCACCTTAGAATATTAACTAGAAGCATTCAAGTACAAAAACATGTACTTATGTACAGTTAACAAAAGAGATAGGTATGCAGGGTCGTCAGATAGTAATAAGTAAAGTTTCAATAGAAGACATCCATCGGTTTCTAAGTGAGCTTCAACTATATCTGACAACCCTGGATACCTATCTCTTTTGTCGTCTGTACGTACAAGTGTATTTTTTGAGATAGACTTTGAACGAGAGGAATTTGTTCTCAATATAATAGCCATATTATTATGTAAGTACATTATTGTTTTTTCAATAAAATTTGACTTAACAAAATTATGGAACTAAGACTTCAGCCACAGGTATATTGAAATATTTAGGCGAATTTTATACAGCTGTATTGACATAACTACTACCTAATCTGACTGCGTGAACCCCAAGGGGAGCTCTATTCCTATACTACATTCTTTAAATTAAACTTTCAAATATTTAATATGTTAATGTATGTTTTAGATGACTTTATGTTAGATGTTTAGACGTTATTAGTATGTTGTCTATATTGTGTGTCAACTAGTAACCTTTCAACAAGGCCTTTACTTAGAAAATGGTTGTATTTAAATCAAGTCGAATTATCTACAGATGTTTGTAATTAGTAAGAAGTAAACGGGTATGTCGACTAAGCTTGAGAAGTATAGTACATCTGTAGCCGCCACATCATTTGGCGTATTTGTCCAAATATTGCATTACTTGGGTAATACAAAATGTACCCTATCTGCATTGTTATAAAGTTAATTTTGTATTGGATATCGGCAAATACGCCAAGTGAAGTACCAGCTTAAGGATATTGATGATTTGAATAAAAACTAAGTGTTGTAAGATGTAGTTATAAATGCGTGTTATGTGTGCAATATACGGTTTCATGTTCTAGAAATAACTGATTGACCAAAGTTCTCGAAATAAAACCGTGGTTTCTATATTAGATGGCTATATGACTCGATGTAATAATAGTTATGTTTAATAAAAGGTGAGCTTGAAACTTGAATAAATATTTATTATTGTAATAGTGATTGCTTGCTTGCTGAGAGAAAGATATTTATACTTTTGAGATAATAAGTACAAAATAAGTTATCCACCACTTTTGTGTGAGCCAGCCAATATCTGCAAACGTAAATATGACTTCAATCGAATTGAACACGTGTAACAATGTAGTTAGCAGTGAAAATTGAATGACACTATTCATAAACACTTGTTCGAACGTTTAGGCGTCCTTTGGGTAGCAACTACGAAATAAATTTGTCTTGGAGACATTGATCTGCGCCCGAAATTAATAAGATATCTTAATACTGACCTTCACCTACAACCAGCTGCAAAATTTCCAATTTGGAACCTTGTGAGCGAATCACAAGCAGCACTCAAAACAAGCGAATTAAGATAGGGGATTAAGTTACTTAAATTATTAATTTTGGCCGTAATTTAAACCGTCAACCCATTGAGTGCGGAAAAAGTGCGGCGTACACACAACCGTAAAGGTTTTCATACGGCCAACACGCAATGTGCTTAGCCAGCCGCGCTTCGGGCTTGGTGTAACGAATGTTCGCTCGCACTCAACGGGAAAGGTAGGAAAGGAGGAAACGATTTCTCTATGTTGGTATTGGCTGGCCAATGTTTGTGTCTGGTTTGTTTGAAAGTTTGGCTCCATTAGTTCAATGCGCTATGCTTGATAGCTCGGTCTTAGATTTATTATTTGTACCAACCGTGAATTCTTATGTAAGTAGTTTGTTTTAAGCCTCTAAACTGTATTGAAATTATGGCGTCCGCAAAAACTATTAAGTATAAAGTTTTATCGTTAATATTGTACATATATTATGGAATTTATAGGTCTCAAAATCGGCTCTAAATTTTACTTACTTTTGCGAGTTGTGTTTGAAAAGTAACCTATCGCTTAATGTTTAAAGTACGATAACTTATGTGTTGTCGATCAAATATAATGATTGTTTATCTTTGATATTGGTTTTATTTAACTTCCTAATAATCCTTTTAATCCTAATAATCCTTCCTAATATCTTCCTCTTCTAATCTAGATCCATATAGTAATCGGTCCTGTATGGAGGAAATCGAGTGAATATATAAATGATACATCTACTATGTTTGGTCGTTAACAGCGGCTTTACAAACCACATTCTCTAGACCAAAAACGTTAAAGCTTACACCTTGGGCCACAGTAGCTACTGTCTGTACCTACTATCTGCATCTAAAAGTTACTTACCTAATTTCACAAGTATTCCAATAGTTAGCTACCTACTAATTTTATGAAGCTTTTTAATGGAGCAGATAGAAAAAAAAACATGAAAATACTTTAAAGCTTTGTAGAAACCAGATTAGTACCGTAATTGGTTACTAAAAAAAAAAAGGAATTCTGTTATAAAACAATAATTAATCGTCTTTTATTAGTCGACGTATCCAGGGCAAATGCGATCCGATGCTGGTGTATACTCCTGGAAGACCTGGCACTGCACAGCTCATTCCATAACTACTTATGGCTTCGACAACGTTACCGTAACATATAAGTGGGCTTCCCGAATCACCCTGAAACAAAATGAAGAAGGAAAGTATAAGCAATATACACAGTGATTATTTACCAAAAACCTGAAAAGGGGTATTTGTACTTATTTTTATGAACAACTTTTACTATGGGACCAACCCTGAAATCATGAATTTATGAGTGTACATATCTAAACTTAACACAGATTTCAATAAAGTTCATAACAAATGATTTTATACCTCGCAATCCTGAGTTGAGCTTCGAAACTGGTTAATCCCAGTATCCCAGTCGTTTGGGTAGCTAAATCGGCAAATAAATACAAATAAAAGTTGAATTTACTACTTTTAGTCAGTAAAGCCACAATGTAGCAGAACAATGGGTAAGCTTAACAGTACGATCTTGTACAGATTTTAACTTTTCAGGCAATTCACCCGGCTCAAACGTCACGGTTATTTTGCCGTCGGCACGGCGCGGCAGGGACAGTACCTATTTTGCATAGTCTAGCAGAACAGATTAACCATAATTAGGTAGCTAATAATACGTTCATATATTTTTAACACTCTAATCCAACTCAATATTATCTACAGTGCGATAATCGACGTTCATCGCAAAGTTTACGTACCTACTACCTACCATTTTTGCGTAGCGCGCGAGTAAATCGGTGTTATCTATTTAGGTATGTAGGTAAATAAATATACACGTTGTGTTTATCTTTCTAAAATTAATAGATAATTATAATAAAATACTGCACTTCTAGCTCCATTAAGCAACAGTAATGAAGACGGTTTGAATTAATTAGTTTGTTTGTCCGACGTTACCTGGCAGGCGTCGACACCGTCGCCAACAGCGCACATCATGCCGCTGTCATATCGAGGAGCTACATTCGGTCCTAGGGCTCTCGTACACTCGTCCAACGACACTATTCTCAGCGTGCCAGCCAACAGTTTCTCCGAAGTTTCCATTGTATTCACATCTTGGTACCCGTACCCGTATATTGTACATTCACCTGAAAAGTGGTCAACGTCCTCCAATAAAGGACTTGAATAATATCTGAACTAGACGATCTAAATATTAATGTGACCTTATCCTTACCCTAATAACTTTACTGCAGATGTGGTTTGTATTTAAATACAATGTAGAGTGGGATTAACTTTATATTTTCACAGTACGTACTTTACTGATGTGCTTATTTTATTTCTATAATTTCACAAGTATTTTTGAGTTGAAAAATCGCATCAATTGCCTCATTTTTTACTCTACAAAAGAATAACAAAGAACAAGAGATTGGTTGTAATTTTTAAATGGAATTTCAGTACATACCTACCATTCACTATCTAACCAGATGTTGTTGAATTTTATGTTAGTTATGTAGGAAGGTAGTCTTGCTTACACCTATTACATTCTTGTTCTATCAGACAATCACCTGATATCCCGAAAGAGGATGTCGGCAAGCGCGGATAGTTAAGCCTGGTGACGTCACTGAGATGTAGGGCGATCCGCAACAAAGCCACGTCATGCGCTCTCGTGATCCTGAAACCATACAACGTGACTAAACGTGGTGCTGTAACACTGGCGCGGATTTACTTCGATCATAATCCCTGCTGCGACCGGTCCTCTTGTTTGTTACCCTTGCATTTTTATATTGGACTCAGTTAGTACCTCCGTGAAGCGATTTAGCTATTGATTTGATTTGCTGTTGTGCGACTTACTCGTATCAGGCATAGTACCTACATACCTACATATATTTAAAAAACTTGCTACGAAAGCCACGCAGCCCGGTGTGTCGTGACAGGGCTGATCAGGGTAACTCATTTTTGAATACTTTCAGAGATGAAAAATGAATGACTCACGGATCATACTGATGGTGCGTGATAATCTCCAGTACTTCAGCTCTCGGCAGAGGGTCGTCACGCTCGGCGCAGTAATTGTTCAACTGCAATGTATACTGATTTGCATCTTTCTGCACACAGTGGGCTGCCGTCAGGGCGAAATGTGGAGAGAGAATCGAGGTCCCACACAAATGACGTAGGGTGCTTGAATTTCTTAGAGATGCTACACTGGGTTGTGTGCCTACGAAAATATTTGAATTGTATTTACTAAATTATGAATTACTAGCTTACCGTCTGCAACTTCGCCGCGTCATATTTTAATATATTATACCAAGGGAACTGTTCATGTTTCTGGAATAAAAAGCCTATGTGCTATTCAAGGCTATAATTTATTATTATATAATTCTAACTACTTATCTGTATTTTGAGAATTCTAATGCTCTAAAAATTCTATTTGCTAAATATATACATCTACCTCAAACGACCTTTACCAAAGGTTAAGTAAACGTCACGTACCTAATTATTATTATTTGATAAACGTAGTGATGCAAGAGAGAGAGCATGGCTGTCGTAATTACTTAGTGTTTTTTTTTTAAGTCATTAAATATCGTGAACCTAAAATCAGCCATGAGCATGACTTTCACAAGACCTTGTATTAGCCATTGTATTCAGATGTGTTTATATTATAGACACAAAATCTGAAAACAGAAAATCACGAGATTCCGGAACAACAACGTTCATCCAAATATTTATTTCGTGTGGGATGGGAATCGAAGCCGCGATTCGCAGCGAAATTACTATAGAGGCTTATAAAGACGGGCTTGGATGTTGACGCTAAAACCTTGTTAGTATTCGGCGTTTTCAGCAAATCCATCCAAAATAGAAAAAACTAATTTTGGTAGTCAGTTATTATGGAATCGCATCTAAAAATATTATTTTGCTGCTAGGCAAAATGTAGTACTAGTTTACTACTCACGTTTTATTACTTACTTAGGTTCACTTACGGTAGGTAAGTGTGATTAATTGCAAATTATTAATAATTATCCATCATTATTAATAAAAACCTCTTGATTTGGTAAATGTGAAAAAAAATATTTAAATAATCATATTATATTTTCTTAATTTACCGGTTATTAACAATATGATGTATAATAAAGTACCTACGTACTACGTACTTGCTGCTATTCGTGCATGTGTACAATCAGTTACCGCAAGCAATTAAGCAATTAAATGGAAACATGTTTAAAAATAAATTAAAAAAATGTTAATTGATAATGTATTCTATAATCTGTATGAGCGTTTTGATAAAAAATATTTTTGTAAGTACCTACTTAATTTCTCATCTTGGCTAGACTGTTGAAACTAAAAATGTATTTTATATCAATAAGATCTTTAATCTTTATCTTAAAGTAAGATAACCTCGCTCTAAAACCCTAGCCTCAGATCCTTCATGCCTGATGTTGCGGCTTTTTGTTATACAGAGTTTATTGCGTACCGCCTGACCTCTGCAGTCCTAAGGGAAATCATCTTTCTTCAATATAGTCTTATCAGTGCAAGGGATGTAGATTGTAGGTAGGTAAGTAAGCTTTAAATATCTTTGTGTAAACGAAGCACCTACCACCTACCTAGCCGAATATGGTAATGTTGATTAGCTGCAGAAAATAAAAAGCGCGCGGGCAAAAAAAAAAACCTATTTTTTATCATAAGAAGGTACATTGTCATACAGAGATTGTTCGAGTAACAAAGATGTGGCTCTGCACCGCCTAACTTTTTCTTAAACGTGAAATACCTTAACAAACGATGGGTATTTCTATGTATATCAATTTTCAACAACAAACGTGAACAGAATTTAACAGAAAACGTGGTACTTGTTTTTAGAAATGACACCCCGACTATACTGAGATTTGGCATACCTACTTTAAGTTTATATGGAAGAAAAAAGCAAGCTGACTTTATATAAAAAGAGCGCGGTCGACTTTCGACCAGTAAACAATCACTGATCTAGTTTTTACTAAATGCAACTTATAACAACATTCATGAATGAACGGGGTCGAATTGTACAAGCGTGGGAACTCTTCTACTCATCTTTATTTTAGACTACCTAACGTTGTTTTTAGATTGTATTCTTGGTAGAAGAATATAACAATAATAATTTATTTAATTTCCAGACAAATTCCTTTAATTTCTAGCGATTTCTAGCTTAGTTACAAGAAAAAAGAAAATAACAGGGCCGTATTTAACCTATTGGCGGCCCTGGGCACATCACGGAGCCCCTGTGTTTTTAACGAATTTTGATAGTTAAAAAATTTAGTTTCTTTCATAAAATTTATAAAAAGCCAATGAAAGTAACATGACATTAATTCATATTTCATAAGTTTGAGGGGTAAAAACGTAATGTAAATCGCAATGAAATATCAAATATTTTGTCATTGAATCGGGTCCTTATAATGCGTAGAATGGGACGGCGGCTGCAAAGAATGATTATTATGAGGGCAGGCTCATAGTATCCCGTGGAAAAGACCTCCCTGAGTGTAACCAGTTACTGGTCGGCTAATCAAGAAAAAAAAAGATAAGTACATTGTGAAGACTGGTAACCTTATTCGATTCCCACACTTGTTTTGGTTTTAGATTTGTACTGGGTAAATGATCGCTCTATATATTTTGGCTTTCGAATGTTTAAGAAAAGAGCTAAGCGTTGCACGTCCACGTTCCAGACTGTGATCAGACTACGAGATGATCTGTATATGGGACATCGACAAAGCTGCTATTCACTGTCGATATATATATTTTTTAAATTTTTTGCTAGCCCTTTCTGTCACACTCCTGGGCAAAGGTCTCAGCTGATAATGTAGCATTCTATAGGCGAAATAAATATAAAAAATCGGTTAAGTCCGGTCCGGTTCCTTTATAAAAGGAATTGTATTAAGTAGTAACAACGTAGCAAACTGACAAAAGTAGCAAAATACTTGTTATGTAGTTCGATAATTCTGGATAGAAGGTACATAATTATGTAAATTTATTTATGTGACGATTACCAATGAGAGGTAAATTAAAATTATCGTCTACAGAATATATTGTATTACACAAAAACTAGATAACGAATAAGGAAAGTCGATATCCATACCGCAGCCGACATCCTTAGCTCCAATCACTCTCTTCACTCTCCCACAATGTGCCAATAAACAAAGATTTAAAACTATTTTAAGTACTGCAATAAAAACTATCGTATTCTTTATACAACACATTCCACTAAACATGATTACGAAGAGTTTTTTAGACAAACAGGTACCTACGGCTACATATGAAGTATCGCGTCTAAAATTCTTTAAACAATTAACAATATTGAAGTAATAATATATTGTAACTTGGTATGTATGTAGAACTATTAACGTTGATAGTAAAACTATTGTGGAAAGTCGTGACGACAGTTACATTACTGAAATATGTAAACAGGTGTTTATCCGAGCGTTAACAGCAGTCGAGTCGGAAATCAAATATTTTTCAATGAAGTGTTTGTTTATCTTGAAGAGTATGGTAAATTACTTGAACATAACGCATGCTTAATATTAAAGTGACCTAAATCAAAATAGGTCGAAAATGAGTTAGATGCACTATAATCCTTAATACAGCGCCTTCTATCCACATAAAATTTGAAAGTCTTAAAAAGTTAGTGTTAAAGTGCTGTTACTAATTTTCGGTCTCTTTCACACTCAGGAGTTTGAAGATGCCATTTTAACATAACACTGACACATTCAATATTCGTTCAACCGCTGTGAAGTTAATTTGTTTGAAAAGTGACTTATTAATATTTAGGATTTAAATTAAAAATCCTAACTACTAAAATGTTTTATCATTTTTTGTAATAATGTGACTTAAATCTTAAATATACAGCCAAGAAGTATTTGAATTTAATAATAAACTAACCTAAAACTAATTAGGTCTTAATATTTTAGCGCAGATTTAGTATTAAATAGACCTAAAACTACAAAAATAAATTTGACGGTCTACAATAAACAAAATAATTAGTATTCAAATAAAATTTAAGTTTCAATCAAACATGTGGTTAACTTGTTTTCATTAAAAAAAAAATTGAACTGTTCAACTAACATTTTGCAACATTTATGTCCAAATAAACAGCCGAAGTCGTAATTGAAAAACGTTTTTTGCGATTTCCCTAAAAACTGTTTTTTTGAGTTAGGTCAGTCTATTATTAAGCATGCGATAAGTGTGTAAGGCGTTAAATGCTGAAAAGTTAATTCTGATTTTTGCTTTGACTAGCCGTACCCCGCGGTTTTACCCGCTTCAAGTTACGTCTTAGGTGACTGCCCTGGCCCCGTGGTTCATAGCGTGGTTTTATATAACATTCCCCGATAAACAAGCTATTCCTAAAACGCAAAAATATTTTTTTAAGTCGTACCAATAGTTCCTGAGATTAGCGCGTTCATAATAACAAAGAAACGAACTCTTCAGCCTTATACGAGTAATATTAGTATAAATTCCGTCCGACATTAACTCGTCCGCCATACGAGACTACTTCGGTCTGGTTTTTCATAAAATAAAGTAACACCATATTATTTATCGTAGTTTTAACTTGCTTTAATCCATGACCTCATAACACAAGTGAACTAACTACAGCAATGAGGCGGCATAATTTACTAATAAAATATAACGAAAGCAGTTTTCATTGTGTTCAAAGCGTGATTAAAATTAAGGGTAGCGGTCGAAGGCCACCCTAATGTTATTGTTATGTTCTTTATCAGGGTTGCAGCGCTAGGGAATACACGATAACAATTTTTCGGCGAAGCCCAAGCTTATTTTCCTTTTCTGTTGTAGGCAGATAGCAGAGTAGGTTTCATTTAATTTTTGAATGACTTTATTATAGTCTTATTTTAAATGCTCGTTTAATTTTCCGAGGAATATTAATAATCAGTAGGCACGTAGGCACGATTATAATTATGATGATTATTAAAAGTAAATTTGACCTTTCTCGACACATAACTTACCAAGAGTTCATTAAACGTTATACCTACCTCCGATAAAAGGCAATGTTTTCGGCGTAAAAGAAAGGTGGTTTCAGGGCAAAGTCAAATGTTCGGTCGAACTCAGGTCACCCTTGACAAGTCATTACTCATTATGAGCCCACGCAGCTAGGTACCTATATAGCTACCTACCTACCCATAACATGTACCTAAGTAGGTGCCTATTCACACTACAGCCTTGATTGATTGACTATGAAAGATGAAATGAATGGCAATGGAAGTGATTCGGATTGTTACGAGTAAATCAAAGAACAACATCACAATCCGGTCGGTTCTCGTGTCTGCTTAAAATCAAATGCTATGTTAAGATAAAGTGCTACAAATTAGTCTGAGTCGGCGTTGAGTGAGCTTAAAATAGTATTTCTATAATTATTTAGTGTTATTGTTGTGGTTCGCATGTGATGCCAAAACGTAGCGACAACAGACAGGTGGGAGCGGGCAGCGGGCAAGCCGCGAGGTTTATGTAACGCGAGGGCGCGTTAGTGCGCGGCGGTAGGCGGCAGTGCTGGGCGACTGTCCGCGACGCCGCACACGCCATGGACCGGGCGAGCGGCAGCCCGCCGCCCAGTCCCCCCGCGCAAACCGGCTTCAGCGCCTTCTGCTCCGCGCTCTCTGACACGCTCTCGGTACGTACCCACCACGCGCACCGACAAACACCCACACACCTACTCGCCATGTATTGTTTATGACACCCCGCCATCGTCCAAATCGCATTTTGGCGCCGATTCGTTTAATCTGTTCTCGATAAATTACGAGAATCGAAGATGAGTGTCGCGCTGCCGTCTATTTCGAGGCGCACGTGGTTCTCGAGGTCGACGAGCGAGGCCTTGGCGTCCGCTGCTGGACATCAGTGAGGAATCAGAATAAAAGTCATGGAGGGAATAAAAAATATAAACAAGTTTATTATTAGAGTGCTCGTTGAGGCCGGGTCGCACGGTCGCGATTTGTCCGATGGCTGTGATCTACAGAAATACCCGCGCATTAAACGCCCGCCTGGTGCGACGTACAAAGGCCGCGCGACACCGTCTCGTGCTCCTCAGCAACCCTGCGGCCACCACCGGCACCACTCGTGCCGCTGCTCGCCCGCCACCGCACCCGCCGCGCCACTCGCTCCACCCGCCACAACAACGCATAGGTACAGAACTAATCCATCACATACCCGCTATTCTAACCGATGGTATTTCCGTATTTACAACTAAACTGCACAAATAACGAATGAATTCGTTGATCTCTGAAAGTGTTGGTGTTTAAAATCCTGTGTTGTGGTACAGTGACACTTTGAGACGCTTGGACAATAATATCAAAGTTTTGAAGAATTAATTAGAGGATATTGTGTTGAGAAGTTGGCTTGTCGCAATAAGCGGTTTGTTTATCATTACGGATGCGGCGGCCGGCGAGCCGGTGTCTGTGCCGGTTGACCGAAACTATTTGAAATAGTAGAGGTGCGATGTTTGTTTCGTATTCGATTTTACTAAATATTTAATTTTAAAATATAACCCATTTCATGGTTTTGTGTCTATGGTTATTCGATAATTAAAACATACTAATCGGGGAAAAAAATAACATTATTCTATTCTATATTGTACATTAACCTTATTAGTAACACAAAAAAGTACTTATTCTAACTACATAGAAAATTAGTGAATAAGAGACGGTATAATTTTGATCAGGTACCCAATGTTAGCCGACCAATTTTCTATTTAGCTCTATCAAAGAAGTCTTGATTATAATGGGCACGTTTAACTATGTAACAAAGACAACGTTCAGGAGTAGGTATATACCTACTTGTCAATAAACCAGGGTGTATTAATGTGTTTGATCATGGTGCAAGGTTGGTCCAACGGTTTGACCGCATCGATCGGTGACGTGCTACCCTGCTGCTACGCGCTTTCTTCAATCAACATAAAGAACTTCCGATGAAACCTTAAACTTGGCGCCGCCATTACATTAATTTAAATTATTACTCTTTTATAAAAAGGTTCATTTTATCGCGACTTCGCTTAGTACAGCAGTTTGCATACTAACAGAACTTGCATAAAGTTAGCCAGAATATTATAAGTAATTGTATGTTTACAGAATGTTCTAGTTATCGATTGATATTCGCGTTGTGTCATACGATTTTGGAAATAGTGGAAGGTTATGTGAAACTTCGTTAATTTTTCAATACTGCCGCCAAATGGTAAAGGTATTTTCCAAAAATATATTTGATCCATGTGTACATAGTATATTTACAAGCACTTAGTACTGAATTTATCTAAACTATTTCTTGCAAAGTTCTTGCTGTGATAATGTTCTTTGTCAATCCAGATCACTTAATCCAAGCCGTGATGCCCAGGAGTAGAGGATACACTGGGTATTTATCAGCTATATAAGTACCTATACTGATATCGTACCAGTTGTAAAACATTCGAACAATATAAGGTTATGTTCATGTTTGCTATCAGTTATCACCCCTAACAACCATGAGCTGTAATTAGCTGAAACTCTTATCAAATCGTCTTATGATTGTCAAATCTTTCTTGTCCTTAATAGTTGTTTCTTACACTTCGTACCCATTCAAGTTCACATCACGTTGATAAAACTCGATTAGCTTTCATCTGCTCTTATCAATGTTCAATTTTCATTTACCTTTTTCAAATTCTTCTCTAAGAACCATCTGATATTTTATTAAAAATATTTGTGTTAATAATGTGATCGAGTTTACTTCAACTTATTCCGAGGAAAATCAAAACTTACCTAGTTCGTCAAGTAACTATGAAGCGTAGCCCGTAGCATTTGGCGTAGCACATGTCGTAGCGGTTTTTGGGGACAATGAAGTGCTACGAAGAAGTGGTCTGCTACTAGACCACTGATTGGTTGAATTTCAAGGTTGTTCTGGCAACTGACTGTAAATTCCTTTGCGGCTTTTCCCTCTTATATTCGTTAGTGGAAGAGAAAGTAGCCAAAAGCACTCATTTCTAAACATCTTAATGTATACCCGCATTCCTTTTCGATGTCTCAAAACATAAAAGCATTCTAAAATCAAAGTGATTTATAATGCGGATTCTCGCCATTAGTTTTTAGAGATTCGTAAAAAGTATCTAGAAACCCAATTACGAAACTCTCATGATTAGACTTTTACTTCTATTTATCGTATAACTCTAGGTGATCTAAATAATGCCACTTGTCAGTATTTTCATGTACTTGGTCAACATGTTGTAATTCTTATTAATCAGTTCGATTAAGGACAAGATAAAGCTATAATTGCCAATACATAACTTATTTATATTTGATTGTCTACGGCGTAGACCCTCTACGGCGTAGGCCCTCTACGATGTTGAGGGTCCTTCGAGCCTACGAAATCACAGTACGCGTATTCGATTCGCACTTGACTGTTATTTTTTGTGGCAATACTCGAAAGTGTGGCATCTGTTTAGTGTTTAAATTATGATTTCAGATAATGTGAAGAATTTTTCATTTGGCCTCACTACATACGTTGTGGATGTACCTTTTTAAAAATGCGTAGGATTTGTTATGTTGAGCCGAATCCAAATTGGTCGCATGAGAAAGAAGCACGCGTCTCTGTAAAACTGAAGATAATAAGTTGTATTAGTAAGTCGTTACCGGTTGTGCAGTGGGAATAGCAATCGGACAGTGTGTGTATCAGCCGGTACACTTCGAACATTATTTATAGAAAATAGAGAACACAATCGGGGAACTCGGCCACTGCTCCTGCTATTTCTGACCGGAACTTGTCCCGAAATCAAGAACACGGCCAGGTTAACGGGAACTTGTTGACTATGAATGTGCGCTGTCGTTGGGGGCACGTCATGTTCCGGAACATACGTGTCGGGTTACAGCGTTTCGCGAATTGTGTAAGTCTTTTCTTCTCACATATTTTTTCCAAAAAATACAACAGCTACGGCTTTTTTTTCTAGCTTAATATGCATGATTTGCTATAAATAAAGAAGAAATATGACAATGGACGAACTTAAAATTCATAAGATATACGCGATAAGTAATCTCTGTGCGAGTAAAAGTTCAAAAACCTTTGGAATATCAATGATGTTCGTAAGTTCGATCAATTAGGAGACCGCAACTTATCTGAATAACAATGATCTGGCTCCCCGTATGATAACCTTGACCTACATACAGAAGGTCGTTGACATCTGTCTGTGCAGGAAGTACGCACCTATATCTTCTAATATTAGCACATGTAAAGCTATTTAATGATCAGAAATATGTTTGACGTATTACGACACATGAGAATATTTTTTAAATGAAAAATGTTTCTAGTTGAAACTGATGCAACCTCTTACAGTGAACTCGATATAATAAGAGTAAAAGTATATTATAAAAAATAATATAGACTAGCATTTCAAGTTTTAGGTGTAATAAATCAGAAATCTTACAAACACTGAGCGGGTAGCTGTAGGTACACGTGTAGCGTATTCTATATAATCTGTAGAGTTTATTTTGGAAAAAGGCCAATTTAAAAAGCAAGGTACGAGTACCTATCCATTAATTATGATACGGTAGGATAGTATTTACATAACCTGAGTAGCCATGAACATATTTTTGTTCAATAACTACCGGAATCACTAATAGGAAGTTATGTTACCTTGTCATAATACATTCTTATCTGCTATAACCGTGGGGTATTCTACAACGTTTGCTTTTCCATAATGAAAACTCGTTTCCTTTATCCAAGCAATTTTGTAGACGATCAACCACATTATATGATAGATAAAGGTTTCGTATCTATAAAAATAAATAAAACTGAAGTGTCTGTTTGTAATGTAAAAATAATAGATTTTTACAAAATACACATATGAATGTTTACAGGGTAACAACACAAAAAAAAAACAATTTAAAAAAATTTTGTCCGTTTGTTTGTGTGGTTTGACGGGACTTTCACTGGGCTGATGTTATAAGGAGTAATTAACGGTAGAGTCTCGCGCTAAACAATTAAAACACTTTAGATAACGGACATTCACGCGGACGAAATCAAGGGCTTTTAGTGGCAAATATTATAGAATATTAACGCACAATATTTCTTAGGTAAACCGTTATTTTCATAAGGAGACTAATTAACATTAGCTGAATAACTCCAAATAAAGCATTTTAGTGTCACCTAAATTACGATAATAGCGGTCTGTAAAGCAATTTATCAGTCATCAGCACTTCATTAACGTTATTTGTTAATAAATAGTTAAAAATTATCGTTATATGTAACGTATTTCGTTTAGTAAGTCTATTGTTATTATATTATTTTACTACAAAACACTTACCCGCTATTACATAACTTTATACAAAATTGTTGCGTAATAAACACATGGGTATAGTAGTGCAAAAAACAAAATAAGGAAGTATTTTTAAACCTTCCTACTTCTGATGGAAATCGCAATTTGTTTACAAACATTTTGATATTTTTAATAGGATGGAGCAAAATATGATTGCTTTTGGGAATTTATAATCGCTGCACCCGTTTCGTTTTAACTCGTTACCGTTGAGTGGACGCGCACGTTTCCCTGAACATTTCCGAGAATTCAAATTGGAGAATATTGATATCAGCAATACTTGTAAAGCTATGAACCCAAATCACTTCTCTGGTAATATTAAAAGTGGTTCGAGAACTTGATAAAGTTCACGTGTTCTAATTATCTAAGTAACTGGCAACCCATTATGGTAGTTACTCACCCACTCATTTGGTTTGATAAGGATATGTGTAAGTCTATGTAATTAGTGTAAGTTGGTATGTATATGACATTTTGTTGGAGTAGATAGTTGAAGTGCAGTGCCGGCCAGACGATTGCGTCAAGACAAATGTTAAGTTTTAATAAGATATTATAATATGTCAGAACTTGTGAGAGTGAAGTGAGAATATTACACGTGTCGAGAAAATGGACAAAGAAACTTAAACTAATGAAGACTATAAGTTAATAACATTGTTTCTGTCTTTACAGGGAATGGCAACCACGTCGAGAAGCAGACGAAAAGTAAGTTTTCATTTTGATATGAATTTATAACTAGTTTTATTAGTTCCGCCTCCATAACTAACACCCTCATATATATAATAATAAAGTAGACAGGTTATTCGGTAGTTTTGTATCCGGTATTGTAACGTAACTCTGTCATCTCTGCACTGCGTTTGTTTTCTAGGTAAAACTTTAGCGAAGGTCTTCCACTGCTACGTAACGTAAATAAGAACAAAATATACTGGCGACGTCAGTCGTATTTTAATGTTTAGTGCGGTTTCGCCAAGAACCCCTGGAGGTCATACCTATGACATTTGTCTGTTCGCCTGAAATTTTGGGAATCTTTGAAAGCGTCGCCCACTACCGCCACGGAGGGTCGGCAAGTATGCAGCGTATGTTTGTGAACATTTCACAACTATGTAATTTGAAACATTCCTCGCCGGCTTTGGTCATTTATTTGAAGGTTTTGAGCTGCTCAGCGCTCTGTGCTGCCCTGTTACAAAGTTTCAAACATATTACAACAAGCAAGGTGTTACGACCTGGTGGACATAGATAGCCTTTTACTTTACTTACGTGTACGTTCATTGGCCGCATACTACAGTCGAGCAATCTAATTATTCGAAGCATGTAGGTACTAAACGATGTATTCATGTAACTGTCAAGTTCGTCGTTTAATTTAGCAAACGTATAATGGAGTGCCGCCGTACACTGAATGCCAAATCAAATAAGAATTCTCATTATCAGAAAGTTCCAGCACTCAAGGCGCTTTGTCTATTTGTTGTGAAGTCCGTACAATTGGGTCAGTGCGGTTCAATACCTCATACTGATACCTAATTATTCATGAACAATTATTTTCTAGCATCTGTAACGTATTCGAAAAACTGTTTTAATTTTAGGACCGCCTTGTTTCGACGCGAGTGTTGTTTAACAATAAAACGGGTTGATTTAACATGTTCTTTGAAGCGCGACGTGCACGTCGTCTACTCATCTCAGTGCCCGATACATCATGGCTCGGTTTATTTACCTACAGAGAGTTGGTCATGTCACATTTTTTCAAAAAGCGGGAGGTGTTTACTGGCCGCGTCGCGAGTTGACGCCGTGCCAAGCGCGACACGAGCTATTTCAATGCGAACTCCGCTCGGTCACACTCGCACCCTATACCATGCTTTATTCGACTAATCTCTCTATAAATCATTACGCATTTATTTTTATTTTCATTTACAAAAAAACATGCAGCACATTCATGTAGGTAAAGATTGGGGTCAATGGTAGCGAGCTTTCGTATAAATCTATGCTATTTGTATCTGTTACTATGATTTACGATTAATATTATCTGCATAACATAATTTTACTGCCGTAATAACCAAATGAAAATAAAACTTACTGAAGAGCGTAAGTAGTTTCTCAATTGGTGTTAGTTTGTTTACTGACTAAGAGTACGTTGTACTTGTGTTTAATTGGGTCGTCACAATTTACTTACCTACTAAGATTTGGCATGGTTATCAGCCAATATGAACAAATTGGCATCAGACGCAGTGATCACGCGCGAGCTATGTCAAGGTTACATGGAATGCCTAATTCTAATTCAGCATAAATACTGGACTAAAATTCAGATGAAACGGCAAATACCATACCGAACGCTTGTACTCTCACTACTGAAACTGTTTTGAGAGATAATGCGTATCTTTTATTTTATCCGATCCTCCCAGCTTTAATTTACTTTTCTTCATTGCATATCGTAGTGGGCATTTGCTATGTAAATCAAATCATTCAAATATTTAACAACGGCGTCAGTGATTAACGCCTCTGTCGTAAAGATCACAAAAATGTTCAGTTTGTATTTTGGACGTTAATTCTAGAACTCAACGATTACCACAACAATGTGGCAGTTCGCATTAGTTTTAGTGCCTACTTCTGATTTTATGGCTTCACAGTAATTTATATCTACTAAATATTTCGGTAACAAGACAACACTCATTCTCTCGTTGTTTGTAGTTAGAGTGTAACTACTTACAAAAACAAAGATTTCTGGTTACCTACCTATTCATGGTCTTGGCCTAATCTTTACCTAAAGGTCTATTTAACTTTTGTAATTATCATTAATTTGAGAGCTTTTCTCAAGACTGTGCTCCCCACACATAATTCCACTACGAGCTCCAGGACTTATATGTATAAAAAATTCAAACGGCTGAACATAGAACCTCCTCCTTTTTTTGAAGTAGGTTAAAAATAGTCGCCGTCAGTCAGACACATAACATAATAACTACCAGCACAACAAAAACCTTGTGAAAACCGACAGAGCCAAAGAAAATGATACCTAACTATATTGTGTATGAAAATAAATGAAAATATATAAATCATATGAAATACAAGTTGTACAGTCAACAACAGGGTAGTCAGATATAGTTGAAGTTTTTTTAGAAACCAATGGATGTTTTTAAATGTTATTTAATTAAAAACATTCATACATACATAAAATCACGCCTTTTTCCCATGGGGGTAGGCAGAAACTACAGAACGCCACCTGCTACGATCCTTACATACTCCTTTCGCCTCATCTACGTTCATACATTTAATTAAAAAGTAGATAATAAACAGTTTATTAATTATACAAGTACTGTAAGTGTTATTGGGTTTTTCCATCAGGAATTTCTCAGTAGCAGCCTCGGAGTCTGGATTTGTGCCCGGTAGATGGCAATAGGCTCGCCCCCTATTACATGGGACTAAAAACATAACTGGCGAAATGTGGGTGTACTAATGGGTACACCTCTGCCTAACCCTTCGGGGATTACAGGCGTGATGTTATGTATGTTTATGTAATTATACAAGTTTCAATCAAAGACGTCCATCAGTTTCTAAGAAAACCTCTATATCTGACGACCCTGAAATCTGTGTTTTGTTGACTGTACAAGTACATCTCATCGTTACGTGCACTTCTCAAGGTCCCGAAAGCGCCGTACTCCCTCACGGTCCACCGACGATTCCAGCACTTATGTAAAACTCTCCGAAGGTTCCTCTGAACTTAGATACTTACGCGCCTTTATGTCGAGGTTACCCTGCATACTTCATGGATAGTTCCCGAAGTGGTTACATGAAAAACAAAGTAGTGTACAAACTTGCAGTATCTACCTATAGTACCTACCTAACATTTCATGTAGTATACATATTTTTGGTACAAGAAGGCAACTTTTAGGAGGATTTCAAATTAAGCTCATTTTTTTTCTTTTGTAACATTTACATAGTTGGGAAGGGCCTTTAGTACCTAATTTCGTAGACGCAAAGTTCACAGGTTCTTCAACCGTGAACGATGTTTATTATTATTATTTATTTATTTTATAAGAATCTACGCTAAACGCTTGTAAATACCTTACTGTAGTACTATTATGAAGCATTTGTTGAAGTTTTCAAACAGTACAAGTTTAATGTTAAGAATAATTAAAAAAAAAAAAAACAGTATTTTATTTATTAAAATTGTTTTGACAGGTAATGCTGCATGCTGCATGCTGTAAACTCTAATAGTTTTGATAATAAATTAGAACTCTAGTTTCACACTGTAATAAGTAGGCATTACGGATCTAAAATATTCGTTGATATTGTAAAATTGTGTGTAGGAAGCATTACAGTACGCAAGAATTAGGTGGGTAGGTAGATGTCGGAGCAGAGAGCCAAATGCAGTAGTAACGCGTTACATATAAAGATCACAATGGTAATGACATGTTCCTATAAATAGTGCACCGTGTGCGACCGCCAGAACAGTTCATTTCTCTACGTCGACTCCATCCAGAGGCAGGCAGCCAGGCCGTGCGCCGGCGACGTAACTATAAACACCCCGAAGAGCATGAGTCATGTATGTGATGTACCTACGCCCCATCACACTTCCCCGTCATACCTTTCCCTAAATCACTCATTTTACGCCATGACTGTATAGACAAACTTATTATTATTTTCACTAGATAAGCACGCTTTATTGATCAGACAATAGTCCGATAAAACGAATGACAAGATTATGATAACACCAGCAAATTGATAAAAAAAAATCAGTATCAGTTAGCATTATTTTCTTACATTACTTGTTAATAAACACTGCGCGTTGGCAGTGCAGTTAGATTGTGTAGAAAATATATTGTGAAATAAGTAGTGCGGATAATCGTGTGTATGTCTGATAACAGTGCACTGTTTGATTCACAGCAGGAAGATGAGAAGAAGAATAAGAAGAAACAGTCGCCGGTGGACGACCGGCCCGTAGTGCCTGCGCCAAGTGAAGCCATGCTTAACAGTAAGTGTTCCTACGTTCTTATTCTGAATTCATGTTTTACCAATGTATCATATCACCTACTTTTGAAGTTTCAACAGCGACATGTTCAAGGCAGAACTTTGTAAATAACGACCATTACTCAAAAGTTTGAATATTATTCAAAAGTAAGAGTTTCTATTTTTCAGATGAATTTATTTTTATTTCACAATTTTCTTTCGCTTGTTATGACATTGCGTGAACGATTTGCTATAAAATGTTTTTCCTGTTTCATATTAAAATAAATCACTTTTAGTTTTGAGTGATAGTCAAAAAAAATACATAATATTTATATCTTTAATGGTTTTCATTAGAAGCTCGTCATAACTTGATATTTTAATTGATGTTTACATTTTGTCGCCTCATAGATTGACCTGAAAAAAATGGGTTTGGGCTAATTGTATGATCGATTCATCCACCCACACTTGTTGGCAGTTGGGTGCCAGTGCGTGGCACTAGGTGTTGTTTACCTTTGTGTGGTTTGACATCAATCTGAACAATCGCCACCACTTCCATTAACACATTAATTACATTCGTACATTTTAATTCTTTGTTTAGTCTCTATATATGCAAATTCAAAAATATGCTGTTAGTTTATTCTATACTATTCATACTAATACATATTATGAATACGGAAGTAACTCTGTTTACGTTACGTCTGCTACGTTTTCATGCCTAAACTACTGAACCAATTTTGATGAATTTTGGTACGGAGAATGTTTGAACTTACTCTGCGACTTCGTCGACATACGTGGACGAAATCGCCGGAAAAAGCTAGTTGGTAAATAAGTCTTCAACTGATGCACCGAATATGAAGAATATTTTTCCGTTGTCGGTGAAAGCGATGACTTGGTGAGCATCAAATCTTATCTTGTTGCAAAGCCAAGAGGAAGGATGACGCACAAAACCTATATTTGATTGTCGTACTTACGAGCTTGCTATCTATTGTTTGTTGAAACATTCAATGACTTTATAGAGAGATCTCATCAACAATGAACAGATAAGCTAATCATGACAGTGTTTAATCGCTGTATCATTTGAACACGAACGGTACCCAAGACACAAATCGTCATATTTTATTTATAGTAATCAACGATTAACTAAACTGATTAATGGATATTGAGTGGGCTGGCAGATTTTAATGCGAACGATATATTTCGACAAGGATAGATCACATAAATTAGTACTTAATGGTGTGATTAAAAGAAGCTCAAAATAAAATGTTACACATTGAAATTAATGGAGTTAATATGAATAATTTATTTCTAGAATACAATATTATTCAGTACATAGAATCACATAATGCAGGCGTGCAGTTCACGTGTAGCGAAGTACTTACTGCATGTATGTATAATTGTATCACTTTTCAAATTTCACGTTTTATACTAAGATTTTCAAATCGTACCTGGAACTAGAATATTTTATTCAAGGCTCCGTACATACCGATATGGAAAGGCTATTAATCGTGATGTTTTGTTTCGACTGCTGAGGATGACGATTTCGGTTCGATTTCCAGGTCGGGCAAAGTGAATTTGGGTATTTCCATCAGAAATTTCTCAGCACCAAAGTCTGGATTTGTGCCCGGTTGCTAGCAATAGGCTCGCCTCATGGGAATTCGGTACATAACTGGCGAAATGTGGGTGTACTTATGGGTACACCTCTGCCTAGCCCTTCGGGAATTACAGGCGTGATGTAATGTTATGTTTTTTTTTTTTCAAACTGTTAGTGTCCAAGATTTTCAGTGTCAAATTGTCAAAGATTGTACCAGCTACTTCTTATTTATTTTTAAAACGCGTGGTATCACAGACCCTAATATAAACTGAAACTTTACAACCCGAAATGTTTCTAAAAGTCGAAACTTTCCATTTGTCTATTGCCAATTATAGTTCTGTCTTCGTATGTATGGACGTGTTTGTGTATAGCTTGCGGGTTTTAATGTACGATGTTATTGACAACAATAACATCGTACAAGCTAGTTAGTACTTACAAACTAAATATTATTTGGACTCGTTTTTATAAGTCTTGTTCCAAATAAAAGTGTTGTATCAATAGACCTTGTTACTTCAGCAGAACGAAATAAAACGAAAAAATGGCCGATGTAATTTAAAAAAGATAAAAGATATTTTATTTGTAAAATGTTAGGTGTTGGGTCGGCTATAAAATAATCCTATATGTTTGTTCGAAAAACCGGGGTATGTACCTTACACCAAAACATATTTTAATGCCGTAAGTTACTGGTAGCTGTAAACAAATGGCTTTTATAATAAAAATGTCCTATTAAAAGCTATGAAATGTTTTTGTTACGTATATTTTTTTTGTTCCAAGAGTTTTTAAAGTAAGTCTGAATATAATTTAAGTCGTGGACAGTTTTCCTTTATCTATTAGAACCTCTGTTGAGATTGCTGACGCATTGAATAATTGGCTTAACTAAATCTTCGTCATCGCATTTTTTTAGTCTCGGACCATTACGGAAAATTTTACAATACTAATATGGAATATTAGGAGAACGAAGCATTTAAGGACCTACTTAAATGCAGATATGATATCTGAGTAAGTACTTAGGTACTTAATTTCCCATCACGACCTTTGGCGAGAAGCTTCCTTACGTTTATTTGTACATGTACAAACTGCTATGCTGCCAGTGTATAATTATAACCCATTACGAACATGTTAACATGTAACGCAGTATAACAATACTAAAATATTACAGTTTGTAAACATCAGTTACGTCAACTATACAATACGACGTCTATACAACACCTATTCTTCTTCCCTGAGAGCACTATCAATCAACATGTTATCTGTAAGTAGGTAAATGTCCTACGTAGCGTTATGGTCTATACTTGTGTATTGACTTGCTATCTATTTTCCCTGATAGACTAAAACACTGTTTTAGAACATTTGACCAAGGCTTCGATCAGTAAAGATGCTGTTGCTGTTGATTGGTAGACTAAAATTAAAACTGTTAAATAATCTGTCCTTCTATCTTCTATCTATGTAAATATATATGAATGGCTGAATGTGTTGCTAAGAG
Organism: Hoplodrina ambigua; assembly: GCA_949774945.1. Classification (NCBI taxonomy): domain Eukaryota; kingdom Metazoa; phylum Arthropoda; class Insecta; order Lepidoptera; family Noctuidae; genus Hoplodrina; species Hoplodrina ambigua. Next base: position 8,236,451 of record OX458977.1, on the reverse strand, counting down.
CAAAACTCCAAAAACGGCATGACCGATTTGGCTAATTCGTTTCGTGTTCATAATTTCCCGGAAAAAGTTTTTATGAAAAATTTTGCAGCGTGCGAAGCCAGGGCAGTTCGCTAGTTTGATATAAGATTAATGATGAAACGGGTCAAGCTTCAGAACATTTATAACAACGACTATTTATACTAATTATTTTATAGTTATTATGACTTTGTTCGAACTTACGATCTCTCGCCATATTAAATGTATATAATTATGTATGTACAAGTAGTTAGGTGCTACGGCGTATTACAAAATGTTATTGTTCCACACTTCCTAGTCATCTCTATGTCTGCAGCATTACGATGAGCTGTAGCATCTGCATTACTAGGAACTTTTAAAATAATCAAGCAAATCAAAGAAAATGAGTCGGAGTCACGAAAAAAACTCGTTTCGCAGAACATTGTATAGGTGGGTGATATTTCTGGAACGGTGGCGATACGCCGGGAATAATACAGTGTTTAGAGTTAGCCTGGTCATTATCACCAAACATTCCTTTATAATGTGTATTCTAATTTAACGAGTTGCTAAGCGGTTAGAGAATATTGACTTTTACGATGTTCTTCATTTTTACTTTGTGTGCTTGTACGCCGTAAAGTGAATTGCAGTAAAACAATGTTAAACATTCATTTAAAAGGTTACGAATTATAAAATGAAACGAACATCGCGTGCAAAACGCAGTGAACGAAACACGTCAGGAAGAAAAAATAGTTCAATTTTTATATGAGATTACTTACCTCCACTAAACCGTTCCGTCACCGACCAAGAGCGTCGCGTACAGTGCACGTAGCGTCAACAATTTTATTGTCGGTTGCGACTCTGTTGATACGTTCTAATGAGCATAGCATAGTCCGTGTCATGTTTATTTTTATGCTTGATACGTTCATAGCACGGTCTTGATACTGTGCGGTATTGTTAAAGGTGGTCCTAAAAAGGTTGATTTCACAATCAGGTTTATGCGTAGACATCGTCGTTATGAAGAGACGGAAACATTCCAATGAAGAGTAGTCTGCTAGATGTCTCCGCTAAATATAAGCGTAGAATTCGGAAATTACGTCAGAAGACGACCGCACATTACAAGCCATCAAAAAATTACATAAAAAAGATTAAAGAACGTTCAAGTTTAGACACACACGCGTGTTTCGAGAGTAGCTTTGAAAAAGTTAGTAATATTAGACGGTATCCATTGTATTTTTAGTAAGTAAATAATTAGAATCAAAAACTGCAGATAAAATGAGTATTTGGCCAGAAACAAAGGTTAAAAAGGATCTGAAATAGTAAGGGCACGTTAAGATATATACTGCGACATCTTATATTGTTGTAATAGAAGCTATTTTACAATAACATGGCATAGTTTGATGTGCTGGCGACTTTGCGCAAAGTACCATGATAATCATGCAGAGGTTTATGCGAAAATTGATCATAATCATTTGTAATATTGGGAAGGAGTTATTTCGTTTCTTTTTTGCTGAAATCATACACATCTAATTGTATAATAAAACTATTCTGTTTAAGCCAAGACCAAATAAAAGGCAAAGATCAGATTCTATACTGAAAACCAACACAAAATACTTTTTCGTCAAATTCAGGGAGGTAACTTACCTATTGCTGTGAGTGATTCTTAACACGAATCAGTAATAACATAATAGTTTCTTTTAAGTAGGTGATTTTCGTTCGAACTAGCCATCTTGCCGCTAAGTTTAGGCTAGGCGGGGCGATAAACCCGCACGCACACTGTTATATACCTAGTCGCGCGACACTGCCATCCTTATACATAACAGGGCGATTCTGTTCTTTGAAAGGTGTATTCTGAAACTATGTCCAACATGAACAACTAAAAAAACAAGTAGGTATTTATTAATTGTATTGATCAGGTGTTGTAATTTTATCTAATTTTTTATGGCTTTTATGACATCCTCCTGAAATTTGACGAGGGCGCAAAACTGCACCTTGTATGACAATGCGTCAAGCGCTCGTAAAGTGCTGTGATTGGTTGTTGATTCTTCTGTTAGCCAATCAAAGCATTCGCATATACATATTTTCACCAAAACATGTTTTTTAGCCAAGTTACCAGGAGCTGTAAACAGAAGGCTTAATTATCCTTTCTAAACCGGCCAAGCGCACACATCTCTTGTGTGAGGATCCCTTTTCAGATTTAACTTTATTTTATTTATATTAATTGTTTTTATAGCAGCAATAGAATAAAATATTGCGAAAATTTCAACTCTCTACCTATTACGGTTCATGAAATACAGCTCGGTGACAGACGGGCGGACAGCGGAGGCTTAGTACTAGGTTCCGGTGGCACCCTTCGCGTGCGGAATTCTAAAAACTATTAATTCTTTTTTCTTTTATGAGTTTTAATCGTCCTTAACTCTCTATATGCCCGTCTGTTGATGTTTTCTTTTCCAAAGTCTTATATAGATAGCAATGGCTCAAAATAATTTAGTGCTGAGATAAACAGGTACACGCCACAATGTCTAATCTTTTGTCAATATTGCCGGGTATGTATATGACGAGACGAGACGGCAACTTTAGTGAAAACATGTTGTAGATAGCGGTAGCGCACGTCTAGATAAAAGTGGTGATACACGTAAGATGTGCCCAAACTACGAGGGAACAAGATTATCGAACCTGTGAACTATCTATCAATTTTAATAATATTGTAACTGTGATGGCTCTGAATAGGGGTAATGATTTCTGTAAGTACCTATTGAGTTTTATCTCGATTCTTATTACGTGGTGTTTCTTGATATTATTTGATAAATAACACATGTTTACCTATTTCTACTCTTGTTTTGTCTTTGGTCGACACAAACACGTATTTGTGTAGGTATACATATGTGTCGTAGAATCACGTAGTTAAGGTACTTTAGGTACCTGTAACTTTTTTATGTGCCATGTTTTCCGCCAGTCAAAATGTTAGGTTTTTATTTTCGCAATCTCTCTGAAAATTCTGAATTAATCTCAAACGTTGTCTGCGAGAAGAATCATAACTATGGAGAAACATAATTTCAGGCGCATATTAGATAGCTTTGGTTGCGTTTCGTTGCGATTTTCTTATGTTCGCCGCTTAACATTGTTTACGCTGCTTTACTTAATGGTGTTCGAAACCTTGACTTTTTACTTGACTTGATTTTACATAGCCATGTTTACATAGATTCAAGCATAGCTGCTACGTCGTAGCATTATTTTGTACCTACTAACATTGGAAGGTATATTACTACGTCGTAGCATTATTTTGTACCTACATTGGAAGGAATATTACTACGCCGTAGCAATATTTTGTCCCTTAACATGAAAGAGAATCTTGCTACGCCGTAGCATTATTTTTGTAACTTGATATGAAAACATTTCTTATTATACGGCGTAGTATCTTTTGTTCATTCATCGATCGCATCACATTACTGTAAAGTTTGCAGTACTTATTTTGTTTTCAATCGACAAAGTTTAAAGAGTACACTAATGCAAAGGCTTTCATTATAAACTTTGAAGTCTGTTGTTGTATATATTTTCCCATGTTTTCTAATTTCCAGTTATTGCGTTCAATACATCCGAAAATAGTCGACCCAACACGGAGCAAACAAAAAGGGGTTGTCACATAATAGCTAGGTAGCTTAGAGTTATATAATTTAAAAAAGGGTGTACGTTTTATCCGGATCCGTTACGAAACACTTACATCATTGGAGATATTTGTCGCCCTACTTACGTGTTTGTGCTTTTGAGCTATATTTTGAAAACTTTGATGGTTTTTAGTTTTGTAAAATACTCGTATTTGTGTCCCATAGGTCATAGGTCATTGTAAGAAATTGGTGTGCTTTCTCGTGTCTTACAATCGCGAGAGAAACTTCACCCCATGCTTACAAGTGCCATCACTGACCTGCATAGAGCACAGGGCTTTAACTATGGACACGTTTGTTTCAGATCTGCGCACGGCGTTCGGTCTGTTAGACCGCGACAGTGACGGGCACGTGACGCCGGCTGAGCTGCAGTTCATGTTACGGAACCTCGGCATCACTGTCAGCGACGACCTCATCGCTGAGCTCATCAAAGACGCCAGTAAAACTGGTCAGTACCCCACATCAGTTATCATAATCATAATTATTCTTTTATCTTAACATCATAGTACAGGGACTGGTTGATAAAATGCTCAATCTTAAATAGAGAAAGGTATCTGAGGTAGGTTAGATTGGCTCTGTTAGATAGGAAATGTTACTTTACAAACTTTGAGACCAAGAATAAATACCTATATTACAATAAAATAGCAATTATCTAGGTAAAAAATATGAGTAAATTGAAATGTGTGTTAGTCTACTATTAAATAAACTTGACAAACGGGAACGTAAATGGTAATTAAAGTTTAGTTAGGAGATTTAAAACTTGTTTTCGTAACTAGAGGGTTTCCCAGTAAAAAAAAAAATCTCAATAATTAGAAGAACCTGTAACTTTCAGCTACGTTAAGCGTCTTTGTACACCCGTTATATCCAGTACATCCTTGACAGTAAACCCTGTAAATCTACCAAGGCAGAAGCTATTTAACCAGCAGTGCAAGAGTACAGCAGTAATCAATCTTCTACAATGCTGGCATTGTCAAGGCACACAGCGTTTGTTTCTATTCTAATGTGCTATTCCGTTGGCTAGCCAACGCACCTTACGTCATGAAAATTACCTCCCACGCTCAGCTCGCATGCAAGAAGTCCATCAAAGTTGGTAATGGAGCGATCGCGATGGGCGTACATCGCTGCCGTTTGTTCGCAAATGACACGGCACCCACCGCGGCCTGTCGAACCTAACAGACAGGGTCATCATTATGTATTTTAGCAAATCACTGTATTATTTCGTCGATGAAATATTTATGTCAATAGTTACGAAGATTTCATCGGCAGTAAACTCCATACATAATGGTAGTCATTTTTTGAGAAATTCTTGAATTATTATAAAATTAGGGTAAATAATAATAATAAAATATTTAATTGTGAAAAACATCGTATACAATGGTGTTAATACCAATTTGTATAACATAATCATGTTTGACTAGGATAAAACATAGCATGCAAAATTTAAAGGTTGGTGAAGAAGGCAAAATTCACCAAAATTTTTTAAACATCAAAATGTTTTTAGCTAAAAATTTTATGAAAATAATAAGAAAAATTTACTAACCACAAGTCTAGATATTAGTGCCCTTATTCCATCTACCGAATGTTATTGAGTTTATTACTTGTTGACAAAATTATGACTACATCAGTAGGTAGATATTCTTTATTTTAATTTTTTTTTCTTAAAGGAAAATATACTGTCGCTTGAAAGCTGAAGGCCTTTACTATAACGACGAACAAAATTGTTACCAACATGTTGTTTTCTTTAACAAGTTGATTTGACTCTATACGCTTAAATAAATATTTATGAACGATCGTCGTATTTTATGACTCAATATCGTTGGGGAGGCACGCACGCGCACGCATCGTACATATGTTGAGGTTACGGAGGCTTTCATATGAAAATTCGAGACGATAATGTCATTTATCTAGGCGCAATTTCCTTCGCTTAACCTTGTCATGAATTTATGACGGAGTAGAAATTACTTACAGCTTCAGAAGTATCAAAAGAATATTGTAAAAGCGTAGGGTAGGTATCTATGTAGTTTTAGTAGGTAAATAAAACCTTTTATACATTCTCATTAGTGGAGAAGACACTGTATTCAAACAAGTCGTAAAATTTCCACATCTAAGTGCATGGAACTAAATTAACCACTTATACTAAAATTATATCAAACAGTTTTTACTTTGAATTTCTGCCAACATACCTATAGCACACGTTTTTTGACATACAATAAACTTGCTAAGATACTGCACCGTTTTATGTCAGCTAATGTTCTGTGACTACAAATTGCTACTTGCAAAGTGTACAGAGTACAGCAGACGGTTTAAATTAAAACCTGTTTACATTACGTTGATATATCGCGTCATATTCAGTAATTGCCAAAAGAATGTTAGCGTAGAAATATTCAGGGCTGTGGAAACTTTCGGTATCTATTTTATTTGCCTCATTAGAATACTTTCCGTGAGCCAGTAAATTTTATGGTACAGCATGAATAAACAAAACCTGATTAAATCGATGAGGCAGTTAATTTAGAGGGTTATTGTAAAATGGCGTGCGCGCGTAAGGCGGGCGGCTTCCGGCGCGCGCGACCCTCACCCTGCCGGCACTTACGTTACCTGCGCTTTTCCAAGTCGTCGTGACGTAATTGATAAAGTTCTACTTGATCACTCACCACTGGAGTGCCTAATTGGCTATATAACTTGCTTCATTACTTTGCGTGCCCTCAGATATCTCAGTAACTTTTAGTATTGCAGACTTGCGTCGTAAGCTAAGTGATTGACGGTTTTATGGTGGCTAACAAAACTTATAAATAAAACATGTTTTGGCTTTATTGCTACTAAAGACCGCAATATTCACTCAATATTTATTTTCTTGGTGTGTACTACGGTACACAAACACCTTGCCAAATGTATTAACTAAGTAAACATATTTTATACGATAGTGTAATAATGTTTTTACCAAGAATCTGTTTTTGTCGTAGTCTCGCTGTATAATTTGGGAAGTCCGACATTATTTCCTGAGATTGACGATTTCGTTATCAGTTATGCAAAGATAAGAATAGAAACACGTAAAACATATTAAATAAAATCGAGGCAGTTCAGGGCTTCAGCGCCGCTATCGCGGGAGCGGAGCGGGGCAGCCCGCGCCACACCCGCTCTATCTACCATCGCACCCTGATAATCTCTTGATCCAATCAGATTGTATCCAAGCCTCCACGAGGTTAACATGCCTAACTTGATAGAAAACTTATCCATTTATGCTATAATTATGTCACATCCAGAGTGTGATTTATATCATTACAGTCAAGATAACTGTATGAAGATTCAAGTCATGAGTATGAGCTAAGAAGATAATCCTTACCTCTTTAAACGAAACAAGATATACCTGCTTGGAATAAAAGGTTTTGTCGGGTGAAATTCTAGACAATAAAGGTGCAGCGCAGCCACAGGTGGTAAATTCCCTCGTTCTTGTCTACGTAAGCCTCGCTGCCTTCAAAAGTGCTTGCACATCTGGCACGCTTTGTATAAATTTAAATAAATTACCTACAGTTAATACAAGTTGTAATTTTCTAAACGGACCCCGAATTAAATACAGTATATTTTAGCACGATGAACAGTAATCTTAGTAAGCAACATAAAAATATATAACAAACGTAAGACTGCCTACAATAATAAAAGTTTATGAATGACGAGGTCTGACATTATGGCTAAACATTGATAATGACTGTTATAATTAACTGGAGCTAATGCTGTAGGCAGAGGGTGAACTGCTGACGTCATGACTTTAACGACTTCTGCTGCCACCGCGATAATTAAGATTTAACGACGAAAAGCCCTTTTGTTAATTGTCACATAACATTTTGTTACATATTATTTGGGTACGATTTAATATTATTTTAATAATATGCTGGTGGCATATTAGGTACGTTTACTTTCTCGTAAATCTTTATCTGCGACCCCAAAAAGGTTTTTGTAGGGAGGTCACATTATTCTGGTAGGTATGTCGAAAAACATTACGAAAAAGAAAGTCGTTAAAACGTGTAACTGTTTATGTTTAGTAGGGCTTTACAGAGGGGTAACACGGCACGCTTTTTGTTTCCTACTTCTTACGTAATATTTTTATGTAAAATTTTATAACAGTGTTTTGCAACACGTTATAAAATAAGGGTGTTGTTTCTGCTCGAAAGTCACGTGTAAAAGTTGAGAAGCTGTTTCTTCTAAGTCTATAAACCAACCGGGCGCGCGGCGCGTTGTATTGGAGTACAGTTTAAAAGAAATTGCAAACTTTTCCGCAAGCTTGTTTAATTAAATCGCACTCTCCAGTCCCGACCCTTTATCGCTGCGGTAATATATATATAATGTGGTGACCGACTATATAAATTTAATGGGGATGTAGTAGGTATGCTCAATTTTATCATTAGGTACCTAAACTTTCATTTGTAAGACATATGGGAATATTGGCACCTGTCCTTTAAGAATGGCGGGCAGTTTTCGGTTTACTAGATAAAAACACCAGCCTATTTTAGTCCCACTGGAAAGCAAAGGACTCTTTTCAAACTGAGAAGCCAAGAGCAGTGATCGCCACTCTCGCTCAAGGCGCATTCGCTGACGCGCCATCCAAGTTTCCTCATTATGTTTACCTTCACTGATGTCAGAGATGTCCAAAATAAACTTAACCACTGAGCCAGCACGACATACAGACTGTAAGTGTAAACACCGTTGTCACAACCATAGGTACTTGATTTAAATATAAAATGTTTATCTGAATCTAAAAATAAATAAATCAAGTTTTCTTTTAAAACTTAAAAAACATCTGTTCGACACCGTTCGTAAATTCATGGATACTATGCGCCCGAGTTACGTAATCACCGCAAAAGGAGTTGACCTGCTGCACTGGCCGTCCGTTATAACTACCTACATAAGTTTTAACTAATTACATCATTGTAATAGGGTGAAATAATTTTGAGGAAAAATGGAGATTTTACTTAAAAAAAAAAAGTTTTTTTTTCATTGAATTTACGTTCTATTAGTGAAACCAAACCACTGGTTTCAAGGATAACGGTGTTTACACTAACACTCTGTATTAGAAGATACATTTGAAATATTTTGAAATATAGATATACCTATTTGTTATATATTTTTAAATACTATAAACCCCTAAGTACAGTACATACAGTACAATAAAGTTCAGTTATTCACCAAACATGTTTAGGGTAAGGTGAAGGTCTGCGACACCTCAATCCGCGAGTCCGCATATACGATTTCTCCTTTAGCCACAGTTCTTAGACATGACAGAAAGATAGTCATAACTAAGGCATACCTTAGTATTACGTTCAAAATAATTTTCCTGAAACGGGTGCTTGTCACGCACTTGCTAATTCTCTTACTCTTGGTTGAAGATTGACTGCCTCGTTGGTCTAGTGGTCGCAAAGCGCGACTGCTGAGCATGAGGTCTTGGGTTCGATTCCCAGGTCAGGCAAAGTGTTATTGGGTTTTTCCATCAGGAATTTCTCAGTAGCAGCTTCGGAGTCTGGATTTGTGCCCGGTTGATGGCAATAGGCTCGCCCCCTATTACATGGGACGTAAACATAACTGGCGAAATGTGGGCGTACTAATGGGTAAACCTCTGCCTAACCCTTCGGGGATTACAGGCGTGATGTTATGTTTATGGTTGAAGATTGTGACTACTATTCAGGTTTAGGTTTATCGGATCTTGAACCTAGTAGCGCTATTTTATAAGAAATAGCAGCAATAAGGTGTCACCAAAATCCTATATTAAACGTGATTGGATTCACTTCAAGCAAAATAAAACTTATGTGGCTTCTAGGGGGTAGACTTACGTGGTGAATGTCTATTCATCAAATTAATATGTTACAGTTATTATTTTGTTTACATGGCAGGTAACGGTCTAATAGACGAGAATGACTTCATGCAGTGGGTGACGAAAATACAAGCAATACAAGGAATGGACGTAGCGGCAATCGGCGGCGACTCTGAAGAGGAGATCACAAGAGATCTACTCGCAGCATTTAAGTGAGTAACTTTTTTCTTTTAAATATTAATAATAATATCAGCCTATTATTGTCCCACTACAGAGCAAAGGCCTCTTCTCATACAGAAGAGGCAGGAGCAACGATCACCACGCTTGCTCAATGCGGGTTCGCGATTTGAGACTTATATTAATTACAAGTCCAGTTTTCCTTCGCCGATGTCAGTGGTAACCAAGTTAAAATTGGAAAGTACATGCATATGAATAAATACTGTGTAGAGTAGGTATCAAAAGCGATGAAAGGCATTACGGAACAGATTGCCCTCTTTGACATTTCTGTACCTACTCATGCAATCGCATAGCAGTAAAAACGTGATCCGGTTCAAGGGTATTTCGTTCTTTCTGGAATCTACTCACGTAGGTACCTATTTTTTATTTCTCTAAAAAACAAAGTTGTTTATTTTATTATGACTTCTTGAACCAGTTCACCGACGCTTTAATGTAAAACGAACTTCTGTCAGCTTCTGAGAATTTCCTGATGGAAAAACACAATAACTCTTTATCTGAATCATGACGCTTTCGATCGAAAAGACAAAATAAGTAGAATTTGAAATCAGTAAATAGTTAGTCAATTGAGTTGGCAAATAAGTGACGTCACAGGTCCCTATACAAAATCAAAGGAGAAATCGCTTTTTAACAGCTCATAAAAAGTTGTGTATTGATTAGTACTATATGTATACTTGTACACCCAATGCCTTATCTATATTTATAAAAATGAATCCCTACTTCCCTTGGTCACGGCATCACGCGTAACGGCTAGACCAATTTCATTAATTCATTTTTTTTGTGTGTTTGTTATTATAAGGAGAAGGTTAAAGAAATAAATGTCAAACTATATGTTTCCACGTTTATTGTACTCCAGGGTGTTCGACCGCGACGACAACGGGTACATAACGCGGGACGAGCTCCGGTCGGCCCTCGAGATGATCGGCGAGCCGGTGACCGACGCGCAGCTGAATCAAGTGCTGGCGCTTGGAGACATCGACCACGACGGCAGGATCGACTATGAAGGTAGGTACTAGGCAGGGACTGATCTTTCTGCAGACATGATCATCGTTGTCACGATTGGTCTCGTGGTTGCAAATTGCAAGCACCACTGGTAAGTGTCGGGTCCGGGTTCGGTTCTAGTCGAGCAAACCGTTATATTGGATTTTTCAATTAGGAATTCATCAATAGTTGCTGACAAATGACGGTAATTGTTGATACCATATAATTACGGCGCCGATTGCGTCCAACTTTCATAAGTTTCGTCACTCGTCGACATGTAGACAACAATGTACAATGTTAAACCTAAATTCTGATGTTAATACTCGTAGGAATAGTTTGGCTTAGATTAACAGCTGTCATTTTATAATTTCAGAGTTTGTGAAGATGCTGTTGTAACGTGTACCTCGCTGAACAAGACCTCACTAGATATAATGGTAGTGTTAAGGACGTGTGGTCGGCGCCGAGTGGTTCTGATCGGATCGCGAGAGTCGGATGTAGCACCTACGCGACGGTAGGAGGAATCTACTACCAAGTATTACCACCTCTAGGACATAGCTACATGTTCGCAGGTGGAGTTGAAGTACCCAGCAGTCGACAACTGTTGAAATTGTTGTACATAGGAGTAATTTTGTAATTAATAAAAATAACAAATATCTAATGTAGTTACTAATTTAGGATCAAAGTTACGTGTAATTAAATATTTATATATCAAATGATTATATATTTTGCATACGTAATATTATGTTTGTCGGATATGAATAATTAAACTATGGCCTAACTAAACTCGATCAGTTATTTTGTTATAAAAGACATAACAATAATTTATAGCAGTTAATAACATGAATAAATTGTCAGTACAAATATTTCTATGTATCTTACTACTTATTCTATTAAAATTATAAAAATTCCTATTTGTAAAAACATATACAGCTACCTACCAACTATAATATATTTATCTATGCCCATCTACCCTTAGCATTAAGACCTTAGCAAATTAGCACATTAGGTACTTACCTACGTCGTTTTTTGTTTACATAAAAAAGAATTGTTGTTCTTCGATTCTATCAAGGAACTATATATATTAACTAATTATTGAAAGTTATTAGTAATTGCAACAATACCTACATTCTTACTTTTTTACAGATCTGTCAGAAAACGTAGTCCTTCGTTTATGCTACACGACCACAACGTTTTGTTGCAATGAAGAAAAGTCATGACGCTTAAGGAACCCTATTTTCTAATAGGCTTCCATCGTGCGAAGCACGGTGATTTGCGATACCGCTTCGAAGTTAGAGAATGGTTGTTTTTTTTATGAAGCTGAGGATGTTTTGTTTCATTAGGCAACATTTCAGATTTTTCTGTAGCTACTCTTGATAAAATTACAGCAACAGTACTTATGTAATGGGGTTATTCTGTGGCGCGGCGTTATTATAAAACATTTATGTACTTACGATTTCCGAACCGCAAGTTTAATAATTGTAATGTTATGTTAGATTTTGGATACAAAATTGTCTACTTACAATAATTTAATAATAATAAAATAATGTTGTAATTTTATGGTTGTGAATGATAAGTTACACCGGAAATTGTTATAAGTAATATGAATTAAAGTATGGTATGAGTACCTATGTATTTATTTTTGAAACAGGCATAACGGAGACTTCTGGACACCTTCTGGCGGGTCGAGAAAAAAGGTGAATAGTGAGATACCATGGTGGCGTACCAGTCGCGCTACCGTGGTGCTTATAGAGCTATCAAGCGAGAAACGCCAGAAATGACAATAACAGGGTTGTCAGCTTCAAAATGGACTGCCTCGATGGTCTAGTGGTCGCAAAGCGCGAATTCTGACCATGAGGTCTGCAACGAGGCAGTACATACCTACTTAAATACCAGTCTATTAATGTCCCGCTGCAGGATAAAGGCCTCTTGTCATACAGAGAAGGCATGGGCATTGATCATCACGCTTACTCAAGGCGGATATCGATTTCAGACTTAATTTGTAAGTCCAGGTTTCCTAACGATGATATTTTTTCTTCACCGATGTCAGTGATGTCAAAGATAAACTTTAGAAAGTACGAAGTTTACGACTAGGAAGTTTATAAACTTCCTAGTAAATTGATAAACTTACGGATCTTGTTATTTTCCGGTGACATATATATAAGTATGAATTGAAAAGTCACCCCGGAACCCACAACCTCATGCATGAGAGGCAGGCGTTTTAACCACTGGGCCACTTAAATGTCTACTAAAATACATTTATCCATGTAACACAATATATCTTTATGTACCTAAAAATAACGTACGTAAGTAGGATAATACCTAAGCCTTGTAGGTAAGGGTATAATGATGTGAAATGAAAGTGATTTCTAAATATTGAACTAGTTATTTATTAACTTGAAATTTAATCATTCAGTTTTTGTGCACATTCAATTCAATTCAATCTACGCCGGCGTAGAACTTCCCAAGAAAGTCGCACGGCGGACATTCTATGCTGGGACGCCAGTGTCTCATGACATGGCCCTTCTGCTGCCAGTTATTGACTAATTCTTTAAGCTCCATGTAACCCTGTAAACGTAAACGTTTAACTTATTTAGTCCAATCTGACAATCTGTTCATAGCGGCAGATAGGTACACACCTAGGCGTGTATCTGCAGGATATGATACTTTCCATGTCACCTGCAAAAGGCTCGAAATAGAAAGTTCTTCTCCTGAACAAGGCGTATTTTCGAGAAGTTTTCAAGGTGACATCTTGCTGGCTACCTACTGGGACTGCTTCGTTGGCTCAGTTGACACTTACGGAACATGAAGTCCCTGATTCGAATATGTAGAGCCACTGGCTATAACGACTACCCGCATAGTGATCGTTGAGTCCACATACCACAAGTCGATAACTTCGGCCAAGTCAAGTTACTTGATTTATAGTTTTACATCACGCCTGTAGGATTACAGGCGGATTCGGGGATCCGAAGGGTAGTAAGTCCCATGTAATAGGAGAAGAACCTAATGCCATCAACCGGGTGCAAATCCAGACTTCAAGGCTGCTACTGCGAAATTCCTGATAGAAAAACCCAATATCCAAAACCTGCTGAGGTGGTTATTCGGTTTTCGGTCGCGTCGAATGGGTCGCGTTTTGCGATCACAAGACCAACGAGGCAGTCTATACCCACAGTAGTACTGTAGGTACCTAATATTATTAATAATGATATATTGAATTAATGATAATAATTCTATACTAATAACAATAGTGAAATATGTAGATATTTCACTATTGTTATTATGACAGTTACCTTGATCACCAACAAATCGATAATTCGAACATCCGTGATACAGGCATTTCTATAAAAGTACTCCCTCAACTTCCATCGATAGTCTTCTTCATTTTTCGGAACATCAAAGTGTGCTGTTAAATGTGATTGTATCATTGTAAAGCTATGGTTATTAAGAGTCCTTTATGGGGTTTTAGGGGCCAGCAGTGTAGGTATTACTTTTAGACCATCACCATGGAAATCCGATTCATGACATTTTGCATATGGACTTTTAACTCTAAGTACCTACACCTATTATCCCAGTCGTGGACAAAAGCTTAACCCGGTCCATTATCTCGGTTTTGCACTATTGCTCAACATTTCCTGAAGTTGTCTAAGGCGAATGGCGAGTGCCAGGAGTTGCCGCGAGCTCGTCTATGTTAGGGTACCATCGAACTTGAACCATATGCTGATGTGCTAATTACTAACGAAACTTACCTAACTCCGGAATGTATCTAAAGAAAGCCCTATACAATCCAAGGGCCCGCGTACGAGCATCAGCGAAATCCTTTGACATCAAAGGCCTCACAACTCTAGTTGCTGATTGGTGTGAACACATTTTGCCGATCGAGAATTTTGAAGCCTAGTCAAGTTAAAGTTTTAGGTTAGGTTTTCCAAACATAAAAACTTGTCAACTTTCAAAAATAATACTGACATATTACGAATATGAAAAAAACAACCATTGTATCCAGAAAAAAAATTGGTCCAATCCATAGACTTAAATCACAACCCCCCTTTGTGGGTTGTGTTTGTGTATGGTTCAAGCTCGATGAAAAATCATTTTAATAACCAGATGTGAAATTATTGATTGCTTAGTTACTTTTGTGGTTGTAAGAGCATAAGGTTGTGAGTTAGATTTTTGGGATTATTGGGTTTTCTTATGCTGTCCTTTCTCTATTTTTACCAGGGTTGGAAAATATACCATCATTTGTTGTGCCCTCACCAAAGATTCACCGTATAAAGGTACTGGAAACTACTATAAACAATTTAAAATTATGTTTGAAAGAAGAGAGGAAGCTTAAAACAAACTAAAAGTATCAAAACAACTTGGTCCAACTTAGCGGTCAACTTGATAATATGCTTCAGGTTCCAGGGATATTACCAAAATCAGAGTCTGGTAGGACTAAAGTAAGTAACACTACTGCTGAGTGCTCAGTAAGTTTTATGGTATACTTGACTAGTGAAGTCAAGTAGAAAATAGTGAGTCAATAAAAAGACAAATCAATAGTTTAACCAATACAATTAGTTTAAACTACAATAATTTATATTCTGAATCCTCTATTTTGTAACATATTGTTATAACTTAGTGTATGGTAAGACTATTTACATATTCTCAAGTTGAAATTGTTTATTCATTTCCATTAAAGAATTTTGAAAGGAAATCTTTGGGTTTTGGTTCCTCAGTGGGCTTGAAGTAGGTCATAATATGTCCCTTTTGTTTCCACATGTTCACCGTTTCCTTGAGCTCCATTTGACCCTGGAAATTAAAAAGTAGGTAGATGTTAATCAAAACATTCTAAATATATTTCTAGAGCAGGACCAGTCATTGTCATTTTTATGTAGGGTGAGGCAAGTAGGGCACAAGCCCCGGGCATCTATCGAAATAGGGCGCAAACATCACCAATTTAAAAATTAAATAACCAAATATACTACAGCATTCCTTTGGTTTATTTTTATTGGACATGGATTTCATCACATTATCATGTTGGGCAATGTTGAAAAATGGGCCCAGGGTTTAAACAGAAATAACCATGCTCCTTTATAATTATTTATTTAGTATATCTGTATTTAATATTAAAATAATATACAAAGGTGGCAACTAGTGTGATGAGTGCCCTGGGAGGCAATTTCTCTTGGTATGCCCCTGGATTTCATTCAGTTCATGTGATGATGATGATGATTAATTCAGATTATTTTCTTTGACATCATTAAAAATACTTGTTACATTATACTACATTGTTATAGAACAGATGGGCAGAGAAGTTCCCCTTATTTGTGCAACACAATTTATAACTTTTCAATATTCATAATGAAAACTAAAATATTACCTTGATAACTAGCAGATCAATGACCCTTATGTCAGTCACATCTTTGTTTCTTAGGAACATTTCCTTCAACTTAGCGCGGCATGCATCTTCTGTCTTTGGAATATCATAGTCCATCACTGAAATGGAATATACAATTTTATTTACTAAAGAATTTACTGGTTTTAGCTCAAGATATAGATGATTGGAAAGCAGTAAGGGAGGCCTTTGGCCTGCAACGGGGAAATCAAAAGCAAGAAATAAATGAAATAAAATAAACAAATAAATTCGTAACTATAACCCTTATGTGCTGTGTATGTATTTAAATTACAGCAAATCATTTTATACTATAGGTTCTTATATCTTAGCAGCAATTCCACCATTTCTCCTTGTAGTTTTAACAGGATACTCCACAGCCTGCATAAAACAGGTTAAAGTAGCATTGATGACATAACAGGTTACTTACCCAAGTATGGGATTTGCCGATACCAGGCTTTGTACAGGTTCAATACTCTCATTTTTGCCTCCCCATGATTTAAGGAAAGTACTGGCCTTACGGTCTTTGTGCCCACTTGTATGGCTTGTCTCGACATTTTTTCGGACTCAAATTCGACAGGAATTAGGTACTCGCGTCGTAATTTCGTAATATTTTGATTTTGATAGTGACTGTTGACACTTGACAGATTAATGCGACACTGACAGTTATATGACAAAATGACAATTCCGATTCATAGCTATTGTCCTATTGTAGACTACATTGACGTATATAATAAAAAGATAACATAAGATGATATTGCTAGGTACGAAAAAATGTACACAAAATTGGGAGGCTATTCGCCATCGGAGGCCATTGGGTGCTGTTTCTTTTAAGAGGTGAAGATAATAATACATACAGTCAGGTTGCCCGTGTTGCTTTATGTAATATATAATACGGGTTCCCAACGTGAAATCGAGTGAAACATCATTTCTCGAACGGCCATGTAATCGTGGATTCGTCTATTTATGAATATAATAGTATTAAAGATTTTTATTTGAGTACAACAATACATGAACCTTCGCGCTGCCGATGATTCGAGCTTATAGTTTTTACGAGAAATTTTGATGTATTGAGGTAGGTAGTGAACTGTCGCGTTCAAAATTCTTCGAGAGTATGTACCTAATATCTAGCTAACGTTTTCGAACAAGTGTTATTCAATCTTACGTCATTCGATTTCACGCAGGGAACCCAGTGGTCATGGGTTACTTGAAAATAAATAAAAGAACATTTTTTAATCGTAATATATTTACTTATTCCATTTTTTAGACTGGTTTTTTATACAATTATCTTATAACAGTACCTAATTTGATTGGTACCTTAACCAAAATACATAGTTACAAATGTTACAATTTTATTTATTACAAAACCTTACGCCAAAAACATCACAAACTCGATCCACATGACGAAAAAAATATACTCATTCAACATGAATTTATATAATTAAACAATACATATTACAGTATAATTAAATTCTTTCCAGGACTAGACGCACAAATCTCAATAAATTATAAAATAATTTTGGAATTTGTCGTAATAGGTGTCATTAATCCGAAATACGTAATTGACGAAGTTTGATGCCACAGATCCGCAGACAGATTACAGACTACTTCATTATTAGTCTGTCAGTACTGCTAGTACTACTACTACTATTTAAGTGTTGCGACAGACATTGCGTGGCATGCGAAGCGAATGGTTTGCCACGTTACCAGTCTATAAAGATAAGGTGATTAGGTACCCCAAAGTAAGCATCCGTTGATATTGCGAATTTTATTGAATAAGGCCCAGCGGCACGGCATGTCAAGGGATTTTTACGTGACAAAGAATAATTTACCTTATTATTATGATATTACAGTCGGCATTTTTAAATGGCACATGTAAGACCACCCACCACTACCCAACTTCGTTCATGCTCAGGAACACTTGCCATTCGGGCGGGATCTGCAGTAGCCTACTTATATGTAAAGCGTTTAATCGACTGCGCAGTGCATACCCAAGTAGGCCACTGCAAACACAGCCTTGCAAAATGGGATCCCTCTGACACCCAGTGCGAAAGCGGTACCTATTCCAGGCGACACGCGACGGCCTAAGTATTTGTTAGAATGTGTCCCTACACCTGAACCTTAGAGGACCTTAAAAACGTTATAAACGACCCTATGGTCCCTCCCTGTGGCGTTTTAAGTGGCAAACCGTTCGCAACGCATGTGTCGAAACTATGAGTACCTCCGTTTGCTGAAACCAAGATGAAAATTAACTAAAAACTTTGCTACATACACTGAGATCAAAACTGGCGATTTGAGGAGCCAATGTTATGATTATGTTCTACTGTATGATGCGTTTGAGATCGTTCGTACACTATTAGCCGTTCTAATTTGGCTAATTTCCCAAAGGACACGTTTTAGCCCCATATTTCGGAGTTCGCTCTGAGCTGTAGGGGTTAATCCAGTAGGTATCTTTCAATCGCCCTGGCATATAAGTAAAGAATATGTCTCTGAAAAAGAAAAAGATTAGATTAACTTTTACGTAGGTATAGGTACCTATAGGTCATTTAGATACATACTAAAGGCTTTCGCAAAGCTATAGGGACCTAGCTATTCAAGTTAAAGTTTTACAAATCATGTGTAAAGTAAATATCATAACAACAAGATAAAATTTACTTTTGATAGGTAGGTAGTTCCTTTTACTTACAAGAACGGTTTATAAGGGTAGTAGTCATATTTAGTCGTAGACCACCAAAGGCGTGTTTGTTCCACCTGCTTCAGTCTATTTCTCATTACAAAGTCTTCCAACAAAACATGAAACTGAAAAATCAAACAAATACCTTTTTGTTTTATTTAGTACTATAGTAGGTAGTAACATAACAGTTAGAAAAAGATGGTATATTTATGTACTACTTCTTCTGTGGTAAAAAATGTGAAGAGAGGTAAATAGCGAGTGCAGCAAATGTCGAGCAGCGTGCAGTACAGCACATAGTAACAACAATATACCTAACAAATAGTAAAATTACGAAGGTAATATACCTAACAAATAGTAAACTTACGCAGGTAACCCTTAAATAGCCAAGCCAAATTGCTAGCCTTTTATAGGGTAGATAGTTGCTTTTATATCATCAAAGGGTAGATGACATCACCAATCATTTGACGGACTTATTATGTCCAGGAATTGTTGGTTTATGGTGGCTTTAGATTATTTTTGTAAACTAGTTATACTTACCTACTTACTTGTATACCTATGAAGCTGAAAAAAATGACTTTGAATCTAATAATTTAACAAGCACGGATCGATTGATCAAAGGTCTACGTCCCGGTGCCCACCGGGACGTAGACCCGGTCACATAGGTAGGGTACCTACCCTACCTATGTGATTGGACACTCCCAGACTACCTACCTTACGAGAAGCAAAACAGCATTTTGAGCAAACAATTCTATTACCAGTTTCTGTATTAATTTTCGATGTGACCATTTCATATTTTCCAACTGCTTTAAAGTGAACGGTATTTTGTATGCGCGGGCTCTGAAGTCCATGTGCTTTAAGTCGAGCCATCGCCGCTGCGAATCTAGCATCATCATTTCTGTTGAAAAACAAAACAAAATTCTTGGAAAAAGTTTGTCGGAAACAAACGAGAGAGTTACAGGAAACTGACTCGATGCCAGTTTACCTAGTTAAGGCATTAAGATATATTGGGTTTATTTCTGCTAAAACGAAGCAACATTATGAACACATCATCATTTCTAAATTTTTTGAAGAAGTTATTCTTAATGTTTTTTTTTTTAAGTTTTTAAAGTTAACTCTGTTTCAAATCAAATCAAATCGTTTATTGCAAGCCATGATGTACACATATAGGTGGTAAAATAAAAATAGAAACAATTATGGACCCTGTCGGGCACAGCAAATACGTCAAATACTTTTACGTCAGTAAATAGGAAGTTTTACGTTACGTTTTCGATTTGGTCGAAGACGGTCAGATTGTGGACTTCTACATTTTTGGACAAAATTATCTATAAGCAAGAAATGAAGTAACTAACTGTGTTGCTTTGGATTCAGTTTTCCCTTTACTCGGCTTCTAGCCCACTCCTGAAGATTGTTCAGCAGATTTGCTTGTGGTAAGTGAGGAATCAGAAGCGGTGTATCCGAAAGATCAGCCAAAAACGCCTGAAAAAGTTTGTTGCAATTATATACTACACTCGAAAAACTATAGGACAAGTGCGAATAGGGTTCGCTCCTTGATGATAGGGTATCGAATCCGTGGCTGACTGCACACGGATTCTGCATTGGTTGACAAACTTATCTTGGCATTTAAAACAATTTGTCCCAAATATGATTTTCCATCACAGTCGATGCTCCAACAGCAAAACAATGTAAATATGTCAAAAACGTGAATAACTAAAAATTACTGTAGGTACATGTACTGTATCGATTTACCAAAAATCATAATTCAGGTCTGTATTCTGTATAATTATGTTTACCTACTCATATTCTCAGAAACACCACCAGGCATGCTAAAGTCCTTTAAGTTAAACCTATAAGGCACTTCACGTTGACCGAACGTGAAGACCTACCTAACTTTGGTTTAACTTAGCCTTACTTAGCATGCCTGGTGGTGTTTCTGAGAATATGAGTAAACTTACAGGCAGACCGGCAAACAATGAAGTGATACTATAAAGGTTGCTTTTTCTTTTTGAGCTCCAAACCTCTAAATATACGCAAATATGAGAATAAGAATAATAAGAGAATGAGAAAATCATCATACCGCGAGGAGCTCTTTCTTTTTCAATCCAAACGCATTTAGAGTGGGCTCTGTTTGGGGTTCCTGTAAAACAAATATTAAAGAGTAGTGTAACTAGGGAGCTCGAGGCTCTAGAGGCGATGCTTTGCCAAACTTACGCTTTCTACTGTCAGAATCATAGCAAAATACACAATACATTTTGGCAGAGCGAAGAACACTAAGGTATAATGAAAAATACCTTCAAGGTGAACATATCGCTAAGTTTACGCTACAGTTGCTTTAGGGTGAATTTCCATGTTATGGTTGGTAGATATTAACAAAAGAATCTCACCGAAGTAACTTCCGATTTCAATGCTTCATCAAAAGCATCTTTAATGAAATCTTCCATGGTGTCTTGTTGATAGATTTTAGCTTTATCAAACCACAACGGTCCATGTCTCGTGGGAGGATAGAAATACTTCTCTCTATTGCGTGCTTCCTCGTGGTAGAAATCGTATAGATGGCCACATTTACATTTGGACTCCTTCAAAAAGTCCATTACAGCGGTATCCCTATGAATAGCATGCAGGTGATTTATAACTAAATGAACTAAGTGAGTGACTGTGAATTGTGTGAATAGTCCACACTCCTCATTGAAGTTATTCATGACAATTTAAACCTTCTTATAGGAGTACTGTGACTGTTTATGATTTAAATAGGATGACGTAAATTTACGGACGCAGCACTTTAAAATTTAACTTGGTAGACATTTAAATAATAACTGCTGACTGCCTCGTTGGTCTAGTGGTCGCAAGCGCGACTGCTGTGCATGAGGTCTTGGGTTCGATTCCCAGGTCGGGCAAAGCGGTTATTGGGTTTTTCCATCAGGAATTTCTCAGTAGCAGCCTCGGAGTCTGGATTTGTGCCCGGTTGATGGCAATAGGCTCGCCCCCTATTACATGGGACTAAAAACATAACTGGCGAAATGTGGGTGTACTAATGGGTACACCTCTGCCTAACCCTTCGGGGATTGCAGGCGTGATGTTATGTTATATACCTATGTGATGGCCAATCATCAAAGAGTTTTTCTGTTGAAACTTTACTTTGGGATTTTTGGTTCTAGCGATAACCACTTTTGCTCTGGTTACTTATTGTTTTAGAAAATAAAAACAGAAAATCTTACATACCATTTGGTCATACAGTTGCATTTACTGATACACTTTTCTACGGAATTTCCCGGGTATTTCCAGAAGCCGTCTATGCAAGTGACGGTTTGTCCGTTACGGATAGCTACACCATCGTTGATAGCTATGTAACCCGTTGGCATTACAGCAATGTCTAAACAAATAAAAAAATATATACATTAATGGATGTTTTTATGTCATTAAAAAAAAGAATAATCAATTCTAAATAATAATAATCATACCAAATAGTTAATTTTAATTACAACCATTTTGTCTAATCATTTAGGTCATGTTGTGCACCATGTTTTTTCTTGTTTGTTCTTAAAAATACTCTATTGAAATTTAATGAACACAAAACGTTGACTTCCCTGGCTAACTAAATTGGCAATGAAAAAGCATACGTGACAAACTATTTAAAATTCGATGTATCAACGTAAAATTAAGAAACACATTTTGTGATAGAAATGAGAGAATACTTACTGCAGATCTGGTAACGAGGTTTTCCTCCTACGAAGGCGACGCTTCCAATCTGGAACTGTACGTTTTCATATGGAGCCTTATACTGAGGCTTAGCTTTCATCTTCAACATGCGCAGTTTAAGCACATAAGCACACATCGTTGGGTCGGTATTACCTGAAAAGCATTTTTTATAAAGCAGGTACTTTTAAACGGATGCCAAGGACGATAACGAGCTGGATGTTCTGGATTATTAAAAAAAAAAAAAATAAATAAAATAACACCAGCCTATTATCGTCGCACTGCAGGGCAAAGGCCTCTTCTCATACAGAGAAGGCGGCACGAGTATTTCAGACTTATATTAATTATAAGTCTAGGTTTCTTCGCGATGTTTTGCTTCACCGATGTCAGTGATGTCCAAGATAAACTTAGAAAGTACATACGATATAGAAAAAGTCACATTGGTACTAGCCTGTGTCCAGTTCCAAACCCACAGCTTAGTGCATGAGAGGCGGGCGTTTTAACCTTTGAGCCATCACGACATTAGTTGAGCTCAAAAGTTAATAAAATTGCTCCTCTGGTGTCGGTCGAATGCAATTGAAGCATGAATGTCTTAGACCTTTTTTATTAGCACTTAGTTAAACAAAAAAATACTAACGCAAAGTACTTGGTGGTTCCCAAAATTTATATTTACAGACTCTCTCTGCATTTTTCATCCGTTTATTTCTTTCTTCACGTTTTTCCAACTATGAATAAGATAAAATAAATAAAAAAAACAGCATTTTTTTGCCATTTATGATAAAAAAAAAAACAATGACAGTTATTTAGGTAGGTATACTCACGAATGTGTTATCTAAGCACAATTTTTCATAACTCTGTAAATAAATAAAATATTATGAGATATAAATCGCTAGCAATAATCGCTTAGCAAAACTAAGTAGTACAAACTATTTCCATACAAAAACGTAATAACTACCTATATTTTGACGCTAAAAACTTTCGAGGGATTATACCAAAGAAAATTTGATAAATTTTGGAAAAATAATCATTCCATCTAATTAATAGCTAGCGAACCGGCCCGGCTTTTCACGGGTGCATTTTCCCGATTGCCCGGCGAATTTTCCAAAACAAATATTTCATACTGGAAAATTATGAACTAAAAAAAAAACAACAAGCCAAATCGGTCCAGCCGTTTTCGAGTTTCGCTTTTACATATTTAGCCATTATTTTTTATTTATATAGATAGATTTTTAAACGTGTTAGGTAAAAGAAAACCTACTTAATGCAAACATATTGTCGGCAGTCCTGTGACAGGAGACAAGACGCTTGCTAATATTATGTAATATGTAAAATTAAAATGAAAGCATGTAAAACTTACTTCTTCACTCCTTAGTTTCAACCTACAGCCAAGAGGCAAAGGCTCCTTCTTCTTCTTCGGTTTATAGTTGGAATACAGGGGGACGTACATCTTTTGTAAGTATTCTCCATATTTTACTTTTGGTTGTGTGTATTTTTGCTTTTCTATAAACAATTAACTTTCTTATGACTTATCTTTTAGCAAAACTTTTATGTTATAATATGATTTTAATTTATTTTACACTAGCTGACCCGTGTCCACTTCGTTGGGCGGTAACCATTTTCTTGTGATGTTTTTTTTTTTTTTTTAGAAATTTTCTCTCCGTAAGAACCATCCTCGTACTTCAAGGAATATTAAAAAAAAAGAATTAGCGAAATCGGTCCAACCGTTCTCGAGTTTTGCGCTTAGCAACACATTCAGCGACTCATTTTTATATTATAGATAACAGCGGATTGGATATACTTCATTTCGCAGAAAGTCGTTTGGCACACACTGATTTAACTGCAGCGAGCATGTCACATGCAGCACCTACCACTATCTCTTGAAACAATCTTGTTTTAATATTAGATAGGTACTTTGTTATTTCTGTTGTTGGATTTTCAACTCTCAGAGCGCTGAGACCTACGTTGAAATTCCAACTGTACGGAAGGCAAGGTAATATTTAAATAGGATTGTTTTAAGAGATGGGGGTAGGGTATAGGCCCTCTGTCATGATTTCTGTCACACCTCCGGCGCTGTGGAGCTCCGGCGATCTCACGCGAGTTTTTCGTCGAATTTAATGTTCACGACCGCAGCTTCGGCTTGCTGGCTCGGTTTTGCCATTGTAAATTGAACACATCAAAACACACATCGTATCGTATCTTGATACATTTAAAACATTCAGCCAAACAAAAATTATACTAAATTATTTTGATGCCTTAAATAAATATTTTTTTAATAAAGAAGATTATGCTAAGTGTGTTAGGTACGCCATAAACGAAGCATCAAGATTCTGCCAGATAGGCAAACTCGAGCGAAACTCAAAAGTGCATCGTTCAATTCGTTCAGCCGGCGGTCAGTTCAACGGAGAAGCGAATGTTAAACAATGTAGGATTCGTCGACTCATTGATGGCTTGATAAAGTGACATGTTTAAATAGATGAAGGAATATTGAGACAGACATGCGACGTAAGCTTGTTCAAAATCAAAACATATATTTCAATAAAACCATTTACAGGCACTTTTTAACGGTCAAGAAGTCGGTCAGTTGGTCAGAAAGTCGAAGCTAGTTGCTCGTTTTGAAACTAAGGGTATCTGTGGAGAAAAACAATCAAGAATCTCTACGGACACTATTTTTTTCAATGAAGATATAAATGATCAAAAATAGTTAATTGAAAATGAACAAACATTCAGTTTTTACAAAATCGGGGTCACATTTTGTGTTGTTGTTGTTAGTTAACTTGGTTTACTCTAAAACAATCGAAATAATTTTTACTCACTTTTCTCAGGTTCTACAACTGGAACTCTTTTGAAGTGCGTAACACGGTCTAGTGTTTCTACGCACTCGTCCATATCAATGAACACTAAACACGATATCAAGATCCTGGCGTTCATGTCGTATGCTAGAATTAATAAAATACTTGTGCTTAGTATTCGTTTTTTAAAACGTTGCCCCACATTAGGAATTTCTCCTATATCGTAGGTAGGTGCGTTATCAAACAAATGAAACTTACATTCACAAACCAAACCCGGTAAGCCATTTTTCCGTGCAGGAATCGAACCCGCGATACGCAGCACAGTAGTTAATCGCTCAGCCTAAGCGAATCTAACTAGAAAAAGGTTAAGAACCCCTGCTATAGATAGACTAGGTACAGTGACTCTTATGTTGGTCAAAAGCCTCGATGAAAGTAGTAGGTATTTGATGAACGTACTTGGTAGTAATTCACTCGGTGATTTTTTATAGATTGCTTTATAGATTTTCCAAAAGAAAACGCCGGGGTCCTGGAAACTGGCCTCCATAGCCTGCATCAACATTTTTTTTGGAAGTCGAAGAGTTATTCCGAGGTCGGAAAAATTTTGCCGCATGCGACGCGGCAGATCTTCTAATAAGTCTTGGTGGATATCCGATCTCACGTGTGATAGAACTTTCTTCTGACTGTCCGAGAGTTCGATGTACCATCTAGGGCCGACTTCCTTGTTTAGCCTTCTTTCCTTTTTTTTTGCTTTAAATATGCAAGAAAGTATTAATTTACAGAAATTTTAACATCTTTCTCTTCTTACTAAGCTTATTTAAAAAGAAACCTACCTTCACAGTAGTAATAGTATCTCAGATCCTTAAGAAATCGAAGCCATTTTCCCACTTTCTCGTTGTACGGTTTGTTCTCGATATTTTCTAACATTTCCTTTTCTAGATAAACCCATACTGGATCTTTCTTGTCACCGTAAATGGTCTAGAATTACAAGAGGCCGTTACAGAATACACAAAGATATTGAAGATATATCAGTAACACCACAGTATAGAGTAATTTCTTTACCGAGGTAATACTTAGTTATTATTCCTTACTTAGTACCTACCTAATGTGTGTACCTATATTTTTATTAAAAGATAGAAGCTACCTTGCTTAAATGATACTCGGCTGGACATGTCTGCCGCATGTCGACACACTTAAAGGCTTATAGAACACCAAATTGGTGCCCCAAAATCGTAATCGTAATCGTCGCAAGCGCGTGTTAAGCGCTGCTGGGTTCGATTCCTAAGTCGGGCAAAAAGTGTAAGTAATTTGCGTTCCAGAATTTCTCAGCAGCAGCCCTGAGTTTGCAACTTGGTGGTGTGACACCGCCGTGCTTTGGAAAGCACGAAAAGCTGTTGCACCTAATCTATCCCCGCTCGGATTGCCGCCCCATCGGACTTTGAGAGTGAGGGAAGAAATTTCCTGCGTACTTAGCTAGTCTTTATTGAGATTGACTGCTGTGACCGAAACCGCTCTGGAGAATACTTACTACTACCCAGTTGCTATTCTTAACATAGCTAGAAATAGGCAAAAAAGAAGGTAAATGATTAATAACTAAAATTGTAAGTATAAAATCAAAGATTAAATTGTTTTTGCTGTAACTGCTAAACAAAATGACGCGTTCGGTCTCTCGCCCTACACGAGATTCGCAGTTTGAGCAGTCCTAAAACTACTTCCTTACCTTTATCTGAAGAAATTTTTTAACTGGTGGCATAACAAACTTCCCCATCGTGAATAACTAATAATTTACAAAATAAAATATCAAATTTTAATATTCCTAAGTGTAAACTAACATATTACAAAAATTTTTGCAAAAAAATTTTGGCAACGAAAATTATCTCTGAACCAAAGATTTAAATATGGCGATGCTATGATTTGAACTGAAATCAGTTCAATGTATTATATCGCCATCCAGGATTGCTCTTTGTATTACGAATTGTAAATAAAAACCAACTTTACGCTTCGGGAATAAAGTTTATTTAGCGTTACCAATAGGCATCCGAAATAGTGGTCTTGAAAAGGAAAACCAACTTTTAGGAATCGTGTCTCTCTCGCACAATGTGGCACTGCTCATAGCTGCTCCCTGCAGCTTCGTACGCTTGGTTTTTTTCACCCTTGTTCATTTTAAATTTCTTTGGTCACTGCTCCGGCCTCGTAGATCAGATTTAAAACAAAATCTAGGTATTCGTTTTTTTAATTTTCTTTTATAATTGTTGTAATAACCCTTGTCTTTCACTACCAGTGAAAGTCCGTGAGTTATTCATTATAGCTACTCCTATTTTAGAAAAAAAATAAGGTTCCGCGCAAAAAAATCTATGATAGGTAATTGACAATCACAGAGTCGAATTTGAACAAAGTCAAGCTTCCCGATAATTGGAGAAAATTTAAATGATATCAAAGCAGCTTACTGTTTTTGGGGGCGCAAACACGATCAAGTCGGTGAGATCGTTTTCCACTAATCAAATACACCTCATTAGAAAGGGACACCACTCCTAACATATCCGCAGTCCGTCCATCCGGCAGGAATTTCCGTCTTTAGGTACCTGATCCTCCCAATCCATAGACAATAATTATCAAAAGGTTTTATCATCGGTATCATTGTCTATGTTTGCTAGCGTCTGCTCGCGACTTTGTTTGCATAGATTTGAGAATTAAAGTCCTAAAATACCCCAGGGAAACAAAAACAGAGCCTAGTGCAAGTAAACACAGGCAGGCAAAATCCCATCACAGCTATAGTGTCTCATTATATTTTTGACAAAACGGTTGGCGCTTGGCTGCTTTGTCGCGTGTAGCGGGTTCGATTCCCGCAAGACATAAAAAATATTTGTATAGTCTACAGGTAGTTTTGGGTCTGGTTTTTCGTGTATACATATACACAAAAAACCAGACCCAAAACTAGTGTGGAGTTATATTACATTTTTTTTACACATGGAAAAAAAAATGTAATATTAACTCCACAATACAAGAAAACATTCCAGAGAAATAAATACTTGAGGTAGTATTTATCAAAGTAATGCTTTAAACAAGAGCGATCGGCGATTTTTTTGTCTAAATTATCAAGTCTGATTAAAGAATGATATCCAGTCTAGCCAGACTGGTAATACATTTTTGAGAAAAAATAAAAATTGTGATATGCACTTAAAAATATCAATTTATATATTACAGTGTAAAATACATATGATAATTAACTCATAATACATAATATAACTTATTTAGGTGTTTTTTTTAACAAACAGTAATGTGAGTAATTTTTTCATTTTGAGGATCCTTCGTTACTTTTGATGTGCATGTTTTTAGTTTTTTCTAATATCTCTTTATAGGGAGGATTTATGGGACTTTGTACAGGCTCTTTGTATTCATATGATGTCTGGCCTTCTAGCAACAGTGGATATGCTGTATCAGAATCATATGCACTCAAATCTCCACATGCATTAAAAGGCACTATTAGCCTATTAGGACCAGTGAATTGATTAAAATCACAATATTTGTGATCTAACAGTGGATTTACCATGTTGGGGATATATCCTTCAGGTGGCTGATAGTTTTGACAAACAACAAAAGCTTCTATGCTGGAATTCCTTGAACTTCTTGGTTTAGAAACTGTCACATATTCAAAAAATAGCTTTAACTGTGAATATAAAAGTGAAACATCTTCCCCTCTGAATATCTTAGCCACAAAAACACCACCAATCTTCAGCACATGAGTTGTTATATTGAGTGCAGCTAATAACAGCTGTGATTGTACATATTCATCAATGTCATGTAGGCCCGTTACATCTGGGGCTCCATCACAAACTACTAAGTCTGCTTTGAGTCCTTCAAATTCCTGAATAATAGCGTTAGCAGTAGACAGTTTTGTAATATCACCCTGTATCTGTATTACACCAGGTAAAGCCGCCATGGCCTGCAAGTCTACAGCAACAATTTTAACATCATCAACACTATTGGCATTTTGTCGCAATTTTTTTGTTAGCACCTGACTCCAACTGCCCGGAGCCGCGCAGAGATCTACCGCTCGTGTCACACCCTTGAATATATTGTGTTCTTCGTTAATTTGTAATAGTTTAAAAGCACTTCTTGCTCGCCAGCCTTCTTCTTTAGCTAACCTATAATATATATCTCTTTTATCTTTAGATGTTTTGCCCATGGTTGCTCAGTTTACAAATATTCTACAAAATTGTTTCCTTATTGCACTATGACTTTGTTCAAGTATTTCAATAACACGAGAAAGCAAGTACCGCTTTCATGAGCTCAATCTCATATAATTACAAAAAATGTAGATGTCATTATCGCGTGAATATACAGTTTTTCATTCACAGTTTCACACTTCAGAGTCTGACAGCAGAGACTGACATGAATGAATCATAGACTAATAAAATGAATGATTTGATGACTCCAGAGCAGTGTTGCCAGATTAACTATCTTATAATCTGAAAATACGGATGTCTGTGATGCAGTGTTTGTGACAAAAATGTGTGGTTGTCAAAAACTTAATATAGTGCAACTAAAATACTTTCAGATGTTGGTACTTGTCTTCATTATTAATAGTAATCAACTAAATTAACCCCTAAAACCCATTGCTTGTATTTGATGTGTTCCCTCTGGCTATGACAAAAGACAACGGCAGGCATGTGACTTGACAGGACAAATTGACATATGCCATATCTCATTTGACAATGACAAGCGTAGTGTTTGTTGTCTTTTGATTATGTGAATTATTTGTGTTGTGATCTTTTACTGTTATCTTCCAGTATTACTATACTCTTCGCCTGCCAGTTACCATTTCTAATACGTTTGAGTTGTACTTCCAATCATAGTCTTAAATTTCCTAAATATTATTAACATAAAGTTTGATGGTCTATCTTACTACTGTGTAATATTGACAAAAAGTGTCTCTTCCACAATGTATTTTCTTGCAACTATACTTAATTAAATAAAAAAGCCATTCATGAAGAGTTGAAGTCGCAGTCTATTAGTCATCATAAATCAAATTTTAACAAAAAACGACCAAGTTTTTATACGCAAATTGATTAGTAATTTGTCATAAGACAGAATCTCTTCCGGCTATAAACAGCTCGAAAATCATGGAATACTTTAGTGGTTCCAAGAAGTTGTTATTATTTATTTTGGAAGATTGGAAATTGCTCTTATTTCTTACCATCATATTCAGCTTATATTTTTATTATACAAGCACTTTTGATTTTTTCGAAAAGAAAGGCATTCCATACAAAAAGCCAGTAATATTACTAGGTAATTTGGGACCCAGGTTAAGAGGCACACAATCATTTCATGAATTTCAATTGGAAGCATACAATAGTTTTAAAGGAAATAGGTATGGAGGTAAGTTTAAAACCATCATATCATTGACCTAGAACAAATTATTTTTAATAGAATTTACTTAGACTTGTAATAATGACCTATGACTATATATGACTAGAGTTTTGAAATGAGGCCAAAGGTGACAGCAGTATGTTTTTATTAACAAAAATCTTAATATCTGTTTTTCATTGGTTACACATATTATTACAGCACAATTTTATTATTATGTCACATGTGATATAATAAGAACATTATAATTTATAATTAATGATATGCATGTGGAATGTAAATGTTTTTATCTGCATGCATCTTATTAAAACCCACTTTTTCAAATCACAAAGATTTAATTTAATGTAAATAACCTTTATTTTATTTGAATGCAGGATTATTCGAAGGCAGAAGGCCAGTCTTGACTATTATAGATCCGGACTTAATCAAGGCAATTACAATACGGGACTTTGAGCACTTTACTGACCGAATCACATTGAACTCAAAAGAGCCTAAATTTTGGAGTCGTTCACTTCTCAACTTAAAGGTATTTTATGTAATATGTATGCATTATTTGTGTTCTCACACTGCGCTAAGTATACAGACTGTATTAAAGTCTGGAGCATCGCATGGCAATGCATAGGCATGTAAACATATGGATAAACACATAATAACACTTGATGGGTTAAAATATGGAAAGTAAAAATAAAACTGAAAAAGTAATATTTATATTCTTTCTCAGGGATCAGAATGGAAAGGTGTCCGAAGTACATTAACACCGGTCTTCAGTTCAGCACGTCTCAGAAACATGCTTCCACTCATACAACTATGTTCAAACCAAATGGTTGAGTTTTTAAAGCAATATGGTAAGATAAATATTAACGAAACTTATATTTCACAACGATTATAATTTTAAATAGAGTTCACAGTCTAATTTGGTTTGCCACTGATAATCTTTGTTGCTCGATCATGTATGTTAATGATTGGGTTTAAATGAAATCTGGCACACATTTAGCATTTACTTAATTAGTATTATTATTAAATTTAGAATGCGCAAATGAATTCATGCCAATCTTTGTTGAGGTTGATATATAATACAGTAAATAAACAGTTTATGATTCTGTAAAAATAACACAAATAAATATATAATAGAGCTTCCTGTAAGGCTGTTATAGATCGCATGCTGTATCAAACATATAATTAAAACATACTCATTCCGCAAGATAGCATTGTGCAATCTAGATTTAAATACTAGTTTAAGTCATTAGTTTGCGCAATGTTATCTTTTGTGGACTTTGGTTCTAACTAGAAACATTATCACATTGACATAATTATTAACTTTACTATTCCCCTACATTAATACAAAACAGTTTTTCCATTCAACTTGTTAATCATTTAAAAGTTAAACGAAAATTGTTATTATGTCATATAATATAATTTTCGTTTTACATACATAGGTTAGGTGGTTAGGTTAGGTTAGCTGGGCTGTTTCCGCACTTAGCCTCTTTATTGGGCCATTGTACGTATGAAAAGGATATCCTTGAGGAGTTACTCCAACCATCCCAGATCCTCCCAGAATGCCAGCAGTCTTTTCAGACTGTTGCAGGCTTCGGGGAGCGATACCGGCGATTGGAGAGTCCGTGCCCGTTGATCTGCCACGCTTCTGCACTCCAAGAGCACGTGCTGTGGTGTTTCTTCCGCCTCCATGCATCCTCTGCACAGAGGGCTGTCTGTCACACCTATGGTGAATAGGTGTTTGTTTAGGGGACAGTGGCCGGTTATGATGCCTATGATCATCCGAATTTCGTCCCGTTTCAATCTAATAAGGCTGCGGGCAAATTGCGGGCTGTTTTACATACATATAATCTAGTTGCGGGATGTACCATGTATAATATACCATAACTGTACTGTACATAAATATTTACCCAGCCAATGTTAAACAAGTTTATTTAACTAAGAATATTTATGTTGTTAATTTATAGATAAGAAAGATGTTGAGATGAAGAAAACAATAGGACACTTTACTTTAGAAGTAATTGGGGCATGCGCATTTGGAATCAAGTGTGATGCTTTGTCAGATGAGAATGCACACTTCTTTAATGTAAGTAAATATTACTGTATTATTGTTCATATTATCTTGTATGATAATTATTTTCACTGACTCAAGACTAGGCCAAGTCGGATCTTACATTTATTGCGTCATCTATCTTACCACATACGAACTACATTAGACGTTTCCTACAACGCAATATTAAACTTGTGCGCAATACAAAATCCCGGCAACAACCGCCGTAAGGTCGTAGGATCCTCCCTTTTCAATAAAGGATGAGAAACTTTTCACCCTGTTCGTCATACCCCTAAATAATACTGGCGAAATAAGTCTCTACGTACTTAAAAAGAATGGAGATTTTTGCCCATTCTTCTCCATGCAAAGCTACCTTTTGGAAGGGACAATTAGATCTTTTCTTTTGTATTTGACGTTCAAAAGGTCCTTGTATTGGCCTAATTGAAATAAATGATTTGGCATTGACTTTGAAAGTTTAAGTTTTGATCTACATAGTTGAGATGTCTTCTTAAGTCCATTACTTTGATTAAGATCAGACAGAGACATGTAATACTAATGATGTTGTTGTTATTATTCTAGGTGGCTGAGAAGTTTGACTACATGCCTTTATACAAAAGACTGATGTTATTCTTCTTCCTAATATTCATGCCGCAACTGATTAAATTCTTAAACTTTTCGTTTCTGAATTTGGCATCTGCAAAAGAGTTAGTACGGATTTTAAAAGCGGCGAAAGCGGAGCGCAAGGCTTCCGGTGTTAAGTAAGTTACAGGAATAATATATATTTTTTTATAATTAGGTACCTACCTATGCAAAAAACTTTAATGGTAAAATATGATTATTTTCTTAATTCTTTACAGGAAAAGTGATTTCCTCCAAATCTTGATAGATTTTTCAGAGAAGGAAAGAACTGAATCCGAAAGTACGAAGTCTGATATTCGTAAGTATTGTTATAGACATTCGCTTAGTGCGTTTTTTTAAATAATATAACATTGGGCTATAAGTTCCCCAACAGTTAGGTAGAGGCGTACCTAGGGTTCCATACCTCAAAAGGTATAACAGAACCTTTAGATGACTAGAAAAGTTGAGGTAAAGTAATAATAACCTGTCCGGACCGAAAATAGAATACGCACGCCCGTGTGGCTTTTGATGAGTCATTTTGTTTATCAACAGGGGCAATCATACTTTATGCGTGGAATTGGAATGGCTTAATTAAAGTGCCGGTAATCAACCACTTGTGTCCACCACTGAACACAAGTGGCTGTCGCACGCTTCCGCTATTTAGTAGCCACTTCCACCTGCAGCTTTTACGACTGTAGATCGTGGCCCGTATGCAACACTTAGGGTTGTTTTATTAATAGTGGTTGCAAATCGCAGTGGAAACCTGTAATTCCTATGAACATCGACGGAAAGGTTTAAATTAGGCACAGTGAATAACGCGCACTCGTGAAATGCTGCAACTTTAACTTAACCCACTTCCTTTTAAATTTTTTCCAGATCTAGATGACGACACCGTAGACGCCCAGTTGTTATTGTTCCTTATCGCTGGTTATGAGACTTCAAGTACGTTACTGTCCTTTGCCATCCACGTCCTGGCCACCAAGCCAGAACTGCAGGCCAAGCTACGATCCCATGTGAAGGAAATGACTGAAGGAAAAGAATTAGACTACGATCTCCTTGCGCAGTTGCATTACCTTGATGGATTTTTGTTAGGTAAATAACATAAATAAACTCACGCCGGGGGAAGGCTAGGCAGTCATCACAGAAAACAAAAATGGAGATGATGAATATAAATAACAATTTACCTTCATCATTAACATTTTTATTTTTTGTATCTTCAAGATAATAACTTAATAAAATTTACCTATGGCATTGTTTAAGTTGCAACAATTATTATCTGCAGATTATTTTGCAGCATTGCGTGTGAACTCTCATTTTATTTCGAATTCTTTTTAGGTATTGTACAACAAAGTTTTGATAATTGTAACTTTTTTTTTTAGAAACATTGCGCTTGTTTCCTCCAGTAGCCAGAGTGGATAGAGTCTGTACAAAGCCATACACTGTGCCTGGATCATCCATACAGCTCGAACCTGGTAATGTGGTTGCCATACCTTTGTATGGTATTCACATGGACCCAGAGTATTACCCAGAACCGAAAGAATTCAAGCCAGAGCGATTCATGAATGAAGATAAGAAAGACAGAGCATCTCATTTATATCTGGCTTTTGGTGCAGGTCCTAGAAATTGTATAGGTATGTATTCCAATTAGCCATCATCCAAATCTAACTGTCACACATGAAAACAATCATCATGATGTTAATAGTTAGTTATTCTTTGTAAGTCAACTAGTAAGCATTTCGGCATGAGACACTGTCCTGATCAGACTATATCCTATGGCCGGGAGTGTCCCAATTTTCCGTACACCTGCATTCTTCACGTCCTGAGCAATGCCTCTGATGCGGCAGTAAGGCGACCCACTGGGCCCAATAAAATTAGTTTCTATTATTGAAATTGTATCATTGATACGAAAAGAACTGTGAAAACATTTTTTTTTCTTTGTAGTCCCGATAAAATCTATACTACTACGAGAGCTTGCTAACTTGCCTATTTTTTTTTTCTATCGCAGGTCTTAGATTCGCGATGTTATCAGCAAAACTGGCGATGGTCGAACTCATAAAGAACTTCAAATTCTCCAAGTGCGAGAAGACGGTTGACCCCATTCAGTTCGATAAACGGTCACTGTTGCTGAAGGCGCAGGGCGGCTTATGGGTCCGCATCGACACATTATAAAGTACTCCACACTAACATAAAGTAACACATACTTATGTTTTTAAACAACCAGTATAATTAACAGTAATTCGAATATTATACATTTTTTAATTAGGTACCAATTTAGAAGCATGCATTTTAACCCGTTGCCTGCGGGAAAACACACCCGTTGTAATTCTAATAAAAACGCGCACTTGCGTTTCGACTCGCATACAATCGTTTGTGTTTTTCTGCGGCGAACATACGAACTGAGTAGCCAGCCCTAATTCGGGCTTGGCGTAGCGAATGTTCGCCCGCAGACAACGAGTTAAGACAAACCATTTATTGAGGTATTACGAAGTAGGTAGGTAACAGCTTGTACAAACAACAGACTATGAAATAGACTGTTCCTAAAATGTTCAAAATAGTCTTCTAAATGTACATGGGACTAAAAACATAACTGGCGAAATGTGGGTGTACTAAATGTACACCTCTGCCTAACCCTTCGGGGATTACAGGCGTGATGTTATGTATGTATGTAATTAATTAAGTGATGTAAACATTGTGCATTTAACATTATAATAATGGGGTTTAGACAATTTTGTGGGAAATTAGGTAAACATAACTAAAAGATTTGATCAAAAATAAAACTCGTGACACAATATAGTATATGAGAACTTAAGTTACCTATCAAAAGACATTTTAAATACATTGATAATTCTAGTAAAAAATGTACCTTTTGAAAACCACAGTATTTTTAGAATTTTATACTTTAGTAATAGGGCTTTCTTATTATCAATGGGTGCTTACAATAGCTGAGAATTTAGTTGTCTAATAAGAGCTTACAGTTTTTTTATTAACACAAGTATATTTTTCTAGGGGCGAGGGAACGTTATTTGTAACTAGCAAACCGCCCTGACTATGCACAGGTGCAAATTCTCAACACGGATTTTCTACAACAATCTTTAAATAAAAACCTTAACTGAGAAATTACACCACACATTTAGCCATTATTTTTTTCTTATACACAATATAGATAGATTCTTGATTCATACCAAAAACTTGAGATATATTAGAATACTCAACCTTTGCTTAATAAAAAACAAACATTTTAATGTTTAGATGTTTATTGTTGGTTATGGTAATTTTATAAATGCCGCTATAAAGAAACCTATTGATTCCCTGTATATGGGCTCCACTGGTCTTATTTCATTGTTTTCTGGACCAAATCTCTGCACCAATAATCTGAAAATAATAGTATAAATAAATGATGTGATAATTTAGTAGTAACTCAGTACAAAAAGACATTTTTAAATTGCAATATATTATTATTATACAAAAATATTTTATGTAAACAATAAACATGAGATTCTTGCCAATATTGTTAAGACAATGTATAGTTTAATTTTACAAATAAAAATGTTTGAAACTAACCTTTGTTCATCATTAAGACCTTTGTTAGGCAACCCTGGCCCACCTAGGATAGGTTCTGCAGGCACAAGTTGTAAACAAGGAAACTTTTCAAGTGCCCATGCAACCATGCCTTCATTTTCTTCTACTGTAATAGTGCATGTACTGTAGACAAGTTTCGCTCCCACCTTCAATACTTTTACTGCCTAGAAAGTACAGAACAAGTTAGTATTATAACAGGCAGTTTTAAACATATTAAATTAAAAAGCTCATAACAAAATGATTTTTTAAGCAGACCTTTGGCATAAAATCTCTTTTTGCACTAAAATATCTGCCATTTGCAGACTGCTTAGAATAGTCATCTTGTTTTGAACTTTTGATTATTTTTGCTCTTACTTCTGCAAGTAATTTTCTTTGAACAAACTTATATGAGCTTAACATTTTCGGAGACATTTTGTTAATTAATTGTGGTCTTTGCCCCAAACCACTACAAGGGGCATCCAAAAGTACTTTATCAAAACTGTTTGGTGGGAAAGGTGGCCCGCTGGCGACTCCTTTACTGTCTTCTGAACTACACTTGGTGGAGTCAAAGGCATATGCGGTAACACAAGTCACACCTTGGATATCACAGCTTTTCTTGATTTTGGCAGCTTTTTGTGGGGTCTTATCTAATGCCATTATAAATGCCTGAAACATACATAAACAAGCTAGTGTATGATTTAACAGATTATTAAAAAGAATAATCTTGAGGTATTGCTTTGTCCAAAATACCAACTTGATCATTTGACATTTCAGCTAAATGTGTAGTTTTATTGCCAGGGGCTGCACACATATCAAGAATATGTTCATGGGGTTGAGCATCTACTACCCAACCACAGACAATGGAGGGTAGGTTCTGTAGGAGTACTACTCCATCAGGGTATATTCTTTCATTCACCACTGGCAATTTGGATGCTGGCAAAATAGTATGAACTGCTATACCACTAAAATCAATTAAGATATTACATAAAAAAATACATTGAAAATGTTAACAATTATAATATCTTGCAATTTCATTACCTGGGTTGAACACCATTATCAAATAAGTCTGCTCGTAACTTTTTTAGATACCCTGCTCCCACATATAGCTTTTTGCCTTCGTAGTGTACTTTGAGACCCCGTTTACAGTGGCCTTCTAAATCTCCATAAATATCAACTCTTTCTCCAAACTGCAAATCTGGAAATGTTAACATATATTTTGTCAATTGAATGGTATCTAATAACTAGTATAATTATTTTAGGTATTTTCCTTTAGGTAAGAAATTAAATAAATTTTACAGCAATTACTTTATTTTACATTCCTGAATCAGTAATTTTATTCAGATGCCCTTTACCACAGTTTAAGAAATTACTGTGTCCTTATGCAAATTTATTTGGGGCTGGCGCAACTTTGTTTAATCTCCATTAGCTGTCATCTGAGTAGTTGTCTCTTTTTTAACCATATCATCTTTCACATCATACATCCATTGATTCCTTAGTCTTCCTCATTCAGTCTTATTCTTTAGTACTTTACTAGAGTATAATTAAAGTTATTCTTTATTATTGTTATAATAATTAGCCTATGCTGTCCCACTGCTGGGCAATAGTTAGTCTTTACTAATCTTAAATTCTTGAGATCCTTTGTCTGTTTCTGTTCACTTTAATTTGCAAATTATTGCACAACTTCACATTTCATTTCAAAAGAAAACTCTCCCTTTATTATTGTGCAGTTTACAAAGATAACAAACATTGTGAAATCTGTTTGAAATTAAACTTTTTCTAAATACTCACTAGGAGGTAGACCTATAACCCCAGGTGCGAAGACATGAGCTCCTCTTAACACAGCTGCCGCACACATCGCATCTACTATTACTTCCTTCCCAGTCTTTTCCAAAGTAACTTCATTAGGCCATTGTTCAAGTACGAGACAATCTGGTCTTATGAAGGAAAATTCTGGTATGCATCTTGTATCAAGTTCTTTGCTTTGCTGTAAAAAGAACAATAAAATTGGTAATCAATATTTTTAAATGTCATCGACATGACATACAATATTAATAGGCATGTTGGGAACAGTGAGGAATGTTAACTGAAATAGTCTATCTGCATATTATATATCTTTTTTAGACAATAATTAATTCTAAATTACAAAATTATGCAGATAAAACATCTGGAACTTCTTACTCTGCTTTAGTATATACTACTGAAAACTATGGAAAAAATACTGCATTAGTCCGTGACCAGTCAATATTCGTAATTTAACGCAAAACTTTCAGTTACATAAAGTAATACAACCATGGAACCTATGGTAAGTCTCACACACACACTCAGGATCACACATGGTACTACTTTAACAAAGTTTTGTTTACTTTTACTTAATATAACTTACAGATAATAGAAAATCTTGAAGAACATTAACGTCAAACATTTTTAATTTATTTATTCTAAACGTTGTGAATTTCGGAGACTCCGATAACCAAGTTTTCATATTAATATCCTCTAGAACTTGCATGCTAAATTTTATTCTTCCCGCGCGTACAATTTTTCACGTGAATGTTTGGTCAGTGTGTCGTCTTAGGGGCGGAAGCTTTCTTATTTATAGAAAAGTTTCAAAAACCAAGTATTGAATTAGATCAAAAATATAAAATAAATAAAATAGAAGGTCCTTTCCTTCGTATCTCATTGTTTATATTTTTGTTGTTGCTAATTTGACACTATTTCTACGTCATGGCTGTGTCATTGATGTCTTGTCATTATTGTCAACGTCAGACAGCTAGATGCAGCAAGTAAAAGTACGGAGATGCCCATAGATTTTAGTTTAAACAGTCCTTAGGAAAATTTTATTACCAAGTCAATAATTTAATGGGAAAATAATGAGACGAATTGACTATCGTATTAAAATATTATTACGTTATTTTGTACAAACTGTATCAATCTTTACTCATGTCGTATTTGTACTACCAGTGAAATAGTATTTCTTATTTAGTATTTTTTCTATTTTGTAGGTTTAGCCAGCCCATAGATGAGTGGTAATGGACCCAAGGACCGTCTAGACTTCTAAGTCTCTAAAGTGGACCATATACGATCAATTACGCATTTTTTTTTATCACGATCCAGATTTATCGTAAAACTGGTGAGTGATGATGATTCCATGATTCCCGCGGTATTCTCAGTAGGCCGCATGGATGCAGATACAAGTCAATGTGCCAAACGGTGGTGGGAAAATCAGATGGCGGGCCCTGTAAGTGTATTTGGATATGCAGACAGACTCCGACTGACTCCGTGACTAACTTTTTGACCGTGGCCCATGCTCAACATTAGAAACAAAACCATCTTCGGGATTGGCAGAGGACACACAGCCTAATTCGATGTTGGTCTTTAGCTTTCACCGGCCCCAAACTATGCAACACTCTGCTTGCTCTTACCTTACGGTAACAATCTGATGCGTTCCCGCAGAATACTTTCTTCATGAAGTAGTCACAAGATATTATGACTGCGACGTGGCTTTTTGTAGCTGGTGCTAATTAGGTTTATCAAAAAAGCGTGATCGCATTGTGGTATATTAACTAATTTCCCGATTGCATTTTTTTTGCATCTGTCGCTGCTTAACCCGTCTCGTCGCAGCGTTAGGTAAAAATAAATACAAAAATGCAAATAGTGTTTGAAATACAAAGCGTAGTAACTATTAATTGATTAATTTAATGTTTGTGCATTCATGCAGACGAGTGAGGTGCAGAAGCATTCCTTTTCCTTTTATAAATAAAATCATAACGGGGTTTCAATATATCCGTGCCACGTTGCATAAAATGCGTATGAGATTTTGTTACTCATTGTTATAAACATGATCAAGGAAAGAACTCCATCTCCAAGCCACGTCATTCCTCGTCACTGTATACTTAGAGGCTACTCTGATATAAAGTGTACTCGAAGAAGAAGTGTTTACCATTCGGCTTCGAAACCTCAAACATAACTTCATAGAACCGTGTTCAGACTTCCAAAGTGTGACAAGTGTGCGTGTACTTCGATTCAAACTTTAGTGTTTTACTTACCGGGAAACTACCATTTACCAATCAAAATCAATAAAAAGCTTCTAAAACCGTTGAAGAACGTAAACTTTAAAAAACGTTAATAAATAATTAAATTGCATAAATAAATTACAAATTTATTGTATCTATATAACATTTTTTATCAGAGACAGAAGCAGTAGTTTTAAATATTTTTATTGTCACTGGCCACTTTTTTCCAATACGTGGCATAGGCACGAACAACTTCCACGTTCGCCGCCATTTTGACATCGAGTGAATTGTATAGAATCTACTGATTTAAAGCTTTTTTTCTTGATTGTGTTGAAATTGGCATCTGAAAACGTAAGTATTTTAACTGTTTATGCTTATTTACCGTTCTTAATGTCGGATAATTCTAATAAAGCTGAAAGTTCCGTTTTGTATACTTTACAAACTGAGGGTGGTGACCGCAGGAGAGACCAACAGCGGTGTCGGTCAATCTTTGTTGTAAATCATTTCTGCTGGACGTTGTGCATTGTAGCTAATAATAATAATATAGTTGTAATTGATTTGTGGCAATCCAACTTTTCTAGTAATTATTTACGTTTTTAAACATTCTACGTCAAATTTCAGTAAGGACCTGCCATGTCATTAGCATTGATTGAAATAACGTGTAGACTTGATGGATGACTCAGTACGGATAAATTGTTAAATTTCTAACTTTATTTTGTTATTTCAGACTAACCGCAAAGCTTCAAAATGGGGAATATGTTTGCGAATTTATTTAAAGGCCTATTTGGCAAAAAGGAAATGAGAATATTGATGGTTGGTTTGGATGCTGCTGGTAAAACCACAATCCTATACAAACTTAAATTAGGCGAAATTGTTACGACTATACCCACGATTGGTGAGTATTTCATGTTTTACTTACTTATTAGATTATCTTTCTATATTTCTTTTCCCTTTGTTGATTTATTTCGTCACTTTTTAAAGATGACACTATGAATCATTACATTTTTTTGGTAATTCTTGTGTGTTGTAGATAAATTAATGCTCTGATCAAATGAATTGCTTTATAGTAATCAACATTACCTTTGTTGGCAGTACAATATGGATACTTAATGGAAATTGTATTGATTTTTATCTTTTAGCATTTTGCTCAACCCTGCTTTATTATATAGATAACTAATGACTTAACTCTGTCTTAGTACTATTTGTTATCTTGTTATAAGATGGACATTTTCATGAACATTTTTGACATAAGCATTCTTGATATGTTCAAACTTTAAAGTTAGTTTATAATATGTGCAGTTTTAATCTCTTTTTCACAAGTTTATTTCAGCATTGCAAGCTGTTAAGTATGCTCATTTGTTTTAAAACTTTTTTAAGTAAGGATTTATTTTAGGTATCAATGTAGTTGCCGATCATTGAAATTTTCTACAATGATTCATAGGAATTTGTTACACTTGATAACTAGAACTGTTTATATAAGAAAATTGTATTGGAAATGCATTACACAAAATCTATTAATCAAAATATGTTGTAGACTGTAATAATATTTCAAAAATGAAATTGCATTGCAATCAATAAGTATTTTTATGATATGTATGTACTATGTAGCATGTGTTGTTACATCATTTTTTACTTGTTATAGGTAAACATATTTACATATTCCTTAAAAAAAACATGATTACTCAAGCAACAAATTCTTTTCCTTTATTCTCTTTATGTAATTAGTGATTAAAATTTCATCATTTTCATTATACTGTTTCCAGGATTCAATGTCGAGACTGTAGAATACAAAAACATCAGTTTCACTGTGTGGGATGTCGGCGGTCAAGACAAAATTAGGCCATTGTGGAGGCATTACTTTCAGAATACACAGGTTAGTGTCATATATACCTTAGTTTTAATAACCACATGTAAATTAAGGACAACCTTTTTTGTTTTCTACTAAGTTGGGGATCAAAAACCCTTGTTTTTTTTTATGAATCATCATTGTGCAAGTACACAAAAATGTAATTATTATTCGTAAGTTAGTGCTAGATGTATACAATATAGATCTACTGAAAACTGATGAATAATTCAAGTTTGGAAAAGGCAAATATTGAAAAAAAAATCTGGACTTGTCTACAAACAACACCACAAATATCCACAATGTAAGTGGATGTTTTTTTGTCACATAATAGTTTAATTGTATTGGAGCACATAAAGAATGCCATGAGAGTGCCTCTGATGTACAATCACATATTTGTGAAAGTAGGCCACTTGTGTCTAAGATTAGAACTTACAGATGATTTCACTTGAGTATTGTTCAAACCTTAAACTCTCTCTTAACTGTAAAATATTTAAATGTCCACTTTTTAGCTTCATTATTTTTATCTGTGCAATGAATCTGGATTTAATATAACCAGGCATTCCTTTTTCATCCTCTGTAGTGACAAAAACATAAAAAAATAAGGTTCTTGTTAAAAAGGTTTATTTGATTTTATAAGGCTACATAAATTGTTATTATATAAATTATCCTTATAATTTTTAATTTTGTATTCTATTAGCCTTTCCTTCTTTGTTGTTATTTGTTTTGCTGGTTTTATGGTGCACATCTCTAAATCATAATTATGAGAATTGTTACTAATTGCTATTCATTTAAAATATCTTGTGAAGTGTTTTAGGTTTTAAAGAGCATTCTAACAATATTCAAAAGATTGTACCTTTCAGAAGACAGATTTAAGATGCATGGTTTAACTTAGCTTGGGGCTGAAATACCATCACACAAATGAGCAAACCTTGTTCTAATGAAATTTTTTTTAGCTTCCGTAGCCTCGCTTTTGCTGATGGTTGTCGTCTTTTCTAAATATTTGCATTATATTGCTAATGTAAAATCGACTTAATTCCACCCACGTAAGATATATTTTGTGTCCAAGTAACATGATTATTTAGAAAATACGCTAAGTGAAGTGTAGTAACCACATCCTAACATATTTGGTTTCAATGGGTGTAATGCAGGCTCATAAGAAAAGAGTTTTTGCAGATCGAATATTATAGATACAAAGAAGAAGACTAGATTAGTATGCTATCTGCAATTTAGATGACTCACCAGTTTGAACAGACTGATAATCCAAGTTTGCATGTCCTAATGACATTAAACATTTTAATTAATTGTTAATGTCAATTTGCCGTCACACTAGTTATCCAAACTAATATTATAAATGCGAAAGTAAGTTTGTTTGTTTGTTTGTTACCATTTTACGCCTAAGCCACTGAACCGATTATCCCGAAATTTTGTATAAACGTTGCCAGGTGTACAGGGACAAATATAGGGTACTTTTAATCCCGAAAAAAAGTACTGTTCCCGAGGGAAATCACAATAACGTCCTTATGACAGTAGATGGCGCCACGTGTCTATCGAATCGCGATCAAATTTTAAGTTTAAGCATCTAATACATTTTGAGTCTAGACTGTCGATAGACCAGTTTCAAGTAAACAACCTAGGAGTACGAAAGTTGTTTGCTTAATCATTTTTTATGCCCAAAACCGCTGAAGAGCATACTGACATTTTGCATAAAGTGGCTACCAGACGGACGGATCTGCGGTTGCGGCTAACCGCAGGCCGCGGCTCCAACCGCTGTAAAAACACACCACCGCGGTCACAGTGGCGGCCTGAAGTGTCATTAGCGTGGTGTTTGTGCTACAATTGGACGTCAGTCAACATGGCTAACCGTAAAGTTGTCTTATTACTCTCATGACTCATTAGTCCTCTCAGAAGGTGAGAAAAAACTGTTTATTTAAACACTTGAGGTGTGAGGTTATAGTAGTTATAGTAGTTTATCTCTACCTATATTATCATTAGCATCGCATATTACTCTTAGGAATAGAGAAGTGTGGGTTAAATTGAAATTATTATTTAACTTCAACTATTTCTATTACAATTTCCATATTTGGTGTCATTTTACAAAG
The DNA here is from genome assembly GCA_949774945.1 of Hoplodrina ambigua. Classification (NCBI taxonomy): domain Eukaryota; kingdom Metazoa; phylum Arthropoda; class Insecta; order Lepidoptera; family Noctuidae; genus Hoplodrina; species Hoplodrina ambigua. The sequence goes on along the minus strand of OX458977.1, from coordinate 8,191,726 downwards.
CAGTACCTACACACGGCCTATTCTTAAAATTTGCAACTGACGCGGCTGCCACAACATTCCGCGTTTGTCTGGGACCCACTTTATATACGTTGTCAGGGATACAGAAAAACTGCGTAATTGACACTGACATCACTGTGTCGTCACTGACACTGACAGGTGTAAACGCATTCATAGAGCATGCATGGAAGAATAAAGGCGAACTTATAACACGCTCCGTCAGTGAAGCATACTCTGCGATTACTCCGCCAATTGTGAATTGATTTGGATGATTCTTTTTTTATTTATTTTTTCCGAATTGGTCCCATATAAATACTGTCATGATCTGATGATGAACTTTGGAGATATGGAACGGAACTCCTCATAGGATCACAGCAGAACTGTCGTAACAGTAAAATTGCTTTGTTAGATGCGTGTAGTCGACGACTGACTGAAGGAAGAGGTTAGTTGCTAAACTAATCGTGACCTATGTCGATGAATGTAGACAACAGTTTTTTAACGGCAAAGTTAAGTTTGTCCCTCAGTACTGTTTATTTTTTCGTAAGAGGTATGTTCGGTGTGTTTTAATGAGGGTAAGTAGGTTACTTTTGTTTTACATACATACATAACATCACGCCTGTAATCCCCGAAGGGTTAGGCAGAGGTGTACCCATTATTACACCCACATTTCGCCAGTTATGTTTTTTTTTTGTCCCATGTAATAGGGGGCGTGCCTATTGTTATCACCCGGGCACAAATCCAGACTCCGAAACTGCTACTGAAAATTGAACCGACTTGGGAATTGAACCCAAGACCTTATGCACAGCAGTCGCGCTTGCGACCACTAGACCAACGAGGCAGTCAACTTCGAGACTTTTTTTATTTTAAAATATCTCACAGCTCCAACTCAGACAAAAGCTTATTGCGAGCCTGAGCAAAAATTACTGCTCAATCCCCGGAATCTTCCGTTCATGCCGCATTAAGAAGGCAAGCACAACCGGAGCGACAAGCAAATTTGAGAGCTGATGAGACATTTTCTTAAAGCCAGAAAAGACTGGAGAGCCAAGCCGACCGCCCGCCAAGCTTCTCTAAGAGTGACTGAGACGCCCTTCTAAACGCATATTGCTGTTGGAGGAACAAGCCGAAAGCCAGAGAGCTGTAAGAGCAACTAAGACGCCTATTCACACGCGACACACAACCCACACGACTACACGACTTCGTCTCAGAGAACAAGCTCAGCCATTACAGCTTCTGAAACTCCAGAACAGACGCAGGCGAGAAGGACCTTTCTTGCAGAAATGCAAACTGAACGCCGACGGACTTTTATGAGTCGCAGTCTGTTGGTCCGTAGGTCTTTAATAATTCTGGATCTGGCCGAACAACAAGCCGAGTACAGCCCAAATTGATTGTGAAATTCTAAACAAACGCGGGCGAAGCCGCGGGTAAAAGCTAGTTTATGAAATAAGTAGGTATTTAATTTTGCGCGTAGTTTAAAGATCGATGCGTAGTACGACGGTTTTAATCATCATGTAGAATTGATAGGATATTTAAGTAGTTGTCTAGTGTGTTATATTAGTTTAACGCGTTAGCCTTGGGATTTATTGTTTTGATAATAATTATTCATTGGATTATAAAATGAAGGTGATATTTAGGTGATAAAAATCGCCTGTATAGGTCTGAGTTAAAGGTGAACCTTACTACTATTTTAAGTGCGAAAGTTAGGATGGATGGATGTTTGTTACTCATTTACGTCAGAATGGCTGGATGTGTCTGGATAAAAATTAGCACAGTGACAGATTATAGTCTGGAATAACATGTAAGCTACTTTCTATACCTGAAAACTGTATGTTTCCCGTGGGATAATATACCAACTTTGACGCGCACGAATTCGCGGGCAGAAGCTAGTGTGACATTATATATTGTATCATCATTACAACTTGCAAAAAGTAATTATTAATTTCTTAAAAATTCAGTCATTCGAATCCTCACACTTGATCTTCTCTGCTACGCAAGTTTTATGACAGATTTTTGGTATTCTCAACAATTTCAATATTGACGCTACGCCTAATAAATGCGGCGTTGTGCGCATCGGCACCGGCTGTTCCGAGAATTGAGATTGGTTTATCAATAAGGGTACACTTTCAAAATCTTTCATTGGTATGAAATAAATTATATACTGGATTTACATATTGCGCAAAGGACGAGGCGAATGTCAAAGTGAATATTTATTTAATCCGTACGCTCTTCATTTGCCTCGCTACTAAGTTCAATGTTTACACATTCGGTTACCTGCTAGAATGGTTCGCCTGCGATGACGGTTGTGTGAACCCTGTATTACGTTTGTCATTCAAATTGGTAGCGCGCTTAATTAAATGTTTTGTTTCAGGGTCTCATCTTTGTAGTAGACAGTAATGATCGAGAGCGTATCGGCGAAGCACGCGAGGAGCTCATGCGAATGTTAAGTGAAGATGAACTACGGGATGCTGTACTTTTGATCTTTGCAAACAAACAGGTAACATACTAGCAATAACGCAATTAATTGCTTCAAAAAAAAATTCAAAAATTTCTATGAAGATAAAATATGTACATGTTTTCATTTTCAATAAGCTTTCAAAGTGGAATCAATAAAAATCATCAGTATTTCTTTCTTTAAATTTGAATTCGTGTCAATAATTATGTTTTAAATTTTTTGACCTGAAGCTGTATAAATACATGTACTAATACAAGATTATGTTGCTAGGATCTGCCAAACGCAATGAACGCAGCTGAGATAACAGACAAGCTGGGCCTGCACTCGTTGCGCAACCGCAACTGGTACATCCAGGCGACGTGCGCCACCTCTGGCGACGGCCTGTACGAGGGCCTGGACTGGCTTTCCAACCAACTCAAGAACGCCAACCGCTAACCGCAAGTGCGCTACCAACTCACAGACAAATCTGATTACTGAAAGAGACTATGGTTTAAGATATGTTAACTTTATTTGCTATTGAATATTGAATACAATGTATTATGTGAGTTAACCTGCGAATGCATTACTGATATGCGTCACCCGGTGACCGATCGAGCATCGCATTCATTCCGAACCACTTGCGTTCATACAACGTTTAAAATTTGGTATTGGGTGGTAAGTGTACAAATAAACCACGCTACTTAGCGATGTGGTGTTAGGGTCCACGTTATTAGAATGCGCTGTTTGATCGATCCCTGTCGACGTTGAACAAAAAATAGTGTGTAAAGACGATACAAAATTATTGCAGATTTGTTTTCAATATAAATATTCGAAGGAGCAAAACGGTGGTACCTAGACTCGCTAAATGATCGTGCATTGTGATGTGGATAGGTTTGTAGCTGACTCGTGATAAAGTGAATCACATCATAACATGTTTTATATGTATACTATGTGGAATAAGTTGTCGCAATAAAGTATTTAAAGTTAATTCACAACTGATGACTTTAATTATTTAGTTTATTATACTAGTGACCTACACTTTACGTTACGTAGGTAGGTGCAGTAGCAAGCAGTATTCAGAAGCGTAGGGTCTATCGGTCACCGGGATGCGCGACGCGGGCCGTGCGCGGCGCCCGCTAGGCTCGCGCACGCGTCTTATACACTTCGCTTTGTGACTTTGGGCTGTTGATATCCCAAGTTCTTTCTTTTTGATTGTCACCAGTTTTGTGCATTAATATCACCTGACCTATTATAACTATGGTAGTTTATTTTTATGAAAGTTATCTAGGTAGTTTAAGCTGTTATGTATTTTACATCCAAAACCATTTCGTACAATTCTTGCTTATTCAAACGGCTCGTTGTGATTGACCTGCATTTACAGTCAACAGCTTCTCATGACGATCCGAGATTAATTTGTAATTTAGGTATAAATATGTATTAGATAAACGGTGTCATTTTGAGAAGTGTTTCCGCCTACAGGGAACAGTGCTCAGAATTCTCAGTGGTACATGCTCTACACAATTAATTGTAACTTAGCATTTTTATAATAATTTAGAAAAAAATGTTGAAACACAGTAACTATGTGGCGAGGTGTGAAGGAGGTTCTTTTTTATTTTTATGAAAACCAAGAAATAATGAAAATGCGAATTGTGACATTCCGGTTTATCTTATGCTGTATTATGGAATAAAATTTATCCTCACGAATGTTTCATTTTTTGATTTAATACACTCTAAAACTTTTAACATACGGTAAACTACAGATGGTCACCAGAAACCAGCCGACATGTCTTATATTCCAAAATCTAAGAAATTCGGGTATGTCTTGTGGATCGTAGCAGGTTACAGAACGGATAAGGTTCCCGCTCCTACGCTTGCGGTCCTGCGGTTAGTTAAATGGTACTTCGCAGTTTCGCACGAACTATCTACAACTGACACCTATTAGAGAATCTGAAATGGGGTCGTTTGCCTTATGTGATGATTATAGAACGGAAAAAGCTTCTTTGCTCGCGCTTCTGCGACGTAAAGTGGTACTTTCCACTCTTGCAAACCATCTAAGGCAGCCTTTGCCAAAGTGGGCGATAACGCCCCCTTGTGGGCGCTGTAGGCCTAAAGGGGGTGGTAATAGACCCAGAAAAAAGTCGGGGCGTTGTGTAGAGGCTAGGGGAGCGATTTGTAATTTCATCTACTAGGTGTTTTTTTTAAGTAGATGTTAGAAAATAATTTATTCTCAAAGTGGGCAGTAGTCAAACAAAATAAGTTTGGGAACCCCTGATCTAAGGTGACAAAAAGTTCAAAATGATGGAAAATCTAATTTTTGGTGTCTTGAGTACCATTCATGAAAAAACTAGTATTCAAGAAAATTAAAAGTACAGCTGTATCTGGTTGCACTAAAATAGTAGATGATATGTCCATCACTATTATACAAGGATATGTAGAGTGGCCCAGTGGTAACGGGTTAGATTTAGGTACTGGTCGTGGTCGTTGGTTGTCTTAGAGTCGAATCATCATAAACATTCAAACACCACATAGCTTTGGTATCGTGTGCTATTATGATGAACCCATTCTTTTTACCAGGATACCTGATTTCTAGCAGTTGCAAACATTATAAGCTGCTTATTTATATTATTATGAATTGCCTCCCTCCTAAGTAGTCGACTTGTAACGACTGCATAATTATTGTAGTCAGTGTGCATAGTAGGTATGCATGAAGTTTCGGGTTCGATACCCAGCAACCACCATACGGTAAACAAATAGTTATGAACTTATGAAATATTAATCTATTGTTATTTTAGTTGTATGTGTGAATGCTATCTGCGTGATTAATAGTTGGGTATTCAACTTTGTGGCTGCTATGAGTTGCTGCTATAACTGTAGGAGTAGGCGCTTTAAGTTGTCCTTGACCTTATCATAATTTCAGCGGAAAGAGGTTCATTGTTAGCATGCGTTTACACCAAAGATTGCCTCGACGGCAAGTCCGGATTAGTCATATCATAATTACCTGCATTCATGATCTATTCGCACATATTTCAGTGGTAGGATGGTCAGCAACGAATGTTGATTATCGCTTAGTCATTAATATCATTATTGACATCATGTCACGTTTGTATTCCTTGAAATAGACAATGCGGTGCGGAGCGGTGTCGCGCCGCACCGCATTGGGTGCCACATGAGCGGTACTGGGCGTGGCGACTTTGCATGACGCCTTGGCCACCCACGGAGTAGGTACCTACATTACCTCAGCAGCGGCGCCCGGTTTGAATCTAGTATAAATTATTGACTATCTGCGGCGCTGCACTGTGTGCATGTCACCGATTTATATGTAGGAGGACGCCGCAGGGGCATGTGGCATCAAAAACCGCGCCGCAGCCGCAATGCAATCGTGTTGCCATTCCTATTAACATTCAATTGGTTGGTACGGTAAACAGAAAGTACAAATTTGATAGTCATTTACACGAGTCCTAAATGTATACCTACATTATTAAATCATATCACTGTCATGACGTCACCATCAACTACAACTTTGTGTAAAGATAACAGAAAATAGGTAGGTAGACTAGTACGTACCTAAATATCTCATTCAGAAGGTATAAAATTCTCATTTATATATCAGAAGTTGTAATACGATATAATTATGTATTGAATTGTACAAGGCTTGTGTGGGTGTACATAGTAGGACTAGTCGGAGGGAGCTGCGCCGTAGCTTCGTAGAGCGTAGCTCATAGTTCGTGGCGTAGCGAACATCGTAGCTTTTAGTCTGTAGCGTTACGCTACGCTACACGCTAAGTTACGTTTTCGCTGCTAATTTATGTAGCGTAGTGTAGCTCATAGTTTGTAGCGTAGTGACCACTTATTTTGTGGACCGGAAGCAAAAGAAATATTTATTCTGTGTACACAATCTACCACAAACAATTAACTATATCTTACATATTTCTTTTTGCGTTAATTACATACAATTTTGCTTTGGAGTAGGCACCTATTTTTTTCACTCTTGTACTTAACATTATTGTTAGGTGCAAAAGCCAAAAAAGTCGCAGCAGCAGTAGTTTCATACCTCAAAATCGATTATTATTTAAGTACCTATATTGTTTCAACATTTTTGTTTTTATAAAATATACACCTAGGTTTTTAACTAACTCTAAAAAAGTAAAAACCATAACTCCACAATATTTCCTGTTTGGTTGTGTGGTCTGGCCAAGGAAAGCGGGCCATGGATATAGCGTAATCCGTTAGGACTTAAAGCAGTTCAAATATTGTAGTAAGTGAATCTGGCTCAGATAATACTGTTTTTTTTTTGTCTTTCCCTTTAAACATTAATTGTTGCATGTTCGCAACCTGGTTTTTCAAAGCTTTTAATATCTACCCTGTCCCTAATAAGTACGTGTAGGAAAATACATAATTATACAATAGCTTGTGTATCTATAGGTAGCTGTACATTTAATTTATTCAAACGAAGTAGCAATAAAAGACGTATCTATACAGCAATGACGTTGCGATATTTCAACAAATATAATAAACCTCCGCATATATGAACTCTAGTAATGTAGGCATTTACTTTGTATCTCATTATATTTATTTAAATACTTCATATGTTGCTAGTCTACTGCTTTAACTGGATTCGCTAATAATCACAGTAAAGTAAACTTAAATTTTTGAGTGTGTCGCTGCCACAAAATCAGGCCAGTATCTAACACAATTTAAAAGTAGTAGGTAAATTATTAAAACGTTAAGGTTAATATTACCAAGGTCAAAAAATTGAAATTATACAGTTAATGATGATTATTCTCGTAGATAATCAGAACAGAAGAGGTTTATATTACAAGATGATGCTTGTCTGATTGTTCAATATTGTGGGGAGTCAGTACGAGGTCTTAATACTAAAAATAATTATTTATAAACTTTTAAATCGGTCATGACGTTAATAGTTTTTTCAGGCAGTCACTAGCATTGTACCAGGTATTGATATTCCCGTTTATATTCGCTAAAGATATGAAATATTTATTATACGACTAGTTGGGCCGGCTGCCAAATACAGTTCTGCACCAAATATATGTAAATAATTCAGTAAATTCTTATTATGAATGTGTTCAACATGTCTGAATTCGACGCACATCGCAGCGGTGCGGCGAGACAAAGCAATAACAATTTGTGTTTTTTTTAATGACAGAGTTTAATTCTGTGGACTCGTAAAATCGGGGATAACTCAATTCTACAGTAAATTCAAACAGAAACAAAACGTTTGTTTGGAAGTCCTAAAACTTTCGATAAATCTTAGATTTTATGTTATATTTATATCTACTATGTTGTAGACGGCAGCAGCTAAGGGCCATTAGACCTATTATTAAATGTTTCTTTTTAGTTTATTAATAAGTATAACGACCTATGTTGATGTTGATGACAAAACATTTTCGTTATGAGAAACTCAATAATAAGTTAGTAGGTTGTTAAGTAAACATACATTATTTTTATTATTACACTTATCATACTGAAACAAATACTTTACAAATTGACATTACTTAACATCTTAGGACCTACTAAATTTTTCTAAAGCTTTCATGATGTTTGTTTAGATGCCCGATGATTAAAACTAACAAATTAGAAAAAATCTTCGTACTAACATTGTATCATTAATGTCTAATGTGTATTTGAACACTCCGACAAGACTCGTGAAACATTATTGTTTTGGCTTTTACTCATTCTTCACTGTAGACACATTTTTCAGATGTCTTAAATGCACAGACACATTTTTACGAAATTCATGCGTAGTTTTTGCACGTAGTTAAGCTATAAATTCTAGTATTTTAAACTAATGGATCTAATTCGATCTTGGCGTAACAGACAGACTAGTTTAATAGAGATCTATCTATGACAGCTGAGAGTCATAGAGAACTCTGTTGCACTATGCAATCATTAAAAATGTCGGTTCCATAGTCAATATTTTTCCGACTGAAATAAGTGTTAACATTACGTATTTGCTTATATAAACATAGAATCAGTAGTAGGGATTAAGTTGTCTTAATAATCGCCACTTAAAAATGGTGTGTGTTGGCGAGGCGGGCGGCGCGACGGGCGGGGCGGGCGGATGACAGCGCTGCATTTTCCCCGCCCGCACCGCGCTATTGCCGCGTTTTCCACGAGGGGCGCGCCGGCCCCCTCGCCGCATCAGCCGGGAAATCGCGCGGCGCTCGTCTCAGTCCGGCTCAGCCGTCGCGCTACGACGACGCCTCCGAGTCGCGCGCTACGATCGCGAACCTGCACTCGCTGCACTACCGTACGAACCGAGCGCGCGCGGCCAAAATAGTGAGCTCGTGGCCGGGAGCGGTCGGACCCCGTGATACACAGTGCGGCGGCGCCATGATGCGCGCGCTGCTGCTGCTGGCGCTGGCGGCGCTGGGCCCGGGAGCCGCGCGCCGCCACGCGCCCGACCTGCGAGAGGACGAGCCCGCGCGCCGCACCACCCGCCCCGCCGGTGAGTGCACGCCGTCACCACCGCATGATGCACCGCACAGCGCACGGCGCACGCGCTGCCAACGATGCCGGCCGACGTAATTAAATGCACATCGATCTTTCTCATTTGCCCAGCGTCAGCTCGCCTCGCATAGGGAAACAGTGTACGGCTATAGGCACGTGTGTTTATGTAAATAATTACATTCCGAGGTTTCCGCATGGGTCTCCGACTACTAGATCAATTAAAACGCACGTACGCATTAATCTCAGAGAGTTGACTAGCGAACGGCTTGTGCTTAAAATTGTTATCGATGCTCGTATCGTTATCAGTGGAGCCGATACTAGCTTCGGTACCTAATCAGGGATAATAAAAACAATACCACGTGAGAGCCGCTGTCTTTCGTCTTAACAATATCAACAAACGGAGAGAATTGTCGAGAGGTTCTATTTTCGGAGAATGATATAATAACTAATCTGTTATCGGACAAAGACTCGTGGAAGGTAATCTCGTAAACATTTATTACTTTTATCAATTTCTGTCAATGGATCGCTCTGAATGATTTTCGCGGTTTCGGACCTGGATTTTATGTAAAACTTGTTTTTGCTGAATTTTTTAAGGGTCAATTGAATTTTTACTGCACTTAATGCAACCGCATCATTTGCACACAATTCAATATACATTAAAGACGGTATTTGTATAAAAAAACTTTTAGACTCTTATTTTCAGAATACAAAAAATGTTAATAACTTTATTTGCCTGAAAGGCAAAAAGTTATTATCACAAAAAAGCTGCTAGTTTGATATACACTGAGGTATTCTTTTTAAAAGAAACAACTGTTTACATTAAAAAAACATTACAAATGATTATTATCTGGCAAATGAGTTTAACTAAATCTTTCCAGTAAAAAAGATTAAATTGAGATTACAACGTAAATACAGGCTTCAATGTTTTAGGGTTCTGTGCCCAAACGGTGCCAAACGGAACCCTATTACTAAGAATGCACTCTCTGTCTGTCCTTCCGTCTATCACAGGCCTGTATCGTTTGAATCGTAGGTAATATGTAGACACTTGAATTTTTCACAGATTGTGTTCCTATTACCGTGGCCACTATAACAAATAGTAGAATAAAATAAGAAAATAAAATAAAGTTGGTCGGTCCTCATACAGGAAATGTGTTTTTTTAATAAATGTAGTGTTAAATATTGTACGGCGCCCTTCTTGTGCGAGTGCAACGCGCACTTTGTCGGCTTTTTATGTTTCATTTTATGTATTATGCTATTTTAGTGTTAGTCACACTTATTGATGAATTAAACTTCAATCTGATAAGGTGGGTGGGTACTAAAAGCAATATCAAAATACCTATTATCACAAGGTCGAAAGTGAAAAATAAAATCGCAAATAGAATGATTTCATAAAGTTATTATTATTGTCTTTCAATTGTTATATCATCATCAGATACACGAAGCACATGTACCTACGTGAATATCAATGTCGTATGATTTCACAATCTTATCGTATTGTATGACGATTGCCTCAAACGCACATAAGATTTTATATGTTAACTTACCGTAGTTTATTGCCTTTTCATGTCCCCTCGTATTGTCATATTTAACCTGCACAAGAAGGCATTCTATTGCATCAAGGTATTTTAAAACACGAAAAACCGTTTTCTAACTGAAGGTTATTGTGATATTTTTAATTCTCGTCATTGCAATGTAAATAATTTAATGGATGTAAGATTAAATTATCACAGTTTACGGCTTTAGCCTCGTCAGCAAGTGATGTCATTACTTTTATCATTGGTTTAGAGACAGCAAGGACTTTCTAAGTACCGCTGTGGCAGACGTGAGTCACGACGACAGCTTTCATTCATTTTCCGGACGTGATAAAAGTTACAAATGTTTGCCAAGATTGTATTAACAAGTCTGCCAAAAATTGTATTACCGAGAAGAGAAAAAAGTTGTGTTCGTCTGTGATGTCTAGACAGGCGACCGAGACAAGACGTGACCTGATGCGAAATTTTTAAGCCACTGTGGACATTTTGACGAACCTTTTGGCTTGATAATTTAGTCGGGTTCCGGGTGTGCTCATAAAAATTCTCTTAGATCTGTAATGTAGTCGTTATACTACTTGTAAGTACGTCAGTACATACAGCGTATTATTTGTCGCAAACGCGTGACGTGCGATAGCAGTGGGTGTCGGCTGAAAGGGCGTGCTAATTTCAGGTTGGAGGCTTGCGTAACTGTAGTACAAACGAAAACAACGCGGAACGGCAGCAATGGCCGCTCGTCACCTGACAACTTCGAATGTCACATTTCTGATTGATTGTGATGTCGTTATCGATTCTGATAATAAAGATCGATACATTCATGTAAATAGGTACCTTGTCTCAACAGAAGAAAATGTTCTGAGAAATAAATACATTGATTTAATCAAATTGGCAAATAAAACGATTGATATGCTACCAACCAATAGCCTCGCGTGTTCTTGGAAGGGTTCTTAAGGACAATAGGCTCAATTTATGACGCAGATGGGTATAATTTTCGTAACTATTATTAATGGTAGAGGCAAAGCTGATGGTTATAAAAACCTCACGTCAATGCAACAATTTTTGTTAACAATATTAGACTAGATAGATCAAATATTATTAGACACAAAAATTGGACTTAAAAGATACAAATAATTCCATGCGTCGCATCGACAATGGGTACTTTACATTTTATTCATTTAAAAATATACCTGCTTAATACGTATGTATTTAATGTACCATTAATGCAACTTAGGTATTACAAAAAGACGACAGCAACAAGTAGCAGCAAAAAAAATCGAAGTTAAGAAAATATGTGGAAAGCTCCTGCAGGGCTCTCAAAGATTCGATCTTGCGGTACATAGTGTAAACTTTACATTCCTGTTTTTTTTCTGTACAAATTAAGAACAAGAGCAACAGGAAGTGCTGACCAAAACATCACGGATCGTTAATAAACATGAAAACAAAAGTACACTTCGCGCATTGTTATTTTTAACACTATGATCGAACCTTATCGGCTGATCTTTTAACCCGAGAGCGGCGTGCCATCAAAAATACTTTTTATACTCTTGATAGTGGATAGGTATTCGAAATTTGTTGTTACTTTGACTTTTAGTCCGTGCCAATGATTGCTTTGGGTTCTGATGTCATTTGTATTTTTAATGTATTCTCTTGTATTTACATGTCTAGCCAGCCCCCCTCGTTCACAGATTTTCGATAAACAGCGGCGATTCCATTTCAATGACAGCATTGATTTTTTTCGACATACCTACAGTCGATTGAATCGTATCGAATCATCATCTATATTAAAGAATTTTGAGTAAATAAATAATTATTAATTTTACTGCGGTGCGTCTCCATGTTAGTCCGTCACCTCTTTTTTTTCTGTTATCGCCATGTTTTACGCCACATAAAACAGTTTTTACGTCAATTTTTTTTTTTTACCGCTTGGGTTATTTTTCGTTGTTTACGTCCTATTTTTCGCAAATGCAATTTAATAATAGTAATCATCAAAAGATTACTTGAACAGAACATCGAATATTGAATTAGACCTAACTAAGTATAAAGAGAGCCAACTAATATTTACCACAGGGAATATTATAAAGTAGTCTGTACAGACAGCGCGCTCTATAAAAAGTATAATTTTTGACCTCAATGATTTTTTTGTAAATAGGAATAGGATACTATTTAGGCTGTGACTATATTTAGGCTTTAATTTAAAAATGATACGTACTTAATTTTAAAATTTCCTACGAGATTTAAGAATTATTATCGATACAGGGAGTGGAGGGGGGGATTAATAGGGTAGATGACACCACCAATCAATTGACATATTTATTATGGCTTGTCGAAACGTGGTTCCCGTATAGATTTTGTATAACAAAAGACAACTGTGACGTCAACTTTATGCCGACTCAATTGACTAACTATTTATTAATTTAAAATCAATTAAAAATAAAATTTTATAGTTAATTGATAAAGTACGTTTTGGAATTATTGGTAAATATCAATTATTGGTGTCAGGTACCCAAAAGCAAGGTGGTAGTTTTCATTCTATTTGTTTTTCTTTTATGTATCGGAAAAATTCTAGATCCAGATCCAATATTTATTGCCATGATTACCATCTTCAGGTTGATCGAGTAGGTACCTTGAATCTTTAAATTAAGAATAAATGTTTATCTTTTCTCTTTCCAATTACGTTTTGGGTGACCAACATTGCGGTCAAAAAATAGGAGTTCTTTGTTTACTTTGATGTCAATCACAATCTTTTGTACCGCGGCAAAAATAATGAGTATAATAATATGAAGTCAAGCGACTCCTATCGTAATTAAGATTAAAATTATGTTCCTATTCAGTTTTACGTGTGAAAACTTGTTACCTAAGTCATAAATCCACACAATTAAACAATAAAATATGTATTTACTTATGTTTTGGACGTTAGAGGCCACATGCACAAGCATTGCGCTAGATAACAATCTCAGCTCTCAAACGCAGAATGTGAAGTTGTAAAGTATGCGAGTTATTAGCGGATACCCAACCCTTATTTGTGGAATGTTTTAAATGCGCATTTATACGCAAATATTATATAAGATTGTTTGCGTGCACGCAGTCGCATCGCGCGCGGAATGAAAATGTACTCGCACTTGATTGCGCCTCATTGTAACACCGCGGCGGCGCCCGCGCAACGGCACCGCCGCACTCCGATATCGTTCACTAATTGTCGCTTTACCTACTCGTATTATTTTACAATCGCCTTGTCCTGTGTCGGAATTCTACCGGTAGGTCATTTGAATAAGCTGTTCATACCTTTATACGAAGTAGGTACTTACTTTATCGGAACTTTAGATTGGATATAAAAAGGGACATACCAAGCAAGTAGCTGAGTGGATGCCTATGAGATGCGCTGTGCATTACTTAATGCGTCTTCCATACATTATTACCTCGTATAGATGCACATCAAACGCAATTGATGGATTTATAGACTATCATCACCATTAGAACCCTACATAGCTTGAATGTTGCCGACTTGTCGTACTTTGACGAAGTGAAGTTAATTTTGCAAGTTACAATCATATTGCATGGCGTCACTCGTAATGTCGTAAATCGTGGTTGGGTTGCGTTATGTCCGTGGCGCGGGCGCAGCGTCGCAGGACACTTACGTCCAATTCAGTCGCTGGTTCATTGCCCCGCAGCGAAGCTGGGCGTAACAAACGACCCGCTGACTGACGTCACATCATTACCATTGCACTCAAATTGCATTACCCGAAGGCTACATAAGTACATGCACATCAGCATACTGTATGCTCACATCATTCTAGTACACAGCCGCATTAACTTTTACTACGTGCAAAAGCAAAACCGGAATAAAATCATAAAATTTTATCTGATGATAAAAGATACTAACGCAAAATTCATAGAAGTTAAAATAATTAGCGTGCGAAATATGAGGTTCCTTGACATATTGAGGTTTGGTGTGTGTGCGCGCATAAATAATTAAATTTAGTCTTTTATTAAAGCTATTGGGACCAAAGTTGTCTGTATTGTAGCCTGCAGGTGTTGGTAATATGAAGTGCTTTGCTTGAAGAAAGCTCTTCATGTGCTTCCTGCGCGAGCTAATGAGATATCATCTACAATTACAATGAACATGGTGTTTGACCGCTGCGTGTTCTCCGCGCAAATATTAGCGCACTTAATTAACGCCCGACGAACTCACTTCCACGAAATTAATTGGGGTCAAAGAATTTGAGTGCATACATCTCAATTAAACCCGACGCTACACCAGGAGTCATCGCCACATCGGAACACCAAATAATTCAATATATTTTAATCGCAGCAGACTTACTCATGTGTCCTCTGGAAATAAATAACACCGTGTCATTCCTAATCCCTGACGCCTGCTGCCAGCATCCGCAGACAATAGACATTAATTTTCAAAGGCGCGAGATAGGAATGTCGTCCCCGCAGGTAGAATTTTTGGCACCTTTATGATCAGATCCTGACGTGTCATAAGCCACCCACGGCCCTCATTAAGCCGGTAGCCTACAAAGGCGCCGGGTCGGCCATAATGCTGTCAGATTATACGGAGCGAGCGACGGGCGGGTCGTCGGCCTGCGGTGCCCTCGCGTGCTACAATTGCACACAATATGCCCCCGCGCGACCCGCCAAACCAAAAAGTTAGAAAAGTATCGCACGGTGGTGGGACGCTGCTCCGCCGCCGCGGCGATACCATCTCGGCGCCATGCTGCCGCCGCGCCGCGCCGCGCCGCTTCGCCGCCTCTAATGCTGCGCTGCGTGCCACCTACACCTTGTCTCGATCCTTAAATTCGATCATTTTGTAGCTGTCCGGGCCCCTAAGGAGCACGTCCGGTGTCAGAGATGCCACCGCAGGCATTTAATTAGAAGTTTACTCTTAAGAACCCGTGAAATATTGCGCACCTTGGAGAATTTAAAGCGTCCGAGATTGAATACGGAGAAACGATAAATGCAATTCGGAACTTTGAGCGATCCGATTTATTTTATGGACATTTTCGGCGTGGAGCGCTCGGATCCCGCAAACGACTCTGTTTATCTTTATCGATAATAAAAGTTTTGGATAATGCGATATGTCGCCGAGAGCGGGGCGCGGGTGTGTCGGCCGACTTACGGAGCTCCTCCCACGTACGGGTCTCGTTATGAACTTGAATTAAATGAATGACGCAGTTGTATGAATGGCGCGGGAATGAATGTGAGTCGGAAGTGCAAGCCGCGCTTCAGCACGCTAGCCCATTGCGCCGCGCACGTGCATCCGCCGCCTCGCGCCGCCGCCGCGCCTCTATAGCGCAACCTTACACCATCGCGTTTGTTAATCCTCGACATCGACATAGGATAGTTATATAAAATCTAACGTCTTTGAATTCCTTCATTGGCATTTTGAATGTAAGCAAAACTAATAATATCCGTGTCTTTACGTCCTGCGCTCGCGACAAGGGTATAAAATTTCATCAGGCCGAAGATAAGAACAGTTGTAGTAATAATTAACATGATACAAATTACATATAACACTCGTGTACGAGTAAGTAATTTGCATGCGATTGTCTCGTAAACATCAGAGTTCACTGCGCAATATTTTAATTATTCATACTGGGGAATGAATAACGAGACCCTTAGTATTTGAGTTAATACTAACGTTCGATGTAAATGTGCGTAGTGGGCTCCAGTTAATTAGGACACTGTGTACTGTGCGGTTAGGTCATGTAGGACATTTCTTATACTAGCTGGACAAAAGGTCGGATGCAGTTGAGCAATGTTGAGTTTATAAGTTAATTGTGTGAGCGCAGGTGTGACGAGTCGTCGTCATTTGTTTACTACATACATGCACATAAATTAGCAATTAATTATTGTAATGTAAAAGTGTTCCCATTATAGTGTCTCTGCTTGGCTAGGTATCCAACTACCAGTCTAAGTCCTAGGTTGAGGTAACATAATTATAAATAATACTACATATAAATGTCTAAATTCATTCCATTTTCTGGCATCCAATAATCTACTTATATTTATGCAATTATTCATATTTCCATAACTCGTACTGTACTTAATTTTTACTTGAATTAGGAGCTTATCGTTTCTAAAAATTTCGGTGGTAAACAAGTATCGATAAGACTTAATAATAAAATAAAGATTATACTTAGAAACTTAAAAATTGCTTACAAGTTTCGTAGACGATGCGTAGCCGCTACGCATGAGAGTCGCTACGTAGAAGTTGCGTTCAGCGTAGCGGCTGCGTTGCGTAGTGGCTACGCAGACGCCGCGTATGTTACGCCAGTGTTCCGCAGACTTACCCGGTTGCTAATATGATATGTAATCGAAGACCGAATTGATAAATATCGCAGCATGTTTGCTAAATTGCTAATATTTAAAGCTTAAATATTAGCAATTTAGCAAACATGCTTAGCTTGTTGAAGCAATACATATAAGCTACTTAATGAGAAAGACGCATTGTAAAGTTTTTATTTCTTATTGGATGGGTTCTTAAAAGCTAATTTTGATGATTTTTCTCTTTTCACTGCAAATACATCAGAACGTAAGGATTAATTAAATAATTTCAAAATCCTCCTTTAAATAATTATTTTGTTTAATCAATAAAATCGGTAGTTTTAATAAGCCCATTTTTCATTAAGTAAAACATTAATACATTATTTAAAAAGCTATTAATATGTAAATGATGTGAATTAAAAAGCCGACGAATATTTTTTGTTTGCATCAATGCTGTTCTTGTTGCGTACGTATCGCCTTGACAAATAAAAGTACTGGAACCCGTCAAACATGCCTATAATAAAATTTCCTCGTTTCTTACAAATATTGTCATATCACAGTTGACTAGCTGGTGGCTAACAAACAGACCGACAGACAGACATTGCAAATAAAAACCGACGGGATGAGGCTATTCGAGTGTTAATTGTTTGTTTTGAAGTTAATTTATTTTCTTTACAGTACCAATTGGCATGAGAATCATTTGCATTGGCTTAAGGAAACAAAAGATATGAGGTCTTTATTATTTCTATATCTCTGTGTTAGTACACATTTGTTTGTTTTATGGTTGTACGTTTTTGTAATGGTGCTTTGTCGACGTGCCGGTATGTCTGATGTTAGCAGTCGTGTTAAAGAAAAATACACATTCACGGCTTAATCAACTACTATTATGGTTGATTGATAAAATAATACGAATGAATAATGGTATAACTTCCATATTCTTTCTAGGACAGCATACTTTCATTAAGTAGTATTGTTATATGTACGCAAATAACTTTTCTTTGTCTTAAAACAGGCGAGATACAATGTCTTTATAGTAACGCTAACATTTGTATGAACCCATCGTCGAGGAGTATTTTGAAATAAAGTACAAACACGGCCATTTATGAATCCAGCTCGATAAATATTTAGCCGCCGCGCTCAGTTCGCGCCAAATGGTGCACTCAAAATCACTCACAGAGCTCCTTTTGGCGCCGAATGTCAATTTCCTAGAGATTGGCCATTGCCGGAGCTGTTCGAGCGTCGACAACAAACATGGCTGTGAGGACTCGCACTCGCAAACCTAACACTTATTCCAGATGCACTAATGTTGATAATCGAGCGGCGACAGTTTGTTTATTCACGCAGCACGTAATGGATCCGAGCACTCTTCTCAATCGGTCGCGAAACGTGTTTGGATAAATGCTAGTGTGACTTTCATATCCAAGCTCTTGAGCGCAAAGCCTGTAAGTGCCTATGTGTGTAAACTATGTCCTTATGCATGAGTATTTTAAGTTATGTTGTCAAACGACTTAGAGCTTACACAAAGTATGCAGTTACGTTATTATCTTTCCTGACAGCAATGACACTTGAGAGAATGTGTTCACTTTAATACAAAGTAAAGTATTATAGAGCCTAAGTATATGTCGACGAAGTAGGCAGGCAGGCGCTCTTAATTGATTGTCTTATGTATGCACAATGAGTTGTGAACAATTTTCTCATTTACCGCGTCAGTGGACTCTGTATATATTGTCTTAGCGTATTCCTGTTAGACTGCGCTTTCATTAGGGTTTTAGTAAACGTGTGTACATATTTAGACTGGAAAGAATGTAAAAGAAGTTATAGGTTGAACAATTGTACTGATGCAAAAATACGATAAGGACCATCCGTCATAGCTAGATATTTGATTTTTAATAATTACGATCATTCTTCTATTGCTTTGAAATATGTATATGTACGAGTGTCATAGTTTACAATAGGGTAGTGTTTAGTAATTTGGACCGCAGCTAATACAGTCGTTGCAAAGCTATTTATAATAGTGTCCGAGTACATAATAGTGTGTGCACGTGTAGTGTGTACTTGTGTAGTTAGAAACAGGAGCGATTGATTGCGGTGTAGAGTATCAACGGTCGTCTCGCTGTCTGCGGGCCGCAGCTCGAGGGCATTCTTCACTAATCCTATATTGTAGAGATAATTGAGCGTCGCGGACTCGCGCTCGCTCCCAGGCTACTAAGCGAAAAAACTGGAACATCTGTAGTAGTGCGTTTGGCGTATGCGATACATACATATTGTACATAACACACGTAATGACAGTGCGTCGACCTCGCGACAGGGGCGCATTAAGCACAGCCTGGCTCTTGATGAATGTTTTCCTGCTATAAACCATTGTTTTACAGTGTTCATGTTCGATGTTCCAGAAAGAATACAATGTAGACATGTTTTATGGGTACTGAAAACAATCATCAAGCGTGAAGTACATATGTGCCTATCGAGTTGCACTGGGAAATTGAATGCCATTGTACCTATAGGACAATATCTGAACAACAAATACAAAACGCTATTTATAATAAAGTCGCTACCGCTTTATGTACTTGGGTTCGAAATCTATTATGGTATTTATAAAACCATTATTACAAGATGATATTAATTTTTCTGTGCGGTTTCTTAGTGTGGATGCTTAGTGTAGCGACTCTAACGTTTGTCGTGTTAGTTAACTAAGTTAGTGGCCTGCACTTGTTGGTTCATGATTGTGATGATGTGCGTCATGACATGGCACAACCAACACAATCAACACATTACTTACAAAGTAGTATCAACAGTATTGATTCAAGTCAAAGTTTATGCTTATCACTTTAGTTGATCGTGCAAGTTAAGTTGTTGTTTTATAGACATTTAAAAGTTGCATTTATAAGGATTCAATTATTTGAAAGTGGACACAATGTTGATGTTGCAAAATAGCTTGCATAACATTTTATTTTATATATTTATTTTATTATTCATTGTAACTTATATTATTGCAAATTTTCGAATTAAGTTGGTTAAGACGAGAGCCTGCGCTAAGATGTCAAGTCAAAATTACGGGCTGATCAGTCTAAATAGGGGGCAGTCGGTCCGGTTGTACAGTTGCACTCCTTAGATGGGCACCGGCGGCGCCCGTTTCTCTTGGCGCGGCGGCGCGGGCGCAGCGCTGCTCGCGGCACCACTCGCGAGCGCTGCTCGCGGCACCACTCGCGAGCGCAGATAAAGGGCACGCCTACTCTGACGACACACTAATACATTCGACGCCGACACCAGCATGTGGCGAAACGCACAAAAACTTTCATCTCTATTCTAACCTACGCTCATTCTAGTAGGCCCGAAATAACAATACTCGGTCACATTAATAGCCGCATCAAAATAGATCCATAAGCAGAATCCGATGAATCACTATTACAAAACGCAAAGAAAATAAAATAATGATAAAAGTGTCGCGCGATGCTCGTAGCGAGCGGCTCTAAACTAAAGCTCCTAGACCGCACACTGTCAAAATATTGTCAAAGTGAATTCCACGCGTCCAATATATTAGGTATAATGATTTTCCACTTGGCAATAATCCTAGCGATTTATTTCGATCTCAGTAGATATTAACCGCATACCGCATATATCTAGACGAGGCGTCATTCGTGTTCTCGGCTAGGTTGTTGAACCTCCTTTTATTAAGGCTGACAAAGGCGGACGAATAGAGAAGTTTAGCACTTTTAGTTTTAGGCAATTATCGCGCAGCAGGCGGCGGCGATGTGTCTCATTGTCACGCCGATATATATTTAGTGGTGATGGCGCGTCACGCGACGCTGCGGATGCGTCCGTCTTCACGCGCCGCCGTCGCCCGCGCCGCCGTCTGAGCTGCACCCCGACCAGCGCCTGCACTAACATTTGGCAAGGTCTCGACGCTTAATGAGTACGAGACGCGTTTCCGCTGGACCTCGTAAACGTAATCTATTTCACGAGCTTGCCTATTGTTGTAAGTCGAACTATTCCTACCGACAAATAGTGACGTTATAACTACGTAAATAGTTTTCCTTTCCATTACAGATTTTCATGGCTTTTACTAACTTTAAATGTTGACAGTGCTTCTGACTTTTTATGATAGGTTGATCCTTTACGATATCAATCAAGCACTTTCTAAGTTACCTATACCTACCTAGTGTTTTTGATATAAGTATCTGATTTGACATGAGATTGGGCCCAGCAACGTTGCTAGAAGACGGTCTGCGCCCAGCAAAAACTTGATGGTCTATTTTTTATTTTAAAATATTTGAAGAATGATTCATGAAAAAACCTATTTTATACCACATAATTTATGCGTAACATAAAAGTGTTTCAAAGATTTACATTTCATTTACTTTTTTAAAGATACATTTTCCTCGGAACTATTAGTGTTAAAGATAAATTTTCCCGTCGTGATAACGTTTCAGAGTAAACAGATAAGTACAATTCCACCATTTGACACCTGAATGTCGTAGTTGCATAACAATGATGAATGTTAGCGAGTCATTGACCTCTAGTTATCGTCCCGCCGTAGAAGGCCGCCCCCGCCCAAGGCGCACCGCACCGCCTATACACTAACTGCCCAACATATGTCTTGAATTGCATTTTACAAATATTTTTTATTGCGAATAGTGTAACTCTAAGAACAGTATTTTTATTAGATCAAGACTACACTATTTTTAATATTTTTATTTATATTACGTTCGGCAGGGAATAGGGGCTAATAGCTAATAGCAACTGATTTATTTTAATATCACTGTAATATAAATAATCGTACTAAAACCATACCGATTTTATTAGTGAAACGGCATTTTACTGTCGTATAATGGGGGAATAAGTCTTTAGTCTAGAAATTACAGATACATTAGAAATATCAATTTTGTCACATGGTGGAAGGCGACAACCTGCAAGTAGAACGCGTTCTAGTGAACATGATATTATGTGGTATTACAGTTGGTATGAAGGCTTTCAGGGAATACTCATCACTGGAAAAAGTGCTGCTGAGCATGACTCTCACTTATCGCGCTCAATCGTTCACCTGATATGTCACCTTCACAGCTGACTTCAGCACTATCATGTTGCTGTCAAATTGTTGTTTGTAAATAACGATATCGATAAGTGTGGATGTGTGATCCGTTACAATGATCGAGACGTCAACATGTCGGGCAGCAAGTGACAAGTTGTGTCGCGGGGTGAGTCACACGCGCCGCTGTGGGAGCGTGGCGCGGCTGTGGAGCGGAGCGGCGCGGCAGCGGTGGCCCAGCCATATTTTTATTTGTCGATATCAGTGATCGGCGCCTGCTCCATTAGTCATGTGACAGTATCGACACGAGATCGGCTCTCTCGACCCTCTTTAATTCCAATCGACGCCCGCGAGACTGCACTCGTGGTCGTATGCAAATTTACACGTTTGCGGCCAGCTGATGAATGATGTACTGACACGATCCTGTCCGTCTGTTGCTGCGCGAGACCGGCCGCGATAAGCCTTCGATATTGTATCATAGACGAACGTTTGGGAAATGTAACATGACTCACTAGACAATTCGTAGTGTGGTGGACATAATAAATAGGCAAACATTCTTTTCGAAGGTCGACGGAACTAATTTTGTTTACGAGAGAACGCAGACCTTTGATGAGATCATTTATAACAATTGTACGTACGCAAATAGTGTATATTGTGGCGGTCCGCCTGCGACGGTGTGATGCACAGCGCTCTGGCAGCTGGATCAAGGAGGCAGCGGTTTTTGGAGGATTGTACTGATTATGATTGACACTAATTGTGATTTTTTTTAAAGTTAGCTAATGTTTCGAAATGAAGCAATGTAGTGCATGGCAGCACAGGAATAGTATGCGTCGGCGGGTGAGCGAGGGTCATTGAGCTCGCTCTGACTCACCGCATGCGACGTACGTAGTCTCTATCACATTAATACTTTCTTATAAGGTTGTCGCGTTTAAATAATGCATGTTATGCAACTGGTTGCAATTTGTGCTCTCTTGCGGTCGTGCTAAATTGTTCCACGGTCTCACGCCTCCCGCACATACGACTTGCTATAGATGCGTACATTACGTACATATTAAACAGTTTTATTTAGGTCGTTAGCATTTTATGTTAAAGAATTGTACAATGTTCAGAAACTTGCGTTAAAATACAGTTTTAAATGCAAGCTTTTTAAAGTTTTTGTAAACAAGAATTTGCCTTACTTTTTGCATCGTCCTCGGTCGGTATACGCTCACTCTCCTTGACTTTAGTATTTTCCTCACATCTGACTCTAACCGAATTCCATTCACTTACTGTATTTTTTCCTAGAAGCTTTTGTTTACGGTTATTTTTCCTACTCGTGTATTTGTTTGCTTGGTGTCGCTTAAAGATTCATTGATTTTCCTTGTGATTAAATAAGGATTTTAAGTTATAAATTGTTGTAGTACATAATGTAAGTACTTTTCGGGGTGACACTCCATGTTTGAGGTTGCCGAAGTACGGAGGGCGTGAAGGCACGCGGCACCTTGCGCCTTACTCATATCAATTCCATCTTAAGCGAGCGGCTATGTCGCATACCAACCGAGGGATCTTAGGATTTATGTGCCGACACCGCTAACAAATCTAATGACCCGGCCGATGTATGACGGAATTTCGAGTAAATTCTCGTTTATAGGGTCCATACCGTTTCTGTATGTAAGGTACGGCATGTGTGTGGAGCGATAATTATTTTGGTGAGTTGACAAGACAAAATGTAATGTTCAGAGCCGACACAAGATCGGCATTAAAGACATTATCGTGTTATCGATCAGCGTCCTTAAAGCGGTTTGCAATTAGTGTTACCTTAAGCGATGCAAGTGCGGACCTCCCGCGCGCGCGAGACGCCGTGCGCCGGCGCCGCCTGTGCCGCTTTATGAAATTATCACTAAATTGAGAGATAAAACTCGCTCTTTCTGACGCGATAATAGCCGCCCCCGGCAGCTGCGTTTTCCTATTTACGTCTCGTTTAACGTACATTCTGATCAACCTTTTGATTGAATTGTTACCTGAAGCCAAGCGAGTATGTTCACTGATGCCTTGACTTTGCTCTAAGATACTTTTGCTGTAAGATAAAAAAATAATTATTTTATGTAGATACTTGGATAAATGGATACGCGTAGCTGTCACAAACATAAAAAAGTGGTCGTATGTTATAAGGGTACAGCTATAACAATATTTTAAGTGATAGTTAGAAACAAGGTCTAGTTCTAAACTTGTCTACAGATAATCAAAATAGTGGGTTTTCCATTGATAATAATGGAAAACGCATTATTTTTAGGAAAATTATATTATCGAGTACACAGCAATATGACTTTATTTATCGTTTTACCTACTCATTTCCACTCGATTTTTCCGTGAAATCACATGTTACAGTTGTAAACCTAGAAAACCCAAGATAAGTAAGTAGATACATTTCTTATAATAACTTTAAGTAAATTTAGCTACATATAAAGAGTCGCATACAGCATGTATGGTCAGCCGGTATCGCATAGGGCGTTGCGTTGCCTTAAAAGGCACTGTCACTTACAAGAGGCCTTTCATAACACTTAATAAGATGCAGTGCGAGTGTAAAATTTCGTGATGGATCCGTGAGAGCAGTCACGAGGCGCCCGGGGCCGTGGGACATGGCGACTTTGTTTTATTTTCATTGGCTTATGTAGTGCCGGCTGCTAATTACACGGCGGGTTGCTTTTTAACGAGCACTCATTCAGCTTAACGGCACGCGCACGCGCGCCCGTCGCGCCGCCCGCGCCGCCGCGGTTTCACGTCACGTTATAAATATGACCATGCTTTTTAATAACCACTCACATTAGCGAAATTCGCTTTGCCAACCGCCGTCCCAAAGTACGTTTCGCACGAAATTGCGGGCACGCACGCATTTAATTGCTGCAAATATCTGAGCCGAGACCATTCATGTTTACTCGACGAGGCGTTCCCTCCCTAGCGGCGATGTAGCCAGTTGTAGTTGGCGCTAATAAAATATCCTCTGGTAATGTCAACGGAAACTAGACTGTAATTAACGACTATTAGTGAATTGGATAGTCATTTCTAATAACGGAGCAGTAACTTGAGTCGTTTAGTCTGGATTCTAATCAAAACGCGTACCATTAAATCAATATGATTTTGTAAACAAACAAAATTTTGGGAAAAATATATGTTTCGCGACCAGACCTCGGACGTTCAAGGTAGATCAAAAACAAGAAGTAAACAAGCGGAAAATATGCTTACTGTCTTTTATTTCATCACCGAATAAATTGTCTTGAAATTTGTGTGATTTTTAACGACTTAATGTATGTTGGTCCATAAATTTATTAGCACATTTTACGTGAATGCTCAGACATTTTACGAGGCATTTGATAATAGAACAGAATGCGTTGAAAACTGTTAGGACGGTGTAATTCGGTCACAGCGAAATAGTGCTACGTTGATATACAGGTATGAGCCCCTCATAAATTAGCGTTACTCATACTAAACACACACAGTTTAGTGTGTAGACTGTAGACCCACTTGCAGACGAAGTGATGGGTGGCCTCACTATCCACACACACTTATAGTTTACACATTGCCATCATTTTGTACTTTTCATTTTATAACCACAAGTTTTGTAAATAATGACCGTCCTTAAAAATTCGCTCATTTATGGCTTAACTCACAAAATAACGTTGAATTCGAAGGTATATTATAGATAAGATAGCATATGATGAATCTACGATAGTCAATCAGAGAAATGATTTCCACCATCAGACTTGAAATATTTAATATTTTTTCACAAGATTTCCCTAGAAACAGACCCTTCATTGATACAATGAGTTAGTAGTTATGTATATTTAATTTAGTGAATGTAAATCACCTATTATTTGAAGTGTTAGATCGTGCTGCACTGTTAACAAAGGTGCAAAAATAATATTCGTGATTGTACATTTACAACCTCCTGAGATCATCCACTCTCGTATGCGAAGCTGTTTTAACATGTTATGTCTTTATTACATACCTACTACATATCGAGCTCTATACATTTAACAGTTAAATAATTGAAATTCATATATTGTTTTGCGTATTTCTTAAATGTATTGAGCGCTCACTTCGAATTTAGGTTACGTTTATCGATTGTTTTAAGAGCACATAAATATTTCAGAGTTGAATTAAAACAATTTCAAACGTTACATACGTTTGTAGATGATGTCGTGGTGTAATGTAAAATAACGATAAAGGAGGTTGCGCGAGAGTGACGGCTCGTTGACGGCTGGCGTCGCATCGCTGCGCCGGCCGCTCGATATCGATCTCGACTCGAAACGCAGCCTTCCAAATAGGGAGCCCTCTGCTCCCAAATAGGCACTGGTCGGGCCGACGCTGCTGCCGCCGCTGCGCAGCTATCGAGGACGCAACACCGGCCCCCTTGCCTCCTTTCATTGTCTACGAGTTTTTTGCTCACTTTAAGACCAATATTGTACCGTGGCAGATCGATGTCCACATAGAGCAATACCGACTTCAGAACATCTAGGTGCCGAGCGAGCATTGCGTCACTACAGATAATTGTCCAAGCTAAAGGTCGATTGGTCATCAGTTCCTTTGTTATTTGACGTCGGCAGTCGAAATAAACACTGAAGTACGAGCATATTTCACTATGATGCAAATTACATGTGCATGAGCAACGTCGTATTGCAAACATTAACATGACATAATAATGTACGTAATGTTAGAGTTCAGGATGAGCTACCTCCAGCAAGATGAACGGTGCGTGCGCGCAGTAAGACGAGTGGGTTCGCTGTAGTTGGCGTTCGTAGCGACACCCACAGTCGCCACTCGAGCCGAGCTAATATTTCATACTATTCAACAGGGAGTTTATCTTCATTTCAGACATGTTTATGCGGGTATTTCTCTTAACGAGTAATTCTGTGGTTACCGAGACTTCATTGTCGTACAACCAGACGTTGTCATGGTGGCAACACAACCTTTAATGTAACCCTTAGACCGCAATAAAAAAAGAGTGAGGAGTCAATAACTCCGAGCTGCAGCCGACGTTCGACCGTCACTATTAATTGCAAATGGACTACAAATGGAGGTCAATTGGTACAAAAAGCATTCATGTGGGTGTATGTCGGCGTATTGTTCACAGATTCGTAGATGTAGCCATCAGTCTTGCGGAGAATGTGGCAGATTTTAAATAAATTGCAAAGGATTATGCATGCGTGCACGCGGGCGGCCCTGAGGTATCGCGGCATTGTATTCAAATCCGGGCGCGTCACCAGCGCGGGCGCATGGGGCGATCGCGACGCAAGACGCGAAGCGCCCGCGTCGGCCATTACTCAAACTCGCTGACACGCCCTTCGCCCTCCATTTGTTATCACCTTTTAATTTTATTTTGAATGGAACAACAAACTAATTATAGAAAGCTCTGTTGTAACATAAGTTTTTCACTGGTTGACGATCGTGAATAGGAAATCTATCCGTATCTGTTTTGACGAGAACTCAAAGTGACTATACGTGTTGTCATTGCGTTTATGTAGTAAAAGTAATGCGCGTTGTTGATGCGAACGGACGGGGGTCCCGCGCACTCTACTGCACCTAACACCCGCTGACGTATCATTCACTAGGACATCTATTGAAACGTGAGACCGACATGAGATACTCCACACAACGCCATTGCTAGGGCTGCTGCTTGCAGCTCATTGCAACTATGTGCAAGACACGCAAGCTTAAACTAAACTTCTACTAAGATAATGTATGAAACGCAAATATAAGTATTAAAATTGTCATTTTTTTTATATAACAATATTAACTATACCGCGGGAATTAAATATGAATATTTTAATATAATTTTTCGTTCGGTGTATTGTAAAAACCTATTCAGATAAAGCCAAAGTTTTATTTAAGTATAATAAAAGTTACTAAATACTAAATTAAATCGTTACTTAATACCAAAGTAAAGAGTTACGTTTTTTTGACAAAATTTTAATTTTTATAACAACTTAATCCTATTTATGTTCTCCGTCAAATATTTTATCAAAATGGGATCTGTGTTGCTACAGTGACGGTATTTATAGGGTAAAGGTAGGTAGGTACCTAAATTAATCCTAAAGTCGGGTTTAAATTTAAATTTTAATTAGGGCGGCCTGAGGCGCGAGCGCAGAGAGGCGCCTTGTCACCAAACACGTATAAATAACGCTTTTAGCTCACCGTCCGAGCGACTCTTTCGCCACAGTTCTCAAATAATAATATTTAATAATTATAATAAAAGAGGAAAATATTTTTAAAAGAGGTATTAATATAAATCAATCGGTTAATAACAATTATTAATAATCTCATAATTGAGTAGATATTATTTCCAGTGATTACATTATTGGTCTTTCCTTCCTCACCTATATCACAATAGTGCTTATCTTGATACTACATTGATAACAGTTTCGCGAAAAGTGGAGAGCGTGATACCGGCTATTACTTTTCAGATAATCTTGACTGATTAATGAGTTTGCCAAATTAGGCACCTGATATGTACCTACTATCGTTTTTCTGATTATGCGTACTGATTATACTTGTAGTAAATTACAAAATTTTAATAATCTTTCATACAATTGTTTATTTATTTGACGGACTGATATGCATCGTAGCCTTAAGCGAGGAGTTTAGTATATAGGCCTAATTTACACATTCAATAGGTAGTTAGTTAAATTCATGGTACCTATCTTAATAGGTAAAGACTGTTACTATTAAAGAGGTAGCTTTAACTAAAGATACTATTCGTATTAACATGAACTATGCCCCGCCTACGCTGCTACGAGATTTGATTTTCGTAGCACGAAATTTTCCAATATATTTTCTTTTGTAATTTTAAAAACTGATTTCTTTAACGTGAAATTTACTTTAATTGCCATCTTTTTTTATTAATACGATGTACTTATGTTCACTTACTACGTGCCTAATATAGCTATGGAATAGGAAACAGATCAATCAAGTGCACGTAGGTATGTATTTCTAAGTGCAAATAACAGTTTCCCTTTTGATAATTTAATCAGGATAGTCCATGTATATTATTGTTCACACTCAAGATGCAAACGTAGAGTGAATTCAAGTGGCTAGTTCTCAGGCGAAAGTCCGCACCGCATTACCCAATTCAAATGTAAATAGTAAATAAAGTGTCGTTTCTATTCCTCTGTGCGTAGCGCCAAGTTCTTGACCTTCACAGCTTTTATTGGATTAATTTTATGATATTTGAGTAGAAATATGAAAATAAAATCGAATTAAAGTTTGTGCCGCTCGGCGACACGATCACTTGAGATGTAAATGACATGGTTTGCAACTATGCATCGGATATGTGTATAAGCAGCCCACCCGCGTAGCCTACGTACAGTCGACGCCATCATTACAGACCTGCGAGCAATCATTTAACCTTGTTTTTGACTTAATACTTTAATAAGACGTCATACTACTTATTTGCTTGTAATTATAGGCACCTACCTATTCCTAGAATCGATGATGTTCCAATTTAAAATACATGATCGCCAATAAATTACTAAGGATTAAATTCTGATTGGTTTTCGCCTTCAGTAGTTAATCCGAAAACGTTATTTGCGATTTATGTGACATTTATTGCGTCAAATTGAATCCCACTGATGTAGTATAATATAATCAATGTCTCTTGGTTGATGTCTTCTAAGAAGCACAATATTCTGGGAGTAATAATATTCAATCAAGCTGTTTATTACACACGTAACAACAAGTGTCGTTAGATTTATTAAATACTTACGCTGCCGCTTGTGTTTTGTTTATATCGTACGAAATCGGCAAGTGTGAAGCGCTTGTGTCTCGTCTGTGGCGTGGAGGTGGTGTTTCACGGAAGCAATCGCGTGGCGGCTAGGCGAGCTTCCTAGTCCACGCTACGCCATGTTGCTGTTTTATTAACGTGAATGCTGGCGTCCCCGCCCGCCCATTAATCTCCATATAATTAAATGATCAAGTAAAATTATATTTAGACCAGGAAATGGGGTCAAGCCCACGCCACGCGGCGCTATGTCTCGCCCTGTGGGACCGCACTGGAAACCTCGTGAAAGTTCAATGATATGTTTCATAATGTTGTTAATAGTACCTTATCTTATATCCAACTAGTTGACACGAGCTTTAAAGGAAAAGTGACACACACAATCTGTAGCGCTTTCAGTACACCTAGAAGAACGTTAGCTTAGCCGGTTACTCTGTATCTCTCTAGTACAACCTACGCGTTTAATTGAGCTTAATCTTGAAATTCAATTTAAATTAGATATAATAACATGTCAACAATTTATTAACAAGATTAAATTAGATTTAAATTATGAAAAAACCAAAAATATTTTCATACAGCAATATCTGTCAAACGATTTACTTCAAAGTATTATATGGTCGTTTCGGGTTCTTAGGCATCGGAATTTAAAGTTTGCCGCATTAGTTATTGTTATGAGGGTCTGAATAAGACCCCGAATTAATTTCAGCATTAAATCAAATACAATTTCTGGTTAACAACATTGTTTAAGCAGTTTTTACATAATTTTTGCAAGCATGCGCAGGAGTGGAGGTCTGCATAATTACTCAGAGATTATTATGTGACTTTCCACTAGGTCTGATAACGGTGCCACAAAACCATTAATGAGTGTACTCGCCTGGTGAAATCGTCGAGGAAAAATCTCAAGTCTTATTAACATAGTAGTAGAGCTAGTTTATTCATAATTGGCGGTTGTGCCCTCCCCGCGGTGGCGGTGCGTGCGGGTCCGCCCCGCGCATGCGCACAGCGATCGTGCGAATAAATTGCGATCATAATATCGCGCGACGCACACCCAGCCCCGACCACAATTAAAATTTGCATTCTTGCGTCTGATTGATAACTCTGTTGAGTAAGTGAGGCGGTATTTGATTTGGGTAGGCGTAGCCGAAGGTAGACATAGCTATTTGCCATTCAATGATTTTTTACGATCATGCCCATGCGCAGGTTAGTGATCCATGGATTAACACTAGGTAAAATGCTAAACAGGACAGTTTGTCCAATAATTATAGGTGGAGCGATTCGTTTCAAGGATCACAGAATTGCAAAAAAATTATGCTTCAGTAACTACATAGAGTAGCAAATACAGTAATTGGTGTATAAGGATTAAATGAATAAAACATAAAATTTTAAGATGTTTATTTCAGCTCGAAGACAAACCAAGATGGCACCTACTGGTAAATTTATCTGATTCTAGGTACATGTCAATCGCAATGTACCTCCATCCGCGCCGTTCTATTTTGAATTGAATTACTCACAATTCCGTTAGATGACCTTACTACACACAAAGGACGAGACGTTTTATTTCGACAGAAAGTAATGTCCCGTCATTTGTTTTCTCTGTGGAAACTATTCCGAAATGACAGATATATTATTTTCCGTGAGAAATATAATATGCATCGCCGGCTAAATCCGTGGTTCGATGGCGACACATGTTCGCAAAATATTTTTTAAGTTTGTTTTTATGAGGTGCAACTGTAAGACACGCTCGCTCCCCAAGCATCCGTAGAATGATACTCAATAAATTATATACGATATTTTTGTTGAGTAAGTTGGCTCACGTCCACCCGCTCGCTCCTGGACATTTCTGTTATCATATTCAATAATAAGCCATTAAGTATTCGAACGGTTTAACGAGCTGTGCACAATTTGTATGCGCAGAACTGAACACTGAAAGTGGAAGTTCGCGCCTCCCGATATGGTGTCCAGCATCGCATTAAGAGCACCTTGTACTACTTAAACTGTCTACACCTCGTAAAACTGTCGCAATATAATAGTGTTCCAAAAATTATAAGAAAATAAAGATCACGCCGCCGGACAACGTAAAGCGCTCAATAAGGAAGGAGAATGATTTGTATGATTTTTATGGTTCCTACTAATTGGTTCGACAATGTAAACGGCCTTTACGTCGCCTTCTTGCATTTTAATCAGGATACACTGGAAATAAACATATATAAGTTGAATTATGGACGTATAGAACGAGAAGAACCAGTCACAATTGCGACAAGCAGGCGCCAGGCCCAGTCAATGAAGTCTACAATAATAAATAAAAGTTGAGGGAAACGAGACTCTATTAATACACAGACAATTTATACTCCGAGATACCGACTGATGAACGTTACTAGCGGCGTGCTTTGTTTTTAAATGAATAATAATGTTTTTTTAAATATCTGTTTAATTGAAAAGTTTATCTAAATAATCTGCATCAAACATATTAATTTATTTTACACATCACAACTAAATAAGAAATGTTGAAAGATACAATTTATTTTTGGTATTGGACGTAACCGAGCCGTCGTGAAATATGCGGTGCTATCAATAACTAGCAGACTCGATATGAGAGGAGCGTATTTATGTGCCCTTTAATTTAAATAGGATAAAGTCGGTTATGAATCGTTAAGGACCACCGGCGAGAAGTTAAGGAGGCCTGTCAGTAAAGGGAATGGATATGTCTGTAGGAGCAGGAAGGCGCGCCGGCGCCGATGTCGTCAACCTTGCAATGCATATTCCGTGTACATAATGTAAGCGAGGACGATTACACTCGAGTACAACTATAAAACGGCCTATTGCCATGATAACATCTCCCGCAGATTTTGCGAGAGACGGTGACGCCTCGGTGTCGCCGCACTGTCATACCGATCGCAATGCTGCGCAAATTAACTTAAGTAAAACTGCCAATTAGTATTTTATTAATGAAATCGAGATTCCTTTAAAAACTGTTTATCCAATACCGATATCAATCGATAAATTAGTTCTACTTTGTAAATATGTATAATAGTCTACCCTTTTACTAAGATGTTATAACATCTCGTTATAGTAGATGTATCTTATCTATTAATATCAATTATGCAAGTCTAGTTTCTTTTTTGCATCGTGTAAATGTTTTTATAAAAATAATTTATTGTTCGCCGGGAGCCACAGCGATGACACATGAAGAGCATATAACTACGCGAAATCTATGGCATTTTTTATTATTGAATTTATTAAGCATTTATCATTCAGTACTGACAGTTTTGCATGCAGTCGTTTCGAGAAAACATCTAAATATAGATGAAAGTTTTGTTGTTGTTTGGCATGATGGTTTTTATTATTACGTCATAAAATTAATAGCAAAACAAATGTGTTTATTTTTGCAAATGTTTTTCGAGCTAGTCTGAGAATAAAATAAAAGCATTAGTCAGTTGCCTGTGTTCGAGCGCAAGATATGACAATTTTATAAAGGTTTAATCGGGGACAGGCGTCGCGTCGCGTCGTTTTGATGTGTCTGACTGACTCGCGCCTCGTTAAATAAAGTGCATGTAATAATTTTATTAAACACTACACAGACTGATTGCAAGTCTCTGTTTCTCATTTCGATTTATCAAATGAGAAGCTAAAATAAAAACATTTGAAAGAGAAATTACTTTTAAATCTTACATCTTAAGAAGATGACACTTTTATTTTTCAAGATTTGCACTGTTTTCAATATTTTTGGTAACTGCAATTTTGGGTCGCGATTTCCGTGAACATGTTTTTGAGTTTTGTACTTACATTTAAATTAATTCAAGTATACCATAATAATTTAAAAAAAAATTACCGTGTATGCCATTAGTATTACCATAGTGGTTATTATCAGAATAAAATATGTTGCTGTGGCAGAGCGGTGCCCCGACTGTCGTACATATCCTCAGTAACTACCTATGCAGAAGCAGAGAGCGGACATTAACAGTTTTTATTGCACCAATTATTTTCACTCGTTATTAAACGACGCTAATTAATTCAGTTCACACGTTTAATAATAAAAAAAACCTGGTTTATTTGCAAAACACGGAGAATTCATGAGCATGATAATTTTGCAATTTTCTTAGAAATTCCGATTCGTCTCACTACTTTGTGTAACACACTGAAACAATGCCTTTGATGTGAAAGAATTTTGTCGAAGTCGGGCCCCGCGATGTGATTGTGATGCCGTACAATGTGCGTCTTCTCATTTCCTTTCAAAATACTTGGACTATCAGGTTCCATTGTTAGTAGGCATTGTTTTTTCAACCGAGAGTTGTACTTAAACCTTATTTTCCCACCACTGAGTAATATTAAAGTTAAAGTTTTAAATGATGAAATCCGATGGGATCTGTTGTAATAATAAAACATGAACTTTTTACGTTATCAAACCATATTATGTATAAAACTTTTGTACAATAATTTAGTCATTATTATAATCTGTCAATAAGTGTTCTGCGCAATTCTCTTATGAAATGGTCTATTTCAAAGTTAATCTTATTATTTGTCTAAAATCTCAGTACCTACCTCCCTGATATTAAATTGAATTAATAATTGGATTATTAATAGAGTGTGACCGATTAATATTTATTTATGTATGTAACCTGAGAACTTGAGTGCAGGTGTTGGTAACAAAGCGGATAAAATGATCGAAATCGTTCGCCGGTCCGTCTGGCAAATTTAAAGTAAAATAACATTAATTAATGTATGATGATGATGTCATTTGCGCATCAATATCCACCATTTTACTTGCAAGATCTTGTTTTTTTTTTCTACAATACACTTGAAAAAACTGTTTATGCATGAATGTCGGTATTGCAAGCTTATGTAAAGTGTCAGTTATATTATGATATCGATCTGTGTTTGTTTTGTTTTTGAATGGCCACCCGTTATGTATGAATTAATGAGGACGTATGTAACACCCTTGTCTAGAAGACTTTCCGATTTGTCGACCATATTTTGACCTGAGAACTTCGTAAATACCTTCGTACCTATTTATAAAGTTACAGCCTCTGAATTCCCTTACTCGTAAACTTCCACTGTTGATTTTGGGCCTCCGAATGATGACCGTTACATTCAGACGGAAATTGATGCCAAAATCACCAAAACTGGCAACGGGTTTGTACATATATGACGCTCTCCTAGCTACTGATATAAGGAATTATTAATAATAACCCATAAATTGATCCATTATTTACCCGTTGCTAGAAGGGAAAATAATAAAACAGTGTAATCTCGAATATCAACGAAAAATAAAAATATATTCGTATCTACTCTGTATTCGTACTATAATGTTAACATACAGTCTGGCGCCGCGGTCCTTTTGCACATTTTATCAACCGTTTTTGTATTATTTGCGCAGTTCACCTCGTTATACAAAAATAGTGTGAAGCCAAGTAACCAGCTATCTACGTTCAATTAATTTAGCAAGGAGTTCGCATACGGTTCATTTAATTAGTTTTACAACTTGCCGACAAAAAACCGTGTAGTTCTAAAATAATGTTCGGATTTAGCGCTACTAAAGCACATAGCGTATAGTTTATAGTTTTGTAAATAACGCGGTCAATTATAACACCATAAAGCTATTTGTTGCACCGGGAGGACGCGTCGCCGCCGCTGGAGAATGCACGGGTGACCGACGTTGATTCATGCAGATTACTGATGTGTTAATTAAACGCGTAATGGCAGTGTTACAGTTGATTCATTGAAGCGAGTGATCAAATCAATGCGCCACAGTAATTCTTATTAGCGACGATAGACACCTGTCGGTGACACTCGATACTCCGCGCTTTACATAATACTCGCGCCTCGCCACAGCCGCGCGCTCCGCCCGCCGCTCGGTCAACACCTGAGGACGAGCACACCTACCGAATCATGCCACACAGACACTATTTTTATAGAGCTGACTAGCTCTTGTATGGGATTGTCAGGAGTTATGTGTGAGACGATGTCAGCCGACACACAGAAATAATCTAAAGCAATGCCGAGCTAAAATGGGACCGTCTATTTTTGTACGTGATATGGACGTAAAATAAAACGTCTCATTGACTTCTGAAAAAGGAATACGGTAATATGCTACGAGGGTTTTGCTCTTGTAATTTGACTAATACAGGCAACATTGAAATGAAACGCGGAGTCGTTTAAGGTAACAGACAGTTTCACTTTATTGTTGATACCAAATAAGCTAAGTCTCAGTTTGGCGCAAAATAAAGAACGACAAGAAAAGTATGGAGCTACAGCATAGCACAGCTATAGTTAGCAGTCGTGGGCTGGTATGATAGCGTCACAATTGATGTATACGTAATATTAAGTGCACGCCAAGGGGCGGCACAATGAGCAATCATTCAGCGTGTGGGTGTGTGTATCTAATGATACACTGATACAGTGATCAAAGCAAATTGACTGATCTGCGGCGAGTCGCCTACACCCGCGCCCCGCACTGCTCTCTATGTACGTGCTTCGATACTGAACTGAATTCTGTACGATAATATTATAAAAAGAAAGCCAACTCGTTAACAGAAACACCGATACGAAGGATGTTGTTGGATTTATTAGTGATGATGAATGGTAATCTGTGCGGCGGTTTCGTCTCGTGAAGTATTGCCACACTTGGAGTGCGAGTGTAAACTAGTCAGCGTGTCGGCAGAGCGAATGTCAAAATATCCTGCTTAAGGCTAATTCAGAACGAACAATTTATGCGCTGCCCACGCGCGCTGAAATACGGCGCACGCCTCTTTCAACCCTTTTATGTAAAGGATTTATTGAAGCGACTTGCGCACACTTCAATGAGCCGACCATATACTTCTGCTTTGACATGCAGCTCATACTTATCGTGATCTATGCGTTGCTATGACACAATGCTGTAACCCTGAGCCCGGCCGAACATGCCACGCTCTGGAGATTACAAATTGTACCGAGACCTGTGTGTGGATAATGTGGACACATACCTACCTACAGAGCATAAGATGTATGAACGTTTTCCTATAATTAAAAAAAAATAATAACAATACACATTTCACACCACAAATGCGCGCCCATGATTATTATTAAAAGTTTTTCAGTGGAGAAACTTTTTAATTTCGCCTGGCTCCTGTTCGCTAAGGGATAATAATATTATGCTTACCTTACCTACCTATAAGTATAAAATCGCGAAAATTTCCAATATGCAGACGATAAATTCAAAATAAACAGCGGGTCGTATCGAGTACATTCCATAAACAGATCGTGAAAGAAGCATAAGACGGGCGTCGCCAATACTTCATTTCCCTGGCGAAGCGTTTCTGGCTGGTCGCCAACGTTTCCGAGAAAATGAAAGGAAGGTTACGCGATGTCTCGCCTCACTTTATATGCCTAAATCATGTCAGAGATAATATTTTTATATACTTACATACATTCAAAACTCCAGAAACACGCGCGGCTTATAAAATAGGTGGTGTGTGTGAACGCGGCGTGTCGGCTTGTCGGCGAGTCTGCGCTCGCGCCGCCCGCGACCGCGACGGTTAACGATCGAGTAGGTGTGACGGTAAATAATGCTTTTTTGGCACTCCACACACATGAAAGGAAAAAATAATAAACAAGTACTTTCTTCTTGCGCTGCATTCATAATTTCCAATTTTAATGAAATTGTCGTATTTGTGCAAATTCTGTAATAAAATATGGAGATAATAACAGCCGTATCTCGTCGGTAACGTAACACGTATTGATCGTTGCATCCTGAATATGGGTCGCCGGCGCATCATTGGCGTCACCCTTCTTCCTCATTACGCGTGACGTCGGCTGCCACAACTATAATGTTCATATCGTTTGTAGCTCCATTATTGAGTTGTCCACCACTTTACAGCAAACACTTGTAGTTTTTTTTATTGTAAAATGTGGCGCATGTCATTCTGTCCACAGACGTGAGATCGTGTAACATTTAAAAAGCTTTGTTAAAATTTTAAAGTTTGTCTAGATTAATGACAATGTAGCCACTTGTAAATGGGCACCAAGAGCAATATGTTCTCACGCAACATGTCTCATTCGTTATCAGTGCACTCGGGAGTGAGGTTAATTAAATAGTTACGAGAGGAAGATAACAGTGACGCCTATATATAGAGACCTTATCGACCCGGCGCATCTGATAGTGAATCTATCAGCGACACCTAATCGCTTGCTGTCGGTTTGCTACGGGATAAAGTTACATAACTATTAAACATATTGAGATTTTAGAAAATGCATTGGTTTTTTATTTTTGATTGCCTAGTGGGCGCAAAGTGCGACTGCTGAGCATGAGGTTTTGAGTTCGATTCCCGGGTCGGGTTTAGTGTTATTGGGTTTTTCCATCGGAAAGTTCTCAGTAGCAGCCTCGGAGTCTGGATTTGTACCCGGTTAATAGCAATAGGTTCGCCCCCTATTACATAACTGGCGAAACGTGGGTGCACTAATGGGTACACCTCTGCCTAATCCTTCGGGGATTACAGGCGTGAAGTTATGTTAAGTATGTTTTTATTTAGCGGAAAAATAAACCCAGTGAAGTCTTTAAGGATTCCTTAAACAAAAGCCTGGTTGTATCAATATTCTAGTTAGAACGTAATTGTAGGTGTAAGCTTCTCTACGATGCTATGAAACAGACATAAAAAAGGCGGGATAGTGGGGGTGAAGTGGGCAGGCGGGGTAACCACATCATAGCCGCGGCTTATAGAATTAGCCAATTAATGGAATATAGCTTGCAATAACCATCCTCATAATTAACAATATTTAACTTGTTTATTAATCCTAAGTAAATGCGAAAGTGAGTTGTTTTATTTGTTTGTTTGTTCTGCTTTCATGACTAAGCTACTGAACCGATTTTGATGAAATTCGCTACAGAACTCCGAGAAAAGTTTTACTTTTTAATTCGAGACTTCTTTTGGATCTGCGAAAACCAACATTAGCAACACAGCTAGTCTATAAATATTTAGGCTTCATTCTCTGTAAATACATAAACATCATGCCTGTAATTCCCGAAGGGTTAGGCAGAGGTGTACCCATTAGTTCACTCACATTTCGCAAGTTATGTTTAAGTCCCATGTAATATGGGGTAAGCCTATTGGCCTAACCGAGGCCACTACTGAGAAATTCTTGATGGAAGAACCCAATTACACTTTGCACGACCGACAGAATCAAACCCAAGATCTCATGATCATCAGTCACTCTTTTCGACCACTAGATCAACGAGGCAGTACCCTCTAGTATGTAAAAAAAAGCATCAGAGCACAATGCAAATGAGTACTAAACCCTCATAAAACCTCACCTTTCCTTGCATAGATACAAGAGTGTCATTCCGTATGCACGCGTATGAACTTACTTACATTCATTTTAACACTACGATACAGCTTTTATTTTTAGATGTTCACTCACGAGTTTGGTATGTAAATGCAACTTGTTAACCTGTGCTTGCAGGCAACATAACTGCTAACTTATGAATTAAATAATATAGAGTACTATAACGACACGTAAACCCCAAAATATTAACGCGTAGATGCGAATTACGTAGCTCGTAGTGTGTTATTACGTAGACCAATATACAACGGTTACTGATTGGCTCTTTCTTCTTTATCGTGTGGGCAGTAAGGTCTTACGACCCTACAAACCCTAGTGTCAGAGTTTCTAAACCGCCTCAAGGGTCTCTGACATGTTTTGAGTGGAACATTAAGTCCAGATTTCCTCACTATATTTTCCTTCACCGATGCCAGTGATGTCCAAGATAAACTTTAGAAAGTACATATAAATTTAAAAATTCACATTGGTACTTGCCCGGATTTGAACCCACAACCTCATGCATGAGACGCGGGCGCCATAACCACTGGGTCATCACGACACACGATCATTGACTGATCTATCAACACACAACTTAAACTATTGAACGGATTGCGTTGAAATTTTGCATGCAGGTAGTTATTATGACGTAGGTATGCGGTAAGAAAGGGTTTAACAAAATTCACTCCCTAAGGGAATGAAACGGGGGTCCATAGTCTGTATGGAGAGTTCTATAGAGTGAACTATGTTACTGCTGGCAAAAGCTCGTTTTTAATTTTAAAAGAAATATCTGCAGAAATAATATTTGACGAACGATAAAACTTGTATGTACTTAGCTGCAAATCATTATTAACATACGTGAGAGATAGAGAACGGTAATACTACGTGTGTTTATTTGTTTAGAGTTTATAGAAAGCTAAATAATCGTGTTCGTTCACTGTTTACTTATACTGTTCTTTATCGTCGTACATTCTCAATGTTGCATCGTTTTCTAATCTATGCGGTTTTATGAGTTTAGCAATATTATAGCCAATTGTGCTTGTTCTGACTACCTATATTTTTTTACACTAGTTTTATTAGATTGGTCGATAAAGTACATACCTTACTCTTTTGGCTATGTATTTATTTATTCAAACTTTATATAACAAAACAGTCAATAGGTGGATTTAATGCCGACCAAAGGTGGTGAAGAGATAACATGCCAGGAGCAAATTATTGTACCAGCGTCAAAAACAAAATTAGAGAACAAAAAAACTCAAAATTATATATTGAAATGTACACCAGTACAAAATAAATAAAATTCTACATACTATCAAGTAATCAATATTAACATTATGCCTGTGTCCTTGTTACAGAATGTTTATTCGGCAAACAAGCGATGGAGCTCGGCTCCAAGTGGTTTGCAGACCTGGGCCCACCCTTCGGCGTCATGTACTGCATCAAATGTGAGTGTGTTGCGGTACGTATTCCCAAAATATTTCACCACCTATGTGCATTCAAATAATGATTGATGTGACACATTACTCTAACATTTTACTAATTTATTTCAGTCCTAATTTTCGATTTACTATTCCGCAACGCTAAAAGGACAATGCCAAAAATCGCTCTGTGCGATTAAAACACGAATTGTATTGTGTCATATGAATCGTTATAGAATGAACAAACAATGTAGAAAATATTCAAAAATACCTGTTCTTTAGACGAGTGATGTGTTGCAGGTCCAAAAGAAAAGGCGTGTGGTAGCTAAAGTGCACTGTCGGAACATCAAGAACGAGTGCCCGGAACCTTCCTGCGACACTCCAGTGCTGCTGCCCGGCAGGTGCTGCAAGACGTGTCCCGGAGATTTAAACTGTAAGTGCCTTTCACTTATTTTTCTCAGGTAACGATTATTGAAGCTCTCGGTTATGACCTAGAGCTACAAAAAGTGTTGTGAGTCCTAAGGTCAAGGTTAGATAAGTTCTATCGTCATCTAACATTCGTTGACGGTTAGAATGACCATTTCGGTTTTCGAGATTGGAAAACTCCTGATAAAAAATGAACTACCTACACATTTTTTTAGTTTCTGCATATTTTACAACCAGGCAAATGAAAAGTCTATAATAATCAGGACGTAAGGTCGAAATTCACAATGATAGGATAAATAACCGTTATTTTAATCAATTTCTTTTAACCTCCTTAGCGACAGACGGCCTTAGGTAACCACAACAGACCTTGAAGTAATTTGCTGTGTTTTTTCAGTCTAGCAGGAATTGCTCATTATAATGACACTGCATATTTCTCAATAGCACTCCTAATTTATAGAGTCAAAAATTCACACGATTCATGAGATGCTCCTAAAAGTATTCTTAGTAGTTAATTTAGACAGAAGATTGGGTCACGTCTTTTAAAAATGATCTCCGTATAAGTTAAGTAAGACATTTTGAAAACTGCAATGATCGTAAAAGTTATCTTAATAGTAATTTGTGAAGACTTGCGACGTGCGATCTCATGGCTGATAATTTTTTATTGTGTATGAGGAAAGATAAATTAATTACAATGCACATTTTTCTCTTGAATTACATACCTGTTCCTAAACTCTTACTTTTAAAAGTACATATTTTATTTCTCGACAAAAATACTCAGCGTCTGTTTCAAATTACTACTCTTAATTCTGATAATGAGAAATATACGTCCAGAGTTCGTATCGATCGCATTGTAGCTACCGTGAAAGAGCATCGTGATAGCAATAGGTCTGCGGCCAATCTAGACGGTGACTTGAACAATATTAATGACGCAGGCGCAGTTCGGTCGGCGACTGTTTAATTAGGCGGAGTCGTCACGGGAGCGGGCGCGCACGGAGATACCCAGCCTGATAATATTATCGTAAACATGATAATGAAATAAGCGATAAGTGAGGTGATCGCTTGACACCTCCGCGCCTGAGTGTGCACCGCCACAATGGACGTGTGCTCACTGCGACCAGTTCCACGACACGATTTGCGGCTTTAAACAAGCACATCTCGAAAGGTTAAATACAATAATGAATATATGCGCCTCATTAGACTTGCCATGACGTCATTACAGTGATTTGGACAATTTCATTTCCTAGTTAATGATGTCATTTTTTACAACCATGTTCATAGTAACGCGGTGCTGATGTCATACCTTATACACTCTAGACATTTGATATCTTAAAGTTTAACAAACAGGAGCGGTCGTTTAATAGCTAATAAAGTCTTTATTTTTGTCTTAATAGACGTGTTTCGTTTGTTTTTTCATCTAATATTGGTGTAACATGATTTATAAATATTGTCATCTCGATTACATTGGAAACGTATAATTATGACCGGCAACAGGTTAGTGAGTCATGGGCCATCTGTCGCGAAAACTATCCACATGTGGAAATCGACTGGACGACATATAACTTTATGGACTTTTTGCAAGTGTAGTCTCTTTGATGGCCGCTATTAATATGCCATTTTGGTGTGACCTGCTTCGCGTCGTAACATGACACTTCCACGATTTTTAGGTTAATACACACAAGAAGGTATAGGTACCTAACATGGTATTAATTATTTTATAATGATCATACCCACTTTTATAGATTATTATGTAGATTTACAAAACTATGATACTCAAAACGATTTTAGTTTGTTGAGGAATATGGTCTTTAAAAAGTAAGTAAGTAAGTATATATTTAAATATGTGCCTAATAATATTTTATTGGGTAGGTACATATTACAGTACATACATATTATAAGTACTCACTTAGTTTGTAAAATTAAAAGTACATTTAAGTCATTACCGTCTATGTAATGTTGCCCTTAACTCAACGTACGGTCGGGTGTAATTCTTGATTGTCGCCGCTCATCATCCCATTAAGTACATTTTTTAATGCAATCGGCAAATTTGCGGACTTTAAAAGGTAATTGCACAAAATAAGAAAGTATGCGTATGGGCAGTGACAGGAACTGGCGATGACAAATGACAGTGTAGCAGCGAGCGGCGAGCGGCGGCTCCCACGAGCGCTTTCATCAATATACATTAGGTATAGCAGCACACATGGACGCGACGCCACGCTCGCATCCCACATAGTTCATCATCATCTTCCACTTACTCGTAAATTCGTAATCAATTCAATAAAAGATAAATAATGCTGTCAAATTATTGGCATGGCGTTATCTGGGATCTTCCGTAGCCAGTGGCGACAGATAGTGATTTACGAGGTGCGTGGTGCGGACTGTGCGGAGGCTGCGAGTGGCTCAGCCGCAGCGGCGACGTCGCCGACGCCGCGTCTGCCCGCCCGCGTCCACTCATTACGACTATATCGAGAGCATTACAATGGCATTACTCAGATGCACCGGGCGGTGGTGCAGAAATGGCACGCACTGGTGCCCCCCTGCGCCCGCGCCGCTGCTGCAAATATAGCTGCTGCTGCTGGTTATTCCGGGCGCGGCCGTCGACCCGTCGCCGCGACGCCGTCTGCTCGCCTTTTTAGCGAACACAACTTACAACACACATTTTTTGCGAACAAATATCGCCGATGTCAACGTACGCGCTCTTTTACTATATTTACTAAGTCATATTCCAAGAAAAAATGTGATATATTCGCCCCAATAAATGTCTCGCCAGTGTTTTTACTTTCATCGTTAAATAGGTTCCCCGTGGTCGAGATTCATTTAGCTTACGGCGTGATATGTAAACAAAAGTGGCGGTTCTATTGGGAACGATTCATGTTTTGAACAATTTACTGCAGCTATTTCCTTCTAGTTCTGGTTGCACAATGTCTTGTGAATCAAGCGACCAATGGTAGCACAATGAATTAATTGTGATTCCGATATGGTTTATAAGCAGTTAAAGTACGGCATGGCGGTACTGTAAGCCGGCCGTAAACTCTATCTGAGGCTCGTAACTATAAAACGCATCAAATCTGATTCACAGTTGCCTTTGTGAGAACCCCAGTTGGCCGGCTGCCGTAATAATATAGTTTATCGAGCTTTCAATAAATCCTCAGTACTACACGAACAAAATGAAACGGTTAATTTTTAATTGAATCTCAGCCAGGTG
The DNA here is from genome assembly GCA_949774945.1 of Hoplodrina ambigua. NCBI lineage: Eukaryota > Metazoa > Arthropoda > Insecta > Lepidoptera > Noctuidae > Hoplodrina > Hoplodrina ambigua. The sequence goes on along the minus strand of OX458977.1, from coordinate 8,147,927 downwards.
TTGCCGTAATAAACTAAATAAATTTCATGCCTTTAGCAAGGGAATCATCTGCAATGGCAGTGAGAGTTATTCTCAGCTAGTATATCACGTTTCAAAGAAATTATGGTGATTTATTTGTTTTCAGAATTGTATAACCACGATTTGACGGTGTCGTGTCGGCGTTCAGAAGATAATTTTGTGTTGCTAACTACATGAGCATATTTGTACACGAATAGCTTGTTTACTTACGCTAATAAATAACTCAGTAGGTGTACCTACTGAATAAGTTGATTCTCTATATTTGGGTATATAGGCAGTAAATAGAAGATTCAGAAGTTTCAAAAATTCCTAGGCATGAGGGCCGAAATGTGCAAAACTATCTAATTTTTATTTCAGTATCACGTGAAGTACGTTCAGTGAAAACGATAAATATATAGACCACACGCGGGTAGATTGCATGATGCTTATAAATACAGTTCAGTTAACTACTATACCCACTCCGTTTAGTCTAGAGGAAATGACGAGTTATTAAGAATGAGTGACGCGTTACTGAAACTAAAACGCGTGTTCTGTGAATGACTGATGAAATGTAATATTACTGAATGTATTAGCGACTGTTCCATAACAATCTTGTATTGATTGTATGACTTATCTTGTATTTTTTTCAAATGATGTAAGTACTCTGTAATAAATTGATATTGCAGTAAAACGACCTAATTAATCAGAGTTACATGCAAAGGTTAAGTGTCTCATTATCGTAAATAATGTCAAGTCTATTTATACTTGGGGAAAAAAAACTGTGTGTAGAGATAACCTCTGTAATACGACTGAAAGCTTGCGTATTGTCCGCATGTGACGTCACAGCGTTGTAGGTTCAGTTGGCGTCGAATGCGCGCGTGCATGCGTGTGCGCTGCGCGGCGAGGGCGACGTGCTGCGCCAGTTGGTGTTCACGGTTCAGCGGACAGCGCGCCCCTCACCACTCGATCACGAGTGTATCTAATTCAGTGTACAGCAAGTGCCTCCGAGGAATTTGTTTTGTGCACGCCGATGCACGATGCCGAGCACAATCGATGTTTTATTTTTGTGAAATCGGTGTCTCTCGCTGCAACACATTCCTCGGCGCATAATTTTGTTTGAGCCTTTTTCGCCGTTTACTGCGTAAAACGCTTTGATGTCAAAGTGCTCTCTTTTTATTAAGAGCGCCGCTGATGCACGAACGTCGAGCGTAGACGTGAGTGGACACGGATGATCTTTAATCGAAATATCTCACAGCCGCCACCGCGAGCTCGACAAATATGATTACTTAATTGTAGCGGAGTCTGCATTCAGGCGGACGTTATCTTAAATGCTCTGAATGGGGATGGTTGTTGGCCGCAAGCGCACCCGTTATTATTTTAATGTTGGCTAATGAGGCAGTGTTAGGTGCATGCGGTTTGTGGGCAGGCTTACCATGAGTAATAGCGAGTGGTTAGTGGTGCGAACTGTGCGTGACTCGGCGTGCCCAGCGACGAGCGCGCTGTGGCGCCAGGCCCTTTCTGATTACCTTAAACATTAATCTTTTGATTAAACTGGGTCGCTTAGTTCTTAATGTATACCTAAGCGACAGTTGAAAAGCTAGTTATCGAATTACACGCCACGCTCGCCTTGCCTGATTCCTCTAGAACTGTTTGCGCAGTAAAATTTCTCTCACCTTGCTTCACTAAAAGGATGGTTAAGGTCGGAGTCGTAAAAACAGAAACATAAGTAGTATCGGATATTTACTGACGTCATGATTTTCGTAATTTAGTACGTGTTTGTTGAAATAATGCGAAAACGTACTTGCGTAAATAGAGAACATACGCGATGTGCAAACAAGGCGGGCGGCGGCGTCGCGACGCCCGGCGCCAGCGCAGGCCGGCGCCGCCGCGCGCCGCGAGGACACGCGATCTACGACGCGAATACTTATTTCATTACACTAATTACAATATTTTGAGTGGCCCCCAACCTCTGGCTATAAACATGATCTGTAATCTGATCACATACTCAACGTGTACTACTTGTGTTTCATGAAAGATTTCCTCGAGTTTTTTACTGTTTATAGCTTGTATAGAGTCAAACATACTCAGTTGTGAATATTTAGCGGTACTTCAGCAATTCAGCTTCTATTTTACTAATCGCGATGTAGACAAAAATCTGTTATATTGAATCTAATCAGCATGTTAAAGCTGCACAAACAGACAACAGTGCGCACGCGTTCATTCGTAAGTTATAGTTAATTGGCTGTTACAAGATAATTTTAGAACATTAATAATTTTGTCAAGACGCAACATTAGTGATGCGTCGTGATGTCAACGCGTACGATAAATCCTTTTATCTAATCATTATTGTTATTGTTATTACTAAGTAGATAGATACAATGGAAACAGTGACAGATAGTGGCGCCAGCAATATGCGGGTTAATGTGAGCACGACTCTTGATTTTATTTCGCACAATACGAAACGAGTGACACTACGCAGGTTAACGCAGTAAATCAACTTGATAGAATATTAGAATTCCAATCGCGCCGTGCCCCTCTTTTTTACAGTAAGTTACTGTCTTTGTGTTTAGATGTTTAGCTGGCAGGTTTAAGTGTTTATTTTGTTCAAAACAAGCAGTCATTGTTTTGAATAGCAACTATTAATCACTATAAGAATCGTTTAAAGCTGAGTAATGGAGCTTGTTCAGAAGATGTATTTGAAATGTCTTTTATTGTTTATTTGTCAATTTGTTTTATTTTAGGAGCAATCTTACTAGCTATTCCGTCATTTGATTCATTTCGTTTTGTACAAGTCCCAAAACAAGAGTTATATTGGAAACTGAGAATCAAAACTGCGTCGCGTTTCCGCAATAAATTACAAGAGTATTGCGTAGCTATTGTATCGTCGATTGATTGTGTATGGGCAACAAACACTTTAAACGAGCTATAAATTACCATTGCGTTCGTTGTTCGAAGACGCGGTTTGTTTGACGCACTGTCCACTTTCAACTGTGGATGTTCTACGGGTGGTTATCTTCAGCTCTGAAATCGCTCGCGTCTCAATTTATCGGTACTTGTATGACAGTATTAATGATACGTGCGCTGCGTAAGAGTGCAAAACGTACCGTGAGATAGGCGGGGTCTATATATTTTTTTAAATATTTTACGATAATTGTGTAAGTTTGAGCTGTATGAATATTCTAGTCGTGACGCCCAGATCTGAATTCTATTCTTCACTAGTTTTTGTGAAAGGGCTTGAAGATTAAGATTTAGAAAAGAAATAACAAGTTTATAGCCTTATTGGTTAGGTTCTTCACAAAGGTCTGGCGAGCTTGTATGACGAAATGTGACGAGAACGTGGACGAGGCGAAAGGTACATATATAGGTATCGTAGTAGTTTGTGTTTTGTGGTTTCCGCCTACCCTCATAGGTAAATGGCATGAGTTTATGTAAGTTTATAACGGTTGAATCTTTACCTGAAGTTTCATCTGTGTTTTAGGTATTATATACATGATAAGTATTGGACATCAAATGCTTGTGATGAAAATGATGATTTGATGGCAGTGCAAAATAGTCGCGTTCCCCTCGGAATATCCATTCCGTTCCATTCAAGTCTTGAATGTATCCACATTCAAGACTTGTAAATAATAATAATATATAGATATTTTTTTCTTAAAATGAAACTTCTTACTTATCTCTATCTATATAACATGCAAATTAAAATAATATTTTAAAAATATAAATGACAGATTAAGCGTGAGCCATAAAAATGGTCCGTTTAATGTAATATTGATAATTTAATTTTAATTTAATTCATATTATTTAAATTTATTCGTTATTAATGCTGTATTTATACTGCTTCTAAGGTTTGGTCGACATTCACTCATTGGCGGTGTCGTCGATCCAATATCGCTATCTTGTTGAACTATATGTTGGTACATCGTAGTGCTAACTCATATAATGTAGCTAAAGGCCCTTTGCAATGACCTCTATTACGACATTACTTAGGTACTTGTAAATATCGACGTCCCCGAGGAATAAACCGGTAATCGCAAAAATCAAATTTTACAGGAAAAATGATTTAGTGTTTTTGGCGTATATCTCTTCAACAAAAGGTAATTATGAGAACATTGTTATATGACGGAAAAGCTAATTTTTACCCGAAAAGTTTAAAGTATTAAGTGTAACTATTAAATATACACAGAATAAGTTATTCACCAAAGTACATATTACCGAAAATGGTTTCATAAAATTTTTAGGGTATTGATATCTTACGATCCTGACTTATCAATATTATTCCAGTAATGTTTACTTACCGATTTATTCTTGTAAATTTCTTAAAACTTATTGGCATAATATTGCTTTACTGGATTATTGAACGTTTTTTTTTTCATTACAGAGAGAGAGAGAGATTGATACTCCCCCATAGTAGGGGGAGTATCAATTACTTTTGAGGTGTTTTTAAATTTGGCGGTAACTTGGTCGCCGAGCGCGACCAAGTTACCGCCAATACGCGAAAATGTGTACCACAAAATTTACGATAATAAACCTGTAATCGCATTAACCAAGATTTTTTTTTAAATATTTTACAGTAATATTACTTTACCGAAATGTAGCCACAGAACTTAAATTGTAATAATGTATAACGTTATTTTTCTAGTAAATAAAAAATGGAAAATTTCCAAAGAACAAAAGTGTTACAAGGAAAATCGTTGGAAATTACCGCAGAAAAAATACGAAAAAAATTGCATAGGTGTATCCCGACCCATAGATTCCGAAAATGGAATAACAGTAAAAAGTCAGTAATAGTATAATACAGGTTTATTCCTTGGGGGCGTCGATATCAAGTAAAGAGAGTGCGTCAGTAAAGTAGGTATATGAGATAATAAAAGCTTTACATTAATAGCTATACCTGGATGGTGCCGTGGGTGCCTTTTCGCACATGAATCGTACATAAGCAAACATTCTGACGCCGAACAAATATTTAAATGTTACACTAATATTGTTATTGATAATGGGTTAACTGCGGAGTGTCAGTGAAACTGCAGGCGGCAGATAACGCTAACACAAGTTGCATAAACTTACATAAAAACTAGCACGGAAATAGTAAAACTTCATTGTACAACCTCAGTTTCCGTGCATTGCTTCAATTGTCTTCCGATAACAGTGGAAAATATTATTGTAGAATGACCTACCATTCTAAAATAATATTTTCCACTGTTATCGCTAGTGGTACTCTGCGGAACTCAGACAGAGTATTATTTCTGAGAATTGCCAATCATCGACTGAATGGCACTTCAATTGAATATATTGGCTGATCATTGATTAGCCCACATACGAGCTCGATGCACTTCGGACTAACTTATGACTGACATTACGCGCCCACATCGCGCAACAATCACGCCATTCAAACGTCTAATTTTATATAATGTGTGGTTTCATGGTGTACTAAATATGTAGCATCACTGTGGAATCGCTCTTAGCTTTTCTGTATATTTTATCGCTTTAAGTCGTGATTAGTTTATGAGCTAGGAGTGGAACAGAGACTCGTAAGGCGTGTATAACGTGCGTAAAAGGTCACAAGCGAGACGCGAAGGCTATTCGGAAAGTGGAGTGGCGCCGGCGCAGCGGCCGGTCTAAGCAAATTCGGTAGATTGCACGTGCGCGTGCCACGGCGCTCTAAAAGGAAAGTAAGAATTGGCAAGTTTCTTATTTTCACAATAGCTTGTTTCTATCTCTTGTTAAGAATGTCGCAGGTTGGAATTTTAGTTGTCCGACGGAGATGACCTTTTTCTTTTTACCTACCGTACCTTGGCTACAGTTTAATGAATTCCTTAAATTCAAATCGTCAGGCTTTCGATTTTAGCGTCGACTTACCTCCATAGTTTCATCAACATTTTCATTTTAAACAGCTCAGAAAAAGATGAGCTTTTAATATTTTATTAATCTAATTCAAAAATCACTTTCAACATAATTATCTGAAATTAGTCAACTTCTCTACAAGCTTCTCAACAGAATAAATACTTATTTGACTTGCTAAAATATACGAGTACGAAGGAAATAAAGTAACGTTGGAAAGAGAACAAGCTCGTGCTAATGTTGATGGAAATCATTGTTATGACGAAATATAAAGGATGAAAGACGCAATCAAGCCCGGGTAATAAGCTTAAAATCCATTGACACTCTAATTATACCTATTAACTTAGCGTGTATTAAATATATATATTTATACATAGTTTAATTAAGCATATAACTAGTTAGTAATTACCTATCAATAAAGCCAGCAGTTAACATATTGATTCATGGATTTCGATTAAAATTTCATAATCCGTTTAATGAAATAATCGTTAAAAGGTAGTTAACACAGTTGAAACAGACTTAAAATTAACATAAGTGTACTGCATTCAAGTTAAGCAGGCGCACTTGCATATTTATTTAAAGAAGGATAATAATTTGCCTACGCAAGGTACGAACAAAAGTAACTGAAAGCTTGGTCGTTACCCAAGGACGTGACACAATCGGGCGAACTCATAAACGGAGTATGAACGTTAATACATGCAGTTTTATGGCATGCGCGTGCGCGGCTTATGATGGAGGGTTGGCGCCATTTCCATACCATTTCATTGTTCATAGAAATGTGGCGCCGCGGCCGTGCGGTCACTCGTTCATATGTAATTTTATGATCCGTCGTTTGCGAACGCTGTTCTCTTCGCATCTTAAAACCTCCAGTTGTATGTGAACAGAGCGCGACATCCTCTAACCGTTTACTAATTTAACATTTCACCAGCGTCTGTTTACGTGATCCGTATTCGTCTCATGAATATTCTTTAATATGACAGGCTTTCGGCTGTTATTCTTTGTAGGAAGCGAATCGACAGAATCAATAAACATCGCATTACTCAATCGTATTTACGGTAAGTGCACCATCCGATCAGGAACAACTGACTCATGAGCCATTTTCGAATGTGAATTAGGTCGCATCGAGATTTAAGTAGATGCTGTAACGTGTTTTTTAAATATTCCAGAGGAAATGTACACAGCTACCTGTATTATAAACATGTGGAGAGCGCCTGCGGGCAATTCATATGGCGTGTCAAATTAAACTTGAAACATTACATGTAAAGTAAGACAAGCGATGGCATGTATGTTTATTGAACTATGTTAGTGCGAAACGCCGATGAGTGGAATTTATAAACATTTAAACATTGTGCCTTGAATACTACGCGAGTCGCTCTATGGTGCGCCGGCGATGAGAGATTTATCCTTCAAACTTACCGAACGGTATCTCGAGCAACGATTGACTTGTACGTTCTGAGAATTGATGACTTTACAATGTTGCATACAATGCTAATGTGGTTTTTTAAGAGCGATCCTTTAAAATGTTAAATACGCTACTAGACTTCTTAATTAACTTCTATGACGTCGCTCGTAATGCTCTTTGTATCATTAGTATAATAAGGAAGATTCACTAATGCAATATCAAGTCGTCGCAGTTGTCTACCTATAAGATTTGATGTTAAATCAATGAAATAAGGTTATCTTCACGACCACAAAAGTCCAAAGATCAAAATCCGTACTGTATAAAAGTTATTTTTTAAAATTGAATCCGTAACATTCTGCATGTACTCGTATTTACGAGTAATATACGTCTTGACAGTGTTATTTAAATAAAAAGGATTAAACACAAGCGTGACTGCTAAGGCTAACAAATAGGTCACCATGTCTCACCAGATTTATAGCCCCGACAGTGGGTTCTAGGCGGTCACACGATCAGATTTCAATAGATAACGACTATAATAGGATTACTATCTGACAGTAACTGTAACATAATATAAATTCACGACCGTAATCCCGACGGAGATGATCGATTTAATGTCCTGGGGAACCCTAATAAGTTTTCATGATATAGTCACGCACTTTGCTAAGAATATATTATAGGTCGATTTATTATAGGTACCTGTTTACGTGTGCCACTATGTGTCTGATCTTTCTTTAAAATTCTTTACGACAAACGTAAGATAATTGCTGTAATATTATTGGTTCACAAATTCCTCAAGGTAACTTTGCAGAGACTCAAAGAAGCCCTAAATAGCTGTTTCTCGTTAATTACAAGATAAATGGCAACTAGTTATTAATTTCAAAATCATAGTCAGATATTGGAATTTCTGATGCCGATATTTAGTCGCCACTGAAGATAAGTATCTTGGAATTTAATTCCACGGTTAGAAGTGGCTATTAGTGCAATTTCGACGGCGTTTGGTATTAAGAACTGCACTGAGGCTTAAATCGCGAACTATCTGACCAAAATATCAGTCACTCTATCTTGTGCTCAGGCGATAAGCATATTTCTTGCTACATATTTAGATAAACATTAAGCTCGCAGTGTCGCAGTCGGCGCGGACGCCTAGCGTCAATTGTCTTTCGAGTTGCAACACTGTTGTTGCAAAACGACGTAGCTGCAACCAATTGACGGACTGTTGTCATAATAAATATCATAATCATTATCATTTACATAAGTTTAACAACCATTTTGTTTGTTCCCTTCACATTTAATCCTCCGGTCAGATCAATAAATGAGCGAATATAATTGAAGCGATAAATTCATGTGCATCGTTGTAATATCTAAGCTGGACAATTAATTTTCATGCTAATCAATTGATTCTCGCAATTACAGGCTTGACCTGTGCCCTGAGAAACTAATACAAGCGTCTTTTGAAATAGGTGCGTTCAACACGAAAAGACAATTTATAAATTTATCTGTTCAACGAAATTGATTAATAATCAATGAAATATTAAGAGGTTGTTCACACTTAGTTAATCTTTTTGAGGGATTAATTTAATACAATTAATATTCCTTGTATTTGTAGGCCGCACGATAGTAGGCGCGCAGGCGCGATAGTAGAAAAAACATAATGATTCAGTAGTTACAATTACTCTTTACTACTAACGAGATATACGTCTTCATAAATCGAGTCCAAAGCACTTGAATTATACTAGTTATGATATAATCGTATCGTGTACAAAGTGAGAATAGTATTCTCCTACATATTTATTACGACTATTATCGTTCAGGAGATCATGATCAATATATTCTGACGTCATGTGTAGAAATATTTTTAGTTACTATGTAGGAATAAAAACTTGGCCAAGTTCATATTGTACATACATTACTTATGTGCACCTACTATGTAGTATGCTTGTGTTACTGCAGTTTTTATAGTAGTAAAGTCTTCCATTATTTATCAATACTAGCTTTTACTCCCGAACTCATCCGCGTAAATGTCGGGTATCACGGACGCAGACTAAGTCAAAGTCTAATAAAAAAAAGCCTTTATAGCTTAAGTAGCGATAACTGACATTTATGCAGACGAAGTCACGGGCAAAAGCTTGTATATAATACGCAAATGGTAATAGAGAGAATGTGATTACTACTGAGGAACATTTAAGTTTTTTTTTTTTTTTTTCTGTAATTGTATATTATATTAATGTCATTATTGAAAGTGCTACCTTGCGTCAGTGTAGTGCCAGTATCTTCATTAAGTACTGATTAGTGATGTTTTATTTGTTCAGAACTATCCTACGAATTTTCCGTGTAAATGTCGGTTATCTGCGGGGCTTTTTGCGCGTAACCCTAATTCTTTTACTAAACCTGAGTTACTCCTTATATCATCAGTTATCTGCTAGTGATAGTAGCCCAGCCTTTTCGAAGATTAGCGGAAATTAACACACATAATTATAGACAAAAAAAATAAGAATTGTCTTTTTTTGGTGTTTTTGTACCGTGAAAACATTCATTTTGCATTGCAGAATATAATAGCTCTGTTATTTTGACATGAAAAACAGTATCTGTAATGTTTTTAAACTTTCACATACCAGACTCAGATCACTCAGACTTCGATATTAGCTTTGCATTACAGCGTTTTCTCATAGCGCAAAACAACACTATATTGAGTAGCACAATACTTTTAATTACCTACATGATGTGATGAGCAATCACCAGTTAATAAATTATGAGTATATAAATAGTAAATATTCATGTAAAATTATTTACTGCGGCTATAAAATACAGTAGTATTTTATAATGCCAATCGTTAATTTATTCGATGTTGCTTCTTTGCAAGAGACAATATCTAGGAATGGTGATGAGGTGTTTTAGAATGGAGGTCACGGAGGTGGATGGCTGGCCGGTGATGGCCACGGCTCATGGCCGCGTTGGCGCCATGCAGCCGGGAAGCGCAGGCGCATGGCACAACGGAAGCCAATCAGGAACCAACCCACCGCCGCTATTACTGTAATGTGTTCGAACTCTGTCAAGATCAAGGTTGATAGTCTTGTTGGCGATCCAATTTAAAAGTTCTAGAGTTTCTGTTCAATTGTGATGTCACTGTGTTTTAGTGTCTCTTGCACTTTTCATTTTAATTCAAACATAAATGTTTTTCTACATTCAACAATTTAATAAAACAAAGTTTTATAAAGAATCCTTCAATAGGCATAATAAATAACTGATAACCAAAGAGTAAGCTTTCATTTAAATTATATTTAACTCATTTTTCAGACGTTTAAGTGCTCAATGATTTATTTTTTACAAATAATTTAATATCTCAATTAAAATGTAGAGAACCAACGCTGCATGTATGAAGGCTCCACTTTGTTACAAACTGGTATCGGCACATTTATTTATAATTAGGTTCTGAATGAACAATACATCTGCAACAGACTCATCTTGACGAGCCATAACAAAGTCCATTGTGTTTGTTTTCCAATCATTGTTTTGTTGATATGACCCGGCGGTGTTTTTAATCTCATCTGACCTTTGTCTATGTTCATGTCTCACATTTGCGTACCTACGCAATGATTCAGTGATTTATTAAATCACTGCTCTGCATGGGCGGTGCCAGGGTTACTAGCGACCAAATTGTTAACAATTTATACTGGCACTTATGACTATTGTAAACGAAACCGCAACGACTTTAATATTTTTTTTCTAAAAAGTAACAATAAAAAAAAATCAGCTGTTCAGTACATTTATGTTCGTCTAACTCGTCAAAGTGTACTGAACAGCGGATTTTTTTTATTGTTACTTTTTGAAAAAAATGGTCCCAATCGTTTCGAGTTCGATGATCGAGTTTATGGCTTTCGGTTCCACGACGACTTAAAAGTAACCGTGTATAGAGTAACTAAATACCCTCATTATTCGCAGAATCTCGGATATTGATAGGGAAACCCCTAGAGTATGGCAAACATCAATTAACTGTATGTGCTCATCAACAATTTTATTGAAGCGTGGAATATTTAGACGGTAAATCACGCCATTGAAGTCTGCGCCAAGTCACGACCTTGGCAGTGGGAAGGTCACGGTCAACTTAGGATCCTTAGACGGTAACGTTTTATTTGTTAACCCGACAATGGCGTTTCAAAAAGGAAGGCTTAGCAGTTCGTTTACGATATGAGTGGGTGCCCTTGCTGTGATAAATGATGCGATGAATAATGCGATTTGATAAATTAGCAAAAAAGATTATAGTTGGCCAGTAAATAAAATTGGAAATGGAATTTAAAAACAAAATGTTAGATTTAGAAAAAAAAACATTTAAATAGCCTAGCATACCTAAACTGAAAGTTGGTCGGAAGAACAACAATATTTTGATCATGTAGGTATCATTTCGTGGACATAGTCACACAGTAAAATATAAGATTATCCTACTAAAACATTCCAAAGTCAGAATCTTTCCTTTAGTTTAGGCTGAACAAATAAATGAGTCCAGACTTAGTCAGGCATAACAAGTGTTGGTCCATTCTAAAATAAACACGCTAATGAAGACGAATGACTTAGACCACGTGTGGTCATTAGCTTTAGCGGAGACTTGCTCAACAAACACTGCACTTCATTAATGTTTATTAATTATTAACGTTTTAGCCGCCATACATGGACTTTCTGTTGTGTGAACATGTTGCTTAACAACGTTATTTGATGTCTGTTTGTTTATTTATTCTCAATTATCTATGTGCCACTAAATGATTCTGCCTATGCTCATTATCGGCAGCTAATCTTTAAGTTTCTTTGTTCGAAGCATAGTTTTGTAGGTAATTCTAGTATGCGCAAATTTTATAGCTAAAATTAGTACCTTTAAAACCAATAATTGACGAATCGACAGCAGACCGGTTAGGTATGAACATGGAAGGAAGGTGATATAATAATATATTTATATTAACAGTATGTCATCTATATCGATCAACGACTAAACTTCTCATTACAGAACTGTAATTCGTTATACTTACACTAGAAAACATGTTCTATTTAGGTTCAAAATGGTTTGCAAATTTTTTGTGCAACAGGAAACAATAAAACCGACTAAACCTGCAATACCCGGCATTTTATTAGTTCATAATATACCCTATAATATATTACAATTATGAATAAATATTATTCATAATTGTAATATTCGATCGTAACCGTTATAATAACGCAAACAATTTGTTGTTTAAATTGCAATACTAATAATGGTCTTACTTAATGAGTTGCAATAAAAATATATTGATTTATAAGTCGTTAGGTGAAGCTCACGTAATAAATGGTGATAAAATGTTCTATTTTAATCGGTGATTTTGTTGCTGATTAATGGAATAATCGGTGATGATTCGTGATCGCTTACCTTTGTGGCCATGAACAGATCTAGTTTAGTTTTTTCCAAGGATAAAGCAAGTAGGCTATCGCTCAATGGGAACAATGATGGAAAGCCGTGTTATAATCGGATGTAAAAAAATGCTCAAGCCAGAAGCCACACACCCTTCTCATCATTGCGATACTTTATTTGTTCTGGACCATACCAGGGACACTTCTAGTAACCGAGATATTAAAGGTTTAAATTCCTAGTTTATAACCGCTCAAGGCCCAGCTGTCATACCGGTATGACAGAACAATAGAAAATAAATTGTGTCTCATTACGTGGGACTTGAGTTATTAAAGATATTTCATTTGAAATGTTTTAATTAAACTTTGAATACCCCCACGACTCGAAAGTAGAAAGCAATACTTTGGGTCCGTTACATTGCGCAATAGTAAATCAGTGATTTTTCACAAATTATTGTTGATGAATAACGTAAACTACGCGTATGCTACTACGCGAGTAGTACGCGCAGCAATTATCTACGAGCGCTACGCCTAAAACCAGAAATCGAACGTAATCCAAATATTAGATTGCGTAGTAGCAAAACAAATGAACATGTTGCAGATTATGTGGTAGACTGCCTCGTTGGTCTAGTGATCGCAAAGTGCGACTGCGGAGCATGAGGTCTTAGGTTCGATTCCTAGGTCGGCCAAAGTGTTATTGGGTTTTTCCATAAGGAATTTCTCAGTAGAAGACTGGTAGTCTAGATTTGTGCCCGGTTAATGGCAATATGCTCGTCTTCCATTACATGGGACTTAAACATAATTCGAGGAATTTGGGTGTACTAATCGGTACTCCTCTGCCTAACCCTTCGGGATTACAGGCGTGATGTTATGAGGTTATGTAGTAGGCATTATCTTCGCCTACTTAAAAGCAAAAGGTACAAAGTACTGTTAGAAAATCACAGCGATACGTTGCGATGTGCATGTCCTCACGTATTAGCCTACTTTATCAGTTCATTGTACCATACTTGTGGCTGTTATACCATTTAGCACATAGGTAACGATGATCCTATATGTGTGCGTACGATGGCCTTCAGGGGTAAAATATATACAAGTCAGCAATGACATATTTATATACATAAACATACATACATACAAATAATTATGATGGAGATGTATGTTCGTAGATAATATTAAAATAACAGCTTTTGACTAAATGCATTTATATTAGTGTTTACACGGCATACTTATATTACTAAAGAAGTAACTTTTAAATAATATTTGTGTGTGACTGCCTCGTTGGTCTAGTGGTTGCAAGCGCGACTGCTGTGCATGAGGTCTTGGGTTCGATTCCCAGGTCGGGCAAAGTGTTATTGGGTTTTTCCATCAGGAATTTTTTAGTAGCAGCCTCGGAGTCTGGATTTGTGCCCAGTTGATGGCAATAGGCTCGCCCCCTATTACATGGGACTGAAAACATAACTGGCGAAATGTGGGTGTACTAATGGGTACACCTCTGCCTAACCCTTCGGGGATTACAGGCGTGATGTTATGTTATGTTATGTTATGTAATATTTGTGTCTGTATTTTCCGGCTAATCAGAAAAATGGCTTTACTGATTTTAACGGGACTTAGACAAGCAACATAATGCTGATGTTATAAGGTGTAACTTAAGCTACTTTTATTTTAGAAAAATAATTAGGAACATGCGTGTAAAAGTTAAAACTTCTTAAATTTTGACTTTCACGCGGACTAAGTCGCGAGCATAGCTAGTAAACAATGAAAATGAGAGAGATAGATAATAAAGGTACTGACATACTCGTACTACTCGGTACTGCCATTCAATAAGCTTCTGACCCACTCTCCTATCTGTTTTGTTTTCCATTAAACATAAACAAGAATAATGTTTTATTTATTGCTACAACTGCCTCGTTGGTCTAGTGGTCGCAAAGCGTGACTGCTGAGCATAAGGCCGGGTTCGATTCTTAGGTCAAGCAAAAGTATTATTGGGTTTTTCCTTCGAATTTTTTTAAAAGCAGCCTCGGAGTCTGAATTTGTGCCTGGTCTGGGTCTGAGCTTATTGCCATCAGGCAATAGGCTCGCCCCCTTTTACATGTGACTTAAACATAACTGGCGAAATGTGGGTGTACTAATGGGTAATTCGGGGATTATGGGCGTATTATGTTTTATTTTAAGGCATGATGTTGATAATATGTTTTATATTTACAATAAAGTCTACATCGATAGATATAAAGCATATATATAATGTTTTCAATGTAAAGAACATATTATTCATCATCATTCAAGTCGCGTAAGAATAAAATTATATTATTATCGTGTACTTTATATTGTAATGTAGGTAATAATGTTCCGACGTCTTAGAGTCTACAGTGTTAATGATGTGATTGTATTTAAAATAAGTCGTATAATATGGAGTTAATTATTATATTATGTTATAAAGACTTTAAGTCTTTGTCGGCAGGAAGCCGGCCAGCCAGTTAAGTCGAACTTTTGGATATAAAAGACCGGATTTTATATTTGAATTTTAATAAAAATGATAACATTATTGTACTTAATTGTTCCGATCTTTTATCGTTAAATCTAAACAAATCAACACACGCATAACAAACAACAATCCAATAACAAAAAAACAATCCCCGGAGGGTTAGGCATTAGTACACCCACATTTCGCCAGTCATGTTTAAGTCCCATGATATAGGGGGCGAGCCTATTGCCACCAACCGGGCACAAATCCAGACTCCGAGGCTGCTTATGAAAATTCCGCTTTTCCGCCTTTGTAAGTTAAAGTTTAAATAAATAAATAAATAATACTTTGCCCGACCTGGGAATCGAAACTAAGACCTCATGCTCAGCAGTCGTGCTTTGCGACCACTAGACCAACAAGGCAGTCAATACAAATTAAATCCAACTAATTTGGCTGGACACGCATTTCATAAGCCTTACTATGTCTGGCTTTATCCGGACGCCTGGCAACCCTAGCTGGTATTTGTTTCTCCTTAAGAATTACGTCAGTAGGAATTACCCATGTTATTACAATAAAATTGATAAAGAAGTAGGCATATAAACTTAGAATAAAAGGTGCCCGTCCCTACTCAGTATTGCAGGTCTTGTACCCGACCTTAGGTATTTCACTCAGGGAAAATCTCACGCGAATTCCTTTTGTACTTCAAAGTAGGGCTGTCAATAATAAGAATGGGGATCACGATTTTGACAGATGGTATCAATGACTCGTTAACATATGGTTCTCGTAATTAATGATGCACGGTAGGTATATTTTTTATAACTTGTACATTCAGAGCGGAGCGTGCGGCCTTGCGCTGCCGATATTCCGATGATAGATACGCCGTCATTCGCCAATCAGCACTCGTCCGCCTCATTTCTAATTAATTCCATCAACGAGACCATCGCTCGCCATAACACTGCACTTCATAATTTGAATGTACGATGTGTAGCGTATAGAACTGCATTTTCTTCTAAATCTGTCCGCGCATGCGCACTAATACTTTACATATTAAAAATAATGCCTCCAATATTTTATCCGGCGCGTCGCTTGAAAATTACGATGTACTAAAATATTTAGAACGTTTATAAAAATCTAAAAGTAACCATAGGAAACTGGTGTTGTCGCTTTTGTACGAGTGTCTCGTTTTAATGTTTGTACAGTTAAAAGAACAAACAATTTTATGGATGCTTAACTCTAATGTGACGGAGAAATTGTAAAGAGGTGTATGTTTCCGATATTTGTTTATATCTTATTAATTATTAAAGTAGCTAGCCAGGAAGTAAATGACATCGGGTTAGTCATAGTCATTCTTAAAATTGTTTTACGGTCGTTACTGAAAGAAACTCATATTGGTTCATTAATTATTATTCCAGGTGTGTGTTAATGTAAGTGTCGATAGAGAGTAATGCAAAACACTCTGCTGTCTCTGGCGGCGACGGCGCGAGCAAGGCTGTAGGCGTAAAATGCAAATCGCAAGCGTTTCACCGCAGGACAATGCGCCGGAGTGTTGCGCGTCTTGTAAACAGCGCGGACGTGGTTTGTTGTTCTACTTTTTTGGGTAAACGGTTGTCCGTAAACGGCGGTGCATAGGCCGCCGCAGAAATACCGCGGTCAGTACAATGGCTCGTTCGTCGCGCCGCCCGAGCCGCCGTACATGGGAGTCGCGGGCGTGAACGCACGGATTCTCCTTGTTCGTGTTTCCCAAACGTGTACTCTACACCCATTTTAGTTATTCTTGAGAATCATACAGTTTTGGTTTTTGTGAAAACACATCGAGCGACTGCCAGTAGGTATAAGTTTGGAACAAATATTTGTTATGCATTCGGATGTAGAGCAGTTCACGTCACTAGCATTAATTTTCGCAATTCAAGCAAGTAATGTTTGTAGCGATGGCGGCGCGCGTCGAAACATTCACATCAAGATGCATCCAGAGCGCCGAGGCGAAATTATATTTTATGGAAATGGATGTTGAATCGAAGCCAACGCTCGTTGCATTCTTACAGCGCGACAGTTATGCGGGCGTGTGTGCGGCTCGAACACTACGCCGGCGTGCCTATCGAAAACAATAAGACCGCGCCTTGTGCCATAAACATTCTTTGCCACAATCATTACGAATATAACCTATAAATTAGTACAAAGCCGACTGCGAACAACTCGCTTTCCGTCGCGGGAATTTGCAATGAGGGCCGTGAGCCCAAGAGCACTGCCAGCCTCGGTGCGACAGCGCTCGTAGGCCTTGTCGCTCCGCGCCGCGCATCTTCCTCACCACTCCTACAAATACCCCAAACGCATAACCGATTCGTCACCGAGCTAGCGCCTTCAATACAATTTATAAAGCCTTTCACATAATGCTTACATTCTTTTGTTATACATAGAGCAGTGGTAACTCGTTTACTCCACCTTAAAGTGCTTTGATTTCAATGCTGTACCAATCACCCTCTCGCGCTCGTACGGTTACGTAATATTATACAATTATTATCTTTGAGAATTAAGACAAAACTAAAAATGAAGAAATAATTTATATTATATAATTAACCGTGCTAATTTTACTCGCTTTAGATATCTTCGTACAACTCTTGATAAGAAAATCGCGCTTGTAGTAGTTGGAACAATGGCACGCGTGACGCGATATATCAATGTTATCTACGAGCTGTGTGACAAACATTTAGGTTAATGGTTAATTAGGTTGAGTACTTAGTGTAAGATTGAGAAGTAGTATTGATTTTACTAGATTAATGTTCCGATATGAATCAGTGCGATGTTGTTGGGGAAAAATAATAAAGAATAAAGTTTCTGGCATAGTTACAAGTAGTGACAGGTACGTGGTTTAGATGTCGAGGTGACATGAGCGACGGTGTTCTCAGTGGAGCATCGTGCGTGACGTCACTAGACGCGTCGTCACTTTGTTCAGAATAGTTCCGGCGGCGGCGCGACCCCACACAGGTAAACGAAGTTTTTCAGTGGAGTCGAGGTCAAGGTACGAGTAGACGCAGCTGATTGTTCAATGCTACGTACATGTACCTTGTAAACATTTAACACACTGCATTCGATAAATCGGTTTTGATGAATGATTCAGCCGTGTACCCGTCATAGCGTAATGCATAATAAATCGGTTTGCGGACACTTGATATGGGTGTCCGATAGAAACCGAATTACGCTTGCATATGCAAAGTATTTGTAGATATTAAATAACTAATCCGCTCTTAAACGTCACATAAAATATTCACGGTACTCACATAGGAAGTACGAAACATGGAGCTGTCTCAAGACGTCTTATATAGGGACGATTGATTGTGCAATCCATGATTGAACTAGCTGCACAAAAGTATCCGCGGAGCTGTTTATTTATTTATTATTAAGGAAACATGCACAGCGTTAGAGATACAATTCACAAGTAATTGCACAGTTAATACAATAAAAATAGACAAAATAGCACTAAGCTCACTGATCCGTCTGCTGGTGACGGAACACGCCTAGTTACGACACAACCTGGCGCCTGAACACTAAATTGTTTCTGCATTGCCATTTTACGAAGTTTTTCATAAAATTACGATGTTATAATTTTATTTGTTTCAAAGCATTTCATCCTAGACATCATAAAAAATTTAAAGACGAGTGATGTATCTCACATCAAAAATTAAAAGATTTTGTGATTACCTATTCGCTTGTTAGAATACGTCTTTATTAATGACATATAGTCATATAGCAGTAGGTATGAATCTGTAGCGGGCCGGCCGGCAGTGATATCTGGCAGCCGTCGCACAATTTCAATCGTTTGTGTGATATGACATCGAATGAGTTTTATATCTGGCCCCTTTGAACCGATTTAGTGGCGTCGTGCGCTTCTGTGCACGGCAGCGGCGGGTGCGGGCCGCGGCGTCGCCTGCGCCCGCGCGGCTCGGCGGCGCCGGGTTACATCACACTATTGGAAAACTCGTCGCGACGCAGAGGACTAAACGTTAGGCCGCGACCAGACTTGAAATGAAGCGATCACGGCTCTAGTCGCAGCACGTCGTCGCGGCTCCGAGGTTGCTTTTAAAACTTTAAATTTACGCTAAACGACATTAATGAGAGGTATCGGTTGAAACGCTACGTGTCGCTCTGTTCGCGTTGAGCCGCTAGTGTGCGCTATGCAAGCGCATAAATATTCATACGGGCACAGGCGCGACGAGTGAGCCAAGCTTGGCCGAGTCAAAGGTGTCCGACGACGATCGCACACTCTCTACTAGGGCTGGCTACTCGCCGCATTCTTTGTTCCAACACTATTATTCAAGTTCACTAGATCAATGAGGAGTTTACAGGAAACGTCTGTCCATTACGGAACTAAAGATTTTCCAGAGACACTCCAAAAACAATCCATTTTGTAGGTGGCTTCTTGAACATCACGGATACTAGAGTTTACATAGAAACTCTAACTTATAGATACCAGAAAACACAAGATTATGTGTGAGCAAATAAACAATAGCTAATAGACAGAAATGTCCACGGTTGTCCTACTATGCCGCTAGCGCTGGTAACTATTTGTCTCTGTTAATGCATTTTAATGGCCGGCAGCGTATTTTACTGCATTTATTCATACTCCATGTTCAGATATAACACGTTGGTAATATTCTAACTAATAGTATAAATACCAAAGTGGAATGTTTATTAATCGATTACACAAACACTAGGACAGCTTTAATGTAAGTAATTCGGTAAATACATGTTGCGGTAAACAGTACAAGTTTATGATCTAGCCACGATGGACTACATTTAGGGAGAAACATTACACGCAACGGGTTATATCTCACTTTGGGATGATGAAAATAAAGTGGAAAATTTTCAATTATCTCGTAGAAAGTAGAATAATTTTGTAATATATTTATGACATTACCGAAGCAGCGGGTAAAAGCTATCAGTAGGTACATGATATAGCAACTAGCAAGGCGTACGATAAACGTGTCGTCAGCCCTGTGTATCGGCGGCACATTCCCTCGCCGCCATCTCTTTGTTGTGCTTGCAAATATCCTAGAGCTACTCATCGCCGCCTTGGCGCCATTTGCAAATAAATTTAGGGCTGTCTCGGATATGTAATGAATTTACAGAGTGAATTATGAACGGCGCCGGAGCGTGCCAGATCACAATCTGGCCGCGTATACTTGGTATATAAGTGTACTCGCGTAAACAGGTCCCCTCATCACAATGTTTACTGGACACTATATACTTGTTTATCATGTCATTCCCCTGTACCAATGATCAGATAACAAGATTTATTAGTCTAACTCGCGCTACGTTTTACATACACGACTAGGTATACTTAGGTAATGCGCTTGAACATAGATGTCGACAAGTTGCAATATAATTATGCCATTATTGGTATTATATTACAATGTGGTACTTAGGTACATGTTTATTAAGACTAGGAGCACTTATTCTATTAAAGTAATTACTTCTAAAGACTGGTAGTTATTGAAAATTGACATTTCAAATTTATGGAAAAATATTGGAAAATGTTAAGTGTTTAAGAGTCGTTAGTTATTATATAGGTATTGTGCATTATGTTAATGTTGGCGCTTATTAATTTTAAATTATTTATTGGTACTTGTTAGAGTGACGTGTTGTATCGTGATGGCCCAGAGGTTAAGGCGCCCGCAAATCACGCACGAGGCTGTGGGTTCACAACCAGGCACGCGCAAGTACCAATGTGACTTTTTCAATGGCCCACGTACTTTTTAAGTTGATCTTGGACGTCACTGAAATCAGTGAAGGAAAACATTTTCATCCTGGACTTATAATTAATGTTAGACTCAATCGCCAATTCGCTTTGAGCAACCGTGGTGATTAATGCTCTTGCCTTCTCTGTATGAGAAGAGGTCTTTGAGGTTTTTGTGGGACAGGTACCTATATTCTGGTATTTTTTATTAGTTAGTGAGATAGAAAGTATAGACACATACCTCATGCTTAAAAGGTTGACACTACAACCTCCTCTTTTGGACCTTCTAACAATGATTGTCTGAATTTTATTTCTACAGAGGTTACTTATGTAAAAAAAACTTATTTCGCTGTTTTTAACATTGAAAATCACCTTTTAGATATTAAACAGCGGATTTTTTTCTGGAGTTACAATGAAGATTGATAGTCTTTCATAATTCACATTATGACTATCTCACGTTTTTCTTTAAGCGACAGGTTATTTTATGTGATTTATGAAGACTGAAAACAAGTTCTCTGCCTGAAAAAACATTGTTGAATACTATTTTGTTTTTTCTTTTTTATTATTTCCCTGTTATTATTGCTGCTTTAGTAGATCATGAAGTCATGTTTTAGTTAGCGCGAACGTTTTGAGAATTATTTTGGAATTTGATTTTAACCATACTAGTAATTTTTATGGAATAAATTTGTAAAAAACCCCTAACGATGGTCATCTTGGATCGATTTTTATCAAACATGGCTAAGTACACTCCCGACTAATTCACCTTCAAAATAAAAAAAGTAATCAAAATCGGTTCATCCGTTCGGGAGCTGCGATGCCACAGACAGACACACAGTTAATTGAAAAGAACGGCTTTTCAAGGTTTAAATAATGTGTTTCTATAAAGAAATTATATCTTGGAATTATTGGTTTATGGTATCATCTACCCAATTATTAAAGAGTTTTTTAACTTATACCTACTATTTAATGTTTTATAACTTTAAGCTAATATAATTTAACTGTTGGGTATATCTTAACAAAAAGTAACTGTAACTGTAAAATTAACTGATTAATTTACTGTTGATAATTCCTACGTAGGTACTGTTAAAGGTATCTGTGCTATGTAATAAACAACAATCTCCTAAACGCTGTAAAGGAATAACAAGAAATCATGAAATCTTAATACTTTACTTCTTATAAAGCGAACTGCAGTATTTGGTACCAGTTTAACCCAATAACTTATTACATCAGTTAGAAATCCCGGGAAAACTCAAAGCATTCACTCAGAACTTGAATCACATTTAACCAAACTTGATATTAATAACGCCTAATGTATGTACGCAGTTTAAGTTACAGCAACACATTATAATAATGTATTAATACAATACGCAACCAATGCATTTGGGTTTACGAGCATTTAACGAGCGCACATCGACAAATCGGGTACCAATCAAAGTGTCGCACGAAATGTCAGTGCTCCCTCTATTTCTGTCCATAGCAGACCCAACAAGAAAGCTATGCAAAACGCAAATTCTACCGTCGCCGTCTAGACGCCCGCGCCGATCCTGTTACGATTGAATAACATTTGATCCAATCAACCCGAATGGAGGGGTCGGGGAGGTCTTGCGAACAGGCCCCGCGACGCCGACGCACTCGCCATCAATTGATCTTACTACGACTTTTTATGAGGCAGAGTCGCAAAGAGAAAGTACTTATATCCACACTCTTCTGCGCCAACAAGGAAACATTAACTTTTACTTAAAATTATATTTCCTTCCGTCTAGATTTCACGCAGTTATGACTATGTTTATATGTAAATTTTGTTAGATTTTATAAGACAACATCTCTGTTTATAGAATAAGTCCTAAGCACCTTTCACCGTTTACTTGGAAAGTAATGTTATCGATTCGACATCAATCATAATATTTTAGTGCCCTATTTTGCATTTCATTAATATTGGCCTTGTTGTCCTAAGCGCAGGAAGGCCCTCATTCTATCTGTCCGTAGGTAATGCCTTAGCAACTGGATATTCATTCGCTAGAGGATACCTTCCAGATGTCTAGTAATCAAATGTTTATTTATCCTTGTTTCAGCTCCTGATATCGTCCAAGATGATAGTCCAGTTGTCATTACGACTGAAGAAGACGAAAAAAACATGAAATGTAAGTTTTTCATGCGATTTTCTATTCTCAAATTTCGTTTGTACCTGATAAATGGAATGGGTAATTCCATCTTCCAGATTTCGCGTCATTTCTGACTGGCCGGTCTCCGCTGTGTGTGCGGCGTGATGACATGTCAGGGGTGCCGGTCGCTCCGGGGGTGGCGACCGCGCGCTTCACGTTCCGGAGACGGCACCTCTACTGGTCTGTCCTCCTCAGCCCCTCGATACAAAACCAGCCTCGAGCCGTCGCCTTCCTCGATCGAGAGGGACGAGTACTTTTGGAACAGGCGCTCAAGAAAATACCTGGGATTCACGCAACTTACGAAGAAAAAACTGATAAGGTAATTAATTATTAAAGTGATTGCGCTTGCTGTAGAGTAACCTATCTACCTATATAGATTACAATATTTATTGAAGTAAGTAGTCATTAAATACTAGTTATAGGTTATAAACCTAGGATTCTGTGTTGTTTACAGCTTTGCGGTGTCTGGCGTCGAGTGCCGCGCCAGTACAAGACTTTATTGAGAGACGGCGACCTGCATGTGGCGCTACTGTGGGGCGACGCGCGGAACAACTCCATCGATAGTGCACTCAGCGGCAGAATCGACAGGTAGGTAAGGAATAGGAATTTTAAATGAACACCAACTTTGTACATGCCGCCGCCTTGATTTATACCTTATGAGTAATCTCCAGCAGCCTATCAAATCGGAGTAATAAATATTACTGCAGTAATTATTCCCGGGAATCTATGAATGGTGGTACTGTTCGCCTTGGATTGTAAATTTAATTAACCGCGTGATTAACAACGGAAAAGTCTAGGTCCGCCATTAGAAATAATTCTCAGAAAAAACTTAGGTGCACATGTTTTATTACAGGCCATAATGCGGTTAGTGGACACTCAATTGAGTCGTACTATTAATTGCTTTAGCACTATCAAGATATCTAAGATAGTCGATCCATTGAGCACATTCGTTTTGAAATACGAGTTATTGTAGCTGTACTTAGAGATTAGATTCTACTTCTAGGAAAAACAATGGTAATAATATTGACCATTTAAAAAAAAAAAAAATGTCTTACTTAGAAAAAAGTTGAGGAAAATGATTTTTTTATCGCTCGGTACTTCTACGTAGTTATTTGGGTCATTTTCGGCAAATTACGTGAAAATAATTCTATCATCATGAGTCATGACAAACCAGATTTTCCTTAAAATGTGTTTAGATTGGAATTGTAGCAAGCTTCTTTTTTTAGGTACCCTGCACTCTCATCAGAGATGTTCACGACACTTTTGGAGCCAGAACATCCTCCGACTTCCATCGGCCAGGGTGCTTGTCGGGACTACCCTGCGATGGAGTACGAGGATGGTTGGTGGGGGGGCACTGCTGTCATCACAGCTGTCGCTGGAGCCACCCCCAGTCTCTACCTGGCTCTGGTCTTTAATGGAGTCTTCCCCAAAACTGCTGTCACATCGCATCTCGTCAGAGTGGTGCTCACACTACCGGAAAAGAATCAGACCATCATTGATCAGGTATATTCATATTTATTTATACATTTAAATTGTCAATAATGCTTAATACTTGCCTTGCGAAGTAACCAAACTGAAACACAAAGCAATTCGGACGACTTCTGCTAATGAGGTTTTTAAGTGGCTAATTACTACCAATAAACGTAAATTAAGACGAACGTATAAAGAGCTCATGAAACAGTGTATGTGGTCACTTATGCATACGTAATATAACCTCATCTCAAGAATTTTGTTAATTACCGATTATGTATTTACTTAACTTTAAATATTCGCGCATTATTAACGAATGGATGCAGGTCTTAGGTAAATTAATGTGTCTTACCAGGTGCAGAGGGTAAGCAAACCCCATTATGACTTCAATGTCCTGGAGGTGTCAACACCGGTGTCGGCCGCAGAACTGAGGTCTTTAGCGAGAGGCCGGTTACTCCTCACTGTGGAGGCCGTCGGCACTCCTGAGAGGAGGATCGTCGGCAGTGTGCGGCAGAAAGCCGCCTGTGAAGTATACAACGCACCGCTAGTATCTGAAAGATTGTCGGCCACGCCTGCGCCTGAGGGACTTGCCTTGCTTTACATCGACAAAGAGGGGTCGCTCGTCTATGACATACAGGTAAATAGATACAGATTCACAAATAAAATATTGAGTAAAATGGGAGTTTATATCATGCTGATCGCTCGAGAAAATTCAGTTCACATAAATTACACTCAATGAAAATGTAAAATCACGTAAAGCCTCCGCCCACACATTTGCAAATAAATTACAACGTAATAAGCTATAGGTATTCTCTCGTGTTGTAGATAATGATAATGAATGCTTGTTAATTCAACGTTCATCTCTTGGAGAAACCTTACAACTCGCGCAGGCGCCACTGCATGTGTGTCATAAAGTAATTAAGAATGGATGTTGTCACATTCTAGGCGATTCTTTAGCTCTCAGATTAGCGCCGTCCAAACATTTTTTCCACTCAGTATTATCTCTCAATTAAAAAATATGTCATTATTCCAATGACTAAACTCGTTTAAATTAAAGGAATTTAAATGATTTCGGTGATATTTATCGTTTAAACCAAATTGCTTGGAGAGGCTCCTTAATAGGTTACTTGAGATCATTAAGAGGCACAATTTATTGGACGCAAGTGTTAATGGTTTATTTAATGTTGTTTGGATTAAGTTACTTATGTTTAACGAAAGATTAGATATCAATAAAAAATAAGCGGATTAAATCATAATTATCACACTTAACTACCTACAACTTAGTTAAAGTACAGCTTCCCTTTCCTTGAATGGAGCAGACTGTGACAGTTCATCAGTAATTCTACAGGGTGACGTATTATTCAAGGATTATTACGATTAGTATTATTCAAGTATTATTTTCAGGATGTATCACATCCTGAAAATAATACTTGAATAATACGTGACTATGACCTCTTTATTTAATAATTTCACGAAATTTTTTTTTAGGTAACTGGTGTCCTATTACAAGTAGGATGATTTAAAATTGGTTAATAAATTTCTCCCTGTAGCTTTTAACTGTTAGATGTTTCTGTTTTTGTTAAAAATTTCGACGTAACCAAATGTTTTTAAACATTTGGTTACGTCGAAATTTTTGTTGCAGTTTTTATTCTTTA
This sequence comes from Hoplodrina ambigua, assembly GCA_949774945.1. Classification (NCBI taxonomy): domain Eukaryota; kingdom Metazoa; phylum Arthropoda; class Insecta; order Lepidoptera; family Noctuidae; genus Hoplodrina; species Hoplodrina ambigua. The sequence continues at coordinate 8,121,844 of OX458977.1, read as the reverse complement.
GGATTCATTTTATTTAGAATTATGGCGAATCTGACTAAATCTGACAAAAAAAAAAAACATTTTTTCCCCAAAGCTCATGAATTTTCTTTTAGACTTTATGGGATGCTAAATTGTTGCCAAGGGGTTATAGTATCACGATCTGTCAGGACGACGATGAATTTAAGTCACTCTATATACCTAATTGCTAAAAAGTCTCTTTATAGTATGTACAACTAATTTATTTCTTGCATTACAAATTATTTGTAACCTCTTCTTCAGGTTGACAATTTGGGTATAACGGATCCCAAGATAACGTTGGTGGAGGAGCAAGGCAAGCGCCACTCTCAGGTGGAAATACTCGATACTCGCATTGGTGTGCTGGCGAGACCAAGTGCCAGGATATTCCAGCCATTGTATGAGGAACAGTTGGCTGTGCATATCAGCGCTGATACTGGTAAGACTTACTATTTTCCTTCTAGTTCTTTTGGTCTTGGTTGTTTTAAAGCATATAATGGCATCTGCACTAGGTCGGCCTAAATGGATACGTGTACCTGTACAGTCAGCAAAATAGATAGGCATCCAGGGTCGTCAGATATAATTGAAATTTTCTTAGAAACCGATAGATGTTTTAAAATTTAATTTAATTTAAATAGTAGATAATAAACAGTTCAATAATTATGAATTTGTTACGAAGACATCCCTCGGTTTATAAGAAAACTTCAACTAGGTATATCTGACGACCCTGCATACCTATCTCTTTTGTTGACTGTACATAATGAAACCAGTAGGCTTAAACGATTTCGGCAATCGGTCGGTCCTTATCCTTGATAGGTCCTCAACAATTTTGAGGCACACATGGTACAAATTGGTCAGATTAGATGGATTTCTAGAAAAATCTTTACATTTATCCCACTAGAATACTGCAGCTCGACAAAGATAGGATATCAAACTTAACCTCTACACTTGAAAGGAAATAAAAGACTAAATAATTAAAATGAATGTTGCGCTATAGTAGTTTGTCCGGCACTCAATTGAAACGAATGCCTAATCGAGTTAGTTCCTATTAAGACGTGCCTCGGTTTTGTTAAGCAAATAGTCTGAATTAATAACGCTGGTCAGATTTATGGTCAAAGAAAATTCAATTAATTCATTAATAACGGCTTTAAGAGGCATTAAATAAATATCTTAATATAAATAAATAAATATCTTGGGACAACTCACACACGGCTATCTGATCCCAAGCTAAGCAGAGCTTGTGTTATGGTAACCAGACAACTGATATACATACTTATATAATTTATAAATACATACATATTATAGATAAATCACACCCAGACACAGAACTAACATCATGATTGTTCATCACACAAAGTTTGTCCTAGGTGGAAATCGAACCCACGACCTCCGGCTTAGCAGTCAGGGCCACTAACCACTAGACCAACAGGCCCGTCAAAGCATTCTAGCTCGATTAAGTAGTAGTAAACACCACACTAATTTTGGTGTTAGCTAAATTAACACATAAATGGACTTTTTCATTACAATTACTCTGCACCTTAGGCTATAAACAACTTAGGGCAACAGAAGGAACAGGGTGGTTTTTTAGTCAATAAAAGTCTGACAGTCCCTTCCGCCCCACCCAGGGCGGAAGGAGTCATTTGATGATTTTTACAACCTAAAAAAAAAGAGGCTATAAACAACTAGCGACCCGTCTAGGCTTCGCATGGGTGAAATGTAGATACATAAACCTTCCTCATAAATAATTCTATCTATTAAAAAACCGCATCAAAATCCTTTGCGTAATTTTAAAGATCTAAACATAAATAGAGACATACAGACGGAAGGGACTTTGTATTATACTATGTGGTGATGTTGAAAATGTTCATTTATTTGAGTAATAATGATATGTTAGGTTAGTAGATACGATATGTTCACGTTCATAAACCTTATTTTCACTATTCCAGGTCCTCCTATCCTGCACGGACGATTAACGTCTCGCATGCTGCCCGATGCCGCCGGTTCCGGTCCAGCTCTGCTGCGAAGAACGGGACAAGTGCGGCTACCAGCTAACATGGCTGGATTGGCTTGGTTGTCTGTTGACTCCTTATGTGGATTGTATTATGAGGTATTATGTCAACTTTAAGTTACTAGCAGCAAAATAAGACACCTGGGTAGTTGAACCACTAACCAATAATTCCAAAAGAGAACTTCTCCATAGTGTTTCTTTAACCCTATTAATTTTAACCTAACCCTATTAATTTTCAATTTTTAATTTTCTTTAAACCCTATTAACTATAAAAGATTTTTAATACCTTTCAAATTAATAAATAGTCAGTCAATTGAATCGGCACAAGAGTGACGTCACAGCTATCTTTTGGTGGTGTCATTTAGCCTATCAGGTAATTGTTCTATCTAAAAGTCCTTGGTCAGTCAAAGGATGTTTATGTTTAATTACCAGTTTTAGTTCCGATTACCACTAAAACCGAGAGATTTCTCGTAAGCAACCAATCGTTCATAATGTATTAAATCGAAGCTAATAGAAATAGTAACGTTATAAACCAGTTGGTTGTTCTCCTGTATTTCGCAGAGAAATAATTTGGCATTAAAGAAGGACAATAAGTAATTGTTGATTTTGCATATTCTTACTTAATTGCTTCCTATTTCTTCAGACGGTGGTAACTGGCGGCAATGCTCGCTCCTGGTCATCATGGTGGCTGGAGTCGCATGCAGGCGCTGAGGGTGGGGCGAGAGAGCTGGGTGGTGAAGAGGGGTGGGTCCTAGAGCCCACTGCTGCGGAGCTGGTCGCGTTACATGTAGGAGCCTCGTACCTGGAGCTGCGCGCGCACGACAATGTCACTGTCATCCTGCGCACGCGAGTACCACAGGTAAATAATACTTTCTACCTTATTACGTTGTACTTTACAATTTTGTATCTTATGACTACTGGCCATAGGTAGCTTTTCTTACGTACCTTCACCATCCTTAATTATTCATATTGTACTTATTATCATTTAGATATCTAGCTATCTTAGAAAGCTGATTCCAATTGCTACTGTCCGCAGCTAATATCTAGCATCCATGTAGGTATCAAATACTCGTACGATTTCAATACAATTTAAAATTGTTGATGAATAGGTATACAATACAAACTTTAATGATGATGGGTACATTCGAATGTTCATTAGATTATCGCTAAACACTACAAAACGTAAAAAACCTAATTCTCCTAATAGTAAAGATAAACCAAATCTGTCCTAATTCTAAAAAACTTAATTCCCTTTACAATTAAGTTATCACTAAGCTGAACTATATTTAATTTGACTAACAATTTGTTTGTGCTGCAAAAGATTGGAAAATTAATTGGTGAGTCAATAAAATACTAACACTAGTTTATACTCGGTATACAATAGGGCTTCGACTTACCAAGCTTTTCCATGGTTTCAGATAAGCGTGCCACCATCGTGCTTGCCAGCAGTCCCAGGGACGTCGGACAACGAGCTCAGCGCCAAGTACACTCCAGGACCACTCGAGGACCAGATAACAGACTACTCTCTGTTCCGCCTCAACGTCAACTATTGTACGCAGAGAGATAAGTTCTACAAACTGGGAGAGACTTGGACAGATACTGAGGTTAGAGTAAAACCTTTTTTAGTTTTGTATCTTGGTAATCGGATTAAACATTAGAAAATTACTATCGACATTATATACGTATCATATAATTTTCTGTACGAACACGATCGAGTGACTTAACTTTCTGTTTTTTTATTGGATAGCAGGAATTTCTTCAAATGTATGCGCTTGTGGTAATGTTCACATTGGGGTAGTCATTTCTTAACAGTCCTGTCCAATACGTGAACCACTTATAGTGAATCTTGAGTGTTTAATTTTGTGAGATTTTAAAGGGTTTATTTATTTAAACTTTATGCGACAAATGTACAATGGCGGACTTAATGCCTTAGGCATTCTCTAACAGTCAACCAGAGGTAGTGAAGAGATAACATGGTAGGTGCAAGCAATTTAAGGGTTGTTTAATGATTGCAGACATGTTCAAAATGCTGGTGCGTTCTGGGTATTCCAAAGTGCGAGGCGGTACAGTGCCCGCCTGTCAACTGCCTCGTGCCCACGATTAAACCGCCCGGACAGTGCTGCCCTATCTGTACCAGTGAGTATGATTGAATGCTGACCTTGCCCCTTTAGCAAACACTATGCACCTAAACTATAACAGTATGTCTAGCAAAAGAGGAGTAATCATATCATAAATGAAAGCTTAAATATCATAGGAAAGATAACAGATTGTCCATCTAAATCTGTCCGCTATATAGCAAGATCCTGATGAAACGCATTTCAAGTTGTGAGAGTCGTTTTTGAACTTAAAGATACTTGGACCAGATATTGAAAATATCAATTGAGTATGATTTTATTTTATAGACTCTACGACTGCAGTATGGTCAGAGAACGGCAGTTGCGTTCTTGCTGGTCAGAGCTACGCGCCAGGCTCGTCGTGGCACCCTTACCTGGTGCCGGGCGGGTATGACACGTGCGCCATCTGCACGTGTAACTTCGCTACTAGGCAGATACAGTGCCCGAGGGTGAAATGCCCGCCATTGCGCTGTAGCGAGAAGGAGGCTTATAGGCCCGATAAGAAGGCCTGCTGCCGCGTATGTCCAGAGGTGAGAATAATTTTTACTTTGAAATTACCTAAAAGCTTTACGCATGACAAGACTTTATTTACAACAATTTATTTTATTAACTTCAGGTAAAAGCAAAGAAACCAGACGAAGAGACTCCAAAAGATCAAGGTGCGCCGCGCACAGCTGAGGAGATCCTGGCGGAGGGTGGTTGTAAGTTCCCGGACGGGCCGCTGCCCAACGGCAAGGAGGTGCACCCGTCCATACACTCGCACGGAGAGCAGCGCTGCGTCACGTGTCGGTGCAAGGTGATTATTAGTAGTGGAGGAAAATTTTAAATGCAATTAGTGAGACCTGTAACTGAATTTCAACATTCATGTTTCAGAATTGCACATTTCGTTTTATATTACTAAAAATGTACTGTCTTATTTTTCTAGGACGGTGAGGTAACGTGCGTCCGGAAACGCTGCGGACGCGCGGCGTGCGCGCGGCGGCGGCGCGTGGACGCGTGCTGCGCGTGCGCACGCCACCGGCGGCAGCGCGCGCCGCGCCCCGAGCGCCCGGCGCCGCCGCGCCCGGAGCGCCTGGCGCCGCCGCCGCCCAGCTGAGCGCGCGTGCGGCCCCCCCAGGACACAGTATTACTGCGCCCGACCACCCCGTCTATACCCCAGACTGCTCGTAGGCTAAGTGAGTGAGCGCGTAGCTCTATAGACTGACATATTTTTATGTACTCGTGCGATTCGAATGTGTCTCTAGTTTTAGATTGCGTCATCGGTGGCGCCGTCACCAGACCGAACGACTGCGATGCGACTCACACGAAACGCTCACTGAAAGTTTCAGTGCAGCACAAGACGCGTCTCTTGTTTGCACGAGTATGAATTGTACAGAATTAATTTTCTCTATGTAATAACCGAAGAGCTCGGAGTAAATAAATTCGATTGTATAAATTATAAAAATACGAGGCTTGGCCAATTAGAGGTTATCGTCATCACCGGAGAGGTCGTGTGGGCTGGCGGTGTGCGTTTGGTCGTCGAGTTCGGTCGCGGCGGCGCGGCGGTGGCTCGGTAGGTAGGCGGTAGACAGTCGGCCGCGCGGAGGCTCGGAGTCGATCGACGACGGACGGTAGCTTTACTGTGTATTATTTTAACGGCGTTGAATATTTACTTACCCACCGGTATTTTAATTGGTATTATGGAAACCCGAAATTTAGGCGCATTACATGATCCGATACTGATTCGTATTATTTTAGTGGTAGGGCTCGATCGCTCGGTCGTTAGACAAGGATTGCGAGCGCGGTCGATAACAGATGTGCCATATTTTCTTAAATGTAAATATAAATTATAATACTTCTTATGTGCATATTTATTTACGTCTCTATTGTATATGATACGGGATAACCGCACGTTTAGGTAATCATGTATGAACCATCACAAATGCTATCTATTGGTCGCCTTGTTTGTGCATTTGCTTTTAGTTTTGTATATCTATATTTAATACCACACGAGTGTCGTTACACGTAATGATCGGTAACTTTACTTCTTTTACCTGCGTTATTTTATCTAGTTGTAGTTGAACACGGGAGGAGATATTTAATGTTATTTTATAGACGATAACAATCGACATTTTGGAATTGAAATTGCTTCAAGATATTATTACTACATAATAATGAACTGTAATCCCAGTGGTTTATGCATCAGTACATGCTTTTACGAACAGTAATCACTGGCGGTCCTTACTTGTGGGAATATGAAGTTTTAACATATACCTACTTATCAATAGACTTATATACGTTTGTCTAAATAAAATTTTGTAAATATTAATACGATTCTAGAGTCTACATTTCAATATGTACTGTATACACAGATACCTATTACGTATTGTACCGATATAAATCAATATACATAAGGTGTAGTTTATGCAAATTTCGTGACTAGTTTTGTTTAATTACTAGGTTAACGGTTTAGTTACGTAATTAAGGAAGCTAGTCCAAATGTTTCGATGTGATGGATATGAATGCCATGTAGCTAGCGATACGTCTGTTTTCAATACTGATTATAATAGGAATTTATTACTCTTAAGTTGTATCCGAGGCCTCATAGTCACTAGGTGTAAAAACATTAGCGTTAAGTAGGTACGTTCACGTGTTAGGGAATGAGACGCCTTTTACAAATGTAATGCGCGGGCGCTTGAAGGCGGCTTTCTTCAAATTGATATTGGATAATTTAATAGCGCTTCAGTTTTTACATCACGTGGAAATGAGACCTGAAGGTAATATTGTGCCGTTGCAGCACGTTTTTTAGCAATTCGTTTTTTTTTGAGAGAGAGTCCATTTTCCAAAAATATTTTGTAAATTAAACTTTTCACGTTGTGGGTTCTAGTCCAGTCAAAATTTTGAGGAGTTGTTGTATTATTTTAATGTTACATTGGCTATTATTTTATTTTATTTTGACATAACGAGAATATCACTCGAGTAAACACAAGAGTTATCTTGGTTCTAATATATTTTTTGTATAATCTAACAATAGAAAAGTAGTCACCTATGGCTTGCGAATAACATAACTAATAGCCATAAAGAATACTATGAACTCGCTTGTATTGCATTGTTTTTCTATTTAATAAATCATTGCATTCAATACCGATGTAATGGTATTATAAAGGGATGATATTCACTTTATTTTTATTTAAAACTCTTTAGATTGAATTCGAAAAAAATGAAAACTTCTTTATGAAATTAAATTGTTTGTGGTATAATATCACGCCATTTGGGTTGTCTAGGTGCATCCAGTCAATAGTTTGTAAACCGTCATACATTGATATGAAATAAATGACCTGTGAACAGATATGGCTTTCAATTTTCCCCTTTTTTAACATAACACACATATTTATTATTCTTGTTTTTAAGTTATTAAGGATTTTATATGTATAGGAATAGGTATAACTAATGCTACTGCTTGTACCCTACACTACTGCCACTTCAGCAACTACTGCTACTGCTACTACTACTTCTGCACTACTTCTTCTAAGAAATTCCTGTTGGAAAAACCAAATAACACTATGCCCGACCTGAGAATCGAACCAATTTAAGGACCGCACAAATTTTTATGGGTTCCGCACTTCTGATTGGTAGGTATTACTTACTCAACAAGTGTATTTGCCCACTCTGATTTGATTTTAACAAAAAACTGTTAATTAAAAATTAATGAGTGTTTATTTTACATACGTACAGTACATATACTTATGAGTTAGCCGTTACATTAAATTAGCCGTACAAGTGCTACATCAGCGCTATCAAATTGTCGTAACATAAGTGGTACCTAACCTTAGATTAGTGGTTGTAGACCTGCAGCGCTTAAAGCTGCTGCATATCTACAAAGGGTCACACGACTAGGTAGGTACCTATATCTACCAGAACTTTTTTATAATTTTAAAGTGAGGACTTCTTGAGGGCCCGCAGTGTGTCAGCCATGGCATCAGCCACATTGTCTGCGACTTTTATCGTAGAGTTCACGCCCATGATGCCGATGCGAAGAGCCTTGCCTACAGTTGGACCCAAACCCGCGAAGATCAGAATATTGTGCCTGTTGAAGTTATGATGGATTAATGAATGAAACATGGATCTGTAAAAAGTGTACAGAATTAGAATAATATTTGAGAGTAGGTGGTAGAATTACTAGAGGGCAATTCTACTAACCTTTAGGAACGATCACAATCAAATTGCAGACGAACCGGTAAACAAAACAAACAATAATTTGACATTGGTGCCGATTCCCTTGTTCAGAAACTAGACTGAATTTAGAGAATTGACATCTTTTACTAACATACAGCGAAAGGAAAGGACAGTGACATTCCGTGACAATGGTGCCGATTCCCTTGGTCACAAACTAAACTAAAATGAGACTATTTCCATCTTTTTCTGTCCAATAAAACAAGAAAGAGACTAATGTTAATAAGAGCTGTCAAATTTAGTCAATCTGACACATCCATACAATTATAGTTGACATCTAAAACGTATGGATTAAAAATACGGAAAAGTTCAAGGCAAAACTAATTTGACATCGCTAACTTAGTTCTTTCATGTCACCGTCCTTTCCGTTCGCTGTATGTTAGTAAGAGATGTCAATTCTCTAAATTTAATCTAGTTTGTTAACAAGGGAATCGGCACCATTAAAGAACTAAGTTAGAGATGTCAAATTAGTTTTGCCTTGAACTTTTTCGTATTTTTAATCCATACGTTTTAAGATGTCAACTATAATTGTATGGATGTGTTAGATTGACTAAATTAAATAAATAACTAAATATCTTGGGACAACTCACACACGGCTATCTGATTCCAAGCTAAGCAGAGCTTGTGTTATGGTAACCAGACAACTGATATACATACTTATATAATTTATAAATACATACATATTATAGATAAATCACACCCAGACATAGAACTAACAATCATGCTCATCACACAAAGTTTGTCCTGGGTGGGAATCGAACCCACGACCTACGGCTTAGCAGTCAGGGCCGCTAACCACTAGACCAACAAGCCTGTCAAAAAAATTTGACAGCTCTTATTTACATTAGTCTCTTTCTTATTTTATTGGACAGAAAAAGGTGGAAATAGTCTAGTTTGTGACCAAGAGAATCGGCACTATTGATTGTCAAATAATAATAAGAAATACCAAATTTAATAGACTATAGCGAATCTAAACCAGCCGACCAACCTCATCAATTTTTCAAAATCAAGGTCCTTTAAGATTTTTTTTCATAGGTTAGTCTAAGCATGGTACCTATTCAGTTACTGGTTGACAACCTCGCCGCGGGGTCGTGGTCCAACTACAATGTCCAGCCAGCTGGACTACGGGCCTTCGGAAAGGGTATTTGTCCAATCAATATTTTTGGTTGTTAGCCGTGCCTTACTTTGAAAAATTATGTAAGTCGGACTGATTGATTGTGAACGTTGATAGGCGTACGTTGTGCCACCAACGACCTTACAATCGATAACATCTAATACTCATATGAATCAATAACAATGAGTCTATTTTAATCAGTGACATGCATGATTTTACGCAACAAATGATGTTTTTAGATAATCTAAAACTAATTCCGGGATTATTTTGATAAATTTTAATAAGATATCTTAACTACTGCAAATCAGCGTTACGCTTATCAATTTGTATCACTCACTAGTTTAGAGTTAAAAATATCAAATTGCAAGGCATTATATAATTCATTAAATTGGAATAATTATGTTACCAGCCAAGAGTTCATTAATCTGCCTAGCCTTCTACCCGACTATGTTGGGAACGGCTTTCAGTCTAACCGGATGCTGAATACCAGTATTTTACATGGAGCGACTACGTATCTGACCTCCACATCCCAATAACTGAGTAATACGATACCCCTTGGTAAGACTGGTTATCAAACTTTTGCTCTTCTGACGACAGATGACCCGTAACAACTGTCAAAAGATCCACGTATGACAGCTGGGATCAACGGCTTAACGTACTTTCCGAGGCACAGAGGGGTTTCAGTGAGGAAAGATCACACCACCCGCCACCAGCCACCTATCCACGGATCAACCCTGGAAAGCGTAGCTGAACCCGATGGATCGATCCGTACGGCAGTTATTACTTAGCCACGAGCACCAGCCAAGAGTACCTATAGAAAAAATCAAATAAGTATTTAGTTACTTACTTAGCTCTCATATATTTCACGAATTCCGCGTAATCATATCCTTTAGGCAGCTTCACAGTCGTGACGGTGGCCAGACGATCTTCAGGTTTCGGAATCAGAAACTCGAAGGAATACTCCCGAAGGCGCTTGTGGAAGCGTGCAGTGGTGGCGGCGTGGCGAGCCCAGGAAGCTGGCAGGGTTTCCTTCACGATCTCTTGGAGGCAACAACGGAGTGCCCAGAAGAGAGGGGGACTCAAAGTGTGGTGGTAACTGAATAAAAATGGTATATGTATATGCAAAGTATACTAAAAAAAACTTATTGAATTTTGAGAGGGCTTAGGGTAAAATCAAATAGCTCAATGCTCAAAGTCAAAATTAAAGCATTTATTTAAATTAGACTATTTATAGGCATTTTGAATGTCAAGGAGTCGGATAGGAGTCTCAAGTTACGTTAATTGACTAACATGAAGTACACTGATTTTTCATCAATGGTACGTACACCTTTGTGTAGGTAAGAATTCGATTTCTATTTTACTGTTCTTGTCGGAACATTTTTAAAAGACCTTAAAATCTATCTTTACTTTTCAAAGTGGTAAAGCTAAGTAGCCATAAGGGGTCAAAAAATAGTGACTTACGTCCTTGTGTTGCCGTAGCAGTTCCACTGTTGCGCTAACAGTTTGATGTCGAAGTAGAAAGGAGGATCGTGCTTCCCGTTTTTAATTTTATTCCTGTAAAAAAACATATGATACAATGAAATCCTGCTGTATGTGTGCAGTATATATAGAAAATCATAGAAAAAAAAAATCCTTTCGTTACCTCGCTTTTTAAAATCATGCCAAAACAACTGTAAGTGAGTAAGTGAGTGAAGATTTAAAATTACAAACTTGATGATGTACAGGATTACAATAATAAAACAAACCACTGTGCTTAAACTAAATACAGATCTTACTCGGCGAGGGCACTAAATGCCACAGGAGATATCCCAGCTGGTCCACTGAAAACCTTCTGTGTGGAGGTGTAGACTCCATCCACTCCCCATTCGTCCATGAAAAATGGAACTCCTCCCAGAGACACCACGGTGTCCACCAGCAGTAAGGTGCCATATCTGAAAATCACGAGAATTATATATTTGTACTTAAGTATAATTTAACGGAAAATTGTTATGCATTTCATTCTTCAAGTTCTATTTTCGAAAATTCCAATTTATTTATTTTTTCAAAAATTGTGCACGACTAATTTCCACAAGATTTTAAGTTTTCCATGTTAATTTCCAATTATCTTTTTTTAAATAAAACATTTCATAAAATTTTCTCTAAATCTTTTTAGACCTATCCTGCTTATGCGTAGGAAGTATAAAAAAATCGGTTCACTCATTAAAAAAAAAATAAGGACGTACGGCGTAAACGGTAAAAAAGTTATGAATCTCAAAGGATATTTTACAGGTATAACAAAAGTAGAAAGTAACTCAAGTCAAACGGCTACGTAACGCTTAAAGAAGTACGAAAAAAAAAATGGAATAGTCTGTCGGAATCACTGAAAATCTTTTTATCTTAACTTTTACCGCGCTTGGTATTTTCCACTGCATGCTAATTGCAGACTCCTTCACAGGATGCAATTAAAGAGTTTTCAACTCGAACGTATTCAGGGAGACCTAGATCTAAGTAAGAGCCAAGTCAGGAATGAAAGAGACAACGAGTGTAATTAAATTGTTCGGTTCCCGTGTCCCAGTCTCGGTATTTCTCGGGCAATCAAATAGTTTTTCTGCTAAAGGTCGCTGCTTTTTAATTTGGAAGTGAAAGGACGACAGGAGGAATGGTTTCAGCACAGATTGGATAAAGCCCGGATTGTGGTTTTTATAACAGTTCGTTAAGTTGACAGACATGGAGCAAAGATGGACGAACAGATAAAGGATTGAAGGAGTTTTTGGTTAAACTTTAGTCACCGCTTGTTTAACGAATGTGTCATGTTGCAAAGTAATTCGAATTAAGAGCGTTTACATCGTGCGGCATTTTATAAAAACTTTCAAGTCCATTTTTTTTAAATAAATTAACCGATTTTAATTAAACTCCTTACGCATACGTAGGATATATAGCTCTTAAAAGTTATTTCTTAAAAATTATGTTACGGCAAAATTCGTAAATTAAGTTTTCCCTTGAAACAGATGATTATGTATTTCCAATTATCTTTTTTTAAGTAAGACATTATGAAAATGTCATAAAGATTATGTTCTCATTATGGAGATTTGAGTTATTATTTTTATTAATACCGTCTTTAAAATATCACAAAATAAAACCTCGCAAGCAAGAAGGAAATGAAGTGCATCTAATAATCATAAAATAAAATATTTGGACTTAATAATCCCATTCATAAAACCTCTTTCCGCATTTTTTTTAACGAAGTGTAAACTGGCCATTCGTGCCCAAAATAATTATGTGACGCCATTAATGTTTTCTTTTTACTAATTTGTTCGTAATGATTTAATAAGGCTTTAGCATTTTTTTTTTCATCAGAATTGGCTAGTATTTTTGGATTGTCATTTGTTTACGCAACTTTTTGTAATATAACTACTTAAATGTGCATGTTATGTTTTGTTATTATATTTTTATAAATTTTAGGTTTTAACCTTTTCAAAGATTTTATGAGAAATACGGTTAAACGGGCGACAAAGAAGTCTTGAGTAATCCACTTACTTGTGACAAAGTTCTCCCAAACCCTGAAGGTTCTGGACTGTACCGGTCGAGGAGTCACCGTGGGTCATGAACAGGGCAGCTGGACGCAACCTCTTCAGTTCAGGCTCCAGTTGTTCAAGGCTAAAGGTCACGTCCAGTGGAATACTAACCACCTCGGTTTTAATGCCTGAAATTACAAGGGATCTTGAGGTCTTAGCGGACGAAACCGTGCAACGTGAACAAGGAAATTACATAATACAATATTTTAAATTTGTTTAAAAAAAGTAATGAATCATTCATAATAATGTCTCTAGATATAAGAAAAATGCTATGATTTTCACTTTTCTACTCTGTGCTAATTTGTTAAAAATCATAATCACCATATCTATTAGCTATGATGAAAGCGCGTTGATCCCATATGCCCCGAGAGGCAATGAGCAGGGTTTCTCCTGGAGACACCAGGTTGCTGATCACAGCCTCCATACCGGAGTGGCCGGACCCACTCATTGCCAAGACTAGCTTGCTTCGAGTTTGAAACACATACTGCAAACCAGCACGAATATCATCTAAAACCTGGAATAGAGAACAGACAAATTGAAAGATAAATTCACTCACTCGCACGGACTCACTCAAAAACAAAACAATTTTTTTTTATGACATATTTTTCTTTCCAAATAGAAATAGCCACGAATATAGATAAAAATATAGATAGAACCTCTTTGAGAAACCTGTGAGACAAAATGTAACTACTACTGGCCACTCGAGCCCAAAACAATGATGTGATGCCATTCATGTTTTTTTTTTATCGTTTTACTAGCTTTGCCCGCGGCTTCGCTCACGTTAATTTTGAATTTTCCAATAAATTCAGGTTGTACTTTGCTTGAGTGCATGAGTGAACCCTTCATTTTCTGATACCCTAGTACTTTTTTTGATAAACCCAGAATGTTGACCTTTCCACTCGGGCTAAAACTTCTTATTTCTTACTGCCATACCTTCTTTATGACACCCTAGTACTTTTTATTCTTGGGTAATCGTAAATTGGTTGTAATAACCCTGAATTGTCAATAATCGATTTTATGACACCCTAGTTGAAGCTGGCCCATCGACACTCAAAACTCACAAAATGTATTTAGTACTTAAATTTAAAATTCGAACATGATTCCGAAAGACATGTGGCGCCATCTATCACCATATGAAGGTTATTGTAGCTTCCCTCGGGAACAGTACTTTTTTTCGGGATGAAAGGTACCCTATGTTAATTCCTGTACGCCTGGCAATGTATATGCAAAATTTCAGGATGATCGGTTCAGTGACATAGGCGTAAAATGGTAACAAACAAACAAACAAACTTACTTTCGCATTTATAATATTAGTTAGGAAGGATTTTTAATATGGCATTTTGAAATGGATTTTTTATGACTGCCATGTTTATGTTCTTTTTTAAATTTGTATCTTAACCTTTTTTTTGTTTAGTTTAAATAAGACAAAACTTTTTGAGTTCAACATAAAATAATCTTAAATAAAATACAATAGTGAATGTATTTCCAGGTTTGAATCAATACATACCTACAACGAATAAAACTGAAAAATAGTTTTGACTGCCTCGTTGGTCTAGTGATCGCAAGCGCGACTGCTGTGCATGAGGTCTTGGGTTCGATTCCCAGGTCGGGCAAAGTGTTATTGGGTTTTTCCATCAGGAATTTCTCAGTAGCAGCCTCGGAGTCTGGGTTTGTGCCCGGATGATGGCAATAGGCTCGCCCCTTATTACATGGGACTTAAACATAACTGGCGAAATGTGGGTGTACTAATGGGTACACCTCTGCCTAACCCTTCGGGGATTACAGGCGTGATGTTATGTTATGTATGTGGTTTATCAGAATTCCTTATAAACTACGTTTCAGTAAAATGAGATTATCATTATACAATAAACCAACAATTTCAAATCTAAACCAATATAAAAGCCTTCTCATTCAGAATCACATTTCAATAAGTACATGTTCAGAGAAAGAAGGCGTCATTAAGTTTGAATACGCAATGAAAACCAGAAAACCTCAACTCATATTTGTGCTTACTCTTGAGATATGACAAGGGCTGACCTTGGTCGAGCGTATGTTTACCATCCCTTATATAATGGGAACAAACTCAAAAAGGTTGTTTACCTCTCAAAACACTCAGGAGTATTGCCGTGAGCAGCATTCTTGTTACTCATGAGCGAGACCTTACTTTATTATTCATGTTATTTCACCTGAATACATAAGAAAGCAAGGTTTTGTTTTTACATAACGGGTGCGTATCTCGTAAGCACGGAGCAGTGACGTCACTAAGTGTAACGTTTGAAATTTACTCAAGCATAAATTGCCGTTCTATGTATGTAGTTGGTAACTCCGGTAAACTCTGTTCCCTAGGAATAACAAATTCAATCTGATGAAAATAAACGTAGAACGTAACGTTTACGTTAACGTAAGACTAACTGGTACAAACTCTTTACTCGTACCCTAATATAGAGAAAACAAAAATAATTACTAAATTCAAATTTAGAACTATCGACCCAGTCCGCAGCAGGGAAATAATACTTACATTGAAGAACTCATCGCAGATGGGTGTGAGGACTGGCTTGCTGAGTGCTTCAGCGACTGAAGGCCAGTAGTCGCAGGGCCCGGGGCCACACAGCAGCGGCTTCACTATCTCCCGATCCACTATCCTTGGCGGCGGCACTATGAACTTGTTTGACGACATCTTGGTATTTGCTAGAAGTTTAGACGATGGTTAAGAGAAATGAGGATAACCTAAATTACCAATAATGTATGGAATTAGTAAGGTTAATATGCAAAATTCTGTCATAAATTTTCTCAAACTGTTTTAAGAAATCTTTTAAATTCAACTCACTTTTAAAATATTGTTCGCTTATTGACTTTGTACGTACTTAACTGTATCACACTATGTAAAGTTGTGGTTAAAATAATTATGAACTCCATCTTTTATCATTCTGGTATGGTCATGTTTATGTTCATTAAGGAGATAACATACGTAATCAAAATAGGTACTACTTAGCATTAGATATTATGGTGTAATACTTTTCAAGATAACCTTCAATTTTTCGTGTTATACTCATTTACATTCAAATGTAGGTTTAATTAGAGGCACGCTCGCCAGAAACAAGCGCGCCTCGCTCGAGGGAAACCATCTCGCACTCAGTGACCGATATTCGGCGCAAGTATTCGTGAAGTTTGGTTACCGGAATCGGGTTAATGTTTAGATTTAGTGCTAATAGGGTGGTTGTAAATTTGCTACAATGTTCTGGCGCTATCGGATGGCACATTTGGCAAGTGCGCCGCGCCCGGGGCGCGCGCCGCTTGCCAGCCTCATATTTGTTCCACATGCTATCGTTGCTAGCCTGCGGTTTAACAATTGTTTTTATATGCCAGTTTACCATTCATTCACAGTATTACAAAAAAAAAACACGAATGTATTTTAAACGTTGAACCGTGCCATAGATAAGGGAGGTCAAGAGTGCATTTGGCAGCGCGCTTATTGACATGATAGTTCGTTGTTTCCGGGCTAGAACCGAGGTTATATAAGACAGACGTGGGATGAAGATCGAACGAGCGCAATGTTGTCTCGACAAATTGATTCGATTCCCATCGCGACTGTCGAAGCGATCCCGGCTTCCCGGCGGGACATAGCGGAGCGAAAGACGTACGACCCGCCACAGGGACCTTCACGCTTACAAACATGGCGACTCCGGCTGGAATATCATCGTCTTGTCAGAGTTGCAGCCGTGAAATGCGACGTGAATATTTCTTTGAGTTGGTACACATTTGAACTTTGTTCATGTTCAACTAACACTTGGTTGGATTGGTTATAGTACATAAAATTGATAGATATCAACGAATTAAGACAAATATAAATAATTTGAATAAAACAACTCACTTTTATATCACTGATTCTTGAACTGTGTTCTTTCAACTAGAATGTTTGTTTGTAATCATAATGGGTATAATGTCCATGTGTCCCTCACCGCTAGCTAACGAGAACTGACGTTAAATAGTGGTCATTAGTTTATGTATATTGATAAAATTGTAATTATAAATATACTTAATAGTTACAGTTACGTTCAACATGCATCTACATGAATGTGTGAGTGCGCTCTGAGTTCGATAACAATAAGAGAATAAGATATCGTTGTCTTTCCGTATCAATTGGATCTGCATATCCAGAATGCTTTAGGGATTATGCATGCTTTTTAGATTAATATTATGTTTTATATCTTACTACTACTAATATAAATACGAAAGTTTGTTTGGATGGATTTGTAATATTAGGTTGGGGAAAAAGTCTTTTCGAAATATATAGCAGGTATGTATGAACTTGTAATAAAATCTCTTTGGCTATACTATTTGTATCTGGCTGGTTTTGGTAAAAAATTTTTTTTTTCTAGGTGGTAAAAATCATCAAATGACTCCTTCCGCCCTGGGTGGGGCGGAAGGGACTGTCAGACTTTTAATATAAATACGAAAGTTTGTATGGATGGATTTGAAACACAATCACGCCAGAATGACAGAACGGATCTGGATGAAATTTGACACAGAGATAGATTATAGTCTGGAACAGCACATAAGCATTTTATCCCGGAAAAATGTAACATTCCCGTGGGACAATTTATTAACTTTGACGCGAATGAAATCATTAGGAGAACCTGGTATTGTACTATCTTTAAATTTTATATTTGTAAATGACAGCTATTATGAGGAATAGTACAGGCTATATAGCATCACCCTACAACCCTACTGTAGCGGAATAGTAACCAAACAAATATTAGTATATTTTCATATAATAAAGCGGAAGATTTTGTTTTTTTATTTATTTGAACTAGCTAATCTCAAGTACTATTTGTCCGAATTACCAAATGTCCTTTGCGTTATGAAGCCCGTTTATCAAGGAGAGTTATAGGCTATTTACGATAACGAAGGTCTTTTGTAAACAAGTAAGTAGACATAATTAAAATTAAAATATTTTTTTAAAATTAAGAATAGTTATTTTAATAATGCTCTGCAGTGGGACAATAATAGGCTAGCAGTATTAATATTATCTCCTTTATTCATAAAATATACTTATAATTTATTTTTTAAATATGATATAAAAATATTTAAAAATACAAAAAATATCAGTCCGTTGGTGACGGAAACAGGGCCCAAGCCAACGGCGGCGGTCAGGGCTTCAAACCTCCGAACAATGCGGGCTGTGGTGCGGCAATGGTGTCCAGGAGTATTGCTTTCTATATTATTATTCTAACAATACAAAATGTACTTAGCTATTTTATAGTAGGTAGGTAAGGTATCACATCGTAATTAATTTATGAATTCTTAAATCATTTTGAAGCTGAGGGTGGATGAATTGCTCGAAGAGTGTCCGCCATTGCGTCGGCTAGTATGTCTGCCACTTCAGTAGTCGCGTTGACTCCCATGATGCCTACGCGCAGTGCTTTGCCCACTGTAGGACCACGGCCCTCCAGCACCAGGATGTTGTGTCTGTTGAAGTAAAAATGATGTGGGTAATGAGTTTGTGTACACCTACCTAGCTTCTGCCCACGACTTCGTCAGCGTCGAAGATAAACTTTGATCATATTATCCCACGGGAGCCGTAAATTTTTCCGGCATAAAATATCTATGTACCTATGTGCAATTCCAGGATATAATCTATCTCTGTGAAAAAATTCTAGGCGTTTGGCGTGATTGAGTAAGAAATATTCATCTACAGCGCTAAAATTATGAAAATCTCCGTTTTGAATTATGTTTTTTGCAGTTAATTATCTTACAATTGTTAAAAAATATTGCATTGCTGGTTAATAAAATATATGTAATAATGAGGGCTCATTTTTCAATCGCCAAAAAAATCTTCTGGAAACGTCTTGTAATCTCCACCTCAGTGGAGCAGTACTTACTTTTCCCTTAAATAACTTGTGAACACTATGTGATCAACTCCGGGTGGAAGCGCTACAGTGGTGACAGTATTCAACCTCTCTTCTGGTTTTGGGACTAAAAACTCGAAGTTATATTCTCTGAGACGCTTGTGGAAGTGAGCTGTGCTGCCGGCGTGGCGGGCCCACGATACAGGCAAGGTTTCATTGGAGATCTCCTGGAGGCAGCAGCGAAGAGCCCACAGCATTGGAGGACTCATTGTGTGGTGGTATCTGGATATTTTTTCATGGAATTAGGTATCTATACAGAAGACAAGTGACTGCACTATTCTCTAGTACAAGAGGGAGAAAAGTTGGCAGATGTGAAACATCTATGTTTATTTTGGAAGTCATAATAAAAATCTTTAAATATAGAAAAACGGTGAGCTAAACGGTGTTTCTATGGAGGAGGGAGTCTAAAGCGACAGAAGAAAAGTGGGGGCATCACGGCATTACAGTGTCATGCCATTTGCCGTCACGGCATTCAAGTTGGTTTTACTGTCAAGGCGTCAAGATGTTTCACATCATAAAATCATTAAATACGAGTACCTACCTACTATTGTATAGAAATAACACTTACTGTCTGGTATCTCCGTAGCAGTTCCACTGCAGAGCTAACAATTTGACATCGAAGTAGAAAGGAGGTTCATACGTTCTGTTATTTATCTTTTGTCTAAAAAAAAAGCAAAGGATACGTTATACAAAATCTGTTAATTAAGACTTTTTATATAATTTTTGGAAAAAAAAAATGTTTTCTTACTCAGCACGTGCACTGAATGCTACTGGAGATATTCCGGCTGGGCCACTGAACGCCTTCTGAGTGGAGGAGAACACCCCGTCGGCACCCCATTCATCCATTAGGAAGGGAACTCCGATGAGCGACACCACAGTGTCTACCAGGAGTAGGGCCCCATATCTGAAAAGTCACGTAAAGATTTTTTAAGAACGCATAAATTTTAGGATCAGAATGTGTTATGAAGACAACGTCGGAATAGAAATTGAAGGACACTTAAAACAAAAATTTACGAGATGCCGTGAAAAAAAAAGTGAAAAATGAATACCTACTACATATTAGTATTTTCTATATTCTTGTGCAAATTCTCATATTTTGGTTATAATTTGTAACAAAAGAGATAGCATACGTCGACGACCGACGACGATCTTCTGAAAACATAGCATAATATGATAGCAAAAACTACTCAAATCCTATTTTACTAACTTTTGTTATTTGTTGTACCTATTGACCATGCGTACACAGTCATCAACTATAATGATACGATCTTCTAAGCACTGACTCACTTGTGACATAGATCGCCCAAGCCTTCCATTTTCTGGAGAGTTCCAGTCGAGGAGTCACCATGGGTGATGAACAGGGCAGCGGGACGCAACCTCTTCAGTTCAGGCTCCAGTTGCTCAAGAGTAAAAATAGTGGTAATAGGAACTTTGACTATTTCGGTTTTAATTCCTGAAAATATTCAGATGGTTAAAAAATAAAATAAGTTATTTTTTTTACTTACATTTAATTTAAATAAATCTTTTGTAAAACTAATTTAGTTGTTTATACTTAAATATATAATAGTCACTTACTGAACTCAAACCATACATTATTGTACCTAGATATAAATTTTAATCTTGTTGCGATTTTGTGTTTATACCCATAACATAACGTCATGCCTGTAATCCCCGAAGGGTTAGGCAGAGGTGTACCCATTAGTACACCCACATTTCGCTAGTTATGTTTTTAGTCCCATGTAATAGGGGGCGAGCCTATTGCCATCAACCGGGCACAATTCCAGACTCCGAGGCTGCTACTGAGAAATTCCTGATGGAAAAACCCAATAACACTTTGGAATCGAACCCAAGACCTCATTCACAGCAGTCGCCCTTGCGACCACTAGACCAACGAGGCAGCAGTGTGTTGATAACCTTGAATGTATAAATATGTATTTTGACCAGACTACTATCTAGATTGCAGAGGCTATTTATTTTTATTTATGTTTTAAATAATAATAATATTATCATTAATACATAATAATATTATCAATAACAGACGTAATTATTTTAAAAAAAGCAAAATAAATGTTACCTAATCTTTTGGCAATGATTTCGGCTCGCTGATCCCATATACCCCTGGATGCGATGAGCAAGGTTTCCCCAGGACCCACCAGGTTGCTGATCACTGACTCCATGCCAGCGTGGCCGGCGCCACTCATTGCTAACACCAACTTACTCTCCGTTTGGAAAACATATCGTAAACCATTACGAATGTCATCTAAAACCTGTGAACAATGCTTTGTTTTTATTGAACATCACGCTTGTATTCCCTGACGGATTAGCCACAGTTAAGTGTACCCACATTTCGCCTCGTAGAAGTTCTATGTAAAGGGGGCGATCCTACTACCGAATTTTCTTATAGTTTTTATTTGTTTGTCAGTTCGTTACAATTTTACGGCTAAACTAAACCGATTTTGATGAAATTTGGCACAGACTAAGCTTGAACTCCAAGAAAGGTTACGCTTTTATTAAAAAAAGGTAATCATAAAAAAATTAAGAAAAAAACATACATTATAGAATTCGTCGCAGTTGGGTGTGATGACCTGCCTGCTGAGTGCCTCCGCGACAGAGGGCCAGTAGTCGCAGGGTCCTGGTCCACACAACAGCGGCTTCACGAACTGCCGGTCCAATATCTTCGCCGGGGACACCCTCAAATTATCATAAGACATGACTTTGGATCTGGAAAATAACAACTTAATTACTCAAGTCCCACGTGATGAGACACAATTGATTTTCTATTGTTTTGTCATACCGGTAGTCAAGGCCTGACTGACTGGGGTTTGACCGGTTAATTCAATAGAGATGTAAGTCACATGAATCATTTGTTGAGGTGCCTCAGTTAAAATGACAAATGTTAATAATCGTAACTACAATAACAATATATTTTTATAAGTAAGATATTTGTTTTCTTTGCAAATCCAGTACTCCACGTGGTAGCTAACTAGCTATCGGTTTGGTTGGATTAATTGTCATCAAGAGCAACTCCTCTTGATAAAAATTACTCGGGACATAATGAGCAGTATCCTTTGATCAATGTTTTCATAAAAAATATTAATACTTCGAGGCGACAATGATCGAGGTATTAACAATGTTCAAAATGTAGGTACAATATAATCTCAGCGAGAATCATTGTCTATAATGGCGGTAAATTAGGAGTATTTTTGACAGAGTAAGACTGAGATTAGAATTCTAAAATTCTTAAAAATACCAAAAATGACCCAAACCCATTACGTTTGTCGATTGTGTAATGTTGATAAAATACATATCGAAAACAGTTGACCAGTCACTTGCCCTACAGGTAACTTCTGATGATTACTTTCCATCACCCATATTGACAACAGAAAATGTACACTGACAGTATTAATTTAACGTGCACTACTATATACAATTAAATTCTATATATTGAAAAAGTAAATTACAACTTTAAAATATTTTTTTAATACTTACAAAAGTAACTCGTAAATCGGCGTGTGAAAATACACTTCTACTCAACACTACGCGAAATCAAGGATTAAAATGCCTTGATAATATTTCAAAGCTCGTTTATTTGCCGTGTGTGCAATTTATAATAACACAGCCGTCTAGCCCTGCCGATGATACCAAATACTGGTAAGAGTTGAGATTATATACTTAGTCACAGTTCTGATTATAAACTCGTATCTACTAATCTACTGATTAGTAGATACGAGTTTATAATCTAAAATACTAGTGTTACTATTATTATGTTAGTGACTATTATTATGTAAAATACTAGTGATAAATAATGACAATGCTGTTTCGAAAACAGCGAATGATAATTGTTTATTTGCCATTGAGTAGGATATTTATAGCTCGGATTAGACACTTACATGAATTTTTGCTCACGTAGGTACAGATTTAAAAAATATATAGGTTTATAGTCCCCGGTTTAAGCGGAAAACATTTGTTGTTTATGTAGTAATCTCCTGTTATGGAAATTATTAGTTTTGCAACCAAAATATTGAAAATGTTAAAAAGTCACAAACTGTTAGAAATAAACACAACGTTATAGGCACAGTATTAGGGTCCCAGGCCCCCAGGTCATACACACACGCCGGTTACGAGTAGCACATTTTAAATGTCATAATGCTAAGGGGCTACCTTGGCGTAGCTTCCGTCAAGGCAGGTCAAAATATTCGAAATTAGTTAATTTTTATGCACAGTGAAAGTTTATTTATATCTTTCTTTGTTCGCCTATTATTCGGTAACCTAACTTATAGTTAACAAGTTTATTCATATTGCACGATATTTCACCATGATTACATGCAGTTATCGCTAAAACTGACCACCATGACCCTTGATTACTGCTAATCATTTAGTTTATATAAACCATGATTATATCACACACCATGACTTTATTTTTTGCTGAATGACTTTATGGTACTTTGGACTTTAAGATAAGATACAGAAATAACAATTGGATTCTGACGACATAATACTTGTATAATTTTTATGTTTGACGTCATGTTTTAATAACACGTGTAATAACAACATTCAGATGTCAAAAACATTGCAT
The DNA here is from genome assembly GCA_949774945.1 of Hoplodrina ambigua. Taxonomy (NCBI): domain Eukaryota; kingdom Metazoa; phylum Arthropoda; class Insecta; order Lepidoptera; family Noctuidae; genus Hoplodrina; species Hoplodrina ambigua. The sequence continues at coordinate 8,098,363 of OX458977.1, read as the reverse complement.
TTGTTGAGAAACTTTAATTATAGAAGTACCTGACTTTTACCAAAAATGATTTTTGTGTGAATGAATTCATCAATTCCCTGTTTCTAAAATTTCATTCGGTTTGAATGTGTTAATTTCAGTCATCAAAATATATTTATTTCGGAGTTTATTTTATTCTACTTAGCAAGGCTTACGTCCTCTGTTAATAAATGCTTTTAAAACGTAATAATATTCTCTGAACCGATTTCGGTCATGACTGCCAATCTCAATGGAGACCTGCCAAGTATGCAGGAGATATTATAGTGCACAAATGTGTGCGCAAACAGGTGCACTGCCTCTTTCCTGACTCTCATAGTCCGATGGGATAGCTTTTCGACATGACCGGGGAGAGATCAGACGCAGGACCAACGAGGCACAAGGCAGGCACGAGAGAACCGCATCACCAGCTTCTAAACTTCGGGCTGCTATTGAGAAATTTGTAAAAAAATCCAATAACACTTTTTGCCTGACCTGGGAATCGAATGCAGAACCCCACGCTTAACAGTCGCGCTTGCGACCACAAGACCAACGAGGTAGTCAAAGCCAATGTCAAATAGATGATTATCAATATTATTAAACTATAATAACTAATAATTTTAAGTTCCATTGTACAACTAAACTTCTGACATTTTCATGAAAACATTAGGTGGTTTACCAATGTCGATTAACAACATGTCACTAGCAAGGACCGAATTTAATGTTTGCCTTCATAAGAATGATTAAATGAAAATGTCACATTTTGGTCAGATCACATCGCTTGACCGAAATAAAAATAATAGTTTGCGATGTTGTAAAAAAGGTTCGTAATATTGTGGCTACGGCGTAACCGAAAGTGATAACGTCACAGCTACGACAGCTACGCCTTCGTAGCACGTATTAGCGCACGTCTTGGATTAGGGTAGAAACAGCGTAATTTATACTGCTCAAAGGGAGTATTCAACAATAATTTCAAATCACAACTATGATTACCAAACAATATCATTTTCTAAAACTGTTAATAGCATTATAGGAGTTGGTAATAAGTTGTTGAGTGGTGGCGACCGTAAGTAGACTTACATGGCACAGTGCAGCCGTCAGATTAATAAAGAGGATTTATTAACTCGTGTGCTGCCAGAAGTTTAGTAACGCTGGCTTTTCACGTGAACTACGACTGTTTTATGACCCTAAAGTGTTGAGAGATTATTTACTCATTTACTACAGAGCTCACTACTTCATTAGTATTTTTATTGAACTAATGAGGATAATGAGGTCGTAATGAGGTTTGTTGATAATGTAAGGATGTAGATTTTTTACATCCGCGGAAGGTTATAAGGTTCACATCGCGAACGCGGATGCGGACCTTAAGATCTTTTTTAAGAAATTATATTGGCGCAGAATAAAATGATAAGATAGTTATATTGATAACGATAATATAGTATAATAATAAGAAAGTATAGTATAATAATAGTAGATATTGATAATATAGTAATATTGATTTTTTTTATATTTAGTAAGTTAAGTTAAAAATTGAAGCATTAAATTCAATAAGTCAGTTTCTTTTTTGTGGCCACTTGTGCTACATTTGAATCGGCATAAACATCCGCATTGACCATTGCGGATACAGATGTCCAAATTGATGCAAAAGCTTTGTAATTACGGATGCGGAAACGAATATTCACAACATCCCTAATAATTAGCGCCTAATTTTGTATATTCCTAAAATAAATACTACGCCTTTTGTCAGCTATTTACAAATTCGTAAAAAATGCGCGTAAAATAAATTAAGGAATCCAAATAAGATATATGAAAAATTGAATAAAACAAATAAATCACAACAACTTTATAGAAATGTTCCAAAAAGTAATGTTTCAATATTTACACCTTCAGAAAACAAAATAACATCTCAAAAAGAATTCCTATAAATTATTAAACTTTGAGCGCAGCCTTTCATTTCGTAGCCTTTTAAGGAACGAATATTTTAAACAACCGTCACTGAAAGCATTTTACGTCGAGCCCCGGAAAGTACTAGCACTTATTCATCTTTCCGCAAACAAATATAAGCCACCAAACAAATTTTAAATTAAATCCCTTTCTCTCGTCGAGTTAATGTCCCGTGAGACTTTTCTCTGGTTTTAATTTCCGGAGTGTTTTCAGTGAGGAAATAGTTGGTTGGGCAAACACTGGTCACATCTCCACGGAGCGCGACAAAGGGCAGAATTAAACGCACGTATACTAAGTTGTACCTGTCACATGTAATGTATGCTAGGTCGTTTACCTATTTTATATTGTACTGTTCGGGTGTTGTAAGTTTCTAAAAATGTATATTAATAAAAAAAGCTTTTAATTTGTTTGTTTAAACGCGCTTGTGTCTGGAACTACCAGACAGACTGAAAAATAATAATAGTAGTAATATACGTGTGTGTTTACAAGATTTATGAGGAAAAGTATAGGCTATAATAATATCACCATAAGGCCGACGATAGCGGAGCAGTAACTAAAAACTTAACGTAATGTGGGTGAAAAATCTACCACAGGTACGAAGTCGCGTGCAAAAGCTAGTAAATAAATAAAGTATTTTCAGATTTAGCAAACAAATAAGTCATAACGACAGAGCAAGAAGAACAGAATTTAATTCTTCTCATAAAGTAAAGGACGAACATACACCGAAAAATAGCTACAAGAGTTCATTAGGCTGGTTATACGTCGATGCGCTCAACGTTTGCTGGTGAAATATGGCGAAGCAGTCACGGCACAGCGTTGAGTGCATTAGTCGATTTAAGACGCGCATTACTGTGTACCCATTATTTTCACACTTCGTTTGGCAGCCGTCGACATGGCCTGCTGTTGCCGCAATTTTCAGTTATTCGCCTAACTCCTGGCCCTGTCGTGAGCCGTTAACGTACTGGTTAATAGTTCACAGCAGGTTTTTATGTTTGCTTCTCTGCTTCTACTAAACAACTCATAACTTTCACAATGTAGGAGTCAATTAGGGTTTGTGTCTTTTGCTTTTGTTTCAGCGTTCTGACGTTAGATGCTGAATTGTTTGGTTTTGTTGAGAGAAAGATGGCACGTTTAGTTTTTAGTATGGAGTTACAATGAGGTTTGAAAATCAGGTAATCCCACAACATGTAATTTGAATAATGCATACCCTTTAAACACACATAGAAAATTAAGTTTCCATTACAACAACCAAGCTCCTGCCTGATTGGAGGGAAGTGAAGATAATTATATGTTTTTTCTTACTCCTCCGCTGTTCTTTTCTGATTAATTTCGTTCCGGGATAAAAACAGATGAACCGCTAAAAAAAAAACTCAAAATTTTTGTTTTATGCGCTTAGATATTTTTTTTTTTATGTGGGTGTAGGTACTAACAGGTGTACCTCCGGCTAACCTTTCGGGGATAACAGGCGTGATGTTATGTATGTATATTGTTTTTTTAAAGAAATTTGTTATCTTTCAAAGCTCTATAGCTTTGACTATAGTTTAATTATTTTATGATAAAAAAAAATACCTACGTTAAAAATAGCTGAAATCAATTCAATAGTCAATTCTGAACAAACCACTTTCGGGTGTACGTTAAATATGTTTCAATACTACACAACATCCATTTAACATTGTAACTAAAATAGAATAGTTACCGAGTAGCATCGGTTATTATATTGCGAGAGTATTGAACTATCTTGGTTATGATCGGAATTGCAATTCAATTTGCTCGGACAGCTTGTCGGCGTTTCTGTAATTAATAACAATGTCAATACTCGAGATGGTTGTAAACACTTCAAACACTAAAGTACCTACTTAGTTATAGGTACGTCGTATATTAATACTACAAATTGATACACATTTATTATAATGTGTAGGTATGTGTAGACCAATTAGAGTTCCTCGATATTGTAGATTAGGGAAAAGTGCAAGTAAGTATACTTTTTAATTGACGGGCCTGTTGGTCTAGTGGTTAGCGCCCCTGACTGCTAAGCCGGAGGTCGTGGGTTCGATTCCCACCCAGGACAAACTTTGTGTGATGAGCATGATTGTTAGTTCTGTGTCTGGGTGTGATTTATCTATAATATGTATGTATTTATAAATTATATAAGTATGTATATCAGTTGTCTGGTTACCATAACACAAGCTCTGCTTAGCTTGGGATCAGATAGCCGTGTGTGACTAGTCCCAAGATATTTATTTATTTATTTATTTTATTTATAATTATTATAATTTAGTAGTTTTTATATAAGGTACATACATTACTATCATGTGTCATTCGTGTATGATTCTGTATGCAAATATAGTAAAACATTTATTTTAAAAAAGTACGCATGTACTTTCTTGTTCTCTTCTCTTTCTCTTCATAAAAAACTATCTTTTGGAAGGGGCAACTAGATTCAATCTTTTTTTTTTGTGTATGACGTTCAAAAGTAGGTACTTATAATGGTCTTATTGAAATAAATGATTTGACTTTGATGTTATGTTATGCAAGTACACAGGTACAATATTATGAAGTATCTGTATATAACGTGTTCAAAAACGATTCACATTATTGTAAGTCGCGGAAAAAATTACCCATGTCCTGTCATTTCAATTATTTCGTTAAAATCATAATTCGAAACGACACGTGGCGCCATCTATGATGATAGGAACGTTATTGTAATTTCCCTCGGAAACAGTACTTTTTTTCGGGATTGAAGGTACCCTATGTTCGTTCCTGTACATCTGGCAACGTATATGCAAAATTTCAGGATGATCAGTTCTGTGGCTTAGGCGTAAAATGGTAACAAACAAACAAACAAACTTACTTTCGCATTCATAATATCAGTTAGAAAGTTAGGATATTTCACTTTATGTAACTAGGGTCCCAAATCTTTGAAAGGCGTATGGGGAGCCCTATCGCGCTTCAAGATTCTCTATAGATAGCTTTAAGATGAACTGACAGACTAACTGACAATTATCCCTGTATGCACTATGCAAGGGCATCCAAGGATAATCTTCGGTTGGCGCAGGACTATTGCAGGATATGGAAACAAAAGGATGGGATATGGGTTTGAGTGGCTTAAATGGACTGATAACCTAGTTCTATGGGAAGACAATGAAAATTCAATAAATAGTTTGTCTGCTACAATTCTGTCTTACATAATAATATAATGGATTCAATATTATACTGAGTGTTCATACCTACTATCTTCAGTCACACTTCCTTCTCATAATTAGAATGCGACCTGTCCTCTTTCCCCTACTCCCCCCAGTCACCTGCAAGTAATGCGCCTCATAACACGTGCGGCATATCTTACCTCCTCAGTGACACAATTATCCCCGCACCACTTATTTACATAATATACGGATTTAGCCAATTTGTGATTGCACTCACAAATTATTTACATTTAGAATGCAAGTCTTCTAAGATCGGGGTCCCGGTTGGCATGTAAACTGTACTTTGATATTCTTAGGATAGGTAATTAGGAGAAGTTAGCATTAATTTTAATAAAGTCGATACTTGTTTGCTTTTATTTATTTATTCTCTAAAATAAACCAATAGCGTACACATTAAGCATTGACGGCGTAGTACACAGAACATGTAATAAAGTATTATTTATAATGTACACGCCAATTAGAGGTAAATATAGCATTTTAAATAAACAAAACACAAAACAAACACACACACACACACTGTTTTTGCACAAAATTGCTTATAAACCCAATAACACCCAGTTTTATTTCCTTGGTTTGGAAATAAAACTGGGTGTTATTGGGTTTTTCCATCAGGAATTTCTCAGTAGCAGCCGCGGAGTCCGGATTTGTGCCTGGTTGATGGCAATAGGCTCGCCCTCTATTACATGAAACTTAAACATAACTGGCGAAATGTGGGTGTACTAATGGGTACACCTCTGCCTCACCCTTCGGGGATTACGGGCCTGATGTTATGTTATGAAATAATAATAAAACTAACAAAGCAAAGTTATGACAAAATAAAATAAAAATTACGTAAAAGTAAAATATAAAATCAAATTAGGTAAATACTGTAAAGGGCATTATGAAAAGGTCAAAAGCAATAGAAACTGAGTATACTTATTTCTTACTATTACAATTGAAATTAGGTTACTGAGACAAAGCTATCTAGTAATTTTTTTTCGAATACCCCCCCAAGGTGTTAAATGTTAAAGGTTGAAGTTCGTGATCAGATTAGAAGAGGGACGTAATAACTATGTTTGTCGTGTATCTGGTTGTATGTTTGTCGCGTCGCTTTATTATAAGAGATATAAAGAGATAAAGAGATTTATCATCTACTATCTTCCGCCTGCGACTTTGTCTAGTGACTCTTTGACTAGTTATCTTACCAAATGAACCTGTCATGAGTCTGTGTCTGCCATAGACACTGGAAGCAATACCAGAATTACGTAATTCAGTAAATCCGTATTAATTCTGTTATATTCTAACTAGATTTCTGCTGGGTTTTATTTACTTTTTTGACCACCTTTATTTTGGACATTACGATTGATGACGATAAGTACACAGTCGTTTTAATTCGATTGTGTGATGTCTTGACATACAATGTATTCCCTTGGGATAAAATTTCAACTTGCTTTACGGAAATGTACTTTCTATGCGGGCGAAGCCGCGAGCAGAAGCTAGTTAGCTAAATAGGTAATCAATTGAGCAGGCATAAAAGTAACGTCATAGTATAGCCATACAAAATCTATGAGGTAAACGCGTTTTGACAGCTCATCAAAAGTATATCAATTGATTGGTTGTGTCAATTACCCAATTTCACGGTATTTTTACTCCAGATAAAAACTAATTGAATATTTCACCAGTCTCGAGAAATAACCGGAGACTTGTAAAACGTAACGATGCAGTATGAAAACTACGGTTAACTCACATTAGACTTATCAACTACTGTACTAGTTTAGAATTCTATTATGAGACTTCGTAAAGGAATAATAAAGTCGAAAGATTCTACGACTTTCCGTGTTTGTTTCCGAGTTCGAGTTCTATTGTTGGTGATAAAAGTATGAGTGCCTATAGATTTTATTTTTCTTCGATCTCCTGTGTCCAATAGGTTTTATCCCCGTGTTTGCAAATTTTTGGCCATGACAGTCCTACGTATTGCCTTATTTACCAAGTATGGTTTCCAATAAGCCAATGTTCAGTTGTGAACTTTAACAATCTATTGTACCTACTGTACATTCTCTAAGTTAATTAGTGAAGTTCTTTTATTTACCATAGAGTTTAATATTCTTTGGTTACGCTTCCTATCATATGAAATTAAATATCGTATTTATGACCCAAAATACTACAGTAAGTGTATAATGTCGTCGGTATAATCGCGTGAAGTGTAGTTAAAACTTGTACACTTGTAAGTTAACGAATGTAGGTATAAGTTGGAGCCAAGTTTCGCAGCTATGTCGGCCGCGCGTCTGCGACAAAGATTTCAGGCTTAGTTTTATGAGTTACATGTAACAGTTTTAATTAAATAACTCCCGTGATTACTGATGAAACAATTTACTGTGATGTTGTAAACCCAGTTTGTCTGGAACTCTGGAACTCTGGAACATTGTTTAGATACACTATGTTGCTAGGAACAAAGACGGCGTTTTCAAGTAAACAAACAGTTTCTCCGTAAAACTCGACATCTAATTTCTCACGAAGATATCTGGTGTTTCAAGCGCTGTCAGTTTTTTCCGTGAAATCGAGGAATGTTGGACAATAAACCGGCGATCGGCCCCCAGGGCGCTTGAGTACAAATCCAATTATTTCCCGTGGCGCCGCCTGCCGGTGTGTAATTGATTTATTTGCTCATTTCTTGCACATACAACCTATCTTCGGAATACAGACACCGGATTATTCTTTACTGTACGAGTATATTGGTAAACGATAAATTACAGTTGGTTTCATAGCAAAGTTGAGTTCAATTTCACAGTTTAGGGTAGTTACAAAACTTTACGAAAGGGATTTAGGTAACAAACCTCATACAAGTCATAAAGAATGTGTAAACAGAATATAGCTCGAATCCTACATAATATTTGCTCACGTAACCTTTTACTTGAAGGAAATGAAATATACGAACTAAGTTTGAAGTGATCTTTTTGCTTATAATATTTTATATAAAATGTTTCGTGCCAAGGAGAAGTTTCTGAAGGTACATGCTAAATTTTGAATAGAATGTAATATTGGAAAGATATGAAAACTGGACGTGAAAGGAGAGTCCTTAATGGAAACCTTGAATTTCAGAAAAAAAAATGACGACCTATCCTGGGAGAATGCTTTGATCCGTACGTGAAAACAGGCGAGCCATAGGTTTTATAGGGAAGGATGTTATCGATCGCGGTGAGCATCCGAGTGGACAGCGTGGGCGTGGGCTTGGACCGTGGGCCTGCGGGGCGGCCGCGGCCTGCCGTATTTAAGAACGCATTTAAGGGGCTTTACTCCGGACATTGACGGATTGCCGCCACTCTAGCTTAGGTCGCACCGACCCGACCGCACCGCACTGTCCAATTGACGTTATAAATTGATTCCTGCGATCCTATATAACATTTTTAAAAGTTGTTCCGCCTTTTTCACTTAATTTAGTTCAAGATGACTCGTTTTGTTGCTGATTCTATTGCTTGCTAAGAAAACTTACTTCAACTATGTTTTTAACATTAGTCTATTTAGTTTATTATGCATGTTTATGTTTTGGTATATTAGGTACTTATCCATTGCATATCTTATTTAGCTACAGTTTATTTACTTAGAGTCAGAAAAGTTAATGGTTTATATGTACAATATTTGATTGCGCAGGCTCACACGCTGTTTCATTGTTGGTTGAGATGTTGAGAGTGGTTGTCTACAGTTCCAATATTTGTTAACATGTGAACATGATGTAACTTTAAATATATATTTTTACCATGAATTCCTAATTTGTAATGTAAATTATTTTTGTGTGTTATTATACAGTAGTTTTTTTTATAGAAGGTACATTGTATTCACATGTAATTACGTATGACTATGTATACAAATAATAACATTGTAAAACATTGATTTTAAAAGAGTACGTATGGAGTTTCTTGCCCATTCTTCTCCATACAAAACTACCTTTTGGAAGGGGCAACTAGATTCAATTCTATTTTTTTTTTTCATGTAATGACGTTCAAAAGTGCCTTATAGTGGCCTAATTGAAATAAATGATTTGACTTTGACTTTGAATAGAGTGTGATTTATAGTTCGATATGATAACCGCAAATGTGAAATAAATGGAGAATTTATTTACAATATCATCATGATATATGTTGCCATTGATAAAATGATAACAGCACTTTTAAAGCTAGGTATTGACATTAGAAAAAAAAATACGTGTATAGTTTTTTTTTCAAATTTCACGTTCATCTTGAAGCTCGCTTCCGATGCCGTTCTCAGCCTAGGGCTAAAAGAACCTTTGTGTAGCGGGTTCGATTCCCGCACTGTAGAAATATTTATAGGGCTTGTGATAAGAACCTTTTAGCCTACTCTATGTCGCGGGTTCGATCGGGTCTATCCCATACATGTCCACATGTTTCAGGTGAAGAAACTCGATATCACTTAAAGGCTTAAGATTTTTTTTTTTACTAGCCTTTACTGTCCCTCTGCTGGGCAAAGGCCTCCCCCCCATTCCTTCCACTTCCCTTTATGTTGAGCACATCTCAGAGGGAAGAGGAAGCATCCTCTCGCCAGTTCCTGAGGAAGCCATCTAAGGCGTCTCGCCGGCTTCTCCTCGGTCTCTCTAGCTCCACTCTTGTAACTAGTAATTGAATCACTAAAATAATACACGTGCGTTATTAAAGTAAAACTGTTTTATTGCATTCACTGCGTTTCATCCGCTTGCAGTTACCGGGTTGGGCTCGGTTTTAATTTAGTATATTCCGTCGCAATTTCATTTAATATCGTCTATGAATGAACGCAACATTGTAAAGGACTGCATTGTCCAACAGCCTGTATATACGTGTTATTATATTTATGTAGTACATCAGCATTATATACGGCGATGCTTTGTCATGTTACATGTAACGTTGTGTCACCCTTTGAAAGTCGTCGCGTCAAAATAATTGTTTTCCATAATATGAACTCTGCTGTCTGATGAAATTGTCTGGCGGTTTTAATTAATGGCGTTGTTGGTATGTAATTATTTTGATGTTATTTTACTATGTAGCTATACGTTTTTAGTCCGTAGATATTTAACAAAGGTACGCAACCATCGTCGTAATTGTTGTAATGAAGATTTATGATCAATTTTTGTTAAATATTTTCTAATTATTTATAACGAGTCTAAAAGGACGCGTAACGTAGCTGAAAGTTATATTTTGTTTCCATTCTTCCACAACCTTTTAGTTACGGAGATGTTGAAGGTCAAAGTTCCAACTATTTGACACGTTTTTTTACGGAAACCTGTTTTCTATGTTATAAGTAAACTTTAACTACACAATGCATTATATGTAGTATTATGTAGTTCTACGGTTAAATGGTTGTCGCTGTTTGCAGGTATCGCTGTAGTGTTAACGTTCATTTGTAGTAGTTACGGACGTAGTTGATACCCTCAAGCTACCGGCTAACAAGCTGTCAATCTGAGCACAACACTGGTTGAAATGCAGCTGCTGTGAAAGCTTTTATTTACTCTATTAACAAAGTATTTAGGTAAGCTTAAAACGCGTTGAAATTCTTACAACCTTTTATGTTTTTTGTACAATAATTAATTTCTCGAATATTTATTTAATTTAAAGCAAATCTTTTTTCATACACGTCTTTTAAGCTTTTTCATTTATTTTAATAACATTCTTCTTCAACAGTTGCCGCGTTTAATATAGAGCGATTTTTCTCCACACTCAACTGAAAATCACAAAAGCAGGACATAGTTCGTTCAATAACGCACGTAAGGAGTCGATCGGGGATCACATCGTAGCCTATGAGGTTACGGGGAAGACTGGGGATTTGTAGCCTGTCGCCTTATGGTTTATACGGATCCTTAACCTTATTGATAGATAGTGAAGTGTGTTGTTTTGTTGTTGGGACGATGTTTATGCGTGAAAAGTGGTTCGGCACTCTATAGTAATTCTTAAGAAGATTTTATCAGCAGGTAGCCTATGAATGGTATTTGTTTCGTGAAGTTGGGTCATACTTACAAATTAGTAATATCGTAGATAGGTATATAACATTTATTTAACAAAGTGCACTAACAGCATTTACATCAATAACATATAGTAGCTCTAGCGTCCGCCCGCGACTTCTTCCGCGAAAAAGTATACATATATGTTATTCCACAGGAATTCGTATGTGCTATTCCAGACTATAATGTATCTATGTGCCAAATTTCGTTCAGATCCGTTCAGTCGGCCTGGCGTGATTTAGTAACAAGAATCTATCCATCGAAACTTTCACATTTATAATAGTGGTCTGGTTATCAAAACTCAGGAGGATTTATTACTTTACTACTCTGATACTTCTTATGGCAAGAACCTTGAGGCAGACATCGACCAAATAAACAGCAATAAACCAAAATATATAGAAGCAAAAAGATTTATGTAATTCCTTCCTTTCATTACTTCGTCGACTTCCGCCAGGTTGTCAGACACTAGCAGTTAATAATTCATCAGGGCGAGCCCGTGACCCCCGTGTGTGCGGACAAATTAATAAATTATCGGTATAAGGGACTCGGATGCAATTTCCCGTACATACGTAGTCGCCGAAGATCCCAGGAGGATATAATACACGTGTGATTTATTCCCTTGCATATGAGTAGGTTATATTTGTGTTGGAAGGTTCGTACAAAATAAGGGCGATATTTTGTTAACGAAGCAAAAGCTATGTTATATAATAAAGTCGAAGACTTATGCTTATTTAAACGCTAAGCTCTGGCGCTGCCAGTCAAAAAGGAAAACATATATTTGTATGAAAGCGAGATTCATGAGGAATACTATAGGATAGCATGTAACTCTCTCCTATCAAGCTTGGCATCAAACATGAATGAACTAATGATTAAATTGCAATCGATTTCATAATTCCCATTACATGCAAATGTTAATAACAAATACCTAATAATTGTTTATTACAAAATAATACACAAGAAACATTTTTAGGGTTGCGTTAAATATGTGGGTTTAAAAGAGGGGTCCGCCGCAAAAAAAAAAATTTGATCTGCTGCTGTAGGCTATATAACATCACGCTACGACCTACATGAACGGAGCAGTAACCAACGATATAAAGTAACGCAGGTTACAAAAACAACACGGACGATGACGCGGGCAGAAGCTGTACCTTCCTAATAATTTGCTAATAAAGTAATAGGTACTCATTAATTTTATAATGATCACTAATGTTTAGAAAGTAACCAGCTGTTGTCATTACATATTTTTATGAGGGTCTAAATTGAGTTGGGTGAAATTCTAATTGATTTAAATTATAATTAGACACCTCGTTAATTTCATAATGATTATTAAAAATAATTTAAGCCTTAGTAAATGTGGTGTTAATTGAATAAAATGCAGTGGAGTCAAATACTTTGCGAACGCGATGCCTTAATTTAATAAAATCTTTTTTTTTTAAATGGGTTTGCTCTTGTCCCTGTCTAGGTCAGAGCTGACAGAGACAAAGTCAACGTTGGAGTGAGCTTACCCCGAAGAAGCCTGGTCACTCTAACTTTGAAGAGATTAGGGTCAAATGCGCTTGGAAATACAGACTTAGGTAGAGAGATACTTAGGTAGAAACATAACATATGTAATCCCCAAAGGATTAGGCAGAGGTGTACCAATTAGTATACCCACATTTCGCCAGTTCTATTTAAGTCTCATGTAATACGGGGCAAGTCTATTGCTATCAAGTACAAATTCAATCTCCGAAACTGAAAAAATTCTGATAGAGAAACCCAAAAACACTTTGCCCGACTTGAAAATCGAACACATGACCTCATGCTCAGCAGTCACGCTTTGCGGCCACTAGACCAACCAGGCAGTCAACAACATTTAAACACCTGCTAATACGAACCCAGCAACACAGCATATGCCATGTTCTAGAAGTGTGCGGTATGTAACAAAAACGCGATATCGCGTGTTCGGTCGCAACCGTGTATAGGGATACACGATTCGAACTCATGTTCCATTTATCATTAGTTTTAAACTGCTCCAACTTATGTGTTCAAAGTCATGTACCTATTACGTAAATGCTGCAAAAGAACACAATATGGTAAATACTCATACTTATTATAACATCACGTTTGTAATCCCCGAAGGGTTAGGCAGAGGTGTACTCATTAGTACACCCACATTTCACCAGTTATGTTTTTAAGTCCCATGTAATGAGAGAGGAGCAAAAATAGGGTGAATACTCTGTAAGGAATTAAGGATTTTGTTTATCGCTTTCTTTAATTACATTAGGTGGACTAATGTTTACCGTTAACTACCTTTAAAGCTAGGTAACTACCTAAGCACCTCTGCCGCTCTTCTACGAATATTCAGTTAATATCGATAATAATGTCTAACTAATAAGAAGCTTATATTGATCCAGCAAAGACCTTCCGGAATGATTGTCTCGAAAAATCCAACTGTAACCTGCGAGCATGCCGCCTGCGAGCTTTCACCTTTTTTGTCTTGTCATTATTATGAAAAATATTTTAACGCATGCGTTTTAAAGCTGTAACTTGATTGGCAAATTATTTAGTGTGTCGGAGCCGTGGTGTTGTAATGAGAGATGACCTTAAATTTCCACCTTTGCTAATATTTAGAGTACAAATTAGTTGTGTTCTAGTTTTAGGTACAACCGAGCATAATATTGTCTTAGCTTTCAGTACACGGTAGGTATACATAGGCACCAACATACACAATATTAAACACCGCTTTGATTACGCTACGGGTAATATCCCGCTTGTAATTAGCTTCTCTTTGTGTAATTAGCTACTATGGACGCCACTAGAAGATCCTTTGTTAGGTGCGATCTTATCCACCTTTATGAGTGGCTAAATGAACGATATTTTTTCATACCGTCGTATATTTTGTGCCATGTCTTGAGTTTTACCTTCCTTTAGGTAATATTACGGACTGTTTTGTAGTTTGAAAGATTATTAATTTTAACATATCATCACGCCTGTTATCCAAGAAGTGTTCGACAGAGGTGTACCCAACACCTCTGTCGAATATTTCGCATTGGATTAGCACACTCACTTTTCGCCAGTTATGTTTAAGACCCATGTAATAGGAGGCGAGCCTTTTGCCATCAACCGGGTACAAATCCAGTCTCCGAACCTGTATTGAGAAATTCCTCGAAAACCTTTGGATTAATTAAATAAACTGATATTGAAACTGAATTTTTTTGTTTTATGTCAATAGTAAGACAGAAAAGAATTAAACGCACAGCCTTTATCTTTATTTTATTTCTCACCATTAATCTAGTAAATAAACCTTGAAACTATAGGGATCTGACAGAAACTTCATTGCATCGTTATTCTTTTTCGTATAAATGAGAGAGCTAAAACCAACTTTCAGAGTTGCAGAATACTGACAATAATGTTGTATACCTAATATGGCGCAAAATTATCACAAAGGACTGCCTTTTCCAACAGTCCCTAAATGCCAAGAATTTGCAGCAACTGCTTGCAAACACCATCACACCTTGTGATATGGTACTATAATCACATAGCGTGGCTTATAAACCGCAAACCGTATATACAATACGAAATAGGGATGTGTACAGGCTGGTCGAGCTTCGATTTACAGGAAATGATTTCAATCGACATCTGTAATCAATTTATGAATGTAATGGCATTGCCATCACATTTGGCAATAAATGTACTCAGTGTTCGCATTTTCGTCCTTAATAGGTCAGGAAAATGCGGTCAACTTTTCAATTACCGCGGGTCGTACCGTACCTACCTCTATTTTTGCTAGGCAAGCATAACCACGACGTAGTGTACGTGCAATCAGAAACAAAAGCATAGCTAACATTTACAATGGAAACACAACTGCAACTAACTGACTTCACAAAAATAAAGTTAACTGGGTAACAAATAAAATAATACTTTTGCGCTCGAGTGCCTAACCCGCGGTTTGTTATCAGACGTCTGGAGCGTCGCATAACGACGAACCAAAGACAATGTTCCCCTTTGTATTCCACTCCACATGTACTCGAAATAACAAGGGCTCTATTTTCAATTCCTCCACCATGTTCCGGCGGTTCTGCGGTTAGGGTGAGCCCTTGAAATGCATAAAGACTTTTTGCATACGCGAGCAATTTCTCTTTTTCTGTTTTCCTCACGTAAGTAAAACTGGAATGAATTCCAAATTGAATATTGAGATTTCATTTGAAATTTAAACACGTAGGGAATGGTTTGTAAGTGTGCATCTGACGCAAATCCGGGTCTCCGGTATCAATTTCCGTTTGATATAAACCTTATACAGAATGCATCTACAGTAGAATTCATATAAGCTTGATTGTATAACTTACTTACTACTCAACCAATTTCCAAAAAATACTCTGGAATTTGTTAAAACAAAGAAAGTTCTATACGATCCCAAGGTAAAGTTAGTGTAATACATATCTTTTTTTACTTATCGCAATTGAAACATAAATACAAACTAAGTTATTCTACGTTTCTGCTGTCAAAATTTCAGCAATATCAGCGTCAGATATGAGCGCTTTATGTAAAGGTAATGGATAAGCGTTTAGTTGAATCTTTTGACAAATTGCAGCGTTGTCAGTGGCGTCATAAAACAAAGCACGAAATCGTGGCGCTTACAACAATCGTCAAGTTAACGAGCGAGGTGTATACCGGACCCACAGAATATAGAACAAACCAGAAGGCGAATTTGATCAGAATTTCATGCTGAAGGCAAACAAACATTAAGGCCTTTAAGATAAAATGTTTTTATTTTCTGTTTTCTGCAGAAGTTATTATAAAAACAGTCTCAGTCGGTCAATCCTTAGGAAAAAAGGGTTGAACAAATGTTGAGCTACATTATTATTAAGAATAGTTAACTAATGAAATACCTAGGTATGAATAAATTGTAAACCTTACAGTAGCAATGACATTTGGCAGGGAGGTAGTTTATAGTTAGTAGACGTCCGCTAGGAAAGGATTTTCTAAAATTCACCCCCTAAAGGAATAAAATGTGGGTCCAAACTTTGTATAAAGAAATCAATTTTGACGCTAACGAAGTCGCGGGCAGAAGCTATACTAAATTATAATTACAATGAAAAGTTACTTTTTGAGGATTTTGTTGTCTCAGTTCTGCACGCGTTCGCGGCTTCTGGTGCGTTCTGTATTCTGAGCCAGATGCCTAACACCCAGTGGTTTCATCACGACAGAATCATTAGATATTCCACTGCAGCGACTGTTCTAACGTTCCGTTTACACGATTATATTAGCGGTAGTAAAACGAGAAATGGTGATTGGATTTATCTGGTAGGATAGTAATACGGAAACAGAATCTTATACAGGTATTTCAAAATAAATCACAGTAATAATCACTTTCTTTTTTGCAATAAGTTACAGGTTGTGGGTGCTCCAATCATCGAAAATGTACAATAGGTAACTGTAATTATCTCATGACGAAATATAAAGGTGTTCACGTCTTTTATCTAAGACAGTATATATGAGTAAAAAATACACCTTTAAAGGTGCTGAAGTAGTTTTCGTATAAAAAATCCAAGTCGAATTAAAACTTTTCTTTGAATAAAGTAAGTTCAGGTGTGTCCTTATAATAAAACCTGCTTAATAGTATAATGAAGAACCTTCAATTACGTAGTAATAATTCCATCCCACAGATAAAAACTTCACGTAAGACGATGAGCGGCTAATAAGCTCTCCTTTTTTATTCCCAGATGAGCGAAGAATTCTTATTAAGAGAAGAAAACTACCAACGTGCCAGTTAAATCAGCTGTAATTCTTCCGGCGAATGTTCGCCGAGCTTAAACAACGTTTATAAATAATAGAGAAGACGTGTCTTAACTTGTAACTACATTGTGCCGCGCTCGCCGGCTAGGACCGCGGGTGTGGCCGGCACTACATAAAAGACTTCTAACAACCACGCACGTGTACAACATAGACATCATCTTTATAACTATAATTTTCTACCACTGCATGCTAAATGGTACTTGCGGTAACTACGCGTAAACAAAAGTAAACAAAGCTATTACCTCCTATAATAAGTTTGCACAACTTTATGAGCCATAAGAATTATTGTACGGGCTTACACAAAGCCAGCAATGGCAGAATATTGTACGCACACACGTGAACGCGTTATTACCGTTCTTATACAAATACCTCCCGGTAATAATGTTTCTGGCATTCATAAACTTCCATAATTATATCCGACATTCAGCAAAAGTAGATTAAGTGTCGAAAAACGATGAAAACTGATGAAATTTGTCGAATCTTTACGATTTCTGTAATTGGGCCCATTGTGCGACTGAATTTCCAGCGACCTTCTCGCATTGAGCGGAGAAGTTGAAAGTAATAAACTTGTTCTTTGGAAGAATTGCCTTATTCAGAAGTTAATCACAAGAGAGTGAGCCGGCTTCGACGTCGTCGGCGGCCGGGAGGTCGCCGTATTATGTTATTATGTAACATTGTTACCCGGACGACAGAGGTACGGACAGGGACAGCCGATGATATTACTGCATGCTCAAACAAATAGCCAATTACCGTCGGTAAACAAGACATTGTAAAACTCCCGACACATTCCCTCAGTAAACAATAACAACCATTAACTTCACTGTTATTTGTTTTGGACTTGTGACTTGAATGATTTGTGTATCTCGATTAATTTTATTGATTGTTTATTTACATTTTAGATTTCAATGCATAATCCATTGAGGTAGGTATGGGACGCTAAGAAGCGAGCAGTAACCTCCATTAAAAAAACAAAAACAAAGAAGAAACATTTCTTTTTGGGAAAAGAGATCCTGGATGGACGTGGGGGAGGCTTTTGCCCGGCAGTGGGGCAGCGTGGGATAGGAAAAATAAAAGGTTATCATTCGATATTTCTACATGACATGCTTTATTTCTATTTTCAGCAATAGGCATGTTATTTTGAATAGAGATATGAACCTATCTAGCCGTCGCATAGCTGAGTGGTACAAGCAGAGTTCCAATTAGTGCCAAAGTGTTACTATTGCCAAACATGGTCTGGCATTGCTTCGGTGGCCAATTTCATTAATAATTTATGACTGTTAAAGTTTGGAAGTGTGTTGCTACTAGAGCATGTTATAACCGTTTGCCGATTGTGGGTGGTAATAACATGACGTAGACATTTTATGTTTCTCTTCACTCTCTTACGTTTGTACCCGCTGTACTCTATAAATAGTCGAGACATGAATTGAATTTTTATACAATTTTGTATTTTAATAGAAGCGTGTTTTTATATACATACTTCTTTTTCTTCCATTAATCTATATAAATAAAAATGAATGGCTTTTGTTGCTAAGCGCAAACTCGAGAACGGCTGTACCAATCTGGCTTGTTTTTTTTGTTGTGTTTGTAATTTTAAGTAAGTTTCCGAACAACTTTAGATTAAAAGAAAATGATAAAATCCAGCGAAATTGACAATTTGCACCATGCGAGGCCGGGGCGGTTAACTAGTAATATAATAAAATAAATGTGCTAGAGTGATCTAGCTCATTTTTTTCGACCAAAGTTAATAACCAAGAAATATCTCACAGATTAATTTTCGTCAAATAACGTTTTGTTTTGACTGTTAGACGTTGTTATGTTTATATCTATAGTAAACAAAGGGAAAGTTCCATAGATCAATGTTTACAAACCAAACATACATCCCCAACTGCTTTCATAAATAACGAGAGTGGAAGATATATCAGTTTGTCGCACAAAAATACAGTATTTATTCATTATTTTCTGATATAACCTTTGTATTTATTTATAGATACGACGGAAAAATTATTGTTTTATTTCCTTTTGCTTATGTCCATTATTTCCTTTATCTCTTCTGGAATATGTAGTTTCTTTATTTATTAATAAGATTTTTAGATATAAGCTACATTGAATGTTGTAACTTACTACTTATTTATTCACCTATATGCTTGTAGTCAATAACATAGTCCAAGGTAATTAAACTGTCACGCTACAGACAAAATGAGCTCTCATTGTGGTTTTGCTGACCACTATTATCCTATTTTGGCAATTGACTGGGAATAACACCACAAATTATTTTGTTAAATTATACAAAGGTCATTGATTCTTTATTTTATTCCGCCTTACTTAAACGCTGTCCAAAGTTAAGACCGGCTTAAACGTCAAGAAAAATACGGTTAAGCGGACGCTAATCATTAGGAGTACTTAAGTTTAGTCAACGTTTTTGTTGTTGTTTTTAATGGGGTTAATCCTAACTTATTTACAATTTGAAACCAGAATTAAAATAATAAATAAAAATAATACTATTATGTACAATTACAGTCGTACGTGCACTACCTGATAAAGGCCTTCTTCAGCCGCTGGCCGCATCCAGCAGTTTCCCGCGACCTTTACCAGGTCGTCGGTCCACCTCGTGCGGTCTTCTCGCACTGCACCTTCCGGTACGTAGTCGCCACTCGAGAGCCTTACAACTCCAACGGCCGTCTGCTGTACGAGTTATGTGCCCTGCCTATTGCCAGTTGAGCTTCGCAATTTTTAGAGCTATGTCGGTTACCCTTTTTCTGCGGATTATCTCATTTCTGATTCCACGTGGCAATGCTGCCAAATTTTGGGCACTTGTTCTTTAATGGCCTGTCAGGTTGCCATCATGAGCTCGCTATCTATATAAATAAGTAAGCGTGAAAATGTTTTGTAGCTAGTTTACATAATAATATAGCTTACATTCGCCCCTGTAAAGTTAAAAATGCATTCTAAGAATTCGCTTACCACCATAAATCAACAGGATTATTGGAACCCAGGTCATTCCAGTACCTGACCACACCTTTAGTGCTGCGCTATCATTGTTTCTAAGTTATTGCTCGAAGTAATGTGATTGCTTTTTAAGGTGAGGTAAGACGCAAAACCGTCATTTTGTATTGTGTTTTATTCCTAAATAAAAGTGATTTAAATTTTGAAAAAAACATAGTACATATTTCAGTCTTCGGTCTACAGGTTTCAGCTCTTCGATACACGATTGCTTGCACTTTACTGCATCCAATTAAATCGCAAAAACAGGTCCAACTCATGGTATGGATACCATTTTATTTGAGTTATACTAGGCTTTGAATAATAAAACTTATACCATCTTAAAGAGCATAAAAAATGAGATACAATTTGGCCTTATTATTGTGAAAGGATGAGAAACCATACCACTAAATCCAGAATCAGGTGATTTCATCTTTTCATACACTCGATCCTTGGCATTTAGTCGGTCTTGGACCGTGTCGGAGGTCCGATGTACGTCAATTTTTTTGCAAACCCAACATCACGCTAAGTTCTATTACTGACAGAGGCAAACCCTAATTTTAAATAATAATACCTGTATATATTTTAATTGGGTAAGGTATGCGATTACGTAGTTACAATAGGGGGAGCAGGAGGGTGGAGGGGGGTGGGGGGGGAGTAGTATAGTCGACCCCCACCATTTTTCCCCGCCGGAGATACTCGCCGGAGCCCTACCAGGGATTTCTACCGTGTCACCTTAATAGGGTCGTAAGGGGGTCAGGGAAGGCGGGAAGAGGGGAAGAGTCACCATCCAGCCTTTCCCCCCGCCAGAGGGGCTCGACGGAGCCCCGCTGCGCGGGGCTCCTACTTCTGGGTGGTTTAAAAAAAAATAACCACGAAGGAGATGGCAGGGTCTGTTCGCTCGCTGCGCTCGCTCACTGAACCCTGCCATCCCCTTCTAACCTAACCTGTCCGAGTCGGGGTGCCCACAAGTCCTGAGCTCGCTTCGCTCGCTCTTGTCCACAATAATAAAAGAACAGAATGTTAATTAAACATTTATTTTAATTTGTAAAGATATTTTATTGCTTCCATCATTTGTAAAAAAATATCTTTATTATATTGAATATTATTTCGTCTCCATAAATATTATTATTATTATATCATTAATATTATAGTTGTCCTTTTTAAAAACTCGAAAGCAGCGGAATGCCCGCAATTTTATTTACCTGGCGCGTTTCGTTTTACGCATTTTAACAGACGCAACTTTAAAATACGTAAGAATTTTGTGAAATTACGTTTCGAATCAAGCAATAGTTAATCATTTTTCGTTTTTTTTTAACTCCGCTCCGGCGGCTAAAATTGCTTGGGGGTGCTTAAGATAAGTCCCCTTGACCTCCCCACAGTGTCAGAATCCTCAAATTTTAACTACGTAATCGCATACCCAACCCTTTTAATTTTCAAAATTCTTGTAATATACTTGTAGTTCATTTTATAAGGTTATAATTTTGTAAACAAATGGGCAGAAAAAGTAATAGAAGTTGTCATCGCTGGCTCTTTAAAGGCTGAATAAATAAAAAAGGTAAGGATGCATTGGCAATATTATTAAAACCTCCTTTGTATATTTATTTCTCTTTACTAATAGTAGGAGAGCACAGTTGAATTTAAACCTAATGTCAATATGAATAAAGAAGTCATGCCCGCAAAAGCTATAATGGTTTATTTTTCTCGCGGAATAGATTTAACAACCGCATCAAATATGTAAGACAGTTGAATTTAGACCCTATGTCAGCGTTCATAAAGCCACCGTGAACGCACTTATTATAATGGTTTACTGTCTCCAAATGTCAAATAGGTAGTGGTCATAGTGTAGAAGTGTACACAGTATGATCATTTCCTACGAAAATATTAGTTATTAACTGCCGTGACCCCTGATTCACCTCCACGCGCACGCACTTAAAATTACGTAGATTTTTAATGTTTTAAAATATATATATCGACTAATGATTCAGGGGATAACGAGAAAGTTATTTTATTTAATTAAAAAAAAAAGTATTTAGTGGTAATTATTACGAACTAATCAAAATCAACATTTGTATTATAAGTGAAAAGAGCATACGGAAGGGCGTAAGGTGTCTCCGTTAATTTTAATTGGCTCATGGCGTGGAAAATAAAAATCAGGCACTGCGACAACTAAAACGACAAGAAAATATTGTGATCGAGCCCTGTGGGTTTTTTATTGATAAAACGTACCTATTTATTGGAGCTACACCCGACGGTATAGTCGGGAACGACACAATAATAGAAATTAAATGTCCAATAACGGCATTTAAAAAAGGAATTGATGTTGCTATTAAGGAAAACAAAACTTTTTAAAAATGTGTGCAAAACAGCAAAAGCTCTTTACGTTAGTAATAAAATAAAATCAGCAGATGATAAAATAAAAACTACTTGGCAAATAATAAATAATGAAACAGGTAGGAAAAAACAGCGTATTACTGAATTTAATTTAGAGACTGCACGTGGCCCTATTAATTCAGATTTGGAAGTAGCCCAGGAATTTGAATTTTTTTTTGCTAATATTCCCCTTCAAACTACTGAGGCTTTAAATTCCTCCCCCGCGCTTTCTGCTGCCTTACTTAAAAAAAATGTTAAGGCTTGCCCTTTGGAATTTAGATTTCAACATACAAACCCCCAGGCTGTCGTAAAAACTTTTAAAGATCTTAAAATTAAATCAACAGAAGATCTTTGGGGAATGTCTGTAAAAGTTAGTAGAGCTATCATCGAAACTATTGCGCCCTACTTAGCCTTAATATTTAACACCAGTATAGACCAAGGAGTAAGGTACCCAACAATTATAGGCCTGTGTCGATTTTGCCAGTTCTCAGTAAGGTATTTGAAAAGTTAATGCTCAATCAAATGTTACGTCACTTTGATAAAAATTCCATCTTTAATGAACATCAGTACGGTTTCACCAAAGGGCGTTGTACAACTGACGCCGGTGTCAACCTACTAAAGAACATATTTAACGCCTGGGAGGAAGCACAAGATGCCATTGGAATCTTTTGCGACCTCTCAAAGGCGTTCGATTGCGTTAACCATGATACCCTTTTGCTGAAGCTCGAGCACTACGGTATTAGTAAAACATCTCTTGCTTTATTAAAATCATACCTGATAGGAAGACAGGCTAAAGTTCATGTTAACGGCGTAAACTCATTGGGGTCTGAAATGACAATGGGCGTTCCTCAAGGTTCGATATTGGGTCCATTTCTATTTCTAGTTTACATAAATGATTTACCTCAATTAGTACAAAATCAACCGAGGATGGTGTTATTTGCAGATGACACCTCATTGATCTTTAAAATAGACAGGCGGTCACAAAATCTTGACGACGTAAATAGCTCTATTCTTCAGGTTCAAAATTTGTTTACAGTAAATAATTTGGTATTAAATGAAAAAAAAACCAAATGTATTAGATTCAGTTTACCAAACGTTAGAAGTAGCAAATATGACATCATATTGAATGGACAAAAACTGGAATTTATTAATCAAACGGTTTTCCTAGGAATCACGCTAGACGAGAAATTACAATGGGGACCTCACATAACATCAATTGCGGGACGGTTAAGCTCAGCAGCTTATGCTGTTAGAAAGATAAGACAGTTGACAGATATAGAAACTGCGCGACTGGTCTACTTCAGTTACTTTCATAGCATTATGTCGTATGGCATTCTACTGTGGGGTCGGGCTGCTGACATTGAATCCATTTTTATTTTACAGAAGAGAGCTGTCAGAGCCATTTATAATCTACCTCGTCGCGAATCTCTAAGGGAATTATTTAAAAGGATTAATATTATGACAGTACCTTGCCAATTTATTTATGAAAATATTGTGAGAAAAAATCTAAATCTTTTTAATGAAATAAGTGATAGACATAATATTAATACTAGAAATAAAGATAAAATAGCTCAACCATATTTTAGGTTGTCTAAAGTAAATACATCTTTTATGGGGTACTGTGTTAAATGTTACAATAAAATTCCTTCTGATATATTAAAATTAAATGAAAGGAAATTTAAGACACACATTAAAAGTACACTTTGCAAACAAGCATAATTATTACAAATTAGAGGATTACAATCAAGATAAGAATGCTTGGAAACATGCTGGTCCTGCTCCATGGGACAATGATACATTCTAGACAAAATCAAACTGGTTATTAATGATTTTTTTGTTTTTTTTTTGTTTTTCTTTTTTCTTAATACTTAATTTTGTTTTATTTTTGATTATTGATTTTGAAGTGTGTTATAGATTGCGCGGACTCACACACTATTTCATGTTGGTTGAGATGTTATGAGTGGTCGTCTGTAGTTCCAATATTTGTAAACACGTGAAAACTATGTATATTTGAACATATTTTAACTTTTTAATTCTTAATTTGTGCCTTTTAATTATTATGATTAATTAGTTTTTTGTTTATAGGGTACATACATTGCTTTCACGTGCCATGTCGTGTATGATTCTGTAAACAAATGTTGTAAACATTGATTTTAAAAGAGTACGTATGGAGTTTCTTGCCCATTCTTCTCCATACAAAACTACCTTTTGGAAGGGGCAACTAGATTTAATTCTATTTTGTTTTTTGTGTTTGACGTTCAAAAGTGCCTTATGTGCCTGTCGTTGTTATACTGATTGTTATTTACAAAGTTTGAATCCTAACCTAAAAACTTAAACACGTGCGCCAAGCACGTGGTTAGTGTCTATAAATACAGGCGACAGCCACAGAGCGGCTCAGTTGCGCACGAGCCGTCGGACGGAACACATCTCTGTGAGTCATATTTATACTGTCGTTGTTATACTGATTGTTATTTACAAAGTTTGAATCCTAACCTAAAAACTCAAACACGTGCGCCAAGCACGTGGTTAGTGTCTATAAATACAGGCGACAGCCACAGAGCGGCTCAGTTGCGCACGAGCCGTCGGACGGAACGCATCTCTGTGAGTCATATTTATACTGTCGTTGTTATACTGATTGTTATTTACAAAGTTTGAATCCTAACCTAAAAACTCAAACACGTGCGCCAAGCACGTGGTTAGTGTCTATAAATACAGGCGACAGCCACAGAGCGGCTCAGGTGAACGTGGGCAAGACACAGGCGATGATAGTGACGGCACGGAGCCGCACTCACCCACCGATCCTTAAGCTCATGGGGGGCGACATCGAGTGGACGAGTACTGCGAAGTACTTGGGGGTCACACTCGACCATCGCCTCACCATGGGCCCGCACGTCAGCGCAACAGTCGCGCGGGTCAAGCACACCCGCCACCTACTGCGCCCGGTGCTCTCGTCGCGCCTACCTACACCTCAGTTGCGCACGAGCCGTCGGACGGAACACATCTCTGTGAGTCATATTTATACTGTCGTTGTTATACTGATTTTTATTTACAAAGTTTGAATCCTATCCTAAAAACTCAAACACGTGCGCCAAGCACGTGGTTAGTGTCTATAAATACAGGCGACAGCCACAGAGCGGCTCAGTTGCGCACGAGCCGTCGGACGGAACACATCTCTGTGAGTCATATTTATACTGTCGTTGTTATACTGATTGTTATTTACAAAGTTTGAATCCTAACCTAAAAACTCAAACACGTGCGCCAAGCACGTGGTTAGTGTCTATAAATACAGGCGACAGCCACAGAGCGGCTCAGTTGCGCACGAGCCGTCGGACGGAACACATCTCTGTGAGTCATATTTATACTGTCGTTGACTGATTGTTATTTACAAAGTTTGAATCCTAACCTGTATAACCTTGGTCGCACTGTACCGACTGTATGTCAAAATATACTTGTCACACTGTTTTTTGCTAAGTAGTTTACAATGCTTCGATAGATGGCGTTGTACTCCCGCTAGATCGCGGTGTTAAGATTTCCCGTCAATTAGTATATAAGAACTGTGAACTTAGAATAATTTCTCTTTTACTTCTGCGAAATATACCGTTGGAACAGGGTGGTTGCGTTTTATTCGCTCCCTGGTTCCTTCAGAAGGGCGAAGCCCCGAAGCCCCGTGCTGACCCTGGATGGACATCAGCAGGTACAACATGGTCCTTCGAGCCGGATACAACCGTATCATGGAGCATCCTAACGGTGGTGCACTTTTGCGTAACTGAGTCGGGAGCGAGGGTGGTCTTCCGGGATAGCAGACCAGCTCGTTAGGAGCGGCTGCAGCATCAGGAGCCGGGTTTGGTGGTGAATCCTGCCTTGGACTTCGAGACAGGCGCTAGTGCTGTCAGGATATTGGGCCCGGAAGACATCTGAAGAATCAAGGGTGACAAGGTGAAGTGACGTAACGAGGTTGGTGCAATTGTCGACAGTGACGCGAACTGTCACTGTCATTCAAAGCGACGTTGACAGTAATGTGACGAGAATTATTACTGTCATTTAAAGGGACGTTGACAGTAACGAGGATTATCTATCATTATCACTCAAACTGACGTAAACTGACATAATTTTTTATTGCATATATTATTCATTGTTATTTTATAATGGAGTCCAAATTGTTACTTCAAATCGATAATTTCAATAACATTGTTAAAGCCAGACGCAATTTTAAAAAATGTCCTAAGGAGAGGATCAAAGAGGTTTACGTTCAGGTGAGATTAGAAGCCTTAGAAAAACTATGGGAGGTATTTACTAATAATCACAGAACAATAATCGAAAAATTTGGTTCTCAGTTAAATGATCACGAATATATAAAAAATGATGTTTATGATGAGGCTGAAGAATGTTATCTTGAATACAAGACAGAACTCAGATCTATACTGCTGTTATTTGATACAAAATCAAAGGAAGAAAAAGTATGTGCTGAATCTCCACAAGAAGTAAAATCACAATGCGTTCAACTACCAAAAATAGTCATCCCGAATTTCTCAGGAAATTATGAAGAATGGATTTGTTTTAGAGATTTGTTTATTTCATTAGTACACAATAATTCAAAATTAAGTAATGTACAAAAAATTCATTATCTAAAAAGCTATTTGACCGGCGAAGCCGAGCAATTAATAAGGCAAATTCCAATTGCAGATGACAATTACGAAAGATGTTGGTCGCTTTTAAAATGTCGATATAACAATAAAAGGTATCTGTCTCACAACATTATAAGAAAGCTTATTAGTCAAAAAAATATTGCTGCAGAATCAGCACATCACATTAAACATTTAGTGGACACTACCAGTGATTGCTTAAGTGGGTTGGCAAACCTCGGAATTGATGTATCGAATTGGGATATAATGATTATTCACATATTAACTTTAAAATTGGACTTGGAATCGAGAAAGCAATGGGAGTTTCAATACAGTAATAATAATAGTTCCGATGACTTGCCAACTTACCAGCAATTCAAAGATTTTTTAACTAATAGATACAGGGCTCTCGAATTCATTGAAAATAAACCTTCAGCAAACAGAACTTACAACAATAATAATTCTCAATTAAAATCATTACATGCATCCGAAGTTGTCTGTCCATTTTGTTCTGAAGGTACACATAAGTTAAGTAGCTGTAAGAAATTTTCCTCTGAATTGGTAGAAAAACGTCGCGATTTCGTCATTACAAAAAATTTATGCTTTAACTGCTTGGGCAACAATCATTCAGCGAAGTTTTGTCGCAATAGTATCAAATGTAAGTTAATGTCATCGTCGTCACCACACACTGTTACACCCAAATAACTCAGATACGCCTGAAACCACTGATGTCAATTCAAACCGGGAATCGGGCAAGAGCGTTTCGCAGCAGGAGCCGGAATTTCCTAGGTCAGGGGATTCTGCTGAAAAATCAGTAAATCAAACGTCGGTTGTTAGCTGCATTTCGACAGGTAAAATTTGCAAGCAGGTCTTGCTAGCAACGGCGCTAGTCAAGGCCGAGTCGAAATGCGGAAATCCTTACATTTTAAGAGCGTTACTGGACCAAGGCTCACAGGCCAATTTTGTCACGGAAAGCACGGTCCAGGACATGCAATTAAAAAGGTATTCATTGAGAAGTAAGATTTCTGGTATAGGGGGAAATCAAGAATTACACTCTAAATCGATGGTATTCATGAAAATTCGTTCTAGGGTCAATCCATATTACACATTCACCTTTAAGGCTCATGTTCTGTCCTCAATCACTACTCTTCTTCCAACGAGGAAAATAGATGTATTGGAGTGGTCAGAACTTGGAGGGATTGATCTTGCCGATCCGAATTATAATCAACCTAATAAAATTGATCTTTTATTAGGAGCTGATATGTATAGTCAAATAATAAATGAAGGGTTAATGCATTGCCCTACAAGTTCTCTTATTGCTCAGTCTACAGCTTTAGGTTGGATTTTATCTGGAGTTGTAGATTCATCGGCTACTCAAACCGAAGGTGTACTGACATTACATTGTCAAGTGCAAAAAGAAGAGGACTTATTAAAACGATTTTGGGAATTGGAAACAGATCAAGAATTAACTAGTCAACAAAAAATGACTAATGAAGAAATAAAATGCGAAGAGCTGTTTAAAGCTACTACGGTCAGAGATGAAAAAGGCCGTTACATCGTGAACTTACCCTTTCGAAGTGAAGATCCACGCTGCCAATATAGTGGCTCAAAAGCTATAGCCATAAAGCGATTTCATGCCCTGGAAGCTAAGCTTAGTAAAAATGTGGAGCTTAAAACAAAATACTCAGAGGTAATCCAAGAATATTTGCTACTAGGTCACATGAAGCCAATAGCCGAAGCAGATAAAGAAAATAAACATGCGGTCTACTTGCCTCATCATGCGGTTGTTAGAAATGACAAGGAAACAACAAAGGTCCGAGTCGTCTTCGACGCTTCCTGTAAAGGAAGTAATGGGATATCTTTAAACGATGATTTAATGATCGGTTCTAGGCTACAACCCGATTTGCGACATTTACTAATTCGGTGGAGAACTCATCGTATTTGTCTCATATCGGACATCATTAAAATGTATCGAATGGTGCGTGTGGCCGATAAACACACAGACTTTCAACGTATTGTGTGGAGAGACCACAAGGACTCGGACATTAAAGAGTACAAGTTACTTACCGTAACCTTCGGGACGTCGTCTGCGCCGTTCTTAGCGGTTCGCGCGATGCAGCAAGTAGCGTATGACGAAGGAGAAAATTATCCACTGGCGGCTGAAAAAGTCCTCAACGACTATTACGTGGATGATCTGATGAGCGGTTGCGATACTATTGAAGAAGGTATGCAACTTTACATTCAAATGGAGGGGTTACTGGCTAAAGCTGGATTCAATCTACAGAAATGGTCGAGCAACAGCAATGAATTACTGGAGAGAATTATCGGTGAAAGGTGCAAAGGACAAGAAAGAGTAGCTAAGGAGATCGATATAAAGCAGGATACGATAATAAAAACACTGGGACTTACCTGGAACAGAAGCTGTGACACCTTCCAGTATACCGTGAAGTTGTTTCCGATGCAGGAACCTGTAACAAAAAGAAAAGTATTATCAGAAATAGTAAGGTTATTTGACCCTTTAGAATGGGTAGCTCCCGTGATTGTACTAGCGAAAATGCAAATTCAAAAATTATGGATTTCTGGGATTAAATGGGATGAAGAATTACCAAACGAAATAAAGAAGGAATGGTATACTTACCGAAGTAGTTTAGGTGAGTTGAAAAATATAGCTGTACCCAGATGGGTAGGTACCAACTCTAGCAATGCCAAAGTAGAATTACACGGATTCTGCGATGCTTCGAAATCGGCATACGCTGCGGTCATTTATCTCCGGGTTATTGATTCGACGGGCAACATTCAGATATCATCGGTCACAGCCAAAACTAAAGTCCGACGATAAAACAAGTTTCAATTCCGCGATTAGAGTTGTGCGGGCAGTATTACTGAAAAGACTTTTATTAGAGGTAGCAAAGGCATAAATGGACCTCAGAAACTCCCTCTCCGAAAAGAGGAAATGTAGTTTTAATTAAGGAAGACGGTCTTCTTCCTTGTCGATGGGTTTGGGGTTTAGTAGAGGAAGAGCATCCTGGTAATGACGGAATCGTACGAGTGGTCACCATTAAAACTAAAAACTCGATTATCAAAAGACCTGTATCTAAATTATGTTTGCTTCCCGTTACCGAATAATATATTTAATTGTGTAATATACGGGTCTCTATACTTGGAGAGGAGAATTTATAATTAAGTAGGTACCTCGGGCGGTTCAAGCCAAATAGTTTTATTTGGTTTTGGTTTTTTAATTGGTTTTTATTTTGTTATTATTATTACCCTTTTGGTTTAAACGTATAGATGCTTAAAATTGTAAATGTAACATTAATTTAGTTTGTTAGTACGTAATATTCAAGTTTGTTGTTTCATGATATTGTTATAATATTAAGGTCAATTTGCGCTTGCCCTTAATGGGGGGGAGAATGTATAACCTTGGTCGCACTGTACCGACTGTATGTCAAAATATACTTGTCACACTGTTTTTTGCTAAGTAGTTTACAATGCTTCGATAGATGGCGTTGTACTCCCGCTAGATCGCGGTGTTAAGATTTCCCGTCAATTAGTATATAAGAACTGTGAACTTAGAATAATTTCTCTTTACTTCTGCGAAATATACCGTTGGAACAGGGTGGTTGCGTTTTATTCGCTCCCTGGTTCCTTCAGAAGGGCGAAGCCCCGAAGCCCCGTGCTGACCCTGGATGGACATCAGCAGGTACAACATAACCTAAAAACTCAAACACGTGCGCCGAGCACGTGGTTAGTGTCTATAAATACAGGCGACAGGCACAGAGCGGCTCAGTTGCGCACGAGC
The DNA here is from genome assembly GCA_949774945.1 of Hoplodrina ambigua. Classification (NCBI taxonomy): domain Eukaryota; kingdom Metazoa; phylum Arthropoda; class Insecta; order Lepidoptera; family Noctuidae; genus Hoplodrina; species Hoplodrina ambigua. The sequence continues at coordinate 8,067,712 of OX458977.1, read as the reverse complement.
CGTCGGACGGAACACATCTCTGTGAGTCATATTTATACTGTCGTTGTTATACTGATTGTTATTTACAAAGTTTGAATCCTAACCTAAAAACTCAAACACGTGCGCCAAGCACGTGGTTAGTGTCTATAAATACAGGCGACAGCCACAGAGCGGCTCACGATCACCAACACAGCGCTGCGCCACCTACCGTTCCGTACGGTCGCGGCGCTCGCGCGCCTGTTCACGGGGATCCTGCGCATGGGGGCCTTCCCAAACCCCTGGAAGGAAGGGCGCGTCATAATGCTGCCCAAGGCGGGGAAGAACGTGCTGAAGCCGGAGAGCTATCGGCCGATCACCCTGCTGCCAACTATCTCCAAGGTGTTTGAAAAACTCCTGCAGTTCGGGTTCCGCTCGGAACACAGCACGACGCTCCAGCTGTCGAGAGTACTGCACCTGCTAGCATCGTCGTTGAACAAGAAGGAGGACGCAGTTGCAGTACTCCTCGACATGGAAAAGGCGTTCGACCGCGTCTGGCACGAGGGGCTTGTGTATAAGCTATCGCTGTCGGACGCGCCCCGTCGCGTGATTAACGTGGTTGCCTCTTTTCTCACAAACAGGACCGTCAGGGTGGTGGTCGACGGCGCGCTCTCTAGTGCGCCCGTTGAGAGCAGGAGTGCCGCAGGGCAGCTGCCTCTCGCCCCTGTGTTACTCGTGTTACACCGACGACATCCCCACGACAAAGGACTCGACGCTCGCGCTGTATGCTGACGACGCCGCGTACATCACCACCTCGCTGAACGCGAGACACGCGGCCGTCAAAATGCAGCGCGCCCTCGACCTCCTCCCCGAGTGGCTGTCGAAATGGCGGTTGTCGGTGAACGTGGGTAAGACGCAGGCGCTCCTCTCCGGATGCGCCCACTACCCACCACCCCTGACTCTACACGGAGTCGACATCGCGTGGTCCTCCCAGGTGAAATACTTGGGGGTGACCATCGATCGTCGGCTCTGTATGAGGAGCCATGTCCGGCAAGTTTCCGCTAGGTGCAGGGCTGCCCGCGCGCAGCTTTATCCAGTGCTCTCGTCACGCCTCCCGCTGCGAGCCAAGCTGGGGGTGTACAAGCTGTACGTCCGCTCCTTGCTGACGTACGCCGCCCCGGCCTGGTTCGCCCTCACGAGCGAGTCATCTCGCAAGCCTCTCCGCGCGCAGCAAAGCCTTGCGCTGCGGAGAATCGTCGACGCCCCTCGCTTCGTGAGGAACCGCGTAATACAACGCGACCTGCGAACCTCACGAGGAGGCCGCATACACGCGGCCCTCTCACTCAGTGACACTCCACATGCACTACATACGCCCGACGTGCGCCGCGCTCTAAGTTAATATAGGCGCGACGCGCGCCGACCAGCACACATGCACAGACTCCACTACGCAGTCATCACGCGATACAGGCGCGGCGCGGACGCGCTCTGTACTCGTGCCCACTGGGCGGTGTCACACAACACAATACCGCCCCCACACACACTCCGGTCCCCCTGCCTGAACGTAACCGGCTAGACCTGGAAGCGGGAAGGCGGGGGACCTCTCTAAATCATCTGAGGGCGCGCCACTAAAGCCGACTCTCCTGTCGCTGGTCGCCTTCTGCTGGACCTCCCCCAGGTAACTGGGGGTCTCATCCGGCGGAGGCGGACCGCCGGAGAGCCGTGAAGCAGGCGGCGTTGTGCGACAAGGCACAACGCGCCGGCGCTCCCCCAGACACACCTAGCATCCACACATATGTGCCTATAAGGCAATCTAATGACGGGCCCGTGGTTACGGGCCGCGGTATAGCTTCCGCGGGCAGGGGGCCTCGCCCCGATCCCGCTTGCCGTGCCCCCGTAAGGGGACACAGCGACTACTAGTTGGAGCGGCTCAGTTGCGCACGAGCCGTCGGACGGAACACATCTCTGTGAGTCATATTTATACTGTCGTTGTTATACTGATTGTTATTTACAAAGTTTGAATCCTAACCTAAAAACTCAAACACGTGCGCCAAGCACGTGGTTAGTGCACTTGCTACTTCTTATACAAGGTGTAGTTTTGCATGCTCGTCAAATTCAAGAAGATAACTAATAACTATGCTTAATAAGTGATTCCGGGCAAGTACCAACTTGTGACTTTTTCAATTCATATGTACTTTCTAAAGTTTATCTTGGACATCACTGGCACAATTGAAATAAATGATTTGACTTTGAAAATCCAAATATTTAAATTCGATAAAAAAAGTATAAGAGTTATAAACAAAAATAGTACCTACCTAATTGGTATTTCCAAGTGCAGGGCCAACTCCATGTTATAGAAAAAAAACAATGTATTTTTGGAATTTGGTCTGGTGAAAATCATCCACTATTAATAGAAAATATTTCAAGAGATGACGAATTTTGGCGGATGAAGATAGAGAAAAAAATTATAGATTTTTCTATGCAATGTCTGCCTGAAATTACGAGATATAATATTGCAAGAAAACAAAGAAAATGTCAATGATAAGCCTATGCAGCCAGGTTCAAGTAAATCTCAAGAACAAATTACAAGTGGCTCTACTGAGCTAGGTTCATGCGAAACAACAGAACTAAACTTCAATGAATTTTAGCTACTTGTACAAAAATTGTTTTGCTTTTTAGAGAAAAAATAATATTAGCTTTCATTAGCTTAGCTTAAGGTTCCGGCGCCAAGTAATTTCTCCATTCAAACGTAATACCAAAATTATTTGCAATACGAACATATCACCAACTTAATATAATGATAGTCGGATACAAACGGCATTTATCTAGGATCCTGTTGTTTTTTTAAACATTTTAAGATTGTAAACAGCATATTTCCAACTTAATTATTCTGTATGTTCAAAAATAATGCAATATATGCGAAGGTAGTTTTACATTATATTAATCCTTATTTCCAAATAAATACGTTAATGGTCATAAGTATTTCATTTTGAACAAAATTGCCCTTGACATCATTTGATTTCAATTAACACTTTAATATCTTAGGAGATATCATAGTTTCAAAATAATACCACAACAAAAAATGATACATACAAACGTACCTATACTAATCAATTCAAGTTGGTCTACTGCTTTGCTCTACTCTGTAACCACTACCTAGACTTCGCAACTTTTGGCGCGCGTGTCATCGCGCATCATCGTAATTCATTACGTATCCGCTAGTCCTTGCGAGGGCTGCGGTAAGCGTTGGATGCCTGCGGTGCTCAGGGTAACCTCGCCTTAAGGAAAACACTATCTACTTTGGAAATTTATTTCTTGTTCTTTCCAATCCGTACTTCGTAATTATTAAAAATGGAGCTAAATCTGAAAGCAGCTTGGAATCTATGGAGAGATTAAGATATTTTAGGTAGATAAATATCGACAGAGTTTTTCTGGTAGATTGAACAGATACCCTGATAGAAAATTATTTTCCCACAGTCAAATAAACCTTGGTACACAATGTACTAGGTACTTTTTCGCAAGTACCTATTGAAAATGATTATTCAGTAGTACTGAATAAAGCACACAGAGGCCAGTGTGTAAATATTTCCGTCTGGCCTCTATCTTTGCTTGTTATCTTGATTTGTAGTCCACTAGGGGCACTTGGTATAAAAATAACAGCCAGTATTCCTTATAATATGTTATCCAAGTAGCGAGCTCAAATGGTCTGTACCGTGCTTTGTAACGACACACGTGGATCTAATGTTGGGGATAAAACTGAAGGTTTTTTAACGTTGACGATAACAACGAAACAACCGCTGTATTAGTTGGGTTGTGTAGTTTTCCTCTGGTAGTAGTTGCTACGCCATATTGTGTTGACCTGCACGTGTATGTTAAGTTTTTGATAACAATGTTGCTGAAACCTTGATATTTCTTAAAGAGTTGGAAAGGATTTAATAATATTTTTAACTAGCTTCAGAAGTTTCAGTACCCATAAACGTAAAACATAGCATATGCTAGCTTTTTACCAGTGAAATTATTTTTGTAATCGGAACAGTATTTCCAGAGATTACCTCTTATAAAAAAAACTTCGCTTTTTTATTACCTATTATTTACCTTTTTTATTACTAATATAAGAATAAGAATAAATTGGATAGATAGAACCCAAAGTTACCAGTTTAATGGCTGTAGTGCATAGGAATTCTACAGGACAAACGACGATAGGAAAAACGCGACAGAAATTCAGTGGTCGAATAATATCGATGAAAAAGATGATTTCCTGTTGGTCTCGCACCTTTGTCATACCGTACCATAAAAAGGGAAAATTCGAAATGGTAAATCAAAGTAGATTACAGAAGGACTTGGCATGTCTGCAAGACAAAAAGCTCAACTACTGCCAACATCGACTGAGTCAAAGACTGATAGTGCAAAAACTCTATGGTAATGTGTTTGTGGAATATTAAGAAAAGCTATTGCCAAACCGAGGTGACTTTTGGCGTGAGTTTGATGAACTGGCATTAAAAAAACATATTTAAGAAGTTACATACATAACATCACGCCTGTAACCCCCGAAGAGGTGTACCCATTAGTACATCTACATGCCAGTTATGTTTCAGTCCCATGTAATAGGGACAGGCCAATTGCCATTGTCCGGGCACAAATCCAGACTCCGAGGCTGCTACGGAGAAATACCTAAAGAAAAAACCTAATAACACTTTGCCTGACCTAGACCAACGCGGCAGTCCAATTTAAGAAGTTATTTGAGTATAAGATGGTTTTCTACTACTAACTTAAACTAAATCACACAAGATAACATAAAATAACATGAATCAGTTTAACCAAGTTCCTTTTATTGTTGCTTCATGTGACACAAACACGCAGACCCGGAATCACTATCTAAAGGCCGCAAAGGTGGGTCAAATGTGTGTTACGTGCTCAAATGAACATAACATTAAGCTATCTTCAGCGTGCTGAAAAACCATCGTGTTAACAGGACCTTAACCCCTTAACTGTACAGACAACACGCTCCATGTAAAAGTCATATCAAGGCATATGGGGTGTAAAAGACATCTCATAGAACTACATAAACTGCCTATCAAAGTAAGTAACTTTGAGCAAATTGTTTTGCTGGGGAACGATTTTCTTTTTTTATGTGTGAATTTAACCCTTAATGGTAGTGCGCAATGTAACGCACACAATGCATTTTTGGGTGCAGGCAACAGTATAGGGGTCGTGGCAGTATTTGAAGCTTAATTCTAACTAATATTTAAAATTGATTTTCGTAAAAAAACAAGTACAAAAGTGAACTTTAATATTTCCTGATATGGTTTAAAACGCAATGATGGGCTAAACGTTCAGCTACTTTATGTGTCTTTTAATAACCGTTATTTTATTCAATAAGTAATTTAAATCGATAAAATTATATAAATAGTGCCCTAATCCTATTTACAAAAATTATTGAGCTTCGTACGAAGCGCGCAGTTTGTACAGTCTCTTTAAAATCAGAACAATGTTCCCAAAACTTGCCGCGTTACAGCAACGCATAGATAAAAGCAAGTGCAAGTGTCCGTTGCTAACTTGGCAATTTATTGCATCACTTGCATATGTAATCAGTGTTAGGTTTGGTACTACCGGCGGCTCTGTGGAATATGCAAAGCTTAATCCAGTGAATGCGTGTCACGGTATAACGTACAGTGACGGCGGAAAGCGGATAAATGTGCTTCCAGAATTTAGTGTCTGCTTAGAACACTTCATTTGTTAAGTCTACTGTGGTATTGTGTTACTATGTGTGAATACAATCATATTTATTTGCTTATAAAAATGGTAAAATATTTAAAGTTGATCGTATGTTTTGACATTCAAAATAAAGTCAAATTAATATGCTGTGCTTCGAAGGTTAGAAGTAATCAACGACTTGCTTTAATTTGTCTCTTTTTATGTAGCATCATAATAATTAAAAACTAGTTGTTCCCTGCGATTTTGTACTCGTAGTATGTTTTCACCCGTGTTAAGTTACGTCTTTGGTTACTGCTTCTCTCGCGTGAGACATAGCGTGATGTTACACATAGCCAATAGGTTATGTGTAACATGTGGGTTATGTGTTTATTATTACTTATTCCTTATAAATGTGGTTATCATGTACAAAAACAATTTTCCCAATCCGACTGGTAGTTCTAAAGATTAGCGTATTTAATCAAACAAAACATTCTATAGTTGTTATTTAAAAGTGAAACATTATAATATGCTGGTTGTGTATTAAAATAACGCTGACAACTTTATATTTACTTTAGACTCACTAATTATCTTGCTGTCTCAGTTATCTTTTTAGCTATAACGAGAAAAAAAGGTTTTATCACAATTAAATGAGTTGAAAAACAAAAAAGTGAAAATAGCCTGTATTATAAATTCATTTTCACTCATTTAACCGAACCCAGCATAGCCCACACAAAGCTTTATTTAATTAAGACTTCATTAATTAAGAATTTCGTCGTCCGAAAGCGTAATAACATGTCATACAAGGATCCTTAATCTAGATTAATACGAACAATGGTAGGTATTGTTGATGTCTGCCTAAGTGATAAGGTACCGAAATAGACCCAATATTCTTAATGGAACGAATACTTAATTGTATTTGGTTCTTTTAGATATAGATATCAATATTTGTTAATTAATAAATAGAAAATTGTGTAAGTAGATGTTTTTGTTATGGCTGTGTGGAATTTTTGGATAAGTATCAGAATGTTTGAAAATAATGTCATTTTTTCTTAAGTGGTAATACCTAAGTAAAAGATTTTTAGGAAAGTAATTACAATTTTTAGTCTATCTCAACTTATAGAATTAGAATTATATTTTTTATAGTACCCGCAGAGGATTAATATTGCTAAATCCTGTGAGCATAACTATTTTTTTTTTTTTTTTGAGGTGGTAAAAATCATCAAATGACTCCTTCCGCCCTGGGTGGGGCGGAAGGGACTGTCAGACTTTTACTGACTAAAAAACCACCCTGTTCCTTCTGTTGCCCTTTACGTTCCGGGGCCACGGTATCCTGTTAAGACGTCCCGCAACCCCGGCAGGCGTTGGCAACGTGAGCATACCTATGAGACACTATTTAATCCGTATTTGTAATTAACCATACTCGTATCTAATAATAACAAAATGCCGATAGTCGTTACAGCCATTGGCTTAATAGGCAATAGCCTCAACCAATATCTTACGAGGCCCTCGTTAGGTGGCTTGATCATGGAGTTGATCCAGAAGGCTGTCTCCTCTATGATATCTGTTCCCTGCCCATTGCCACTTAAGTTTTGCAATTTTGAGAGCTATGTCGGTTACCTTAGTTTTACCGCGGATCTCCTCATTTGCACCAGTAAATGAAGCAATTAAGTTTTACCACAAAATAATTCAACGTTCTCTAAGTGCATACACGTAAATTTATTACCCCATTGAATTTTACATGAAAATTTAACAATACTTAAAAGATTACAGCTGCTAGGAACAAAAGGAGGTGACCATTACGCTTCACAAATGGCCGATAAAAGGAACCATTAAAGTTTTTGCGGCCACCGTGGCTTGACGACATTGTCGTGTTACAGTTTTTACACCGCCTCCTCGGTTTTTGCTCCGTTATATAAGATTTTATTAGAACTATAAGCACTAGTGAAACTTGTGTCATAACTTGCCATAACTACTTGTGAGCCACTCGCGGCAGTTCCCCAATCATTGTAGGAGGTTGCGTTATTTTTCACCAAATTGGATCGCGTTTCGGTAGATTCATTTTATAGCATATTACTTGTACTTTTTTTTAAATTATGATGTTTTGTTTTACAGTTAAAAATAATAATTGGCACCGTGAGTGCGGGTTACTTTGGCCCTGTAAGCCCTGTAAGCCAAATTTCTCACTTCGGTTTAAACGGAAAATCGTTTATACTTCTAATCTCTTGAAAATGTACAGAAATAGTAATATAACTAGATCTAAAGAAGAAACGTCGCGAACAAAGAGGTTTATTGTCATTACCTAAAGAGGAGGAAAATACTGTTCGAACGTTTTTTTTTCAGTTTTGAGGTAAACTTTGGTAACAGGGCTAAAGTAACTCGCATTTACCCGGTATTTAAATTATAATAACATCTGTCCGTCTGTCAACTCAAGTAAAGGTCATTATAAAAACAGTACATATTTTCATGACATGCTTCTGATATTCCTTGATACATTTCAAGACAAAATAGATCTTATAACAACACAAACCCTAACAGTTTACAAGAAAAACTATTCCGTTTTTCTTTGAATAATGTAAAAACTGACTTTACATAAGCAGGTGCAGTTTGAAAACTGCTATACCTAATGTAAGTTTTTATTAAAATGCAAAGTAACAAGAATTTTATTTCAATTGTAAGTACCTAAGTATTGTTTCAGTTTGTTGGCAAGTTTATCGCGAAATCACTTAAAAAAGTTTCCGAGTGCAGGTAAGAGAGCTCAATTTAATTAAAAGTAGTTCTGTCGGGATTTAAACTCGGAGCTTACTGTTGCACTTACACTTTCTGGCAGTAGTGAGCTGTCTGCATTTTATACACATGTAAGTAATATGGACGCTCTTTGGCTTTGCTCTTGGATAAAACATTTATTTCGTTGGAAGGAAAGAGATTTTGACTGGTTCGTTGGTCTAGTGGTCAAAGTGTTGTTGGGTTTCGCTATCAGAAATTTCTCAGTAGCAGCCTCGGAGTCTGGATTTGTACCCGGTTGATGGCAATAGGCTCACCCCCTAATACGTGGGACGTATACATAACTGGCGAAATTTGGGTGTACTTATGGTACTAAATGTATCCTTACGGTGGTGGTATATATGTGTATTATGTATTTCCCGCAAGTGAGCACTCAATTTAGCAATTTAGCTATAAATGGCATTTTACTTACCCTCAAAGAGAAATCGTTAAAGCAGGACGTAACATTTCAATATTTAATGTTTTAAATAGAGGTTCTATTTAGACTCAATCTGTAGGTGACCTGATGCAGTATTTGTGTCTGGACTAGTCAGACACTGCAGTAGCATTGTTAATTGACAACAGCGTAGACAGTTGCAACGAACGGTCAACATGGCCGGAGAGGGTCATGCCACTCAGGAGCCGAGGGACTAACTTTGTGTGACGTCACAAATTTTAATGTTGATAATCCATAGATTAATGTATAGACTAATTTTATTAACAAGTCAAATGACTCCCTAAAAACACTAGTTTAATTTTGACGGAGCATTAATTTATGAGAACGTGCCTTCTTTGTATTTGCATAGGCCTTTGCCCTGCAGTGGGACAATAATAAGTTGCTATTATAATTTACTAGCGATCCTCTTCGGCTTCCCACAGTTGCAAACAAAAAATAATAACCTCAATCGGTCCAGCAGTTCTGGAGTTTTGCGTTGAGGAAAACATATTCAACCGTTCCTTTTTATTCACGTAGAAGATACAAATTGTATGTTATACCACCTCAAAAAAACAAAGGTTACCTAAATGCTGTGTGTGTATATGTGTATGTATGTAATGCTGTATGTTTTTCGTGAAAAATAAGGTCGCAGATTTTTGATTAAATATAGAAAGTAATCAAAACAGATATGAACCATATTCACAGCAAGAATTTCTAGAAATATATCCTGATAATACGAGATGGTAAACCACTTTGCGTAATGAACATTTATCCCTCAAAATGATGTTCATTAATTTTAAACCAACCAATCCTCTTACAATTCTATCAGTTTTAGGGTACCTAATGATATTTAATTAACATAGTAGTTGGAATTGTTGTTTAATTGGAATTTCCTTGATAGTACTTAAAAAATAAGATATTTTTTTAAATATCTTATAACATAATACAAAACAATAACGAAATACTTTTATTGACTTCTACGCTGTGTGTCGCGGGTTCGATTCCTGCACGGAACAAATATTTGTATGACCTACATACAGGTTGTTCCGGGTCTGGTTGTGTGTTATGTAAGTGAGTTTTTATGTTTGTAAACGCACCCTTGATACAGGAAAGGCGAGGTGCGAAGCGAAGTTAAAAAAATAGTGTTTTTATACAAACACACAGTTCACTCAGAGAAGGAGAGAAAGAAAAAGAAATCGCAGATTTTCCACAGCAGCCAGGGAAACTGAAAATATGAAACTAGTAATAGAATCTCCTTGCAAAGCCTGGTAGTAAGTTCATTGATATTCAATTTAGTTGGCAGCCAACGTGTAGACGGGGCTCCCTACCATCAATCACCATGATTCAATAAAAGAAGTATTTATTCTCTGTATGCGGGCAATATTTTCTCAACACCTGAATGCCGAAAAACGTATGCGCCAGGAAATCAATCACAAATCTTGTTTCTACCCGCATATTTGACGGAAACCAAATTTGTTGGCGGCCAATATTTTTCGAAAGCGGTTTGACTTCAATGTAATTTAGTCGGTCACCGTTTATGAATATTTATGCTTGTCTTTTTTTCACCTGTTTTGACACCAATTTGGGAATGGTAGCGCACTGTATTTTAATTTTCATATAATGTAATTGTTTTGGGGAATATGCTCTTAACAATTAAAGGGAATAAATATCTAAAAAATATAACTAAGTTGTTATGAAAGTATACACTTTTCTACTAATAAGTATTAATTATTAGTAATATAATTATTAATTGAGTCTAGTGTTACTAAAGTAGTTATTTCACTTTAATTCTCGCTGTAAAATACCCAATAACTTTTTACACTTACATCCCTCTTTAATAATCAGATTTAATTTTAAGTTTAACGGAGATGAGTTTGACGAGTGATTATTCGAAAAGCAATAAATGCGAGTTGACAAGCGACTCATAAAACCGAGCCGAGGTTCGCAATGGGCCATAAAACGCCATTAAACGATTTGCGGTATCCCTGCTCCGCTGTTAAAACAACAATGTTACTGCTACTCTGAGATACCGATCACAATCTACCCACATGCGTCCAAGACTCCATAAAGCTATTTTTTACAGTCACAAACAAGTAAATACTATCCCAAGAGATAAAATCCCTAATCCTCCATCGCAACTTTCTGCGAAAAGTAGTGGATAATCCAAACATATTGCTTTAGGATTCTACGCTCTATGGAATAGCTATGATTGTATGTAATAGAAAATATAAAACGTAACCGTTTCACGGATAATTTGACTTAATTTTATCCGTAGTAATGTGAGTTTGGGGTTGTAATACACAATTTCGACAGGTATAGAACTTGCAATGAAATCTAATGAGTTTCTACTGTTGGAAGGAAAGTAGAAATTTGCTCGCCGTCTCGCCATATTTGAGCGCAGTATAACGTGCTAAAAGCCCATGTAACAAGAGTATTATGTTCAACAATTCCTTTACCGAGACAGCTATTGTTCCAGTAGATACGCCAATCTTATACGAGATTACGGCCAAGCGGGATATTCTCCCGTCTATGCGACGATAGAACGAAGAAAAAATATCTAGTTTACAATTTAAGTAACAAATTAGGTCGATGCTGTAAAAGCTCAAAGCATTTTGCGTCAAATCATCTGAAGAAGCGACAAAAAGCTTGGTGCTTATTATATGAACAGTCCAACAGACGTAGCAATAAATTGTCAGCCATTCATAGGACAGTTTTGCGACAACTAGGCGGAACAAGAAGGCCGATACAATTTTCCGTACAATTTACAAATTCATCATCATTGAGGGATCAATAAAACAGTTGGAGAGTAAAGATCTGATGTCCCACATGCGATGTCGTGTGCGAAGCTATTTCTTTAGTTCTCTTATGTTTACGACGTTAATGCCAGCGGTGGATTTCCGCCCTTGCTGGATCCGGAAACTGACGGAGCGGAGCGCGTCCGGAACGTCAGCTTGTTTGCTACCTTCTTATCTCTGATATCCCTCACGTGTTTATTTGCCTTTCTGATCGTACTTGTTTGTGTTGCACAGAATTTTGAAGTAAGCCACCTTCGGTTTAGTAGGCGGTGTGGGCGTGCCCTGACAACCATTAACCAGCTAACAAACAACCATAGATCACTCTCGTTGTTTATGGATATGTGCGTCTTCAAATTAAGTATGCTCGATTTCATTGTCTTTATACGTAGGTCTAATGCTTAGCCTGATTTTCTGTCTAGACTTTTATATATAGCGTCAGTTAGGTTTACATCCCTCTAACGAATCGTGAGGCTTACTTTGTTATTAATTTCCCTTTTCACCCTGTCCCAACTAATACCAGACGGCTCTCATAAACTTGCTACGTACTTATTTTCGTTAGGTCGGTACTTATACCTACTCAATAATCATAGATCTTCCCCCTTGTTATAGGAAAACTTAAACCCACTACGACGAAGTTAATGAGGTGAATAAAAAAATCCCGCTTATTTGTTCCCAACTTCTCACTTGAAAGTTTGGAAGTGGATCGAGATTCGGGGCAGTCAACACCGTAAGATCGTAACTCAACGCAGACATTCAGCGAACTCGTCTTGTAATCTCATTTGACGAAACAAACAAACTTTCCTCAAGTGTCCAATATGACTTGATAGATGATCAGAGTATTCAATAAATACCACTATTGGTATCGGGAAAATCGTAATAAGTAATGTAAGAGTATTTCATTGACACAGATTCGAGTATTGGAGGCTCGCTGAGCCAACATCACGTATCCACGATAAATTGATTTGGTAGCAGATGTGCACACCGCTTGTACACGACCAGACACACCACTATCTTGACATTATTATTTTTAAGGTTTATTTTGTACGCGTAAAAAAGAAACGTGAGCAAGAAACTTTAGGAGGATTTATCCAGTGTAGACATTTTATAGTCTTATCATTAGTAGGGATGATAATGTTATCTTTTGATTCTATATCAATTTTAAAACTCACCAATAATAGTCAATATGTAGATACTTGAGCTTTATGTCTAAGTTTACTGAATGTAGCAGGCGGTGAGCAGCTGACAATGACTAGTCTCTTCCTCATACTTCGTTCATTTATTTCAAGCCAGTCATCAATAAAACCCCTATTTAGTTGCACTGAAGTTGCATTGACTACATGACAATCTATTAGACTTAATAAGGATGATCTGCAAAACGGATAACAAAGCTTTACAAAGTAAGTACCTAAACTTTCGTGACTTTCATTCTAGAGAGCTTAATCTTGAGGGTAAATTGAACACTACCTTTTTCTCAATCGCCTGTGAAACAGATCTTTGTGTCGTAAAAAGCGCTAACAGAACAGAGACTGAGCCGTAATTTATTAGTGTTGAAGTTTTTTAGAACAACTTAATAGTTTGTGTGCGATGACTTAGCGGTTCGCGGTGCGGGTAGATCGCTGGTACTCGCCGGTGATGGATGACGCGACGTCCCTCCAGCCCGGCTTAGGACTCATTGAGGGGGGGATTATATCGGGACGTTGACGAATTGCTACTACTTCACACACAGATAGCACTATTCAATCGATTTAAAACTTCACTCGCTGACCAGCGGGGGACATTTGTCGTCAGATTAAATGGTTTTTCACGTCATTGGTTAGACGTTGCTAATAAATATTGCAGATTCTTTGTATTTGCTTCTGCATCGAATTGTAGGTACGTATTTCGATTACAATATAGCTCTCTGATATCAATTTGTATGAGTTATATCAAAATAAAAACTCGTTTTTATAAATCAAATTTTGCGATCGCGATAAAAATATAGTTTTAATGTATTTTTTTTCAGTCTAATTTATCAGTGAAGATAAAATAACGTATAAATAGTTGCTGCCATTACAGTCATTCAAGTCCAAACGAGGCGGCGATAAGGCGGCAAGAATTAAATTTCATTTTGGGGCTTATGAATTTATGTGAATTGTTGGTAGTCTAGTAAATGTTGTAACTTTCGTTTCGGCTCGACCTAAAGGCGGGAACTTTGTTACAAAACAAAATTACAATGGGAGGCAGTTTATAGCGTCGGTTCCGTCGGGAGCGTGCACCGATCAAAATATAAACGGGATTTTCACTTTGCGCCGAAATCCTGAAAGTTTAACAAAATCCAAACGATTATTGATAATTTATTGCGATGCCGACCTTTCGCGAAAGCGATATGGAAAACAATGTTAAGGTCATTCGGGAGCTGCGAAACGAGCCACGGATGGCCGGAGAACGTGACTTTTAGCTTGTATTGCTCGTTTATTCGGGTATTACTCAAGTAATTCTGTTGGCCATTTACTTAGCGATTTGATAAACGTTGAATATTTTTGTTGTGCTATTCCCTTTTTATAGTTAATCAGGAATCAAGTAGGTACTCAAGTGAAAATTGATCGTGCGGTACTCTAATAGCTGAAAACCTTATTCAGTTCAATATAGAACTGAAAGAAATGTAAGTCCCAATAACATTCGAAACTTACTAAGGAGTACCTAAGATTTTCTGAATTCAAGTTTCTTCAACTTTCCCCACTCTTGTTTATTTTACAAGCCTTACAAAAAAAAACTTTTTGTTTCAGAAACTCTTTTGTAATTTCGTAAATACCGTTATTATGAAGAAGTTGTAGTTTGAATTTGGAATAATATATTTTTTTTATTATTGAAGTGAATCTTTTTTATTATTTTTGTCTTTAAGATCTGTTTTTTTTTGCAATACCGTAATATTCATGTGTTTGAATAATAAAAGGTAGTGGCGCTCATAAAGTGGAAAGGTAACATTTAAAGCATAACACGCGACGCCTACTAGGGAACTTGTAGGTAACTTGCAACATTTTAAATTAAATATAAAAGTAGTTGCGATGCAGGTGTATAATTTCACCGCTAAAGTCTTGAGTGGTTTTCTGTCATAGTTTCATATTAAAAATATTATATTCTGCACATTGTAAAATACGATTTCGAGTTTGACTGCTATTTTATACTTAATTAGAAGTTGAATGGCTTAAAATTTAATTTACTAAATTGTAATACTACAATTTGCCGTGTCGATGACCTGTGAGTCAATTTTTATTATCTCTATTTTTTGGATTATGCCCCTGTATTAGCACAATAAATCCTGAGGTACTAAAATTACTTTAGGTACTAATTAAAACTTATAAAGATCTCTGTCAATGCTATATTTTTAAAGGGTAACCTAACTTTTCCATCAGGTATTTTTTCTTTCCATAACCCTAACACTTACGCTATAATACCAACCTACAATAAAAACTAACTGATATGAAACTGTTATCGCTTGCCTAGAAATTATAAAATATATTCAAACTCGTGTTATTGAGGTCACAGGTAGTTCTAGACTCGTAGCCTTTATTTCTCAACGCGGCGTCATAACGCCTTATGGCCGACAGTTTACGATGCAATACGCACCGCTGCCACACTTTGCTTGTAATTGAATCGCAGGCGCTTGCTATAAATGTGGATTTGCCGGAGTTCTAACACCAACAAACAATGCCGTGATCCGCCCTACAAAGTTTAAAAGTAAACTGAATGTTTCCATTCGAGTTTTCTGGCAGTTTACACATTTTGTTCTGTGGATGTTTAAACAGCGCTTTCTGTACCGTTTTATCTCACCATTACCAAAATATCGTATCTCTGACGTAAACTTGTTAGGTACTAAATAATCCTTTATGTTTCCTTTACTAAGCTGTTTTGAAAACTTTCCCTATTTGAAGGAAATCCTTCTGTATAAATATGTAGTTACGCATTGAATATAATAAAATCTTTTCCGAGCTTACACGACTTAAGTACTTACTTCCACCTTCGAATGTTGAACGAAGCGCAGCTTACTTTAAACATTAAACAAATTAAGTGCTTAAAAAGTTTATAAAATTGAGCACAAATGCATTGCATAATGGGTCAGGGCAGTAAGTCGCCGGGCTAGTTAGCCATTTGCGGGCCGGCGCTGACCGCGGTTAAACCCGCTAGTATTATTTAGCAAGGGTTCTAAAGGCTTACTTACCCCGGACTAGGGTTCATGTTGTCTTGTCTACATTACAGACTGACCTTAGTGTAAGGTTTGTGTAGGGGTCTATTTATAACCGTTCAATTAATTAGTTTCCATTCGGTCCTTATCTATCTAGCCTATTTTCGAATATTTGATTACTACGTTAAAACCTAGGTTTTCATGGTAATAGGTAACGTAGGTAGGAAAATGTTTAATACTTACTTCTAAGTTGAAAGTAAATCTCAATGGAGTTAAAAATGTTACTAGGTACTAAAATCAGGCAACATCTATTTGTACCTAAGTAAAGAGTTTTTTGTCCATTCTTCTCTATATCAAAATATAGTTTGGAAGAGGCAACTAGATTCAATTGTTTTTTTTTTCATAGTAAAATAAATAATTTGTCTTTGACTTTGACCGTTATATATTTTTATACATATAGTTAAATAATTACCTATCCCATAGACACCTACTACAAAGGAAGTAAGTCATTAATTTAAGAGCGGCTAGATGATGCTAATTTTTATGATAAAAATATTTTTCCTTTGTTTTTATAGTAGTTTTGTTTTGTGTCTAGAATTTTGTTTTTCAGTGTACCTCGGAGTTACATTTCTGAGTGTATTCGCCAAAAACTTTTAACGTCATATTCCTAGTTCCCGACGCTTAGCAGTCACTTTTGATGGTTTCCACGCTGCTTTTATTATGCTGCGAAAAGGTAGAAATGTACGAACTTAAAACTGACATTTACAATTTTGAACCCCTAATTTCAAATGTGAAACCGACTGCATAAAAGGTTTGCCATGTACCTGCGTACCTACGTATACGAGGTAAACACGGATGGGCCTTCTAACGCTGTCAATAAGTGCAAGTATAGACGGGTATGATCCCTGTAGTGCTCGTTAATGTGCCGGCTGATATTAACGAGGTGTATTGGGACACCAACTCGTCTGCGCCCTTCCCTTTCATGTGAGGACGTCAAACGGGGGGCGTATCAGAGCTCGCACAAAACATCCGATAGTGTTCTTTACGCTTACAGAAGAAGCTAATTTTGCTTAAGTGGGCTACTCTGAGCGCAGCACCGCGTCAGGGGCCCGCCTCCCCAACATGGCCTGTGTTTGACTCCCGGGCAACGCTAAAATGGAGCTACGTAACTGCAATTAGTCAATCTTCTCATTTCACTGAGGTGTTTAATATGTTTTCTTTTTTATTCTGTGTTTTTTTTTGTTTGTTTATTTGTCGTTGCCGTTGTATGTAGAATTTCATATTTGAAAATAATCATTGATTAAATATGAATTCTGAAGTGTTTAGAAAATATTGACAGAATTATAAAAACTGCATAGAAATATTTTATTTAAAGCTCTTAAAATGGTCCAGGTTTACTGATGTGTTTTAGCAAGCTTAACTTAACATAGTCGACTAGAATAAATGGAATCAAATTGATTTGCGATGTCAGGTACCTATTCTTCCCGAAGTTTACGTAGCCTTGTGTCCTCTGAAGTTACGTTAAAAAAAGTATAAAGGCAGAATACTAAAATAGACACCTTGAAGAGTGTAAGTAGTACGATACCAACTGTATCTCTATTTCTTTAAAAATATTAACTGTCTTACAGAAAACGTACGTGATCGTCTTCGAGCGCCATATTATCGGCGTTAACACTTGAGCTGCCAGCGATGACGTGCATTGTTTAGATGTAAGCACGCATGTGCTCTTTGTTCGCGTGTGCAATACTTATGAATTTCCTAGGGGAAGTTTTTATTGTGCTGCACTACGATAACAACTCAACTATATAGTTTTAATATAAGTATGTAGGTACCTAAGTACCTCGCTTTGAGTGATAGCTGCAGAGGGGCGTATGCATTGCAAGCATTGCGTGACTTTTTATGTAGGGAAATGAAAAGGAATTGTAGTTTAAACTTTTTGATATGGTTAATAAACATGTTTTGTAGAAAACTTGATTAGCGATTAACCGAACACTCAGATAGTTTTGCAACAGAGATGAAGCTAAGAAAATGTTACGTCATATTGCTATTGCCACGATAACTTTATATGCGGCATTCTGTAAACTTATGTATAATTTTTTTTAATTCAATTCTTCTGACAATGTAACAATGTGTTTTAACTTTTAAGCGTTTGCGTTTTATTACTGTCATCTCATATGTAGGTACTTTTTGAATAAATAAATAATATTGTGCCTAATCACAAAAAAAAACTATTGAAAACGATCCATACAATACATATCCATAAATGACAATATTTTGGTAATAATAGGTTACTTAGAAATATTGGAACCAAACCAACAGCTAAATTGATATTTTTAACTCAAATAATTCGGTATCAGGACATATGCGCGAAAGACATTTCCGCGCCAGACACTTGCGCGAGTCCCTTTGCGCGCCAAGACACATGCGCGAATGGACGTTTGCGCGCCTAGACCTTTCCGCGAACAGACACTTGCGCAAATGGACATTTCCGCGCCAAGACACTTCCGCGACTCCCTTTGCGCGCTGGCCACTTGCGCGAAAGACACTTCCGCGATAGACATATGCGCGCCTATACTTGCGCGAAATATGCGCGAAGTATATTTTTATAAAGGACAATGGGCAAAATTCTTGAATTAGGGTTCCGTTACTTTTTTTACAAAATATGCGTCATGGGTGTCGTGTCCATGGTTTTCGAGGGTGCTGATGACGAAAATGAAGTCTAAAAGAAAATCCAAGATGGCGGCCGAAAAATTTTCCAAGATATGCTTCATGGGTGTCGTGTCCATGGTTTTCGGGGGTGCTGATGACGAAAATGGTGTCAAAATGAAAATCCAAGATGGCGGCCGGAAAATTTTCCAAGATATGCTTCATGGGTGTCGTGTCCATGGTTTTCGAGGGTGCTGATGACGAAAATGAGGTCTAAAAGAAAATCCAAGATGGCGGCCGGAAAAATTTCCAAGATATGCTTCATGGGTGTCGTGTCCATGGTTTTCGGGGGTGCTGATGACGAAAATGAGGTCAAAATGAAAATCCAAGATGGCGGCCGGAAAATTTTCCAAGATATGCTTCATGGGTGGTCTTTCGCGCAAGTGTACCAGATCCCAGATTTATTATTGTTAATATAAACACAGCTGTTTATTATGTTCCTAATTAAATAAAGGCGAAAACCTTTTAATGGAACTTAGATTTGCCAAACAAAGTCAACCCACAATATTTAAAAAAGTAATTAAATATGCCATATTAATTACTAACCATCAGTACCAATATACATAACATAACACATAACATCACACCTGTAATCCCCGAAGGGTTAGGCAGAGGTGTTCCCATTAGTACACCCACATTTCGCCAGTTATGTTTTGTTAGTCCCATGTAATAGGGGGCGAGCCTATTGCCATCAACCGGGCACAAATCCAGACTCCGAGGCTGCTACTGAGAAATTCCTGATGGAAAAACCCAATAACACTTTGCCCGACCTGGGAATCGAACCCAAGACCTCATGCACAGCAGTCGCGCTTGCGACCACCAGACCCACGAGGCAGTCAATACAATACCAATATACAAAATGTCTTAACATGTAACTTAACAAATATTGTAATTACCAACTTATACAAAATCTTCGTTACTAGATAGAGCTCAAAACAAAATTATGGTAATCATGTGTATCGGCGCAAGTGCATTATTTAAAGAACCTCGTCAACTATATAAGATGCAGCTACATCAACGAATAATTAGATTAAGAGTTGATTACAATTATGATCACGAATTAATTGTTTAAAAACACAAATTATGTTAATGTTATTCATTTTGAGGGTTAATTAATTATTATTGATGATTAATTAATTATAATTGTATGGTTCAATTAATTATCAGTTTATTTACTCCAAAAGATTGTAAAAATAATCATTTATTTACAAAGTTAGAATCCTAACCTAAAAACTCAAACACGTGCGCCGAGCACGTGGTTAGTGTCTATAAATACAGGCGACAGCCACAGAGCGGCTCAGTTGCGCACGAGCCGTCGGACGGAACACATCTCTGTGAGTCATATTTATACTTTTTTTGTTCTTTTTTTTTTGTTTTTTTTTTTTTTTGTTTTTTTTTTTTTTTTGAAGATGATTAATTAATTATAATTGTATGGTTCAATTAATTATCAGTTTATTTACTCCAAAAGATTGTAAAAATAATCATTTATTTACAAAGTTAGAATCCTAACCTAAAAACTCAAACACGTGCGCCGAGCACGTGGTTAGTGTCTATAAATACAGGCGACAGCCACAGAGCGGCTCAGTTGCGCACGAGCCGTCGGACGAAACACATCTCTGTGAGTCATATTTATACCTTTTTTTTTTTTTTTTTTTTTTGGGACAAGCCCGCCACACTGTTCCCACCCACTGCAACTCCTGAAAGCCAGAATCAACAGTGGAGGCCACCAGAAAAGCTTCGAGGCAATGAAGCTCGACGAGTCCCAGAGAAACGATTTACTGTCTTGTCTGAAATATTTATACTGTCGTCCTTGTAAAAAGTGTTTTATTTGAAGAAGATGGAAAATAAGTAATAGTAATAGTGGCTGCCCATTCGGCAAAGAAGAAATTTGCGAGCGTTAACTACTCTTTTCTCCCTTCTCAACTCTCCCTCTTCCCCTTCTTATCTTATTTCCCATTTTCAATATCTTTGTTCTACTCACGCTAAGTGTTTACGTTCTTCTAATAATCTTCTACTCAACTGTCCTTCTCATACTTCTGATTTCATTCATTCCTCCTTTCATATTCAGGCCATTCTTCTTTGGAATGCCCTTCCTCTTGATATCAGGACAGCCACCAGTCGATATGTTTTCAAGCGGAAGTTGCGGATTTATCTTCAGAACAATTAGCAAGAGTTTTATCATAAATATCCTTTCTATTCTTTTTATAAAATAGGTATGTATGTATTTATGAGTATGTATATTATATATATATATATATATATTATATATATGGTATATATGGTATATATGAGTTTATGTACTTGTGTACGATTAAACTTGCTTAGATATGGTTTTCAATTATTTTAAAATTTCTTATCTGATTATTTCCTCATGTACAATTTTTTGCACCTGCTTTGTTATCTCTTCACCACCTTTGGTTGACTGGTAGAGAATGCCTAAGGCATTAAGTCCGCCTTTGTACTTTTTTGTTGCATAAAGTTTAAATAAATAAATAAATAACCAAGAGTGTGATGTCAGCAATGCTTTTTTTTTTTTTTTGAGGTGGTAAAAGTCATCAAATGACTCCGACTGACGAAGGACTGTCAGACTTTTACTGACTAAAAAACCACCCTGTTCCTTCTGTTGCCCTGCAACCCCGGCAGGCGTTGGCTCCGTTGGGGGCCCCGTCCCTGTGCTGACAGCACTTTGAGGCACGCGCGAACAGAACGCGCCGTCGACCCGGGCTTGGTCCTTGATCGGACACTAGCGGATCGGACTACGGAGCTACCCATTACTCGCCGTCCGCAAGCCCGCGCCTACGGTGGCCGACGTCCGACGCCCTGGGCGTCTCCCGCGGCGGCTGGGGCGTGAGGTGGTTCTCTCCGTCACGCGGCCCGCCTCCTCCTTCGCTAGCATTACTGCTTCGCAGAAGGAGGTGACTGCATCCCATTCCCTCTCGCCCCGGAGCATGGCCTGAACCAGGTCCGGACGCGAGAGGTTGCCGCCGCCTATCACCTCCGTGAGGGCACGGCGGTGCTCTGCCCAAGCGGAGCAGTCCTGCACCGTATGCTCCACCGTGTCCTCCGGGCGATCCACACAGTGGTGACACCCGGGCGTTTCCTCCCGCCCTATCCGACACAGGAACCTCCCGAAACAACCGTGTCCGGTGAGGACCTGCGTCAGGCGGTAGGTGAGG
The DNA here is from genome assembly GCA_949774945.1 of Hoplodrina ambigua. Taxonomy (NCBI): domain Eukaryota; kingdom Metazoa; phylum Arthropoda; class Insecta; order Lepidoptera; family Noctuidae; genus Hoplodrina; species Hoplodrina ambigua. The sequence continues at coordinate 8,046,031 of OX458977.1, read as the reverse complement.
ACGCCGTAGCGCCTCTCCAGCCACACCTCAAAGAGGGGTCTTATCGCCGCGATTGCGGCGTGCCCGAACTTGGGTTGCGACAGTCGCATCTCCCATCCCGCCATGAGATCGCACCGGAGCTCACTCCGCAGTGCACGATTTGCCGCGGCAGCGGGGTTTCACCCCGGCGCTGCGCGTCCACACGCCACTCGTAGACGCGCTGGAGGACTGTTGCCTCCAGATCCCACGGCGGCAATCCGGCAAGGAGGCTTGCCGCTTCGCCGGAGACCGTGCGATATCCCCGGATCATCCGGATGGCCATGACCCTCTGGCATGCCACCAACTTGGCTGGTGGCCGCCGCCTGATGGTAGGGGCCCCGTAGAGGGCCATGGACCGCACGACTCCGGCGTAAAGCCTCCGGTAGGAGGCGCCTGATCCCCCGAGGTTGGGCAGGAGCCGCCAAAAAGCAGCCCCAGCCCTGTCCAATCGCGGAGCCAGACGTCGGAAGTGCTCCTTGAAGCTCCACCGGCTGTCGAGGACGAGACCCAGATACTTCATCGTCGCCTCGACGCCGATGTGAACCCCTCCCACCGTTATTTGGGAACCCGACGGTGGCGCGTTCCGAAGACCATGAAAGCACATGGCCTCGGATTTGTGCAATGCCACCTCGAGTCCCAATTGCCGGATTCTTTCGACGACTGTCGCAACCCCTCGCGTCGCTAGGTCGGCCGCCGCCTGGTGCGACTCTCCCTGTGCCAGGACGAGCATGTCGTCAGCGTAGCAGACTACGCTGACGCCGTCAGGGAGGTCGGCGCGCAGCACCCAGTCGTATCCAATGTCCCACAGAAGCGGTCCCAGGACCGATCCCTGTGGGACACCGCACGACATCTCTCGCCGGTTCCACTCTCCCCGTTGGCCGGGGTAGATGACGGCCCTATCCGTCAGATAGTCCTCGACAACACGACGAAGGTAGGTCGGCATCCGGTGATACCGGAGTGCCTCCCTGATGCAACTCCAGGCCAGGGTGTTGAAGGCATTGGAGATGTCGAGAGACACCGCCAAGACGACCCTGCCCCGGGATACTGCTTCCCCCTTCGTGAGGGCCCTCACGCGCATGATGGCGTCCACCGTGGAGCGCCCCCTGCGGAAGCTTAACTGGCTCTCCGCAAGGTCCGGCCCGGATCTCCAGGACCAGTTTCCCCGTCTTCCAACGAAGCGGGAACTGGCCCCTCTCTAAACATGCGCTTAAGAGCCTCCCTAGTCGAGGACCGAGAGCCCCCGAGGCCAGGACCCAGGCTTTCCCAGGTAAGCCGTCGGGTCCCGGGGCGGTATTCTTGGCCTTCAGCCGTTGTACCTCCACTCTCAGATCTACCTCGGCCACCTCCGGAGCATTGTAGTCGCCGCCGTCGCTGTGGTCCGCGTCTTCGTCTGACACCACCAGGGGCGGAGCCATGGGCGGGGGGGTATGTTCCCCCCGAGAAGGAAACAGGGCGCCGACGCCCTGTCGCCTGACGTCCCTGTCCAGAGCCTCCAGCATCTCCCTGCGGGATAGATTCCTAGCCCGCAGCATCCCATCTCGGAGGGCGGTCTTCGCCGCCCTGTACCCCTCGTACAGCTCCGCCTCAATGGCTGCCGCATTCGGAGGTCGGATGCGGCACCGCCTCGCGTAGTGCCGTTATCTCGCGCGACCACCAGTACAACTGACGCCGGGCGCTTCCTGGCCGGGCCCGGGGCATTGCCATGTCGCAGATCACGGACATGGCCTCCTGGAACCACTCCGCCTCGTCGTTGACGTCGGCAGGCCTGTCTGGTGACGACACCCAGGCCTGCACGAACGAGGCTTCCAGGAAGAGCTCCCGGTCCGGCTGCTTCAGCGCCCATCGCGGACCACTCGGGGTCTGTCGGACCGGCGTATCTGGGATCTGGGCGGAGACGTCGAACCGGATGTACCGGTGGTCGGAATATGTCTCCACCCCCTCCTCTACGCGCCAGTCAACGACACGTGGCGACAGAGCGAGGCTGGCGAACGAGATGTCCACCACCGACTCGCCCCGCATCCGTACACACGTGGGGACAGAACCCCGGTTCAGGATGACCAGGCCTGTCTCCAGAGCCCAGTCCTCCCCCATCTTGCCCCGTGCATGGTCCGTGTACCGGGAACCCCAAGCCACGTTCTTGGCATTGAAGTCCCCGAGGACCAACACAGGGAGGGAACCGAACTCCGACTCCTAGCTCCCTAAGGGAGACGTGGAACTCGGCGAGAGTTCGGTTCGGGGAGAAGTAAACGCCTACCACGGCGATCTCCCCGAACCGTGCTGCCACACAGCCCCGTCCTCTCTTGACGTTCTCGAGAGACGGGGTACCGGCGGCAGCCGACGCGATTATGACCACCGAGCCGTCGAGGTCCGCCACCCAGTCATCCCTGGGTGGGACAAAGTACGGCTCGGCGACCACCGCGATGTTGATCAGCCACTGCGCCATGCTCTGGACCAAGAGATCCTGAGCGGCGGCGCAGTGGTTGATATTGGCCTGGAGGAGGCGCAATGGGGCCGTGACTAGCCCTCAATTACATCCCCCTCCAGGGCCCTCCTCGAGGGCGGAATCGCCCTAGCGGCGGCGACGGCGCACTGTGGAAAATAATGGTCTGTTTCTGATTAAAAATCAATAACTTCTTTATTTCTGAATATTATGTTCTAAAATTTTGCACAAATATAGAATAGTGTATATGGCTTCAAATAGAATGTAATTTATTACGATTAAATTTAAAATAATAAATTAAAAAATAAAACAAATTCAAAATTATAAAAAAATCTCCAATGTTTATTTCTTAACAATGAATACTATTATTTTAATGTTTATAAAAACCAAATATCATATAGTACATCAAAATAAAAATCAAATAAAATAAAAAAAGCATTTTTTTAAAGATTAAAATCGAACACAGATTAATTAATTAATTGTACTGTTTACTAAATGTTATGTTATTTATACTTGATGAACTTCGGGATAAAATTAATTCGTTCACTTTCAAAGGATCTAAGGTGTCTTCATCAATCCTTCACGTTTTTCGTATACAGTTTTCTAATGCTGGTAATGTAAGGATCTGAAGTATAAAGAAGAGTATGAAATACATCTTCGTTTGTAGCGGTTCTTGAGCATTTTCTAGCATGATGAAGACGAAATTTTTTATAATCCTTATTGCGAGATTCTGGTGCATCTTCCGAAAATTGACCAATAGGAAGTACTGCAAAATGCTTTATGACACTTTCTCTATGAATCAAAATTTTGTGAACTGAAGATGGCTTGTAATACCATTCATAATTGCTCACATAGATCCTAGCAGTCTCCATAGCATAACTGCCATTTTTCAGCATTTATTTATAAAACACCCGATGAAAGAGCTTGCAGAATTATGTAAAGTCGTTTAATCAAATTTATATCCACTCCTGTAATTTCAGCAGAGCAGCTTGCATTGTGAAAAAATCTTCTGGCAGTATTACCGTCATTAGAATTACCACTTACTTGTCTTGGTTTGTCGATGATCAATCCTAGCTCTTCACGGAAACGGCTTTGTACCAGGGTTTTCTTCTCTTGCTTTAGTCGTTTCTTTTCTTCACTTGTGGCTGACCACGTTTGGAATGACAGATTATAGGAAATATGTAAAATCATTTCCATACAACGAATCCAGGCGTGCAAAGTAGACAGTCCGTATTGATAAGAATCTTCATTTTTTTTTTCATTTCATTTTCATTTCATTTCATTTTAATTTTAATTTTCATTGATAAATTACAAAACTTACCGCAAACTATTGATGTAAACAGCAACATTTCAAACCGCAATAGATAGCAAGCGGTTTTCCGTTTTCTGACTCTTATCACATTTTTATTAATTACTCCGAAACCCGCAAATATCCGCAGCTGTTATTATTTGATTATGTTTATGGATAGTTAGGCTACAAATCAACATTAAATGTAAAGCAGGGGTAAACGTGGGTAACTGTCAAAAGTCTCGTTGAACTTTAAAAAAACTTTTTTTTCACCATATTTTATTTTGCAATTATTTTAAGGTGAACCTTAACATAACATTAAATACATATTAGCTGTTTCATATTCTTCAAAACATGAGGTTTCCAGAAATATATAATACATTATACCTTTTCCTGTAACGTATAACAATAAAATCAATTTAAAAGTGATGAAGTGAACGGGCCTGACATGGACGTCCGTCAACACTATAAAGTTTGTGGTGTTGTAAAAAAATCATTTCATTTAATATTTATAATTTTTTGATATTATAGTCTAGTTTGGTCCTTAAACTATTGAGTAAAATAAAAAAAGCATGCCAGTAGCGACATTGACAAAACCCATTTTTAATCAGCAGTTGTTCTACGATTTTCCATAGTGCGGCGGCGACAGTGGCGGCGGCAGCGGAGGGCCGCCACCTCCGACCTCCGCCACCTCTACCGCTGGCCTTGGCGGGTGGGGCGCAGGCCTTGCCTCCTGCCCGGTGATCGGCCGGCTTGCCATCAGCAGGTCATCAGCACCCCCGAAAACCATGGACACGACACCCATGAAGCATATCTTGGAAAATTTTCCGGCCGCCATCTTGGATTTTCATTTTGACCTCATTTTCGTCATCAGCACCCCTGAAAACCATGGACACGACACCCATGAAGCATGTCTTGGAAAATTTTCCGGCCGCCATCTTGGATTTTCTTTTAGACCTTATTTTCGTCATCAGCACCCCCGAAAACCATGGACACGACACCCATGAAGCATATCTTGGAAAATTTTCTGGCCGCCATCTTGGATTTTCATTTTGACCTCATTTTCGTCATCAGCACCCCCGAAAACCATGGACACGACACCCATGAAGCATATCTTGGAAAATTTTCCGGCCGCCATCTTGGATTTTCATTTTGACACCATTTTCGTCATTAGCACCCCCGAAAACCATGGACACGACACCCATGAAGCATATCTTGGAAAATTTTCCGGCCGCCATCTTGGATTTTCATTTTGACACCATTTTCGTCATTAGCACCCCCGAAAACCATGGACACGACACCCATGAAGCATATCTTGGAAAATTTTCCGGCCGCCATCTTGGATTTTCATTTTGACACCATTTTCGTCATTAGCACCCCCGAAAACCATGGACACGACACCCATGAAGCATATCTTGGAAATTTTTCCGGCCGCCATCTTGGATTTTCTTTTAGACCTCATTTTCGTCATCAGCACCCCCGAAAACCATGGACACGACACCCATGAAGCATATCTTGGAAAATTTTCTGGCCGCCATCTTGGATTTTCATTTTGACCTCATTTTCGTCATCAGCACCCCCGAAAACCATGGACACGACACCCATGAAGCATATCTTGGAAAATTTTCCGGCCGCCATCTTGGATTTTCATTTTGACACCATTTTCGTCATTAGCACCCCCGAAAACCATGGACACGACACCCATGAAGCATATCTTGGAAATTTTTCCGGCCGCCATCTTGGATTTTCTTTTAGACCTCATTTTCGTCATCAGCACCCCCGAAAACCATGGACACGACACCCATGAAGCATATCTTGGAAAATTTTCCGGCCGCCATCTTGGATTTTCATTTTGACACCGTTTTCGTCATTAGCACCCCCGAAAACCATGGACACGACACCCATGAAAGATATCTTGGAAATTTTTCCGGCCGCCATCTTGGATTTTCTTTTAGACCTCATTTTCGTCATCAGCACCCTCGAAAACCATGGACACGACACCCATGACGCATATTTTGTAAAAAAAGTAACGGAACCCTAATTCAAGAATTTTGCCCATTGTCCTTTATAAAAATATACTTCGCGCATATTTCGCGGAAGTATCTATCGCGCAAGTATAGGCGCGCATATGTCTGTCGCGGAAGTGTCTTTCGCGCAAGTGGCCAGCGCGCAAAGGGACTCGCGGAAGTGTCTTGGCGCGGAAATGTCCATTCGCGCAAGTGTCTGTTCGCGGAAAGGTCTAGGCGCGCAAAAGTCCATTCGCGCATGTGTCTTGGCGCTCAAAGGGACTCGCGCAAGTGTCTGGCGCGGAAATGTCTTTCGCGCAAGTGTACCAGATCCTTAAAACAGATGTAGGAAGCGTTCACAGTCCCTCTGGGGCCCACAAATGCAGACTTTAGTACAAACTAGTGCACAACAAGGCTATACGTGCTCACGTTACTCAGGTAAATGTTCAGGAAAGCGACCACATTAAGATGAATCGTACCTAGCGTTTTCAAGACGAACATTCAAAGATTTTCAGATTTTTTGGGCTTCACAGCCAGAAACGTTTTCAAACCCCAACGACCTCGACCGAAAGCTTTACTGGTCCTACAACCAAAAACGTTTTTCAGGCCCAACGTTTTAAAGCACCGCGTAAAATATGCAGATTTTTGCTACACTCAAGCCAGTTTTGTTTGGATTACGGCTAACTTTATGAGACCTAATAAAATAATACTTAGGGGTTTTTGCTGACGTATTTAGTGTTGCGCTTAAAGTTTACCGCAGAAAGGAAAATAATTTCAAGTCTGAGTTAATTTTGCATGTATTCCAGGCGCACGGGTCGACCCTTCAGGTTAAGCTATGGTTGCCGGGGTTTTGTCTGTGGATGGGTGACTATCCTTACACACCGAGACTCCTCCGTGCCTCGTAAAGCACGTTATGCTGTCGTCCCGGCTACGTTGCATACGTGGGCAGTCGTTATGGGTCGTCAGAAGCCCGAGAGTCTGACAATCAGTCTATCCAAGGAGTATCGTATTTACTCGGATATGGAGACCAGATAGGCAGTCACTTCATGTAAAATACTGGTATGCAGCTGCGTCCGGTTAGACTGGAAGCCGATCCCAACATAGTTAGGAAAAGTCTAGGCAGATTGTATATGTATGTATTACCTACTAGGATTATTCTGAATATTAGGTATCTTTAAAATATATTATAATATATTAAGAGTTAGCATTTACCATGACCATTAAGTTAAAACCGGTAATACAATAAATACCTAAAGGGTTTAGCACGAGCATGTGATGTAAACATAACGAAAATTCCATCTATTTTGAAAAACTTATTTGGCACGTTATAATATTATTTATTAAGTTTAAAGGCTTTTTTCATATCAGTGGCTGATACACATTGTGCTTGTCATATAAACCATAATGCTTCTTGAACCAGAAAATGTGTTTTAGCATGATAAATAGATTAATAAAATGTCATTTCTAAAAAAATACAATAATTTTACAGCTTTTCTTAATGTAACAATTCTCGTTCACAATGTCTCTCCTAGAAGGAGCCGTTCTGAGCTCGTGACAGGTATAGCTACCAAATATTTTCCGATTAACTAAAGAACGTTTACATTACCCGAGATAGTAGCACTATTTGGAATTTATTGCCCCGTTATAGTGGCGAGTGCATCCCGGCTGCCTTCAGTGGACTACTCGCGTTAATGATTATTTAATTATTTTATATTTTTCGGTTTTTGTGATACTATGAGAAATAATGAATATCCTAAATGGTAAATTGATTTGTCTTTCATAATAACATACAAGGTGTCCTGCTGTACAATTTTATAAGAAAACATTATTGTTGATGCAATTCAATGACTCAATTAGGTTCTACTTTATTTGCACAGGAGTTTTACTGTGCCGACTTATATTATCGTATAGGTACAATCATACGTAGGTACTCCCAAAAAAGTGCTAAAATCATTCCTGTCAGAAGTATTGTCGATCACGTAAACTTGTTATGTTACTTTATTTCTGTACACATTTCGAGCATCGAATGCGGCGACATTAAGTGAAGTAGTCGACATACTGTCGGGCGGGGAGTTCAGCCTGACGCGAAATTGATTCAGTGCGAGACGTGAGCCGCCTTCACAACAGCGCGATTCAAATGTAAGTCAGCGGACGCTGGCAGACGAAACGAAACTTTATGTTGACACCTAACAAATTTAATTAGACACTCCGCTTTAATGCCCTCCCCTGTACGTGTAAGAAAATGTTTCTTGCTCACGACTACCTATTTTGTTAGAAACGTAAAAGGCGCTTTTAATAGCAGCCTTAATCGTTGTTGTAACTGTTCAATAATTAGCTATTTCTCATTGATGTGTCAATTGGATGTGTTCCACATGAAACTATCCCTGAATGAGACAAGACGGTGTGAATGGTCTCTAACTTACAAGTAACCGAGTCATCGCGTCTGTAAAGTTATATAAAACATCATTATCGGAAAAATATTGGACGGAAAACCATCGTCAGCTTTATATTGTTTTCTAAATCGGAATCAGTAGTGCCTGTCGCTTCCGGCGATTCAGCTTGTTTTGCGAGAAAATCCACTTTTTCTTCTCTCTGATTCTTTGATTTCTTTTTTATGCCATCATTGTTCCGTTCTTGGGGTGAAATGTAGTCATTTATATTTTCAGTGGAAATAGCGTGTGTCTAATGTGTATTTCATTTGTTATTATTGCGTACATAAACGATCTGTTTCAGATAATAATTTTAGATTGTTATTTAATCCCCTGATCCTAAACGGCCAACGATCTTAGTAGGAACTCGATTGGAATTTGTAAGTAGACGAGCTTCGGGCATTTTTGTTTCGAAAGCTGATTAGATATTTTCCATTCTTTTCGAGGAAAATACTTCCTTTCCAAATTTTTGCTGTAGATGGTATAAAAAATTGGATTACTTAAATATTTTATTCAATAGAACTGTATTTTATAATAAAGTACTATCTAAATACTTTGTTCCCTATCCTACAGTTAACTAACAGTCGGATTGCCTTGTCGTGCAAATTAATTGCAACAAGATTATCTTACGTCGCGTTTTGCTAAACTTGTCTCGTACATTCTATGTCATAGCCGTCGAAGTGTTTATAGGTTCTAATGTTATTTTTGAGGCAGACTTGGGGGAGCGATGGGGCACACACTCGTCGGCTGATTGCCGTCGCGTCGGGGCACGGGGGACACGGGAGGCAGGCTTGCACTGCGAGTGCCCCACTTGAGGTAAATTACAGTCTACTGTGCGCTCTATCGGATGTTTTGTGTAAGTCGCGAACTGCATCACGGTATGGTGTGCATCACACGAACGTAATCTACCCGCCTTGGGGCGAGTCCCGCGCAAATATCGAGGTATTTCGATGGTATTCAAAGCTTTCATTCGCGTCGTGTCGCTAATGCATGCTTGCATGTTTATGCATGTGTGAATCGTTAGTTGCCAAGTGTTCTTTACACTGTGCACCTTTCAAGTAACTTATGTATATAATGTGTTTAATTTGTTCGGAGTATTCTTCTATTATCTGCTCATCGTACGCTTACTGTTCGTTGTTGTCAATTAAAAAGAGAGCCATCGCCCGCGCCATACTGTTTGGCATGCATAGAAAAAACCGCAATAATATTTCCCCAACCGTCAGACTAAAACGTTCATTTTGAAGGCTTGTTTAAAGCAATCGACCTTTATTAACGTGATGGATGGATTTAGGGTCGCTTCTAGACAAAATATTGAGTATAAAATAATGTTAAATATTTCTACAAAATAAAGTAAAGTAAGTCTCCTTAGAGAGTTACATAGCTAGCTCTAATTTATAGGTACTACAACATATCTAAAATGAAAATTAAGGTAAATATAAAATTCAATTTTATCCTCCACATACCTAAAAGAGAAATTTAATTTCAAGTTTCTAGATACAAGCAAGCAGCTTTAAAGTAGTGTAATATGAAGATTTTTGATATTTATTTCCCTCATGTAACATTATGTTAAGTGCTAGTTCATACAGGTGCCCCAGTTCATAAGCTTGCAATTATAAATCTAGGTTAATTTGTACATGTCAAATGTGTCGAGTGTCCGTACATAAATTGTTAAATTGCGACGATGATTGATTTATTATCAAGTAGGTACTATGGCCGCTGCAAAACTGAACAAGCCAAACTATAAAGTAGGTCTTCATCTATAATTCCTACATTTGAAAGTTTTCTCGGGTTTGGTATCAAAGTTTCTCTGAAGTGTGACTGCTGACCCAGATATTATGGAATGTCCGCGAAGGTTTTCTGATCTATTATTCAATTAAAGTCATAAGGCCTTGCTATAAAACAAAGGCTTTGCTTAAACCAGTTTTTGAATTTGTTTAAACATAAAGTTTGTAATTTGTAAATAAGGCCTTTGATTTCTAAATGCTGGTAAGGTACGAGGTGTAAAAGGACACGTCACATATACGTTAATTACACCTACTGTCCATCATCTGACCGACATCGAGCAAAAATGTTCGCTGCAAAACGACTTTTTTATGTGTGATGAAAAAAAAAACACTATTTATGGTAGTGCGCAATTTAACGCATGCAAAACATGGGTGTATCCAACAGTACAGAGATCGTAAGGGTATTTAAAGTTAAGTGGGAACATTTAAAATTTATATTTGTAAAAAAATGACAAAACTAAGAATCAAACTGTGACCTTTAATGTCTTCGTAAAAAGAAGATTCAAAACAAGAAAATGCTCGCACAATGATAGAAAGGTGTAACTTTCTAGTAAGTGTCTTTCCACGCCCTTTATTACAAGTATGCTAACGTCAAACATTATAATTTCTACTTACTATTACTACGTAAACATCCAACAGAACAGGCTTGTCTATCTAACACATTTATACTTCAAATATTTCTTTCTAAAATCGATAAAGAATAGCGTGCAAAAGTTTAAAATTCGCTGCACCACGTTCGGGAAAAGCGCAGAGAAAATCGCATGAGCCGGCCCGTTTCGCACCCATGGGCGATACAGAAATATTTTCCGTTTAACTAACACCGACCGTGTCACAGGGTACTAACATGATTTGAAATTTATTTCCCGAGCCCGAGTCGGAACGCGATTGCACCTACACTGGTGATCTCAGCGAATAAAATGGCATCTAATAATCGTTTTCGCCACTTTACCGGAATAAGGATGTGAATACACGATAGAGGTGGCGTGGCAAACGTTTATGGGGCGCATGTTGCGCTCTTACTAGTAGTGTTCACGTAATAATGTCGCCTCGTTTTGTATTTTCAATAGATACCGACTTGCATTTATGAATATGTGGAATTTACACGTGTTATCTCCATTTTTTATGTACGATTATCGACTTTATGGGTAACCATTAATGATCAAGATTCATGTGGAAAAGAGCGCACTGTAAGACCCTCAAAAGGATTTTCCCTACGAGAGAAGCGCCCTACGGAAAAGTCTTTCAGCGCCTATGCGCTGCTGTGATAACTACACAATTTGTGTTATCGCTCCATACATAACATTATTATATAAGGCAAGTTGTCGTAGAACAAATTAATCCTAGTAGTAGCAGTATTTCTCTAACGCCGGGCGGTAAATTGTTGTTTAAAGTTTATTAGTATCTACTGCATACTGTTAGGAACCTTCTACTTACATAGTAAGTACTAAAGTACCTAAGATATTGTTGCGGGTTGGTAATGCTAAGTAACAAGTAAATATAACTTTAACTTCGAGCTATTATTAAATTAATTCCATTATAAACTCGGTATAACTTGAAAAAATATGCGAAAATGTAAGACAAAATGTGAATAAATGAAAAGCTTCCGAGTTCTGTATTATGAAGTTGTCTAGAGTTTCTCACTTCCTTTATTTTAGCAAGTTGGATGTACTTACTCAGTCAGAAGCCTTGCATAGTGTGGAAATAGGAGTTTGCTCGTGGTGCATACAGATGTACGTATGAATATGTAACAAGCCAGCTGAAAGTGTGCATCACGTAGGATATTTTAGTGCTCGATTGATAGACTCAATTTAAATGGTTAAATTATTGGCGAGACGAGTGCTTTAGTGCATTACCGTGTTCGCACACACGAAGCAAACTTCAAAAGCAAATTGCACAAGCACGGTACATTTATCTCTGCTGGTGAACGATGAAAGCTTCCATTACGAACGGTATCGGAATGGATATATGCACTTAAGGTTGTCTTTAGTTCGTCAACGTGGCGATGTTGTGCGATCGATTTCGTGTTTTACGTCGTCGAGCGGGAGAATGTCGTGTATCAGCGGCCTGTGACGACAATATACCAATGCCTTATCAACGTAATGAGGCGACATGACGATAACGTAGAACGTTTCACGGCAACTGATGACGTCTTGGTCACATACCGGATGACTTAATCTTTATCTAACATCGCTTTAGATTCTTGTCGCTCTATCTAAGTATCCATGTCCCTACAATGTGTTATTTCTCGACGAATAAGTTTGATTCACGGGTCACAAGATCTTATGATTAGTTATCTTATGTTTGAGTTAGTTGAGCTCCGTTACTGCGGATGGTATGGTTCATACTCCAATTAATTTTGATAGTTGAACTTTGATACTGACGACTTGTTTTGTTCTCAATCGAGGTGTTTACTTACTGCATAAAGCGTAACTTTAATTTTACTCTTTTCATAAGTCGTTAAACTACAGTTTGAAGGGTAGAAGGGAAACAAAAGAAAATTGCTTGCGTTTTTGGTATAAAATAATTGTATGCAACACTTATAAACACACCCTTTCACAAATATTTTAAATAAACACTACTGTTAGGGCAAATTTTTCAATAGTCTGATAATTTTTATCCAAAGATAAAATATGTCAGTTTGACTTATTTTCTATACAAAAGTTGTCAAACCGCCATATTTATGCCTCCGTTAAATGAGCCCTTAAATATTAGCAAAATGTTCTAAACATGAACACTATTTATAAGTTTGAATGTTAACAATAGAGCCACGTCAAAAAACTTTAAACTTCCCGCCATATCTAGGGTTGTGCTAAGTGAAACCATTTGTTATAGCTAGTGATGGACGGGCACGCATGACACTATAATGTGGTGTCATAAATATTTTCATGTTTGTTACTTTTTTTTGTCATTTTTATCAACCGTACCTAGAACAAACGAGCCATGAAATGGGCGCAACTTGTTGAAAATTAATTGTATTGTATGCTCAAAAACGTTGATTGCATATATTGTATGTTTTGAATATCATATTAATAGGTATATAAGGTAAAAATACAAACGTCGACCACAAAGGTGTGTTTGTATATAGTATTTTTTTATTGCATTTATTCTATTATTATTAAAGGTAGATAATCTGCAGTTAATACTGTGAAATACGACCAGCCTGTGTTTGTTCGATGCATGTTCGTTGCGAAATCTGGAATAAGTATAAATCTACCCGCGGTGGAGGAACTGTAGGAACCACATCAATTTCTAGTGCTCGTTGTTCTTGTAGTGCTATTACAAAAGAGGGCAAAAAATTAGAATTTTATCAAGTCTATATGTACCTATAGGGCTCAAAATAATTCAAGGCATTATTGTCCAGTTCACAAGATCTTCTCCACTAAGTACATTTATAAACAGTGTAAGACGTAATAAAGTCAAAAGTTACATGTTCTACTCATCATTGCAATATTATTTTTGTTCTGTATTAAACGTGAAAACCTTTTGGTACGGAGATATTGAAGGTTAAAGATATTAAAGTTCCGACTGTTTTAAAATGTTTTTTTATAAAGACAAGTTTTATAATTTGTGACTACAAATTAAATACTGCCACGACTTCTGCATAGTAGCATGCACCCATTAGCACAATGGGTTGCGTGCGCTAAATAAAACAGTGATTTTTCGCACCAAAAATAAAAGTCGTTTTCCAGCAATATAATTGTTGGCTTATGAAACTAGTATAATGGGCAGTATGCGCAGTAAACGGTTAAGTGACGTGTCTTGTTACCCGTATATTTAGTACAAGTATAATAATTAAGAGGCTTCAATATACCTCCACCGTGAAGGAACATAATGCACCGTGAGGTGACTGGTGTGAAACTAATGAAAGTGCCTCCAGCACATACAGGGTGTTAGTTATCAAAGTTAATTTTCTAGTTTCCCGAGTTAGTTTACTTCGTCAATCAAGGTTGAAAACTTGTAACCATCTTATTAAGACAATGTCGAATTGGAAATTTTAAGTGGATATTATTTGGGAATAGGTCTTGGTTCTGTAAACGAATTCCACTCGTTACCAAACTTAATCCAATTTGTCTTTGTGGCGAATTGAATTACTTAACTCAATTGTGAATTTTATTGTAGGTAAAGTTGGGAGTGTCTCGGTCGTGGCGGAAGCGGATTGTAACTGTTGGAGAATGGACACACCGTTTAGATTGTTTGTTTTGGTTAATTCGATTAAGATTGTTCAGGAACATAAAACGGAGTCCAATAATATTACACAAATATTATCATTTTCACAAGAAGGTAGTCGTAGTACCTGCAACTGCACTTACTTTAATATAAACAAAACAACTGCCTAAGTGAATACCTGTACCGCATATCCACTGCAAAAAACACAACAGTATTTTTTTTTCTGTCAATATCATCATCATTATCATATCACCCTATGGCCGTCCACTGCTGAACGTAGTATTTCTGTCTATATGTAAAAAAGCAATTTACAATAATTCTCTTGTAAAAACTCGATATAGAAAAAAAAGCCAAATATTCTCAATAGGTACCTAACCTATTCTTATTAGGCTGAGCTGCACCTGACTTTGCAAGTAAAAGTAAATAATATTTTTTTCATGTGACATCACTTTAAAAATCGTCGGTCAGATGATTAAGGGCTTCTTACATTTACATTTTTAGGAGGTTTCTCTCTTTGGAGCCGTGACCTTGGTTTGGTAACTTGGACGTTGTTCCCGATACCAATTGGCAACAATATTTTTATATTTTTCAAAGTATATTTATCTATTGTTATTTAGTTGTCAAAATACTTAAAATAAAAACATATAAAGCAAATGTATATTTACATACAAAGGACATTAAATGTAAAACAAAATGTCCCAATTATGATCTCAATTTTCATTGAAAATTTTCAGTAACCCAATTACTTACGTGTATTTCATCATAAATAATAATTATAAAAACAAATAACTACGACTTAATATTTTATATTTTATAACGAGACTTCACAAATTGGGTCGCATTCGTTAAACAAGAATGAATCCAGCCTTCATTGATTTCGATGTCAAGTGGAACCGTACAGCGTACAATGCTGTGCCTACAATTTATTACTTGATTGAATGGTACACAGATGGTGTTTACACGGTAATTAAGAACAATATGCAGTGCAGTACTACGGCTCGGGTAAGCCCGGATATGAGGTGGGTCATCCATCATGTAGGTACCTACGTACCTACATCATTCTCGCGTCTGTATTGTGGAGCAAGTATGTATGTATATTTCAACACATACTGTAATTGGCACAACAGCTACGGTTATTTATTTCAGGCGAATAATAACGGTTATTGCTGTTATGATATAAATAAATTAGAATAGCATATCGAATCCGTGAAAATTGCTCTGAATGGATGATGCCACTGTATCTCTCTTTGTGAAACAAGTAAAAAAAAAGATTTAAATGGAGATTTGGATTGTGTGGAAAATAATATGAAAGAAAAAAGAGTCCACTGACTCTAATGACGGTTGTCAGAACGGAATAGAATAAGAAAACGCATTGCGCTGACCCCGAGTTACATGGGGCAAGAGTCTGACCTTCTCAGGTGCCTATTATCTGCCATCTCTTTTTCGAGGTGACGTTTGATAAAGAAACGATGAAAATTGGGAAGTTGACACCTTTGAACAAATAATTCTAAAACACATTTTTTCTAAGAAAAAAACTTTATTTTAGCCCTGAAAACCCGATAATTTAATGTAAATATAGTTTTATTTTGGTTTCAAATCAATAGCAAATAAGCGACATAGATTGCTATTTCCTGACGGAATTTATGGAAGAATCCCATTTTGACAGTACATAAAAAGTGTGAAAAATGATTGGTAGTGTTAACTATCATTATTGGCCGCATATCTCTAGGTATATGGTCTATGCCGTGCACGTACCTGTTCTGCTGCTGCAAGGGTTAAGCGTTCACAATATGTTTCAAACGAGGCACACCTACTACTAGGCTACATATACGTCTTAGTCGAATCAACTCTCAAATCACAGTGAAACCACATTAGAAACCGGAAACTGCGAGGACATTTACCATTGTGATGAAATTGGTTCAACGAGATGATCGCTCAAACTTAAATTGGAGTAAAAATGAAACAATGAAAGGGTAATCAAGTGAATTGATAAATTAATTCAAGAGAATTTTCCATTTATTTTACTCCTCTGTTAATTTTACCACACATGAGAATTTTCGACTTATAACAGAAAATTAACACATTTTCCTTTTGAAATATTATATTCCTTCGTTGTATATGAATATTGTTTAATTATTTCTATGTAATATGCGTATAAGCCTTCGAAATAAGTGTCTGGCTTCATAATTCGTTGTAACAAACACCTCAGGGTATGTTATAACTGTGTCTACGTTCAAAATTGAAGAAACGAGAAACCTTCAGGGAAATTACCCGTAACGATCCTTTTTATAACGATTTGAAGTGAAAAGAATCGAGAATTTAGTTTCTGTTGTTTTGTTATAACACGAGATATTTTCATTGTGATTTACAAAGATAACAAGGTTGAATTAAACGTGGAGTTAAGATGTTTTTGTATCATATTTTCAAAATAACGTCTTGTGAAAATTAATTGAAAAAGGTGGCCCCAGGGCCGTCTAGTATTTGGTCTTTCAAGTATGTGATAAACTAACAAACTAATGAAAAAGTAAGCCAAAGAACTTTTTCGTTAGTTTGTTTGTTTAAACGTGCTCATCTCTGAAACTACCAGTCGGATTGGAGAGCCATATTCACGTGGGAAAGTACCTATAGGCTATATAAAATCACGCTACAGCCCACGAGAGCCTAGCAGTAACGAAAGATGTAACTTAACGCGGGTGAAAAGAAAACATGCAGAAGAAGTCGCGGGCAAAAGCTTGTTACTTATAAAGTGAAAAACTCACATATGGCTTACATTATAATATTAATGTCAACACGAAATCAACTCATTCGTTTGTGAGTTATGTGTCTGCAAACTTTTCATTTGTTGAGTTCATGATCAAAAATAACTTTACACATTTATTTTGGAGATTAAAAGCTTATAAATATCCATTGTTGTTCATTCAATTTCTTTTAGAACTTTTTATTATTAGTAAAACGATAACTGCGTTTTATAAATCATGTACTTTAGTTCAAAATATAATAAAATTGAAAACAGTTTGCGTTCTATGTGATGTTTATGTACCTACGTGCTTTTTAATAAAATGAATTTGTGAATGTTATTTAGTCCCAAAATTGTTAGATAGTGATCCTATAAAGGTTCCGTCTGTGCCTACTGAGGTACGGATCTCTAAAAAAGTATCAACAACAAAAGGCGAAAATTGAAAACGATGACGAATTTTATTCTGCTAAATTAGGCAGAATTGGAACATTTACATTTTATGGCAGCACCTCTAGATCCTGAAACAACAAACATTTTCTACTTTACTTACGATACAAATGATTAACCTCTGCACATTTTCTACGGAGTAGTTCATTCATCGTAGCCATTTACAGTTAGACAATGTTATCTTGAAAACTTTACAAATTTTCAAGTGCGAGTAAGAGCGTTTCTATTTAATTAAAAGTTGTACCGTAGGGATCCAATCGCGACGTCTCTTCTTTGTGCCAAATGATGAATGGAAAACCTTTCAGTGAAGAATCTTTGTTACTTTGTTTTCAAAATACTGGATATTTCGTCCACAGTAGGTAACAGATGTACTTACCAACGTCGTGTAATATGAATAGCTACTTATATTAATAAAAACAATACCAAGAGGACGTTCAGATTAATATTATAAGAGTAAATAGTCTTTGTTTTTCTGCGAGGTACGTACAAATACCGAAATAATGTAGCTAATCCGATTGATTTGTGTTACCATCAGAAAATATACGAGGCCCAGATATTATTGAGAACCAAGAGAATTATTTGTTTTATTACGCAAACAGTCTAGCTATCTGGGATTGATTGCCAAGGTTTTGCATACATAACCATAATATCACGCCTGTAGTCCCTGAAGGGCTTGGCAGAGGTGTACCCATTAGTACGCCCACATTTCGCCAGTTATGTTTAAGTCCCATGAGGCTATTGCCATCAACTAAGCACAAATCCAGACTCCAAGGTTGCTGGTTTTGCATACTTCGTCTTATATTTTGTTTTTGCATGTTCTTTATCTCAAATGTTACGTATGCAGACAACGAAAATACATCTTTGCCTTGCCGTAACAAGCAGTTTATAACTTTTTAAACATAAACCCGAAGCCGCACTGCGGGTCTGCGAAACTGGTAAAGTGCAAGAGCTACGGAACCCAAAACTTCCAGTGTGTGGACTATTCTATTGATTTTTTCGCGAAAATATTAATATTTATTTATTTATTTAAGTAACATGGAAGACCGACAGCTAGAAGAAAACAGACTAGTGACAGAAAATTAGACTGATAGCCAATTACAGATCTTCACTTATAAGATACAGAATAATACTATGGTGATACATAAACCTAAACATGGGGCTCTAACTGATACAATAACTTGTAAGCTCTTGTAGGTATATTCATGTTTAATAAATAAATAAAATATGATGTTATCTTCATGTTAAGAAATCTTGCGGCTGAAAAGCGCGCAACCGCCACCATTGTGGGGTCTAAAAAATCATTAGACAACAAAGTCAAGGACTTGACTTCTCAGCTCACACAGTCACACAAAACATGGGCTAAAATAGTAGATGCGCATGCCTCCATTGTTAAAATACAATGTCTGTCTCTATGAACGTCATAACATGTATATATGTTTGTTACACATTACGATATGCAGACGACATTAAACCGGTGCTCAGGCGTCTCCGGGGGTGACCATAATGTGCTGTGTCGCGGAAACTATAGACAGAACGATTGCCATAGCGATCAGGAACTGTCTCAATGTAAACGATGTACTTTGGTACTTGTTTATATTTCAGAAATGATTGAATGCTTTGTGGTGTTATGATTAAAGTTAAAGTAGTAGGCATGATTAATATTTTATTATTTATTATATTATTTTATTATAATTTATATTTTATTATAATATTTTATTATTTTTATAGATATATACACAGATTTTACTTGCATCCTAATAAAAACATAAGAATATGGTCTATCTTTGTTATTTATTTCATCCAAATTTGTTTAATTGTTCATTTGTGATTTTGTAAAGCTTTATATCTATGATATTACTTAGGTACTGTATGTTCAATAAAAATTCGTTTCCCATAATGAAATTCAGTATTTTAGTACTTGCTTTAATTTGTCAGAGTGCCTACACATTATGCAGTTTTTAAACTGCACTAATGAAGTAATATATTATACAAAGCAGCCTACAGGCACTGTTTACATTAATTACAGTACAAAATTTCAATTTTACCCTACTTGTTGGTACAAGACACATCAGCATCACACAGAATATAGAAAGTAAAAGTCATTTAGAACCGACGAATCGTTTACGTTTTTTTTTGTTTTCACAAATGTAGAAATCCCATTAAAGAAATAATAAAAGCCTAACAACAACGAAAAAATCTAACAAGTAGACATAAATAAGACCTTTCCGTATCCTAATCTTAAACGAAGGCCGCAATTTGCAGGATATACAAAAACCTTTGTAATATTCGGTGGGAAAGTTCCATTTGTGAATAATTTTATCGATGTATGTATGTGCCCGAATACAATAACAAATTGTTTATAGTGTATTATCTGTCGGTTAGTGGCCGTTGGAAGAGGCGGGAGGGACAAACCTCCCCGTTTATGGCGCTATAGCGGATCAAATGCCCTGGAAGTGATATACCCAGTGATCGTTTAGCCTTTATTACGCTATACGAATATACGCAGCACTATAAAACGTGTTTTAATTTCTTTCTCTTCATCGATTGAGCCACTTTTTTTTAGGTTTACTCTTAAATGTCTTTGTTCTTTCGTCTGCCCTTTTTCGTTCTCATGATTGCTTTAAAAAGTTATAATATCTTTGTCTGGATTTGAAATCACATTATCCAATTTTAGGTTTAATGTTAAAAAGATATTGGATTTGTAACTAGAGCCCTAATACTTAATGACAAGTCAGTAGAAATAAGTTCTAGACTCGATTTTTACAATTTTGATTTCTAATTTTGTTCTGTAATATCAGATCAATCATATCTTATTTCTTATTACTGTCAAGTACTTAATGAACCTAAATGATAGTTTTTGGGCAATAGGCGAGCTTATTTTTGTAAGTACCTAAATGTGTTCTCATTGATCGATCAATGTCGTCCCACATAACTCAGAGCCTTTGGAACAAAATCTAAATTACGAAGGATAACAAAAGTGCCTTTCATCACAGGCAAAGATATGAATGTTTACCCAATATCTACTCCGTAAGAGAGTCTTGACCGGCCGAATAAATTTAAAGGAAAGTATATATTATTCATATTCACTCAACGACGCCAATCTCCTCGCCCTTTTCAATGAAACGGGTTTTTACATAAAAGTAAGAGTCACATAACTTGTATATGCAAGGGAATACACGGCATTCTGAGGACACTTCAAAGAGCCAGTAAAGTATATTATCAGGCACTACGTCCTCGAGATTGTTGAATTGCCTTCAATTTCCTTTCGCAAGTGGCTCTTACACTGCCCCAATGATATTGTCAAGCAATAACGCATTCAGCTCACAAAGAATAAACTGCATCTACTTTTTATTTTTGTAAAGTGGAAGCTCTCGTTTTTGCCTACAAATTGGTTTATGGAACGGAATGTCAATTTGTCTTGTCACGTCCGCGTTCAGGTTTGATTATTAAGATTTAATTTTCGGTACGTGTCGAACTATGTTCAACGTAGGCACAATGATTTTGAACCCTGTACTAATATTTAATTCATGTTATTCATACCCATGAGCAGAAAAGTGGCGAAAATAAATATTCGTGAATGCCGCGACGCTAAATAAGGATGACAGAAATTAAAAATAACGCGCCACCGCGATCCCTTTCAAATTATTTGGGGAAGAAAGTAAGATAAAAAAAGATAGATAAGAAAATTATTCGTCTGACGCGAACAGTTTCCGGTGGCTGGCCGCAATTTATTCCTCTCACAAACACGAACCGTGCTGATTCAATATTGACACTGGCTGGAGCCTCGCGTACCTAGCCTATTCCCCAGTGCTTCAGATAGAATCTAACTTCGAAGATACGACTTTGTAGCCGCTTTTTAAGTTGCAAGCATACAGGGTATCCCTTCGAATACAGTTTCTCTCCCTATTTGTTTATCTTGCGATTGCTACTGAGACGCAAGCCGGTGCGTGCGGTGGGGTGTCGCTATGTTTGTTTTCAACTTCTTTTGTTTCCTAGAAACTTTGAAACTGGTATGTTTAAAAAATAAACATTTATGAACACATCCGTTCCGCTTTTGTCAGTACCTTTATATTTTCGCAGAAATCTCTGGGGAGTAAATTAGTATTCAAGCCGGGGTTACCATTATTAATTACATGGTGTTAAAGGAATCTGAACGAATAGTAATTGATTAGCGCGTTGTTCTATCTGATCGTCACCGCTCTCAAATAGATGCGATCGCTCAAAGTCAACGTTAATCCTCTCTTAATGAGTTCAAAAGCAGCAATTGTTGAGAGCGGCTTACGTTCTGTCGCCGACCCTCGGCTGGAGGACTGCTTCAGCTTTATTCGGATGGAACAGTGCATATTACAAAAAAGCCGAATTTGTCTGTTATTTTTGCAATTACTAGGTTTGTATGTAGGTATTATTATTTATGTGATTGTGTGTTTCCAATATTTGCTAATATCCTAACTAAGTTAAGAACAATAAATTAACGTCACAAAATACAGTAATTTAGTGCGTATAATAGCGATAGTAGGTAACAAAGTTGTTTACGGCTAACATTCACAAACCTCAGTGACATTTAAGTTCTTGGAAACAGCTAGAGACCCAAACTGTGTGGTGATTGTGCACAGTGCACACACTTGTGTTATGTTGTCAGACAAACGTGCCGCGCGTTCGGGAGCGGGAAGCGATGTCGGCGACACGCGAAAACTGCATCAATCATAAAGAGGGCAGGACAATGGAGCTTTTTTATCGGGAATTCCCGTTCCAGAGGGATTCGTCTGTGACTTCATTTCACATTTGTCACATTACCTACCCACAAAATCTGTCGTTTTCGCCTTTTTTGGGCTCGTTAGAGATTTGATGTCAAAAGTTTCACCCAAATTGCACACGCATTGTGATGACGCAGCGGGTTGGTTATTCTCTGTATAATTTGATTTCTTTCAAATGGTTCTTGTTTTGTAACTTTATTTTCAAATATTTTATTTAAATACAGAAGAACGAGTACAACTGAGAATGAGGATATAGAACCTACTTGGGGTTGTTTACCTAGATAGGTGTCATCAAAAGTACTAAAGAATACAGTTCATTAGTAAAATTTAAAGACAAAAGACATTCTAGTCACTCTTCTGGTTATAAATGTGAAAAAGAGACGAAATAAGTCATCAGATACCGCTGAAGGCTTTAGAAAGGATTTCTGTGCATTGTTTATCTCGAGTCCTAAGGGACAGTTGGAAGAAAAGAGGGAAAACTTCAAGCTAAGCCGTCGTGATTTAACAACCCATGCAATACCCATACAGAGGGACACTTACGCGATCTTTTTCGTGTTGTGTAAAACTTTTATTTGGGTAAATAAATTTTTGCAAGAAGTTAAGGTCGATTTACAATCTCGGATACATTAACCTACCTTTGATTTTATTCGTGCAAAATCAGACAGATCAGAAGCTGTAGACTAAGGGGAAAACTGTGGGACCAACTTGACATGGCCAAAATGGCAGCAAGCAGAGTGAAAAAGGCAAAATAGGCCTTAGTCTCTTTATCTGAGTTCATACTTTTGAGGAAACTCGAAATAACTGGCCAATAAGCTGTCAACGATTGTGATCAAGACTAGTGTCAAATTGTATAGCAGTAAGAATGTAGACTGAGCTAAAGATGTAATTTACTTTAGGTAAAAGAAGTCAGTTAGGGCAAGTGCACTTCGTAATGGACATTCGTAATGGAAAAATCCAATAACACTTCACACGAACTTGGAATCGAAGCCAGGACCTACAAGACCAACGGATAGGACCTACGTATACATTATGTATTAAAGACAATAAACAAGCTAATTTAAACAAATAATCTTATGTAGTTAAAATACCTTTATACCGTCGTGTTTATAGTTGACACTTACGGCTTGCTCATTATAAATCACCCTTCACGGCATAGGTACGGCTAGATTTGCAAGCCAAACTGTGAGAACTGGGACAAACTCCTGTACATTTATATACAAATAGTTACAACTTTTGTAATATAAAACGTTAAAACAATAAGGTCTGAAACGTTTTACTTTATTGTATTGTATTGTCGTGTCCTCTTCTTGTTTTAGAATCGATGGTTTAAGTAAATTCAATTGTTTTTTTCTATTTTACTTGAACTCATTAGGTAGCCATGTTAAAGCTTGATTCACACATATCAGTACAAGTGATAAATTATTTTTTCACACATTCTCTATGGGCTCTCTATTCTCTTGTGTCAGTTCCGGCCTGTTCTTATAGAATGTATGAAAGAATAATTATCACTGATATGGGACGGTGCTGGAACTGTGTCGGGACTGTGGCTTCACTGGTATGTGTGAATTAGCCTTTATCGCGGCATCAGTGACGTTTTTAATGACCTCTGAATTGAAGGTGCAAGAACACTTTATCATGTCATGATTCTAGAACTGCAATACCTCTCTTATTTAATACAAAATAATATGATATCAGATGCATTATTGAAATTCCTTACAGTATGTTGCTAAAACAATGAGGAAATCTCCAAAATTCTACTTATTCAATTTAAATATTGTAGAAGCAATGAAAAGTTCAGAAGATTATTTAGCATTATTCTCCTGCCAGTTATTACCAAAATATCAATACTTTTGCTAAGAGGGATAATTCAAGGCCAATGACCATCCACTGTAACGGCCATTTAATCTATAACTGTATTTAAATTTTATTTCAGTAAAAACCTTCATCATACAATTTTATGAAGGATTGGGGAGGCAATAGAAGTGAGTACTTTATGTATACTCTGGTACGTAGAGGGAACTTTTACCGTTATTCATGCCATGAAACAACACTTGAATTTCTTTACAGCAAAATGATTGATACGTTACGTTATATTTTAGAAGAACCGGTTTTAAAATTCAGCTATGTTGGTATTTTCTTAAGTGTCAAGTAAACATAATTGAGAGGTTTCCCAAATACTGGGAAATTTAAAAAATCATTAATGATATCTATTTTGATATTTTCTTATTTATTTAAATAAAACTCAATTGATCAATAGCAAGAGGTTTGTCAACGTTTTATTCAAAAAAATATTAATTTTTAATTTTTTGAAACCTAGAAACGAAATTGTAATTTTTAGTGGCGTTTTCGGCTTCTTTACGTGTTAAATTAGCTTAATTCATTATAGAGCCATGATGAAATTCTATATACATTATATTAATTTCAAAGGAAGAATGTGACGTAAAATAGCTACCTACCATAATTACATATTTCCAATAACAAATTAAAAGATGCTATCGTAACGCATGTCTAATGAGCAGTCACGTTTGTACACGTTATACACAGGGAGGTGTAAGTCAGTGCTGCGATTAGAGCCGGGCTTGCGGTTGCGAAGGGCTTGCCCGCTCCAACTATTTATGACTCCAGATTAGGGTCCCCCACAAACCGACACAATTACTTTTGCACTGCGTTAAATTAGTTAAACTGACGATTATTCCACTGATAATTGCTTTAGCTTTTAGTGTGTACTTATCTTTATGTCAGATCTAGTGAAACTAAGCGCTGTTTGCCACGACTTCTGTGCAGAAAAGTGTGTAGAAGTAGAAATATACGCGTCGTTGAAACTTTCTTTTATTTTAATGGTATCATATTACTGTTTTAGACATAATATTTTAGCTGTACCTAATGTAGGTTATTTATGAACGTGGAGTAAAGTTTCGCCAAACGTAAACCACGAAATGGTTGAACTGATTTTACTCCACGTTTATTATTAAGAGCGAATGTGTTTAAAGTGGATTTTATTTAATTTTGCCTGAAAACATGGTTTCCAAATTCGTAAACAATTTGCTTATAGATAGTTAACAGTATACACGGATTCAAATAACTACAGAGAGGAATGGGTCTCAATCAACAGAGCTCACATAGTAGCTACTACATTGTTGTTGTAAATAGTACCTCGCAACTCGAAAATAGCAAAGCCCCAAGCTCGGAATCAAATGCCAAATGGCCTCAAAGACATTCGTAACAGCACTGATTTCCTCACTACAAACAAATGGAGCCGCATTTTAATCCAATGGCAGTGTTTCTCGGTGTTCCGCAGTTAGCGTGTTTCTGCAGTTATGTTTGCAGCTACAACATTTGCCATGTAAATCTAAGTGTTGGAGGGGCTGCCAAAAGATCGCGTGCATACGCTGCCGCGCGACGGCGTTTGTCTTCCGCACAACCACCGAATTCGCAGATTATCCTGTTAGGAAATGTTATTAGAAATGTTGGTTGAAGGCAATTTTTTAAGTTTATTTTTTACTGCCTTTATTCTGAAGGCACTTTTTTACTTACAAATTAGTTTATTATAAGTCAAAGTCAAATTAGTATTAATTTTAATAAGACTATTGAAGGGTACGTTTGAAACATCATTTACAAGAAAAATAGAATTGAATCTAGTTGTCCTCTTGCGAAACTTTACTAGCAAGAGTTGGTATACGCAAACCGCAGTAATTGGAATCTGGGGCAAAATACCTATCAAAAGGGGGTAAGTAATTAATACAGCCTTCCATATATCTACACCACGATAACGAACTAGGTATCCTTTGGTACGTTGCTATGATCACACACTTCGTTAGCAGATTGGTCGCTGTATCATGCTATTAGTACTCAAAGCAAATTCTGAGGCTTGCAGTCGCCATCGTCACCGGCCGGAAGCGAAGGATATTCGTTGCATATATACTACCTACGTTACTCGTTGAATGTGGTACTGAAACATGAACATGCTAATATCAGGTTTTTAAAACACTGTTAACGTTAAATGCCGATATTTTTTTTGTTTTAGACCAAACCTGGGAACCATATGGTAAAGGACGGAAAGGATAACCCGTTTTAAATGTTATAACTAAACTTTGAATATGGCCACGATCCTTATACTGTTGCATGCACCCGAAAGTACAATGTTTTGGCCATAAAATGATTTTTCACACAAAAAAAAATCTGTTTTCCAGCCAAATGTTTGCTCAAAGTTACCTAGTTTGATGGGCAGTGTGCGTTATAAACGGTTGTGTGATGTGTCTTGTTTGACTGCGTAGGTATATAGGTAGCTAATATTCTTTTACGAAACCTTCTTTCTTTGTTGATGTTAGATTATTTATCAAGTAATTATTTCCAGCGTCCTTATTAGTGTCTGTCATCTCGTCTCATCTCATCTTCTTCCGTCGTAAATCATAATCCGCATTTTGTCAAATATTTAGAAGAGTGTTTTGTTACGCGTCACACAAACGAAACAGCTCAAAGGCTGTCGAGTAGGTACCTACTGGCTCTCAGGCCATCAAAGGATTTCCCAGGAGCGTGTTTAAGGAACAAAATATGGAGTATCCTAGTAAACCAAACAAAAAAAATAAGGGCGATCGTTTTAAAATCCTGACTTAATGATACTCATGACGATAGGGAGAGGCTACTCGAAAAATTCGATGTTACAGAAAACACGCGGCGAGCTAAGTTTTTACGAGAAAATTTTACACATAAATTACGTCACATACGTTCTTATCCCCCATTATTTGGTCTCACTGAAGTTTCCGGCTGCGTACATTTTTACAATGTTTTGGAAGCGGTGTAATTTGTCTCAAGGCAGTGTCAGATGCGGTTATGTGGAAATTCAATGCGTGCTCGCGAGTTGCGGAGACAATAATTGGCGATACAAAGTTGTGTATTTCTTTTTATACCAGCTTTCAGATGCGTAAATGTCGGTTATCGCGGACGCAGATGAAGTCGCTCAGTGAAAAGTAGCTCAAGTTCTTTCTTGGTTTTTAAACTTACCAAATTTTATCGAAATCGGTTCAGTGGTTTAGTCGTGAAGGCGAAACAGAGTTACTTTTGTATTTATAATATTAGGATAGATTTTACTGTTAAGATAAAACATCCTTACGGAAGACATAGCGCTGCTTACAGTTGGAATTAAATAAGTTACTATCTAATGGTTTAGGTAAGAAATACTGCACCTATTTCAGCGTTCTTTACTTTAACTTTTTCCGTCACAATATGTTAGCGGATTAACTGTTGCGTTTTAGTAACGCAAGCACGTAAGTTCTAGAAGCTTTCAACCTCGAGAGAGAGGATAAAATAATTCTTTGATATAAATAATTAAGGAGTTCTTACTCCTTCGAAGGTAATAATCGGCTGATTATTACCTTCGAAGGAGTAAGAACTCCTTAATTATTTATATCAAAGAATTACACCTACTGATTGGCTAATCAGTAGATGTAAGACATCAACATTGGTCATATTAGCCGTAGAACCGATGACCGTTGGGGTAGATGTATTTTTGAGTGGAGACCGCGAATTGGCAAGCGTAAGGTGGGACGATTTTTGCAGGGTAGCTGATAGCAACTGGGTGACAGTGTCCAAAAATCGTTCTAAGTGGCGTGCGATTAGAGTTCAGAGTCCAGCAAATGTCTACTATAGGTTGATGATGATGATTATGAAGTCATCAATAACATTTTCGTATACGTAGCTTCATAGGCATTCCAAATTAGGTACACTCTACTCAAATTCGAATGCTCTGAAATATTACATACACCTATCGATCGTAGTAGGTATATGTATTTCCCAACCACGCTTGCTAATGATACACACCGGAACTTTGACTAACCTATACGGAAAATATTATTGGGTCAAGTTTCCTGCTGTGAATTTACAAGAACAACGCGGATATTCCATGCTGCGAATATTCCCTATATAAATCCTTTTATAAAACTTCAACAGGGATGTACCAGCAATCGATTAGTTAGTCGATTCAACCGACTCCGCGGCAGCTTTTGTCGACTAAAAGACAAATTAATCGAGTTTGCGATTTGATTGAGTTGTGCTATGTACATAGAAGAGTAAACTGCAAAGTAATGACAGATCGATAGTGAAACGGGGACATCTATCAGAATTTGTAGAATGTGTGTGTACTAAACTAGACAATCTGCTTTTCTGGTTTGCTTTCGAATATCGCCTATTTATAGACTCTGTAAAGAACATGTTCCCCATTTATTCTTTATCTTATCAGCCTTTGGAGGCACAGTGTTCCTGTTTTTCGTTACCATTCCCATAAATTCATTTAGTTTACTGATGACTTAAAATTTTGTTTTTTATTATTTATTAAACTTAATGCGACAAAACGTACAAAGTCGCAATGCCTTAGGTATTCTCTACCAGTCAGCTAAAAGTGGTGAAGAGATAAATTAAGTGCAAATCATTGCACAAGCGTAAAACAACAAAATAAGAAAATAAAAATAATTATACCTATCAAAAAAGTAAAATATTCACAAGTACATTATTCTTTGTTTTAGCACAGCCACATAGAAACCAATGATAGATCCTTTAACGAATAAAATAATCGTCTATTTAGCTATAAGAAAAAAAAAAACAAAAAATATCAGTGGATACATTACATTACATCACCACGAAATGAGCCTCAGATCAGAAAGGACCAGACAAATCACTATAATATAGAACGTTAAAATGATTACCAAACTCTTTTTTCCGGGTCGACTCCCCGCAATAAAATGAGGTCGGTACATTTTATTGACAAGTTTAGTTCGCCTCTAGTTAGGTAAAGCTAAGCGCTTTGGGCGGTTGCGAACCTATTTCGGGTCATCGACTTAACATTTATGGACAGATTTATTTCGTTTTTCTGCGAAAATTATATGAGAAAATGTTTTGTTTGTTTGTTAAAGATTTCTATAGAAAGGATTTATTCGTTTATTCGGAAACAGATTCTTTTATGATACCGTGTTCTTATTGTTATACGGTTTTAATAAGGTCGGTATACACTACCGCTGCCCCCGCAACTCACGAGTAGATTAAACATCACTTTCGCGAACAAACAGTTTCTTAATAAAAATAAACTTTAAAATACCAAGTCAAACTAACACCAGTTCAATGTAACAAAGAGATACAATGTCACGTCCTCTCAGAATAACTTCTATAAAATACAATTCACTCAGCGAGGAACATGCGGTCATGTGAAAGGTTAAAACAACGCACTAAGGTATTTCTCTACATCTAATACTAACAGAATTGTCTTCACTATGAGATCTCGTGCAGCAACACACCTCGAGGGCCGGCGGAGCCTTAACGAGGAAATAGTGGTCGTAAATCACGGGAAATTCGTTCTTATTGAATTTCCTTTTGTCGGCGAACGGAAGCGCCGCCTAGGTTTTTGCTCCAAATGGACGCTTCGAGACATGGACGCTTTTTTAAACCGATCGCCTACAGGTCCAGTCCGCTGTGTAGGTACATTAATAGACGGAATACAATTATAGAACCGTGCTTGTTGTTCTAATATAGACTGCACTAACAATAAACTAGCTATTATTATTAGTCTGCCCACTACCTATTGTGTGTACGGCGCTCAAGTTGTTTTCTCGGAAAACGCTTTCAATTATTATCAGATAGAACATTTTCAAAGAAATTGTGGGATTTATTTTAACGCTTGTACTTACTAATTGTCAAAACAAAAATATGAGGTCGAATGAAATGGTGGATTTGTACCTGAAATTCGGGAAACATGGATGATAAAATATTATATACATTTTATGATAAGGAAAAAAATACAATATTTATTCATGTGTATTTCTATATACTATTGATAATTCCAAATCTATTTTCTGGTGCTGGAAAAGACTAGTAAAGATAAAATAACATAAATTCATTATCTAATATACTTAATGAGTTTATATGGCTGGGAATAAACGTCAGATTTTCCACTCGATTGTCGAATCCGATAGTCTGATCCGTCTATCGAGCACTAGGTGCACCGGCGTGTACCAAGTGTTTATAGACGGATCAGACACTCATGTTGGTCACAACGTGTAGGTGCTGAGTGTCCAAAGAAATAAATGGCGTGAAACGCCTTGCGATGGACGGGTCAGACTATCGATCACGACTATTTTATGGAAAAATGGAACGTAGGAATATTGCTGGCCTTAATAGAGCACATTATAATTATTTACGGGGCTGCTGAGCGTGGGGTCCTGAGTTCGGTTCCCAGGTCAGGCAAAAAGCGTTATTGGGTTTTTCCATTCGGGATATATACGTAACAACCCGGCGTTTGGAAGCTGGTGGTGTGACACTCCCGCGCCTCGGAAAGAACGTAAAGCCGTTGATCCCCCCCGGCCCACTCAGATTGCCGTCTCGTCGTATAGTAAACTTGTATCTGTTCCAGTGACTTTCATTAATATTGTTTATAGTTTCAGTATCTAATTCAATTAATCTCTGTTTTAAGTTTAGTTAAGTAGAAATGATAGTATAGTAACGTCTACAAAGATATTATTAAGTCATACTACTTAGTTCTTCCAAAGAAACTTTACAGCATTGAAAAATTAGGTCATCTGTGCCGGAGCGAAGATCTTTATTCGAAAAGTTTGCAAGTTTTATCGAGTTTTATTCATATCTTTCATCTAACCTTAAAGTACTTGCCTCTATTGAAGCTATATAGAAGCTAATTATTTTATCTGTGAAGAGAATCAAGTTAGGTATTGATTTCAAAAGCTCGCAGTTTATGTTGGTCTAAGTTAAGCCTTGCAAATCTTGGCAAGTGTAACAGGAGCCACTGAATTCAGTGAAGTTTATCCAAGTTATCCGGTTATGAAAATCTCAGAGTTTTCAGACGAAGGAAACTAATTACTATTCTAGAAAGTTTCGGTCTCAATCTCAATCAGGCTCTTTTTAGGAGTTTCATAACAATGGCGAGTGCTGTAAAAGTTGGCTTGTTTAACGTTCGGCCCGCATAGGAATAGGTTTTAATTTAATGCCAGCTACAGGTAAAGTCATACCGTTACTTTCAAGTTCGTTTTCTCTAGAATATTACCTACGAATTTTACCCAATAAAATTCGGGTGTAACTTTTTAACAGGCAGAAAATATTTAGAAGCTGTGAAAACTCTCCTAGTTTCAAACTACGATGTAATAAATTCTCACCGACATTTATCATTTATGTGAGTAAATTCCTTGCTTTCACATACGCTCGTAACTCGGCAAAGTTATTAAATTCCTCCTAAAAGTCGTAAGATTAAAAAAACCCTTTGGAAAGCATAAAACACATTCCACAAAACGAAGCACACGTGCAAATCTTAATTGCAGGCGCCCGAGCCGCACTACTCCAACGAAACGTTTACACTTGACGTTTTAAAAATATTACTTTTGCATTTTAATAACATTTATTTAGAAGGAAGCGGACTCGAAGCGAAATAATGAGGCGACGCGTGAATTTACCGAGAGCACGTAGTCAAGCTGCGGAATAGTTGAATCGGCGCTTGCGCTCGCCTTTTGTGCTCACTCGACCGTGCCGTCAGGAGTTGAGCGGAAAATGTTATGATACCGTCACCTCGGCGAGGTGCGGCGACGACGCGGGCTGCTCGCAGCGCTCGTCACGTCACCGTCGGTCGTGCCGAAACGAGCGAACAAATTAAAAAACTTTTCCGAATTTAAAACCACACACGCCAACTTTCCGTTTGCATATCAGTTGTTCCCGTGTGAGTTCATAATCGCATCTCTTGCATATTTTCGTATTTTATACCATCATACCATTTTAACTTCTAACTATTCAATGTGTGCGCCACGGTTTCAGGTTTGGTGATTGAAATATGGTACGTTGCTTTGTGTTACCGAATACGTCAAAATTATTGTATCGGAAAATACTGTACAAAGCCAAACCAACAAGAAACCAAATATTTGTTGTTAAGTTCTTTAAAATTTTTAAAATAAATCAGCGAACTTCCCGAACCGTATAGAAGTCTGAGTTGGTATAGAACGTGCATTCGGCGCGTCGTGTTGGGAAGGGAGTGTGACAGAATTTCAGTAGTAAATCTTTGGTGGAGCGCGGGCGAGGGCGGCGGGCGTACGCGACGGCACGCTATCTGTTGCGACATATTTGGCAAGCGCGCCGGACTCTCCGCCAACTGTGACAATGCCTTCGTAGGTAGGACGCGGGAACTTATCTGATCGGCTGGCTTTTCAGATTAATACCTACTTACGATTCTGCATTTATTTTTGTATTTAGCACATTTCACTTCGGTAGGTAAAGTTTGCTAGGTTTTAGAGCGTGTGCAGTTCTTGTTACATCGACTTTTTAAAGTTTTGTTTTACAACTTTTAGCTACGAAGTTGGTTTTCGTTGTTTGAATCCTTCCTGCTACTACCGGTCTTGAGCTACTAACTTGGGCTGCCCACACA
Source organism: Hoplodrina ambigua (assembly GCA_949774945.1). Classification (NCBI taxonomy): domain Eukaryota; kingdom Metazoa; phylum Arthropoda; class Insecta; order Lepidoptera; family Noctuidae; genus Hoplodrina; species Hoplodrina ambigua. The sequence continues at coordinate 8,013,559 of OX458977.1, read as the reverse complement.
CACACATTAGGTACGTTTATCTCAGTTAGGTAAAACCTAGACGATGATTGTTTAAAATAATAACCAAAATTTTAAAATGACGACACTATTTTCTTGGACTTTGATAAAAGCGATGTTTACTTAAACCTTATAAGAAAATATAATGACAGTAATTGGTTAAATTTAGGTAAATTGTCCAGAGATATTTCTTTCAGTTTAAGCTACGTAGACTTTAATGGTAGCCTTGCGTAAGATATTTAAAGCACAACACTAAATAGTCTAAGTTACAACCAATTCTAAGTACCTAATATTTTTTATATAATGGCGAAATATTTAAGCATTATTAATTAAAACTTTATGCGTTTATGTTCAAAAATAAAACGAAGCTTAAACATTTTCGAAAAATTAAAGAATAAAATCTTATTAATACAATAAAATTAAATTGTCAGTTTGAAATGTCAATATAAAAGCTCTTTATAAAATAAACCTGAAAGTTTAAATGGTACTTAAACAATCTTATCTGTTTGTCTATTTGTTCGAGCTAATCTCCGAAACGGCTTTACTATACTTATTTTAGAAGAAGAATGAGGGCGCTGCTTAAAACAAAATCCCGTAATAATCGAACATTCACATGAACGAAGTAGCGGGCGTAAATTAATTAAATATATGAAGAAAACTGCATGTGTGAGGCCTTGCGGGTTAAAAATATCATTAGAACCGTATCTCAATCTAAGAGGCCTGTATTATAAATCAGTGGTATTAATCATGTGACTGTCATCACATTGTCTCATTTAATAATAAACTAGCCATACATCATAGAACAAACGCAGTGTTGAAAAGAATAGACGCGCCGGTCACGAACGCCATTATTTCATATTGTAAGCATATTATATATTGCTTATGCATCTATGGTTCATTTCGATCGTTCATTTCGTACATAAGATAACCGGTAGTTTTTGTACGGCCACGAAACTATCAGAGCTGATCACGCGAACGAGCAATCATGGCCGCTGAAGTACTGAATGAATGAATGCAACAAATCGAAATGGTTTAGGTGGGAAAAGTGAGCCTACGAGATAGGCAATCTCGTCATTAGTTTTCGCTTTCTCAGAATGGTAGTGTTTTGTTTTTTTTTGTGTATCTTTTATTTTAATTATTTTATGGACCGGAAAATAAAGTCCTTTGAGGGTACATACTTGCTGTTGTTACCAGTTGTTACCAGTCGCTCAGCAAATACCTCTTCTTATACAAAGAAGGTCAGAGCATTGTTCACCACATTGGCTCAAGGCGGATTGGTAATTTTAGACTTATATTAATTGTAAGTCCAGATTTCCTAACGACGTGTTCCTTGACCGATGCTACTGATGTCCAAGATAAACTTAGAAAGTATCTATTTAGGAAATCAAAAAGTCAAGTTGGTATTTGTCTGGTAACGTACACGCAACCTAACTACGAGGCCATCAGGACGCTTGCCTTAAGTACGGTATGAAAAACCTACTACCTACATGAGAAGCGTAGCACAAATCGCAGTAAACGAAGCGTAGCAGTGAACGAAGACTTTACAGTTGGTGTTGTGGCGTCGCGATTGACTGTTACGTTACGGGTCGCAAATATTAAACCGAAAAAGATTTTCTAGTTTAGGTTTTACTTTTAGAAGTTTTCATTATCTGTTGAACCTATTTATTAATTAGAAAACAAGCTTTTGCTATTAACGTGATAGCTTTTTCAAAACTAAAAACGTTTCCATGTTTATTTATCATTTTCATTCTTAATATACATTTTACAAAACCAATTTCGAGTAGTGGTCGTGTTTGTCCTATTCATAGCCGGAGAAATGAACGACATTTTTTAAATCCGTCTCTCCATAAAACATGTCGAGTATTTGTCATAGTATTTTCACTTTGTTTTGCCCCGCGCTATTCTAATTTCGGTTATCGAGGTCAAGCAAAACAATAAGTACCCTCCGGCCAAAACTTTCCTTATTTCTTTGTTTGTTTATTAAAACTGTGAGGAAAGCACTAAACTTTGTATAACTTGACGTTTTCGTTTATTTGCAATTTCATTTAGTAGCTCCTTCACTTGTTTATGTTTGTTGTCTAGTAACTTGGACGCAAATAATATTTGATTGGTGACTGCTAACTGACTGTTGTATGAAATATGAGTTTCTGTTTGTAAATAATACAAGCCATTATTACAAATCATGCTGGCGGATATAGTAATAATCTTGTTGCCAACTAAAGGCAGTAATAAATGTCACAGCTAAAGTACGAACACAAATATTGGAAGTATTAATGCCATTAGTATTGTTGGGGCATCGAAATACATATTATTAGTTTTTGTGGCATAAGAAGCTTGGAAAAGTCGGGTTTACTTATTTTTTTCGACGACAAGCCACATACACAATAATTTGAGAATTATGTTTTGGTAGTCAGCTGATTTAATGATCTCCTTCCAAGTTCTTTCAAAATACGAAATCTGCCTTTTTATAGTCATAATTGTTCTGTCATTTGTAAATTTTACTTTATGGCTTTCATTTTTCAAGTTTTCAGCCAGATATTTGCTAGCTTTCTTCAACAATAAATAATAATTTCAATCTAGCTTTAAATCTTGGCTAACTATTAAGCTTCTTAGGTAAACTCGGTATTCAAGCATTCCATTGTCCTTGTATAAAAATAGAAAAAGGGTCTTTAGAAATAGCGAAGCTTTAAAGAAGATGAGGTTTATAAACATATATATTTGAATATTAAAGTCCATCATCTATGAAAACGAGTATCGTTACATTTTTTTAGAGGTCTGTCTGTCCGTCGCACTCGTCTTGTGGTTCTCATTACACATTCTTATGATTTCATTTGCTTACATGATTCGTCCATCTTGAGTCTTTTATTCTTGTGACTTGTTCTCTCATTTACATTTATACGTTTTATGAATGGTTGTGAATATAGTCTTTACAGATATTTTTCGCTCAGTTGATGTGATTATGGGGTGGTTACTTTATAATACTTTTGTATACTATGTCGTAAGCCCTCTTCGAAATAATATTTCAAGATGCTTCAATTCACTAATAAGCAAAGTTTTACTTATGTGAACCCTTGAGTTGAGGGGTTCACATCCCTCTAAGCGCGCGTCCCCTTCCCGCAGATAAAAATAATAATGGTGACATTTATCAATAGACATTTGAATATAGTTTCTCCTTGATATGTTTTATGTACATTATTATAGTCGGAAGAGCTCCACTAACTTAAAACTACCTTATCAATGGCCTTTTTTCGATAAAAAAAACGATCTGGTTTGTTCGTTACCAAAAGCTGCATCTACACTTATTCTAATAAAGTCGCTAAAACAAAAATACTCTGTTCTCCTACCCCCAAGTACGTCGTAACAACAGTTAGTATTGTAGCTATTTACCTATAGACGGCAGTAATAAAGTAATTTAGCTGACGCGGCTTCGACAGAGAGGCACGGGCCGCGACTCTGCCGACATGAATACCAACAAGGGAGCTTGTCGTCATCGCCGACTTTATGGCACAAACTTGGGCAGACACCCTCGCCATTCACACTGTTAGTGATAAACAAAAAGCTTGTAATTGAACGTAAATATTGCATTCCAACATTCTACACTGAATCTCGCCCAAAATCGTGTGTTATTTGTTTTACTTGATAAACTTTTCCTTAAATTTTACCGAATGTCATAAAAATCCGTAGGTAGTCCGTGGGGTTTAGGTGTCAAGACCTATCTATATTATACTAAAATTATAAAGCTAAAGAGTTTTGTTTGCTTCTTTGTTTAAACGTGCTAATCTCTGGTCTTACCAGTACCTAGTTAGGTTTGGAAAAAAATCTTTTTGTTTATGATAGCAATCATGAGGAATAGTAAAGGCTATATCCCTCTACGACCTGAGAGCGAAGCAGTAGCTAACTGTAGACGTAACTGAATGCGAATGAACGCGCGGGGTATTGCAAGTGTACATTTGAAGTTGAACTGATGAGACTGTTTTATTCGTGTATTTTGCATCTGATCAGGCCAAACTGACGTGTTTCAGTGTGCGTGTTTAGTTTAATCTCTCTATATATGGTAGGCTTCAGCTTTCGCATAGATAGCGATATTTCGACATTCCAATTTTAGTTCGATAATTTCTTTACAGGCTTCGAAATTCGATTTGTCCATTCGTTTGTATCATAAAAACTGCGTAAAGATATTTGTAGTTTTGAATATAAGGGATAGTCTTTGTACTTTTTTTGCATAAAGTTCATATAAATATATTATTTGACGGGTTTAATTACTAAGATGAAAAAATGCCTGTGGGAGACCGGTATTAATAATTTGGTATAATTCGAAAATAGGGAGTAATAAAGACTTATAATGGATACCAACAAAACCCTACTTCAAAATTAACTTTTGGCCTCTTTACATCTATATATTCATATTCAGAAACTTAGATAGTGTGTATACGTGCGAGTGTAACAGGAGCTGTTATCTGTCATGATAAAGTACGTGATTAGATTGCGAATATGAACCTTCTCACAGACTGTGAACATTGGCGAAAACACCATCAAAAATCATTTTGTTTGCGCAACGGATTTTAATGGGATTTTCACTGTTTCACCCCGTAATACTCCGGTAATCAAATAAGCTATAAAATCATTATGTCGAGAGGGGTGGATTTTTTATCAATCAAACGAGTTCTATTCACGTAGGTATAGGTAAGGAAATTCTCGCTTATCTTTTTGCATTTACAGGAGGCTGTGCGAGGAAATAGGTAATGTTTTTCTCGTGTTGTATCTTTGAGCTGATAACGTGTTCAGCAGTAGATTGCTGTAGTCCAACGCATTGATACTTTACATATTGTTTGTGTTTTTTCATACGTAACAAATATATTGCAGATGAATAAAAAAAGTTAGGTTTCAGGGATCTCTTTCTAAAATATAACGACGATAACTTTCTATTTAAGTTATGAAACGATATTTTTGTTATTTATGATTAGGACGCCACCTTGTTAGTAAAATGACTCTATTTACAACATATTTATACTCTATTATTTTTCTCTAGCTTTCAATGTCCCACTGCTGGGCAAAAGCCTCCCCTAAGTCCTTCAAGTGTACTATCTTACCACGCTACGTCAAACTAGATAAAAACTATTACACTTCTTTTTTGGGCAGTTGTGTAAAAAAACAAACAATAATAGTATTGGATCGAACCAACTAAACCGTAAAAGAAGTCACCGACGTTTATCTCAAACGCTTCACATATCTACAGCACACTTTCCCGACTTACCTGTTTAAAAGACTACTTAACGATGGTATTGAGGCTATGTTCAACACCAACTAATCTAGTCTACAAGAAAACTGCAGTATTCAAATGTAATTCAATTATGTAAATAGTAACGCGAGTTTATTTTTGTAGCAAGCTCGTTTGGAGCTAACTAATGAGGTGCGCGATCCAGTAACACTACTTTATTCACACCTCAGCAGACCTTAGAGGATTTATACAGGAAATGCCCTCGGGGAATTGCTCTTTTCACACTTTACTTGTATATGAGTTATTTGTTCGTGCGAGTTTTATACAACTTAAGTACTTACGTATTTTGTGCTAATTGAAGATGTTATCTATTTCTCTTTACGTTGTTAATGTAGTCTTAATAATGGAACTATGGGTCTGAAATTAATAGAGAGAAAGTATTTGTTTGCCAGCTGGTCATAGTCAAATTAATACTTCAATAATTTTTTTGGAGAAAATTTTAAAAAAGTTTCGTTTGTTTTTCTTTATATGTTTGGTATTACTTTTTAGATTTCTCATTCAAATTACTTACTCTAATAGTATTACAGTGTTGTAACTTGTGTGTATTTTTTTTAATGATATTGGCTAAAAGGATCTCTTAACATCTTGCTTGTAGGTTAGGTTTAGTAAACTTCATGTAATTTTTTATAGATATTTTAAATCAAGGTTCTAGATTGACTTGTGTTTGGCCACTTTTTACCTTTAAGCAATGGTTTGGTAGACGATGACATATTCTTGACTAGAAGTAACCTTTCCACTTGAGATGTGACGACTCCTAGGTTTAAAAGCTAACATGACCTTCGGGAATGATCTAAAGGAAGCACTATGCCATGTCTAGATACTTGTGGTCTCTGTGGACTTCAGTATTGAATGAGGTGATAAGTGTAACACGTTACAAGAACTAGTTATAACACTCGTTCGTCGTTGACGTTAATATATGCAATCGTTATTGATATCTGCCAATAAAATTTAACTATAAAATAGGCCTCATAAAATTGTATACTATACTCTCATGACTATTATTTATGAAGTTAATTGATATGTTATCTAAAACTGTTATTTTTAATACTGGAATAAAAAGATAAAGTGAAATTTATTACAAATTGAATGTCTTTATCTCTGCGATGGTAACATTGTTATTGTTGAATTAATTATAATTAATTGAAAACGTCACAGTAAATATCAGACGTTTATAATGGTCCTTTAATTGCTAGCTTAAGTACCTGCCTGCGTCTGCCAGTCAAGCTCTTGTCAACTCGAATATGATTTAATATAAAAGGAGTACTAACATATAAATTGTGACAGTTTATAACTTAAGTGTGCGCAACTTCATGTAAAATGAAAAGCTTTAAGAGAAATAACATTTTAATTATTATACGATAATACTTCGCTTCTTTTTCCGTATTTTTTGCCGTCGTTTCACAACATGTTTTATTTGTTCTCTGTGTATTTTGTGTCGTGCAACATCCATACATACATATTACCCACTTAAAGCTGTGTACAATAATTACACATCGGACCGGAGGACCGGACGGTAACAGTGCACAAGTAGTAATAATTTACGACTTACGAGTAGTTACTGGCCTACGACCATAATAACCAGTTAGATGCTACAACTTCACCTATCCTGGTACCTAATAACGAATTTCTTACAACTTGTGTTGTGTACTGTTCATTAGCGGCCATGTTTTGTGTACACAGACTATACAGTACACAGATCTCCATTACGATAATTTGAAAAGCAGTCTCTGTTAAACTAATTCCTTGTTTCAAAGTTAATTGTGGAAATACGGATTGTATTTTACAATTGTAATTTGTTATAAATTAAATTTTGCGTTGTAGGTTAAATGTGTTTGAATTTCTTAATGAGATTTTCAGTCTTTGAATCAAAAAAATTTACGCACTAAAAGCAAAGTTAAGAGAAAAATTAATAAAAACGGAAATGGAAAAATAAAGGCAATAGCTATGTAAAAGTGGTGGAGGCGTCGCGTCGCTTAGTCAGCTGTTAATGGCATTTGTGTTTACGTGCAACCAGACGATGCCGACTCTACGTGGAAAATTTTGGGAAAGACTACGTTGGATGCGACGGGGAAAAGCAAAGAATAATAAAAGGAAACAGTAAAAAGCAAATAAGAAATAAAGAAGCTAATAGAGTCTGCCTCCAAGGGTATTGCCGCAATTTCAATAGTTCAGGATACGAGTGGATTTCCAACCTGCTTGTTCTTATCTTAATTATCTGCAATCTACTCGGTCTGTTGCGCTAAAATCTACAAATTCTTTAATAGATTCCAAGCTTTCTAATTATGCGCCATTAGTCATGTAGGTAGCCATATGTAGTGGTCGTTTCAATAAGGTAATGAGGATAGAATGTCGTATTCCCACAGACCATACCGAGCAAATTTCCCCATTTTCTTAACAACACTTACCAACATCACAGATCAACAAGTTTGTAAATTGAGTAAGGTTCAATTAACCTTATATGTGCACAACTTGCAATAACTTTGAAGAATTCTCAACAAAAAATAACTCAATTAAATAGCTTTACTTGCTCGGCAATGAGCTACAAAGGTAATGCATCACCTTAATAAACTATAAATAATTCAATCTCATTTTTTATCCAGATAAATTAAAAAGAAATATTGCTACTGTACGGAATATCCATATTTTAATAGCAGAGTGCGCTTTTAGCTTAGTTATCAAGTCGGCACACGCAATCCCACAATCAGGCTTGAGACCACAATGAATGCATATCGAAACTACGTTTTAGCACCTCAACAATACATTCATAATGCCTTTCCATGATTTAACGAAACTTTCTAAAGAAGGAATCGCGTTCTATTATGTCTAAAGCCAAATTTAGGTCAACGTTTATTTAGCCTTTGTTATTATAATTGTGTTCGTTAGAGACTTTCTATTGTCAATTTATACGAAATTTTCTTTTTAATATAAAAATAAAACTGTTACTGAAAAGCTAATAAAATGGTTTATCTCCCTATATCTTGGGAAATTGGATGGCTTATTGAAAACTCGTAAAATTCGCTGAATGAATCAGAAGTATTTGGAAGTGCACTGATTGGCGTAGCGTCGTTACGAGTTTCTTTTAGACATCGAGAAAATGTAAAATGTAAAAAACTTAATTATTTAAAACACAAAAGTTTTAATGTACTTAATATTATAAGATATCTTTAAGATATACTACTTATACTATAAAATAGAATCTATAAATGAAGGAATAAACAAATATCAACAGAATTTACAACGTTCTCCTTTTTTTGAAGTGTTTTAAAAATGAATGCCACGCAACTACCAAAAAAAAAAAGAAGAGACCGAAACGGGGACGGTTTTACCCCACAGCCCTCTAGGCAAACGTGAATAGGCATCTGTAGGCAAGTGTGCTGAATCTGAGGCCACGTACCATACAGATGAGGCTATGATCAAAGCCTATCTAGTACTAGGGAAACGTTAAATGCGACAAGCGAAAATATTACTATAGAAGGTTATATATTAAGCAAAAGCGGCAGAAGCGATCTAATCTCTGTTCCTAATATTCTCGCTCCAAATTAAGGCGTAGGTGTATTTTATATCTATTTAAATGCAAATTGAATTTAAATGTTTACAGTGCAAGCATTAATTAAACCTTTCTCATCATTAGCATATACCTAATAAATATTCAAATAATGTTGTTTTTATTGATATTAATGTCACACTACGAATACGCCTAGTGAGAAATATAATATTGAAATCTATTTGATTTAAAGATCGTATCTATGGCGTCAATAATAAAATGTTTCGAATAAAAACGATGAGATACTGACTAACATAGTCAATAACTCGATACGTACTCCTAAACGATCATAAGTATTTATTACACCTCATATTAACTAGATATTCTATCGTTTCAACTCACATAGACCGTCATAATATTTCTAAGCTGTTATTGACATAATTGCTTAACAAAAAACTACAAAAACTTTTTCACATCACTATTTCCCGTAGCTGTATTTCGCTGATGACATAAAAGACGAAAGCATGGCGTGTCGGCGAATAGCGGACGCGGCCGATTGACGGTGCACATGGGAACTGTATGCTAATTCGCTCGGCCGTATTTCGGCGCACTGTCAACGAGTAACACAGCCTTCTGTACCTGTCCTACAACGTGTGCACTGAACGTGGACGAAATGCAAAAACTACGAACAATCGGATGTTTGCTCACGAGCTTCAGTAAAAAAACTGCTATTTTACTTGTGTGAGAATCGTCCGGAATGTAGTGATGATGTGACTAGGGGCTGTGTGCGATGTGTCTTTTATAGCTTTTGTGTTTTTATCTCATTCCGATTCAATGTTCTTCCTATTCGGCGCCTGTTCAATGTCATATAACTGGATCCTCTTAATTATAAAACAAGTCCGTTGCTGAATTAAAATAAAATGTAATAGCTGTGCTAATGGGTGTCTAAGAGCTAAGCAATAAATAATTTATTCCGGTAACATTTCCCCACTCATTTTTTATGAAGCAACTAAAAGCTCCAAATAAACCGACAAGGAATAAGTTCATAAAGAGATTTCCTCATAAATTATAAAATTGTTTATGGAGAGAGTCTAAAGCATTTTACTTCAGTATTAATTCCATAATGAAAAGACTTTCTCGGTTGAACAGAGTCAGCGGTAAAGTAGTTTCGTGTAATCCCTTTTACTAACAAACATGTATATTGGAGCTGATATTAAAACATAATTTTAAACTTCTGTGAGGCGGCGTGTAACAGGTAAGCGGTAATTAAAACAAACTATGTACAATTTACCCATCATTGTTCGGTGGAAGTTCACGTGCAAGCATCACTAACACTCTACATTGAGATTGATGAACTGCTTCTGTTAGATTAAAGTATTTTGAACGAGGATTAATAATCTCTCGCTTTGAACATGAATGTCGAGGAAGCTACGCACAAAGCCGACATGGAAAGGGTATTAAACAGTGGCTTCAATAAACGGCCCAATAAGTTATGTAAAGTGCGGGTGCATCGCGTTACATTACAACCCCTACATGGGCCCGGGGTTGGGACGCATGCGCTCGCATCGCCGGCCGCGCACGGCATATGCGGAATATTAAAGGAGGAAAGAGAAAAAAATTAACTTGTGAAGCCATTTTCGTCTATCGGCGGCCCCCGCGCGCGCCGTAGGGTTTCTGTGATGCAGGCAGAGAGGCTCGCGCGGCCGTCGCGACTCCACGCCGCCGTACGCACCCGACACCGCTCTCTCGCCGCCACTCGCCGACCGGTCCGCCCGGTCTTGTGATTACACCTTGTGCGACACATTATAATTGTGCAGTGTTATTTGGACATTTGAGAAAATTCCCTTTCGTGGACATAGTGTTACTGTCCAACTAACTAGCACCTAACTTCTAAGTGAGTTTAACTTTACTGTGAGTGTAAGTTTATGAGAAGTTTAATTTTTATCTTCTTCAGTGATACGTCTTGTAAAGTGAACTAAACTATAATCAGAAGTCGTGTTTCATGTGCCGCGTCTGTTTACTTGACAAGTTTGATGCGAAGTAGCTGTTACTTAGTCATTTGGTAAAGTTGAAACTTTTACAACTTACTCTGCATTCTTGTTCATACGTTTGTGTGTTTCGCCCGATTCAAGTTCAACAATTTATGATCGCACCCATAAAGGTATTGTATATTTACTATTAAATCATATATTTATCAAGCAATGTTTTATGTAGAATTTAAATTATTTAATTATCTTTAGGATGCGTACATTTACTTTTTCTAACGATATGTAAAGTAGCTAGTCCACAATATTGTTATTTTTTTAATGTAACTTACATCTGTCGCATGCATAATTTTATTTTGTACAAATATCCGTATTTTTATTGCTTTTTCCGTCTATATGTGTATTATGTTTTAGTTCTTGATAGTGATAAAACGTTTTCACCTGTTCACTGTATCAGCTGTCCCATGGAACCGGCTTTGAATACTGAATGTGAAGAGCCCCAAATACTTCAACAAAAGTTAATACACTATACGGGAATACCATATAGGATAAAACAGCCATAACATGGAAGAAACTAACATAGGACCTCTCAAAAAGTTTTAATGGCATTCTGAGGATATAGTAAATCAAATTTTATTTATGAAGTAATAACTGTGCGACAGAGTGCACTCTAAAATAGATGTGTATAATAAAAAATCCATACTCCTCCCAATAAATTATCGGAAGACGTTCTTTTTATTGGAGTAACGAATGGTGAGATGAGTAATGGCGTAAGTTTGTCCGATAAATCATGCTTCCCGAAACTGTGAGGAGCTTCCGACGTTGGGGTAGTATTTGGCAAGAGCGACCCTCACTTGTTAGTTTTGTATCATACACTTAACGTTGCTGCAATCGATGGTGTAGAAAAAGAAACGCTAGACAATTCACAGATGTCAGAAATAAATGAGAAGCAAATATATGATGAATCGATCAATAGCGATAAAAGCTTCAAACTACCAAAGCAGCAAAATGTCACGAAAGCAATATTGTAAATGGTACTTGAAACCCGTTTACATGAATTAAATTGAAGTCCACTTACGATATCCAATTTATCATTGTTGGTCATGAAATCCAATAGATAATAATAATGCTAATAGAACATGACCAACAGCATTATTTAATGTGAAAACGGTACTGTGAAAGGGTAGTAAACCTGGTAATTGTAGAAAAGCGATTCTCGTCAAGAAAATGGAAGTGCTAAATGGTACAACGGCCGATGGCCCGTGAAATGACACGTCGAGTGAACTGATACCATTTGATGAACTATTGTTTAGGAATGTAGCGATGGGCGGAGGCGCATTTGACTCGCACTTAGATTTTCTGTAGACAGACGTTCGAAACATGAAATGGAATTTAGTTAGGAAATTGTTTAACATAATTTGGCTGTATGATGTTGCAAATAAGATGAGAATTCTGGTGAAATTGAATTATAATTTGTAATCGATGTCGGGTATTGTTTCTTTAATATGTAATTATTTAGGGTAAATTTTAATAAAGAATAGACGTTAGCATCTTTTATTAAACAGATGCATAGGTTTTTATATAAATCTACAATAAACATAAAAAATTAACGTTTTAATTTAAAGATCTTTATAATCGTTGGCGTAATTATAATCGGGAGGGTCAATTTTACGTACTTAATATCATTCTCAGTCTCATTCTGTCAAAAATGTCTCTATTAGCTGTATCTTTAACATTCATTGTCATTGAGATGAGATTTAGACTGGATATTCAATGTTTTTTATTAGTAGGAATGGCGTTTAGACCGATAAAATATTTACTTAACATAATTAACTAAACCAAATTGATTGGACGCAAACACAACAAAGGGAAGGGTGGATTATGTATATCGAATATCAGACTAGAAATTATCGATAGCCATAAAAAGGCGTTCCCACGTTGCCGGAAGCAGGCACTGGATCGCCACGCTTCGGTACTTTGCTCTTTCACTATTGTCCTTTTGTCCGTACTTAGCTCCGTCAGCCCGTCAAAAGAGCGCCTCTTTATTCCATGGATCTAGTTTGCCGCACTTAATTCGTATTGCATCATTCGTTCCACACCATTTTCTTTTTTTAACATCGATCGCACCGATAACTCCCCCAATGTCGTGTCGTGCATTCGTAACAAAATTCTCTACACTACTTACCTTATCATATTTTTCAATCGGCGATTTGCTAGCTTATAATTATATACCCGTACCACAATAGTTTGTAACGTATAATTTAAAGCCTTATTATGGAGCTCTTAATTAGTAATTTCCTAGTCGGGCTTATGGTTAGCCGCCTTCATTTAGTTGCAACAGAGTTCAAGAACATAGCGGCCAGCCAGCAACACTAGTGAAATTTGCATTCTTGCTTCGCTCAGCCGACATAGCCTAAGGACCACCCGCGTTGAAGTGCCTCCGATTCAATACCAACTTTATAACATCGAGATAGAATTCCGAATCAAGATTCTGGTTTCTCATCATACCTATAGCTTGCAATAAGACGCTCTACAATCTACTCGCGTCTACTCGCGCAAATTTCAATATGCGTAGCGGTAGAATATTTTATGTCGGTTTGCCCGTCCCAATCTGCTAAGAAACAAAATCAGTAATACGTAGACAAAAAACAAAACGAAGGGCTTTAATTTGCGGTAAACATCTTTTCTCCTGCAATACCGTAAATAGAAACTCTCAGCAAGATTTTTTTAATCTTCCTCCAACATCTCGAATAATACAGCTGCAGCATTCGAATCTCATTAGCAAGTGAAACAAGAGAAAAAACTCTGAGCAATAAATTTTAGCAAGGCTCAAGTGGAAACGTTTACGGTTCCTTTTAATTTGGTTGGCATTGTCGAGGCGTCCCGCTGCGCGCCGCCCGTTGGATTTCTTGCTAGAATTCCAGCTGTTTCAAACATTAGTTACTTCTTATTAGTTGATTACGAAAATGAATTAAATGTTACATTTGATGATTAGACTTTATGGGGTTGTAATGTTGATGATTGTTATTAATTAGTAAGAGTGTTACCACACGCGCAGTTATACAATATATCCGAAATAAACAATATCCTGCAAACAAAAAAAAACACCGGCAGATGCAAAAGTGCTGAGACTTAGGATCACGGAGTGTATCATAAATCAAAGTGGGTTTTATGATGGTATGATGGGACCAATAGCTACCTCTCTCGACACATTTCGAGGAAGGCGTGTTTATTTTAAATGATTGAAGTAATTCCAAGGGTCCGGTGAGGAGCCGCAGCTGAGTGTGAGATCGATGACGTTGCGTTTTCTGCCGTGCCGACTGCGAGCCCACAGATAATATTAATACTAGCCCAGCTATCGATGGCGGCGATAAACTTGTTTGAGTGAGGAAAGATACTATACTACTACATCAATCATCCGGTAGTAATTGAAAACATGCAGCTGCGGCTTTACGATAAAACAATAAATAACATTCACGACCCGAGTACCGTACAAAATGTTCAATTCATTATCGTTATTCAAAAATAAGTTCTTTATTCCGGCGTTAAAGCAAGCGTTACTAGACATTTTATTACCGCAGCGACACGTGTTTTGCGAAGAATCCTCACCAACTGCGACCCAGCTGTGAGTAGCAGAACGTGCCGTTCTGGGTGCACATTAAAATTCCCACACATAAAATTCAATGATAAATAAAAAAAGGTTCGCCCGATGGCCCCTTTCCTACACAACAAACAAGCAGGTAAGCGAATCTTTACGAGCCCAACAAAGTGAAATATGCGCAATCCGGTGAAGGATTTTACATCCTATTACTGCTGCATAAAGAGTCAGTTTATGAAAGTGAAATATAACAATGATCTTTCGCAACATTTGGAAAGAATAAAAACTTTGTTTTCTTTTCTATTCTCCGACAAATATAATGCTATGATGTAAAAAACTCTTTTCGTTTTGATAGGACTTTTGAAGGTCTTCAGTTATTGGCAACCCCTTTACTGCGGTTGATTGTACCTTATACGGTTTGCTTCCTCGATGCGTCCGTTGCATTTAGTGTTTTGATTACATAATGGGAACTAATGAAAATGAATGAGTTGGGATGGTTGGGACACGCATCCGCTTCGGGAAACAAAACAGAATAATGCATTATTTGTGTATACCAATGTAAGTATAATGTAAGTATTATAATATAAGTCATTCATTCTGAGAACGACTTTGTTTGCTCCACAACCAGATATTTCGAGGTCATTGACAATACACATGTCAAAAAACGATATCCGTGGGTACATGCATCTCAACTTCTTTCGGGTCCTCGGTATCGATTCTCATCAATCGTGACTGGATTTCGGCTAATCATTGTAAGGGCTTAAACCGGCTGTGACAGCGTGCTTGTAATACATTCCATTGTCGCCCGCGCCGCGCCGCACTCCATCTAATACAGCGAGGTGGTCGGAACAATCAAAACAGAGCAATGATAAACTGTTACACATAGCCCACTTAACCTCTACAAAGGTAATGTTAAGGTCGTTTCAGAGGTTATACACCGCGATTGTGTGAACAAAAAGGGACAAATCTTTTCTTTCCAGTTAGCTAACAATGAACTTTTGTAGTTCTAAAGAAAAATGATAAAAGATATCTCCGATTGATTTTCGGTGAAACGCGTTTGAAGATACCAATTACGTTTTTATACTGTTCACAGTGGATTGATATTGTTAAGAATGTTTGAGCTTTCTAATAAAGCTGTTGTCCCTTCGCGCTGCACGACTTGACAAACTTTTAGGTGTGAGCTTTTTATTCTCCCTCCTCATAAGTAAATGCATATATTATCGTAACTATGTTATCTAGCAACAAACAGTATTAAGTACACCTTTGTTGGTGTGAATTAATTTGTTCAAACACAAGTCCGTTATAAAGAATACTTAACAGAGTTCTAACAAGTTCTTCGTCGGTACAAGTAGTTGCTTTAGTTATGGTAGGTATATTATAGGTGTTTTGTTTACATTACTTTTAAATTTCCAATGAGGTTGATGGCGGACCATCTGAGGTTACGTCGGTAACGTAACTGGTTATGGTTAGCCACGTCCAGCGATGGGCGAGTCATCAAAACAATAATGTTATGATAGGATTGGAGGCGGCGCTGGCGCGGAGCTTCACTGTTTATTTTAAACATTCACCGCCAGCCGCGGTAAGATTATATTCCTTGTAATGCTATACCCAAGGGCTGTGTGCTTTACCTCCGTACCATTGTTTGACGGCCCCGCACTTTGTTTACACAAATTACTTTAAACAATTCGGTAAACACCAGCCGTTTCATAACAGGTAGTTGTCTGTGATAATAACTATTAATCTTCCGTTCCACCGACGCAAGCGCAACATTCTCAACGGTACTGTTGTGTTCGGTTATAAATAACTAAAATGTTATTTATATCTCTTAATACGGAATGATAGTCGATGAGGAGTTGTCATTAAATAATTTTTACGATTAAACGAGGCGCAACGACTGCTCTGTAAGTAATACTCTCGTTAACCAAATCGTTCGGCGACTTCGACTGGTTCGGAATAATTCCTAACAGGTTGCATCAGAACAGTTCTGTGGGCAAACGGTTCAATCATTTATATTTAAAATGAGATAACATTCACTTCGGAATTTAATGTCAAACATAAAAATCGACGTAAAATGTTTATGGCGTCACGTAAATAATTATTTTGTTATTTAACAACAAACATCGTAAATAGTAACCCTAGAAGGTACTTTATTACATTCTTGACAAAGATTATTGATTCGAACTCAATCAAGTCGTAAACTGTACGTGTTAATGGTATAATCAAAAGTTCCTAAGTAACAACACGAAAGCCGACTCCACCAGAGAGACATACTCCAATGTAATTAAATTGTTTACATTGAAAATCGATTATTGAGTTCAGGGTGTGTAGAAGTTAGGTGGCTATAACTCTGAACTTCGTGCAGTTGACTTCCGAGCCCCGACGTGCGAGGGACTCGAACTTTACTGCCTATAAACTCTTTATTGCCCATTGTCGACGATTATTACTTAACCCTCATGACTTATGAACTAATAAATTCGATCTTTTCATGCCGATCGTGCTTACGATTTCACTCGTATGAGCTTTCGGAGTAAATAAAGAGAGCAATTTTGAAGTTTCATCGTTATCATGTGAAATAAAGATGGGTGGTGGAGCACTTGAGCAATGATTTATGCGGCCCGGCCTTATTCGGTACCGAGTCGGAATACCGATTGGACTAAATAAGAACATTAAAAGCGTGCAATGCCGCGTGCGTGAATCAATAGATTAGATGGAAATAAGCTTAAAATATCTCCGTATGGTCTGGCTGTAAATAACTTGTTTGTAATTGCGGAGCCGCGATTGTCTGCTACTATAAGGAGGGCGGCGCTGTTTGATAGCAATCTTGCTTGTGCCAGCCTCGGCTCCCCTTCCTACCTTTTGCGTACTGGAGTGCTGTTTGCGTGTTACCGTTTTCGGTCATTGCTTAAGTAATACGCTGTCATTGAGCACAATGTGTCATTGTAAGAGACTACGTAAATATTCTTAACTGAGTTGCTATTAAACCTTTTAAGCGCAGTAATATTATCATGAGGGCACAATAACACTGCATTATTGCACAAAGGATATGAACAAGAGAGTATAACATCTAAGAAGGACCATTGGCTTTATTGAAAGCCGTGCTTGCTTTATACTGTCCCCCGCTTTCTGAGGCATAAAGTTATTTTCACAACAAAGCACGCGGAGCCTGTGAGCTCCTTATATTGGACCTCTCTTGAGCCGACCCATTGTAATCTTAATGCCGTATTATATTAATGCGATAAACATCTCCGAGATCTCTGTGCTCATTTTTTCCGTGAATTATAGTGAGTTTAATATTGGCAGGGTACAGTTTGTTAGACGAGACGTTTCTCTGGTTACGTGGTCTTATCTTCAATCGATCCGAGGGGATCCAATTCTATGAACGAGTATCTTCTTTACGAGTCTTGTGGTTTAATTTATTTAAGGGGCTCTATTGAAACGAATTATATTTAATAACTCGTCGAATTCAAGTAAGGCTCGGAGATGCTCTGAATAGCATAAATAATGGAGATACCGACGTCATCTCATCAATGTCACATGCTATTAAATATGTATAATACGGAGCGCATTAAAACACTTATGTCGGATGACAAGGCATGAAAATCCAAATTTACTGAGCATATTACTATGGAGCGAGAGAACACGGCGAGCCACGCACAATGAAACTTTGTGCCTTCCCTGAATAATTGCCGTATTTAACTGTGGAGATTTAGTGTCCCAGCTTGCATCACAATAGAGTATTTAGTCCGTGAAAGAAACTAAAAACTATTGTTTGTCAAGCTGAGACAAAATAATCGCAGACATTTATTTAATGGAAGGAAATGGAGTATCAGGATCTTACACCGAATGTATTGGGAGCGCAAAGGCTGGGCGATTTGATTGGTTTGACTTGAACATAATTATGTACATAAAGCAATAAGGAAAGAGGGTATCTTAATCAACTTTCTTAACTTTGACCGACATTTTTGCTTTGGATAAGATTGAATAGCTTTTTAGGTGATTGCAACTAACTGGCGAAAGTAATGCTCTTCGCATTGCTTGCATCGACTCTTACTTAGAGTTGACCTGACCCGAGTGAATTGAGAAATTCTGAAAGTTTTGGATCGATAGCCTATTGTCTGCATCACTGAGGCTAAATACGGAGTTATATAAATCTAAAAAAGTTTATTTTTATTAAATAATTCTAGTTTTATGGTAGATGTCAATGTGATTTACGACCACAATGCTATATTGCCAGAAATATTTCATACATCAATTTTAATATGACTAGCCAACATTAATTTCAAATAAAAATAGTATTTCGTACAAAAACTGTTAAATTAGCCTTCATAAATCATAATATGCTTACTTAAAAACTTGGTTCACAGCCAAGAACAAATGTTTTCGTTCAGACATACAATGGAACATTGAAATCATGACTGTATGGTGTCACACCATATTTACTTTAATGGGAAAGGTCATTACTTTTGGTACTTTCGACTGGACTGTTACAGGGTTGCCGCTTCATCAGTCATGACACCATTTAAAACTTCTAAATCAATAAAAAATAATTCTTCTTATGTATAGAAATCATAATCATTTATCTCTAAACCTTAATCAAAATCAGTTATTCGAGACTTGTTCTATACAAACACTTAAATCGGTTTATTGAAAAAACCATTTCGCCATCCCGAGGCGCCTTAAAAACTGGGCCAAATCCTGAGAAATGCATATTGATGGCAACCCTTAACCAGTACAACGTCGCTTTGTGTCCCGCTGAGTAATCGTCACAACTTAGCTGCTCGAATTTATGTCCCATTTATACTTCAACCATAATGGAATATTTAGGGGTGCGCGAAAACTTTTGCACTGTACAACCATATTTTATTTACGGCCTGACATGTGAATGTTATGTTTTTTGTCCCAAGTCACACCCGCAAAAGGTTCACGGTAGATATTGTTAGTTACACCTGGCTATATGAAACATGATAAACTTTTAAAAGTAATTTCAGAGTGGCTAGGAATATTTTAAGAAATTGCAAATTATTAAAAACATGTTGTTTGCTACGAAGTGCTACGAAACTGCTACGTGTTCACTTCACCGTTTTCCGAACCGATATTTTTGTTTTGTATTACAATACTACTTAACGGGGATTTTTTTGTGAAATCCTATCAATGTGTTAAAAACATTGTATTTTTAGTATTTTTTCTCCTACATACAGTTTAATACTTCTGAATCTCAAACAAAAAAGTAACGTTTAATTTTAAAAGCTGGGGTATAACTATCCGCTCTCGAGTAGGTAAATTCTATCCACAAAATGAGTGAAAACAAAGTGTAGTTTGTAACACCAGATGTTATGCTAATATCAACAGACACTCAAAAAGCTGGAGAATTTGAGTTTCAACTTTGAGTAGTTTTTAATGTACCACCAACGATCCAAATATGTAAATTCTTATTCTCATTTCATAGAGATAAGATTCCATAGATTAACATTTAAAAATCGAACTTATGCATAAGCTTTAAGATTTAACAGAAGCGACGAACTTAACATCCATTTTTATTGGTAGCGTAAATTTTTGAGCAAGGTTTATTTCTGTCATTTATCAAAAATGTAGGCACTATGTTATATTTTGTATAAAAAAATCATAAACGAATATAGAGTCATAAATAAGTTATGAATACTTTTTTATATGTATTAACGATATCTTATAACTGGTCATCTGTTTCTCATTAAAATGCCTACTGGTTTATATTCTTGTCTCGTGGTGGCACGAATTACATGAGGCCAGCCCATGCCATGGAAGAAAGATTTAACCAGCCAACTAAGTAGGTAGATGCACTGACCATATTTAAAAAAGGAAACCATAAACAAACAAAAAAATCTTTTCACTTGACCTGCAGAGTAACTTTATGAGTATACTGTGGAGTTCCAAAAGATCCACAATCAGGCGAGTCAATGATTGCTAGCTTCGTGGTTGGCAACCATCACCTCTGTAATTTGTACACAAAATTAGCACTATTATGATCAAAACATTTACCTACATCAAATAAATATTGTCCAGAAACAAATGTCAAAGACAAAACAAAACCAAGTAAAGTAGCAAAAAAGATTGGTACACATTCGGCCGAATTTATAGCACTCTAAAAAACTTATGAAGTAAAGTTTTGTGAAAAAGTAGAAGGACGTTATATGAGGAGGATACCTATAATAAAAGTATCAAGTTTTTTGCGAAGGTCGTTCTAAACATCACTTTTGTCTTTGACGATCTGTCCTTTGTATAAAGTACCATATCTTTCTACGTAAGTACTTACTACTTAAGTAATCTACATGTATTTCTGTACGTATTTACTCGTACTTTTGATATTAACGGCACAACGGTCAAAGTTTTGGCAGACAATACTATTATTCATTTTGCGTTTCGCAGTTGGACATGGCAGGACATTAAACTAAATACGAAGCGAATTGTAAGTAACTGTCTAGAAATGTTGATGCTACTGTAAGGCTTCGGCTGGTATAGCCATATCTAACCTTGTTTGATATGAATATAACTAAGATAAATTATGTTTTAAAATAAGAAAGACTTGACCGTCCGCTACGAACGCTTGGTAAAAAATATAAAACTGAAGTATCTATTTCTAACGCCAAAATAACACCTCTGATCCTAAATGCATATGAATGTTTACACGTTAATTACAACAAAACACATTTTTGGGATTTTTTGTCTGTTTGTGTGTCTGTTTGTTCCGGCAAATCTCCGAAACAGCTGGACCGATTTCGAAGGGACTTTCACTAGCAGATTATAAAGTTATAAAGTGTAACTTAGGCAACTTTAAAAAAAAAAAATATGAGTAAGCAAGGATCAGCTCAAATCAAAAACATAAAAAAAAACCCCTTGATAACTGGCTTTCACATAAACGAAGTCGAGAGTATACGTTAGTTCAACATATAATTAACTAAAGAAAAGTGTGCCTTTCAATTTAAGTACGAGTATAAGTTGGATCTCCGCACACACATACACATAAACCCTGATCTTCGATCACCTGAACAGTAATCGCAGTACCTAGTAGGTAGGTAGACCTTTTTACTTGCTATCTACCTGTTCATACATAAAAGCAAATACTTAAAATACGAGGTATTTGAGTTGCTACGAAGAAAATGCTGCTTAAATAATACAACGAAATTATTTAACCTCCGACCACAGGTCTTTGTTTCATATCAAAACAATGAATCATAATTATCATCGAATCCGAACAAAGACAGTTTCCGTTGAATTGATCAGTCCTTCGTTATTGGGAAGTAATTATTGCTGAAAAGCGATTTCCATGATTTTTAAGAATATTGGCATAAAATACTTCTGAGAAGAAGTCATGTAAATGAACTTTATCTTGTTACTTGTGATTTGCTACGAGCCTACTATTGGAAATTGTAGCTATGTTAGTATTTGTAAAATATATGTTACATAAATACCTATATGTATATTTTACTGGCTATATCCCGCGGTTTCACCCACGTTCAGTTACTTCTTCGGTTACTGCTTCACTCCTGTGAATTTTAGCGTGATATTATGCTTTAAGTATTTCACGTGAATCTAGCTGTCACACAAATATCATATATTTTTTCTAAACCGACTGGTAATTCCAGAGATTAGCGCGTTTTACCAAACAATTTTTTTTTGTTTTACTGTATTGTTTTATAGGCTAGATTGTTTTACTCATTATTTTCTTCATAAGTTCAGAAAATAGATAGATTTAGAAATAACAGAAGGTTAATTCTACAAATAAAAGACGTTTTAAATCTAGTTACGTTCTCATCTCAGCATCTATTAATGACAAAACAATTAGGTAAATCTAATTTGCCTAATTTTTTCGACAGATTGACACTGAAATTTGATTATGATCATTCCTAAAAGTTTTCGCTTCCCTTATTCGTAGACCGTTTTTTTTAAACAAATGGAATCTGTTAGGAGATACGTTGATTGCTTACAAGAAAGGTAGGCTGCGAAGATACAAAACAGGATATGACTTTATAATATAAAGCCCCATAGGTAATGTAATTTTGATCATTACCATGACAAAACGGGCTCGCTAGTTCGATGTACGTCCGTTTATTAAATCATAGTGTGAAGTTTCTCCACTTTAGGCCCCGACCACAATGTACTGAGGTTTCTCGTTGAATAAATAATGAGTGGAGCTACGTTAAGCCCCTCGTCCACCAGTCGACACTTGACAAACTTGTCTTTAACATATCTAATGTTGTGGAAGAAACTTTGATGTTATGATTCCGTTTTGCAGACTAAGTCTGCACTTCTTAATTTAATTAGCTGGAGTAGATGTTTAGTAGAAGGTAATCTACACAGCTAGTTTAGAAAATGATTATAGGACTAGCCGTAGCCATTTAGGTATCTTTCAGTAACGTTTTTGCTTATTGCTCCGCTCCCGTGGGTCGGTGCGTGATACTATATAGCCTATACTATTTACCGTAAATCTGACTATCAAATACAAAAACCATTCTTTCAATCCGACTGGTACTACCAGAGATTTTAGCGCGTAAACATACAAACAAACATAAAAATCTTCAACTTTATTTTATTACTTCGTATAGAGAGTACAGTTACCTGAACAAAAATACATAGGAGCTTAACAACTTTGATATCTCCCAAAAAAACAAAACATTATAAAATTCAACTGTAACTTCGCAAGGTGTCAAATAAGAGTCAGCAATAACAACGTTGTATACTTAGCTTAATTACATACGGTTACATTACACACAATTCATTTCAATAAAACTTTTCACCTGCTACAATAAAAATGTAATAAAATGTTGTCAACACACAGACTGGAATGTACAATGTTATTTTATACCTTTTTAATTAAGATATAATATGATATTTGAGTTGTAGAGGTAAATATAATTGAATATGCATTAAATAGTAATGCCAGCAAATAACAATAACTGTACTAAAAATAATAATGCAGTTGGAATTTGCAAAGTTTTCTTCGATTTATCGTTGTATTGAAATGTATCTGCACATCAAACAAAACGTAACATCGAGCAAATATTGTAACTGGGAAACGATTTTTATTATTTTTGTGACATATCACTGTTTATGTTACCGTGCATGTTATACAAAACATTGTGCTTATCTTACATGCACTCATAACAGTGCAAGGGTCGTAACAGTTTGTAAAGTTTAGTTATAACATTTTGAAAATCATTAAAAAAAGTCGGATCTTTTAACTTTAATATCTCCTAAACCACGAGGTTCCTAGGAATGGTCAAGATCAATAAACAAAAAAACAATGACGGGACGAAACTTTCAGCATTGTTATGTGTCTTTTTACACCCGTTAGCTCGACAATGATTGGCTGATTCTGAGATTCGGCTACTACACATATCACTTCTTGATCACCAGTGTGACGTATATTATGTAAACATTACCATAGTATAGTATGTCACTATATCTACACGAACGGAAGTACGACGGCGAGTGTTAAACTCTAGCCGACCTGATGGATTTATAGTGAGGGGCGCGCGACACGACTACCGACTTATACTCACTGCTACGTTCGCGTTATTGTGTTACACGATAATGCTTTAACCGCTAAATAAATGCGATAAAAGACCTCTATTGTACCTCCTTACATAATAAGAAGTATCGTGAATATGGGGCCTTAATCTGTCATAGTTAGGTTACATGTACCTTTTTAACGGTCGTCTCTGAAGCACGTAAAGAAAGCTGATGTCATGTGGGACTAAAGATAGAAAGAGACAGGGAGAGAAAATCTTTTAATAAAATTATTTGTAAAAAAGAGAAAAAAATATTTACCATCTACTAAGATGCGGAGATAGTAGAAACTGAAATGCGTGAAAGTCATTGCACATAAATAATATCGTTCAGAAAGCAATATTGAATGTAATAAAACCTATCAGACATTTCATACAATTTAATGCTCACAATATCATATTATGGCATATTCACAATTGAAAATAAATACGCTTTTTACGTGTTAAAGTAACATCGCAGCGTGTGACAGCTAGTTATTGTTTGCGATCAGCCGTGGTAGGCAAGTCCGTTTAATTGGCCGGCACTGCACGTTCCAGTGTGGCGTGTAAGATAACACCACGGAATATCACACGGTCCAAGAGTGTGCACTATGCTCCACGTTACAGGGCTATTTTTAACTTAGCCCGGTTATACACACTGTATGTCCACTTGCCGAAGCATGGCGACAATTATTAACCGATAACACTTCGGATACGGCTTTCCTGTGCCTGTCTCGTGGGTATTTAAAATGAATTATGACAATCGCCCGGAATTTTAGATGCGATAAGGAATATTGTGAATGGTAGATATTGATAGAACTTAATAAACTGATTGGTTTGTTTTGTATTTGTTGCCTTAATATAGAAAACTAATAGGTATTATTTCGCATGCGATATTTTATAAAAATCGACTGTACACAAAAATGTAGCATATCTTGTGAACAATATTTTTATTCAGGGAAAATATTATATAATTGAAAAATTACATTTAAATTAAAAACAGACAAAACAGACGCAATTTTCTTAAAGACACCACGACAGAGAAATAGTTCTGGCAGGGTAATTGTAGAGAAATAGTAATGGCGGAGTTTGAGGACTGCAGACGGAATAATTTGAATTTGCATAAGTTTGAATAAAACATTCATTATATTTAACTATTATTCAAACAGATGAAACAGTTGTGCGGTAGAGTCGATACAGAGCGAGTTATGGAGTTGCAGTTTAAGTTTAGCTTTAGTTTTAAATGTTCAGTCCATACTCCGAGGCGCTTGGAGACTTACCAACGTGGAAGGTGTTTTAGTGTTAATATATTCTCTAGTTTAATACTCTAATACCTGCCCAGCTTTATGAGGATCGTATATCAAGTTTATATCTAAGAAATATAGTACGTACATATCTGTCTAAGAAATGTTCGTATTTTGACCTTTTGATATAATCGAGCTGTCGTCATACAAATCAGTTCACCGGATCAAGTCGTATCAGACAAAGCCACCATAAAGTCAACACAACGATACACGAGTGAGCGTCACGTCAAAGCTCTCTTTGTTCTTTTTGAGCAAGACGTTGAAGATAACCCATGTTCCTGTTTGAGTGGCATGTCTGGTCGCTCGCGTGCTGAGCTCAGATCCATTAATGTAGTCAGCCGTGTGCTGCCGCCAACAAACAAATTACTGATGCAAACACGTCGCAACACGCAAGCCAGCCTTGAAAGCCTTTTGCTTGCTTTGTCAATTTTGTTCCTCGGTCTCGTTCCTCCCTCCTCCTCGTATCGCCTTGGAGTTACTCGCTCGAATAATTTGATAAATGTTATTGTTATTGGTAGTGCCAACAAAGGTAATTGTTTTAGAGTTTGCTCACGCTACTCCGTGTACATGTTCGGGGAATCATTCCTGAATACGCGCTTGTTTGTTGTGCACTTAGTTTGTGAACTGATCGGACGGCTGTGAATGATTAGGTTGTTAGGTTTGCATTACTCAACAATGTTTGTATTTACTTTATTTTTTACTGTGAAATTCTTGTTAGTCTGTTTTGTGATGATTGCCTGTTCCGTAATTTTCCGTATTGCCTGCTTTTGTCTTTTTATTTAATTTTCCAATTGTAAATGTTTGACTTCCGTATAATATCTTCTAACTAAATTACATAATTAATAAAATAGACTACTACATTTGTCTACATACACGCTCTCTCGATGCTTGTAAGATTTTTCATTTTTCGGTCTTGGTACAACCTACCAATTATACCGCTAAAGGTTTGAATATAATAATATCTTTGAATCGTAGCCACATCTCTTGCCGTCGGCCACTTGTAACGAAAGCTTCACGTATAGGGTGTGACGTAAGCAAGAGTGGGAGGTAGGGGGTGTAACACGGCTCTACTAATTTCGCAGTCTCATGGGTTCAAGCCGCCACTGCGCATTTGCCTGCCTGTTGCCACAATCCCGTCTTACTCAAAGTATTAGCCCTTTTAAGCAAATAATAAAGAAATTACACGAATTGAATCCCTACACATGGTACACGCACATACGTATATAATTTTCTATTTTGCTTAAATTCACAAACGAGCTTGTGGTACCTATTTTTTGCTTCGTAGAACGTGGGTGGTCAATTATAGCTAAATTATTATTGTCGGAAATTAACGTTCGCCAAAGAGCTTTGCTGACGTAATTTGTGGAAAGATTAATAATTTTTGTGAATAGTGTTTGCATAAAAGCAATTTTATTGATGAGAGACTATTATTTTCCTTGCAAAACGTCCAATTACGTAGTCACGCGGAAAAGGTATTCTTAATACAGCGCTACGTCTCATTTCCGTCGAACGCGACAATGTAATTCAGCTCTGCATAGATGGTTGGTTACAGCAGTCGCCACTCGTCGGAGAAGCACATGAAAGCATCGATCTATTAGTAGCTAGCTAAAATAGTGGCACTGTATTGTGTGGCAGTGGCTGGCCGGGCCTGTCAATTAGCCGGTAGCAGCGCTTCGCCCGTCGCCTGTCACGGACCGAACTATGTGAACATTTAGATTGCTCCATTGTCGGATATTTTTGGACAATTTTAAATTCATCTAGCAGTGGACTTTGTGTAGTCTTATTAATGTCTGATTGGCCAGAATGTTGTTTTAAAAATGTGAAAGTACACAATTTTGGTCGTATTTAGTAAAAAAATAAAATAAATACATGTGTAATTCTGTGTCACGCAATCAAAATGAAAAAAAGAATCCAATAACATGCTCTTACAAAATTCATTCAATGAACTTCTTTCTTTTTTTTCTTAGTAACAGTACAGTGCCATAACTTACAGTAACCGAATTTAAATGTTTTATCGTGTTGTATTGTTCCGCTGGTTGATTCGTTAATGTACTTTTGAACACCTCACAATACGCCGGATGCGTCTAATTTCGAGGCGTCCACTATTACGTTTGAGTGTACAGTACATGATAGGTAGAATACGCCATGATAGCTACATAAGTGGTTTCTAGTGTCACTTGGTGAGTCCCTTGCGTGGCCATTTAGTGTGGGTACTTAGGTTAAACGACATTTTAGGTAAAGTACTTACAAATGGAGGTACTTTACTTACATTACATTTACTCAATACTCTACGGAAATTAGGTTACCTACATTTGTTGAATTTATTTAGTAATAGTTTTTGCCCGTGTGGATTATCTTACGGATCCCTAACAGAAAACTAAATAAATGTATAAATAACATATGTTACTTGCTGATAATGTAGCTTTCCATAGGTGAAAGATTTTTTAAGTCGGTTAAGTATTTTTTGAGAAAAACTCAAAAGCTATTATTACAAACAAAAATAAAAATCTTTTCTCTTTATAACATTAGTTTAAGAGAAATTTTCGTAGCGTCATGAATAGATCAATCTCGTAGCTATTCTAGGATGTTCTGTCGTAGATCGTTCATTCAATTTTAAAATATCACAATATTTTATGTTGTAGCTCTACGGTCTGATGGTTACAAAGAAACATTTTCTTAAAAGCAGCGTCAATTCTAAGCAACTTATATGTTTTAAGATCGTCCTACTTCTATTGTAACTTTTCTTACTCAGAAATCTTGGAGCCCACGAGGGAATAGTACCTACTCGTCCAAACGATAACAAACAACTTTACACGAACAACTTTCAGACATTTGATCATTTTGTGAACCTCATACATAATAAATACTATTCTTTCTTTAATCAAAGTATCGAGAATATTTGTTCGGTATTCCAAAATGTCAGAATACGGGTTGAAGAGTTTATTCACCTTCATGGGGCGTAGCATGTAAGGTTTCAGTGTGTGTAATGTAATAATATTGAAAATGGGTAAAATCGTATAGTTGATATTGATTTAAATTGGTTGTTATTCGTATTTTATATAGATATCCCTGTGGCTTATTAGTACAAGTTATAATTCTGTTTATCGTGTTCGGTCGTTAGGTAAACTTTTCTAATTACAGTAATTTGGTTTGTGATGAAGGACATTTGTCGGTATAAAATAACACGGTTGTAGGTCGTGGTGACAAGGATACTTATTTAGTGACGGATTGAGTTACTAACGAACATAAACTATTCGGTGTTTCTTTATATCCAGCAATCTTATAATCAAAAGTATCTATGTAGGGTTACGAAAGTACTCGTCCTGATTCAATTAGTTCTTGTATCAGTAGCCCTTCAGGCAAACGCGTCTATTCTGACCTTAAGTATGATTTAATGCTTACGTAAGTAGCTATACTTCACTGGAGTTGCTTATGAATGTCTGATATAATATTAAGTTACGGCTTGTACTGTAAACATTACTTATATTATGAAAGAATCCGAGAGATGAATAGCTGTAGGCTAAGAGATAAAAAGAAGGCTTAAGGTTGAAGGATATACTTCTGAGTCAGTCCAAGTTTCAGTACATTTAGGTCAAGCAAAACGTGTTTGAGTTACATGATTTTTCTAGAAATCTCTCCCATCATTCCACAGTACGCGTGCCAATAAAGAGCCATCAAACGTTGACTTGGCGTCGCGATGCCACCGCAAATACTTGTCATTCCGATCAACCGCGAACGACAAGCATCCTCGAAAATGCATCCGCACCATTGAATAAAGAAGTCCACTGCAATCCACTCACGTAGAAGTACAAACGGACAGACGGACTGATGCGTCACGTGCACCCTTGTGCACGGTGCACTCTTTGCCCGCAACTTCAATTTAGTTAAAAGTAGTAGCTGAGTGCAGGCGTGATCTAACTTCTCTCCGCGGCAGGAATTTTGGTCTTGCTTTTTCAAAGCCCGAACAACTTTAGACCACAGAAATGCGGTGACTGGAAGCGGTGCGAGCTACTACCGAAACTACGGAGTGCTCTGTTATTATACGATTTTCGTTTGGTTCTTTTTTTTAAAGTAACGAATAAAAAGCACGTAAGATACTTTTTTTCTTCTTCTATTTTATATGTAGGTAGAATTAGTAAATAAAATTCATTTTTTCTTTGATTTTGCCAAATGTGTTTCGTTCGCGTCTTGAATAAAACTGGTGAAAAATTAAAATATTATTTATAATAATGTACATATTTCTAATATACCTATTGGCTAAATATAAACAATCAATAAATAAATTATCTATATGCAGAACAACGAAAGGCTCTCTAATTACAAAATAAAAACATAGTAACATTTCGATATTAATCAAGGTTTTTTCCATGCAATACATTCACTACATACCTTCGCGCGTTAGTGTTAAAAAAGTGTCTAATTTGGAGTGGGACGCATCTACGGCTGCGACCGTCTGTTGTTTTATTTTAGGAGACAACACTCGACCAATGAGAAAGTTTTTCCACGGCGTATATCAAAATGTCTTTTGCTAAAGCCAGCTAAGCAGAGCAGACTGCTTTCGTTTATAATTAATTTTGGCTGCAAACTTTACGCCACGAATATCTTTGTAACTCCAAGTTACTATTTTAGGAATTTAATACGTCCTTGTTTTGCGGAAAGCTTTCGAACCTTACCAATTTAAATATCTTATGTGGGAACTTTTGTTTGTAGTAATTTTGGGGCCATTTTTACACATGAATGGATAATAGCTGGGAGTAAAAATACTTTTATGTTAACTAAAACATCGTGGAAAAAATACAATGTAAAAAACAAGCATGGCACTCCAACAATTTAATAAACACGTAATTTATTCATGAAATCGAATGTAAAATATGTATGTATCATGTTAAAACGACCTTTGTCGATGTTATCACTAAACCATCCATGTAGCTAGTCGGTTTCGAGTTTTTTCAACAATAGCCGAAGCAACGACATGTGTTTCGTCAGCCGGAACCGCCCTCCGATATTAACATACAGTTACCGAACGTCTAAAAAACCTTTTTAAAACTGTGACATGACAATGATGCGTTAACATTCTGAC
The DNA here is from genome assembly GCA_949774945.1 of Hoplodrina ambigua. Taxonomy (NCBI): domain Eukaryota; kingdom Metazoa; phylum Arthropoda; class Insecta; order Lepidoptera; family Noctuidae; genus Hoplodrina; species Hoplodrina ambigua. Next base: position 7,983,312 of record OX458977.1, on the reverse strand, counting down.
AATGGCCTGTTAGAGGTAAAATGGGAAGTGGCGGCTATTTAAGTAGGTATTCACGTTTGAACCGTGTTTACAACGGGTTCGTTTCTATAGGATATTCGGGCTCCGTAATGCTTAGTCACAACGCTACGGAACTTGTTGCCTTAACGAAATTTTTATTAATGATCTTTGGGCCTCCGTGGAAGTTTGATGCGCGTGTAATTCGGATGCGGTCTATTTGGTACACATTTGTTTTCTGTTTAACGAACCGCGCGCATAATAATATTTCACTTTGTACTATCAATCACGAGTCGACGCGCGTAAATATTGGTGATAAATATTCATGTGGAAGTTCGATTACTACTCATATATTACCCGTTACATTCTCACTCTCACGGATTATGCGGCCAGAATTGCTGATATCTTAATAAATAGCGCCATTAAATATTTTGTCATGACGCGATTTATGAGGAGAGAAGCTTAAGTCCATTCTGTATTAAATTAATTCCTTTTTTACGAGTGTCGCCTCCTACGCGTGGCCAGACACTATTATAGTGGTATGTAACTTATAATAATTTAATGCATGCCCGTCCCATTAAAATCCATTGAGTGTCGGCGGAGTTTCAGAGGGTATTCAATCGACCAGAAGGTAACCACAAATAAAATAAAAGTTCATCATCGTTTTATACGCGGAATATTAACTTACCGCATATTAAATATCACGCTTTATACGCTTTGTTCATTTATTTTGGAGGTACCGAACAAACTACCGAATAAGCTAATGGTAGGTAATGTTCCAGGTTACACTAATGAATTAAGATTAAGGCTTCATTTATGAAAAGCGAAACATTTTTTACCTTATCGGCCTTCTTTCCTGTCTTGCGTTAATTAATTAGTTGCTACGTAAATAGAATCAGCAATTATATCAGAATAGGAAAGGTTGCTATCGTTTTTCGTGAGATTCAAAACACTGAATTATTTTTTTTCTTTTACTGTTATATATTAAGATAATACACATACCTATCATAGACACATATTATATTTCTCAGTTGTTACCTACATGTCGCAAAACTACAACTTACATATGAGGTTTCAGTAGAAAATACCATTGGAATACGGATGTTTTGTCCGATGTCAAGAAGAGCTGGCAAACCAGAACCGGCTGACATTAAATGATTAAATTCAGGGTCATGTCGGGGGCCGTTACAAAATTATTCCTACTTAAAAGCCTTTGCTTAATTAACGCTCCAAAGATTTATCACGGGTCAATCTCGGCCATTTATTTTATGTGGGTTCCGCCATTTCGAATGCCTACTAAATATTCAACAAATAGAAATGTCCGTTTGCAAAATCCTATTTTATATGTTTCAGTTAAAGTAGAGGTCAGATTGAGTTTGATATGGAGGATTTTAAGGACGCTCCAGTGTGTTACATGGAAGTTTGGAGTCATCGTTTTCTTTATTTTTAGACGAGGTTTTCTTCTACGCATTTTATCTGTCTAAATAACTTTGACTTTGTCTCTTGGGTCTTCATGAAAGCTTTTATATAAAATAAAAGGTCCGACCACTTAATACTACAAACGAATATTTTCAAATTTCGAAGCTTTTATCTTGATAAAGTCTAATCAGGAAAAGTGAGACAATCAGTTGTTTAACATACAATTCTTTATCAAATTGGAAACATGATTAAGTAACAAAACAACAACTTTATCAACTTTTTTATCAAACAATCTTGATTTCTACGTAATAAAAATAGAATTACCAAAGAATTACATGTTTGTTGAATTCTTTAAAGGAAACTACTATTGGTTTGAAAGACATTAAGAATAATATGATTACATTATATTCACCCGAGGCTGTTCTAAAGCAGATGGTCCACAAAATTAAATACCACCTGTAGTTTAGTAGACCGACTCGTCCAATGATTACGGTAGGTTTGACTCTAATGGTCTACTATCATTACAATTTATCGTTCAGACTATTTATTTGAATTCGAATCGTATGAAGAAACAAGTTTTGAATTGCATTGATTTAAATATTTATAGAGTTTGTTTACTTAAATTATATAATTAAAATTTAAATAGGACTGATCAATGTCGTATTTGACGAAGAAAGTAACACTTGATAGAAACGACATGAAATATTCGATGGTGCGTGGGTTTATACAAAGCCTAGGTGCTTATTATTGTATCAGTGAGAAATATCGAAAGTTAATGGCCGCTTGTCCGCCGCCGGTTCACTGCTCTTTTAAATTAATTTAAAGTGCATGGGAGGGGTAATTATGAGGCCAAGTAGCCATTATTGTAATAAACTGTATATTATGCATACAGGGCTTATTATTTTATGATCATCGAATAACATTTACGAATATGACTTGCTGGCTCAGTTATACCTTTTAAGAGAGAAAAATAACCTTTAAAGGTATTAAAACGTGTTTTCGTTGTGGTGACATTAACCTCTAAATAAAAGACGTATATTTAGCTCACACTACGTAAACTTGCATAAACCTTAACTGCAGGTTTAGAAATATTCAGAATGAAGTACGGATTAAGCGGAGTGATTTAATATCCATAAAACCGTATGCATGCTCCTAGGAAACGTTCAATGGCTTTTTTCCTTTGCTATCAACGTTTGTTAGGTTTATGGTAGTCATTTAATCCCTTTTATCGTCTGTTCGTTGCGATTTTTATGGTGATATTGTAGATAAATGGATGAACCTATACTAATCTTTTTAACGGATTTGTGATGGGACAATTGTTATTGTGTAGGTATATTGTAGTTTTAACTTCCATGAAAGAGTCATTTTTCAATGTCTATTTATATATTGTTGTCGCATTCGTTGTAAACAGCTTTATTGTCATTCGTTTCTGACAGCAATATTAGATTGAACTTGGCTGAAAACTACTTGAAACATACGTCATCAATCCCCGAGAAAATCGCATGCTCTGTTCTATTTTGCACGCATCATTCAACAATTATAATGAATCTACTTAACTCCATTTTCCTGGTGAAATTTTCGCGTCTGTCTCCTTTTATTATGGAAAACATTTCAACTTGCTCAAAGTATAGGTACGCGATTGTTACTTGAAATTTACCTGGCTTTAATAGGTAGGAACTCCATATTCTGTAGAACTACAAGGAAACAGCAAATCCAGATTCAATCCATTTTAATTTAAGAAAAGTATATAATTTCCGTTACAAGGCTTGGTAGATTACATTCTTAAAAATTTCTTTCTGTCGAATTAAGAGTATATCTCCCAATATTCAAAAAGGGATTGCAAACCACCGTGAGCTTTGCAAAGTTAGCTAAGACCTTTACAGTATGTTCCAGATACAGAATTGGGATGCAAGTAATTCTCGTTTCCTTTACAATACTTATGAGGGTTCTTTAAAAAATGCGCGCGTCTTAACATTCAATGCGTTAATTATTTTCCATTCCTTTGCGAATTGTACGAGCGTGGCTTTGTTAACGGAGTGTAAAGATTAAAGCACGAGATTGGCCACGCCCAAACCTGATTGTTGGCGGTGATTGGTCGAGCGCACTCTTTGTTGCACGCCGCTTTGTTTAACATCTCAAATTAGCGATTACTTACCTACGTTAGTTAGAAAGTTGCACGAAGTTGCGTGGGCATGGCGGCCAGTGAATATAGTACCTGCCACAAGCCAATCAGTGGCTGCTCTGTTAGTTTGTTTTCCCAAGATTGTGCTTCTTACGTCCGTCGGCGAGGGATCGCCGGCGCATTAGTCAGCTTCAATTTGTTGCGTAAAAAGTTTAGTTTGTACGCAGAATTAATCACGCAGTAACGAGAGATGCATATAAACTTGTAGTAGCATTTAGCTTTACTCCTTTACGACAAACATTGCCACAATATTGATGACCATTAAAGGTAGAACATACAGGTATTTGCGGCCTTTACCATGTTAAAGTATTATAAAAACATGTTCGCATTCATTGAAAAACTAGGCTTATAAAAGCGAATAACTTTCAGTCCAGCTTAGCCGGTACTTTATTTTTACTGCGAAGCTCTTTAATAACCTTTTAATTTTATAACCGGCAATATTGTGTTAAAACAATTAACTGTCTGATTTATAATCATAACTTTGTTGATTACGGCATCGTTTAATATTAATCGTTTGCGAAATTCACTGAATTTAATTTTTGTTTATAATTTGTTGCACGTCGCTTCTATTAACAAGTATTAATAATTAATTTTGTATGTATATACCTATACTGATAATTGTTTTTAACAGATTTACATAAATTAAAATCTAGGTATTTACTTAAAGTTTACAGCAGATACCTGCATAGGATAGGATTTATCATCTAACCGACACTCAATAAAAATAGATAGCTATCAATAGTTTTTTTTCAAATTCCAAAGAAGGTGGTTCAGTGCATAGTCACAGGCATAGATTTCTCAAACAACTGAATCATCAATCCTTCTTGGACGCGTCATGCAGTGAAACAGTATTTCTTTTAGAATACTAAATATTATATTAGCGATATAAAAACAAACCGTGAAGACAATGGCTCCCATGCGTCATGGTCGGAACAGGTGCACCCTGCGACTGTTGGCTGATTTATTGTAATTTATTTACTTTTTATAATGTAACCTTCGCGGTTCCTGGTCTCAGTTATTCAGGCGTGGCCCCTTGGTGAATTGATTACGTTAAAATATGATTGTCCTCTTAGTGGGCGTTCCACGTTTTGTTGAATTGAAGGCTTTAAGTGCTAATAATAGAAGGCTCTAATTTGATTTGTTTAGGTACATTTAAGGGTAATATTAAGTACATAAGTATATATGTCTATGTACCAAATAAGTTGTAAAAGTTACTATCAATAAACTCGTCACAAAAAACAAGGCATTTTTCAGTTACAGTTCTTACATTATACAGTTTGTGTGCCGAGATAAGTATCCACTTAACCAAGAAAACTGGTAGAGTGGATAGGTACTTGTCTGTGTACATAAACCTTACATACTTAATTTTTTTCTACTTTTTTTGCACTTGAAATTATATTTTCTTCCAACACGTTTGTTCGTAAAACTTTATTGGAAACCTTGATAAAAAATACATTTACTTGTACGTACTACAGTAAATGAAAAAACTTGGAGACTTAATTAATTATTGAGAATCAAGACGTACCTACATCAGAGAAGCTGAGCAATTCTACAAACTTTTAGATAAGACGCAATCTAATCTCAGTCCTAATCTGTCAAAAAATGCGTCTAATTGATCTACATTTTTGACATTGATTGTCGCTGAGATGAGATTGCGACTTGATTTTTAATTTGTACCTACCTTCTTGGCCTTCAGCAAGACATAATACAAGCAAAAAAGTAAAAAAATAAAACAACGATTATATTTTCTTATTCATCATCGATAATATTAGTCGTAACTCGTAAGATAGCCTCTGGCCATGGGCGTTCCAATCTCCCATAAAGAAGTGTTCCCAGATATATAACAGGTCCTTCGATTGAATAAAATCATGTATTTTTTTGCCCTTTGATCCTAAAATTCGTATAGGATGGCAAGTACATGTCCTTGTCGTGTCTTTCAAAGCTAAATTAGGAAAATAAATAAGTTGATAATTATAGTTATATGATCGTGGGTGATCTCATCGCACTCCCGACTCGAGCCTAATTGATATGATCTATTTAGAAGGCGGTGGGTATTCGCCTGCCATCAAATTTTCCAATACACGATGACAAAATCTCTTGGCTTGTAAGCTCACATAGACTCTTAATCTGATTGTAGTCTGAATCTTAAATCTTTGTCATTATTAATTAATAATTTGGTGGTCGAGGCATTTATGTTGCTTAAAGTTTAGGATACTGCTTTATAATTACCATCAGGTTCCGCCCGCGACTACGTCCGCGTATGTGCATTTCAGACTTAAATCTATAACTGTGCCAAATTTCATCCATATCTGTTTAGCCGTTCTGGCGTGATTACGTAAAAAACGGCAATATATCCAAACTTTCGCATTTAATATTGTAGTAATTCTGATATAATATTATAGTCATAATCTTGTAACTTACGTGTCGAGAGAAGAAGGTATAAATCATCCAGAGTCCGTCTCTGGGTTCAATATAGGTATACCATACATATTCGAAATTTACCTAGAACTACTTATTCAGTACCGTGGAAAAATTCAAAAATCAAGCAAATCTCTTTAAGAGTCGTGATCATGGACCATCATCCGCATTAACTTAATTTCTTGTTATTATGGCTGTAAAACGATTCTCAAATGACGAACAGTCGGCATTGGGTAACTTTTTGTAGAGATTGACGCCTTCACGGCAGTGTAATGGGACGTAATGGATGTCGCAGCATTCTTCTTTTGCGTGACTTGATCGTTACAATGACTGTTGTGTTAAGATTTGGTATAATTATACCTATCAGCATACAAAGGGGTTTTAATGTCGCGAAATTATACCTTTACCTCTTGCACAAACAGATAAACACATGAACACCTTTACAACTCGACGTTAATTAAAAATGTTTATCTACATAATGAAAATACAAGTCACGAATGATGAAACAGTTTTAAATCATTCATATAAATATCAGGTCATCATAGTTTATACCAAGGTACCATAAAAAGCACCAACAAAACATTCTATAAACATTTTCTCCGAATTCTCTATAAATAAGTGTGTACCTAATTTAATACAGACTCTAGAAGAAGCACGTTTTGGCCACACAGGTGAATGCAGACGACCATTCAATTTTAATAGCAAAACTTATGCCTTTGTCGCTCTCACGGCACCTAGGGGAACCAATGAGGTAGACCATTCTCAAACATAGACTATTATGTGATATGCAGCGACTCTTACACACGTCTTCGAACTGTGAAAACGTAAGGAGCTTATTATTCGTGTGTTGTAGGTCACCCAGAATAAATAACTACCTAGTACCTACGATCGTACCCAAAAGAGCCTACCGATAAATGAATATTTTATGGGTATGTACTTTTTAAATAATTCATACGTTGGTATCGTTATTCGGTGGGACATATACCGGCGACTAATACATATTTAACAAACCTTTGCCGTCCCGTAATAAAGACAATGAAGCTCTTTCATGATACAGCAAAATAAATTCCAACTCCTCAACGAAACATTGCAATTACTCGACTCAATGAACGCAAATCGATTCAGACGATGCTTTACGACCTTGTCGATTCTCGTTATTGTTGAAAATTCAAGTGTAAACTTCAATATTTTGTGCTGAGCACCGGCAAGCCGAAAGGCACTCGTTTGTCGTCCCGTAATAAGATCGACCACTCTCCACAATAATAGATAATTTGTTTAGAGTAAAAAAACCTGCAAATGGGCCTTAAGCCTATAATAAAAACAGAGATATGGCGCTGGTGGGTCGGATCGAGAAATGAATTTAGATTACAGGTTAACGCCGACTAAGTGTGGGTTGCCGCTTCACCTGTGCTTGAAAAAACATCGGGTAAAAAACGGCCAGCGGATGACTGCTCCAGCCCGTCACACGAGCCCGGCCATTTTAGGCGGACGCTTGTCAATCTGCCGGCTTATTATGAGTGTTGCCGTATTACAAAAAGCATTTCCAAGTTCGTAACTGTTCAGTTTTTATTTATACTTACAAAGTATGAGAAACCTTCAGATAAGATTAAACGTTTTTTGTCACTTAAGGTTTCTTTAGATATCGCTGCTTAACGTTTTTAATTCAAAATTAACGAGTGGCTGATTCCGGTGCCGGTGGGACGAAAAACTTCAGCACGTTTCCAGTAAAATGCAATTACACGTGTAAACCCAATATTCATAAATGTTATTTTCCAATAACGCGCTGTAAAATGATAAAAAAAAGCTGATGGTTCGCTGCAGAGCGGGGCGGCCGGCAGCGTCGCATTAACGAACAGTAAAAATAAAAAGCTCGACTGAAATTAATAAATTTTAATTGCATAAAAGTACAGGTTGCCGCCGGGTTTAAGTGGTAACAATCTACCATTCGCGTCTATATGGGTCGGAACACGACAGAATTAAACGATACGTACAAATAGACGATGATGGATGCGCACCCATTATGTGTGTAGGTACGTTCTAAATCACAGCGTAGAATAATAACAACTCAACCGGTTCCTACGTAGCATTAACAGAACGTTTAGACTTTGATTATTATTTATGAGAGGGCAATAAAAAAGACACGACAAACTCACAAAGTACAAAGAAAAAGATCTTTATAGTAAAAAATAAAAATCTGATAATCCCACGGTGAGAACTGTTTATGACAAGTGTCTCTTAAATCGAATTTTACACCGCTCAGACGTGTACAAGTAAAAAATCAAGTCGCCGATGGGCTTCGACACTCAATAACACGAACATCGATTCACAACAGAAATAAAGGCATGTCCACACTAAGCGGTTATATCGTAAGTGACCCTTCTCGGTGCATCGGAACCGGTTGCGCGAGAGGAATAGTTTCGACGTGAACGCTATAAGCACGATTATTAAGCAGCCATAGTCGCTGTAGGACGTACCCAACCCGTGACTAAATATGCCCACGCGTATAACTTATGATGCTTCAAATAATTCCCTTGTCCGCGCCGCCTCTTGAACCGACCATTTTCTTTCGGAAGCAACGTTTCATAATTAAATTTAACGCACGGTTTACGCAGACGCCATATAATGCGATTATAATTGACTTACGATCAAGTTTCAAATACGCTGGACGCGAACCATTTTGTAGAACGTGGGTTCGTCATCATTTAACTCATTAGAGGGGTGACTAGAATCGGATTAACAATGTCCGATATAGAACAGATTACTTTTATAATCTCCAATAACGATACAGGCTTACAAATTAAGCTTATCACTCACGACACGTTCATTTTTTTTAAATGAAACGCTACCATTTTGATTTGATGTAAAAATAAAATGGCATTGATCGCGTATGAAAGTAAATTAAGTTCTCTTTGACATTCATTAGTTTCATAAAAATACCTCTCTAACTCGGAATAAAAAAGCCGGCGAATAAAAGCTCGTTAAAATCACTCGCTCTTCGACCCTGAATAAAAGTTTCGAACGTACTTTTTACCTACGTGGATAAAAAGAGAGGGCAGGAAGTGAAGCGTATTTAATCATTACAAGCGCGGCAGTCATTTTTTCATCTCCTGAATTAATTTTAAATTTGATTCTATTAACATAATAAAATAAATCAGTGAGTGCCCTCGGGCAAAAGTGAAGAAGTAATCTTGAGTGGGGATCTCCGAGATTTGAGGTCGAAAGGTTAATGTTGATTTGTTTGTACAATTGTGTACATGTTGTGATACTGCTCGTTACTAACCGACGTCTGTCGGTTGTGTTGCGGACTCTTTGAGCCCGTTAACGTTTTTGTCGGTGGTCCGAGACAAAAACTAATACTGTGGTAACCGAACAAAGGCTCTTGTAATGAAAAGGTGATGCGAACGTCCAAACACGATCTCCAACAGTTCACGAGGTTTGATGTAAAAAATATTACGACGCTTGTTATAGAATGGAATTATAGACGTGAATAATGTTTTCGATTAACATTTATTTTTGGAAGGGAACATAATCACCTAACATATTGCAGATTCGGCTGTGCCGTTACTGCCTAATAGCTGTTATTATCTACGAAAATGTTGAGTTTTAATCTTCTTAGTTTCTTTTACTTGGATTTGAGCTCGTTGTCGGTTTATAAATAATTCTTATTTATTTTAATTAGAATGTGTTGTTATGAATGTGTGATACTATTAAATTTTATCTTCCTAGCTAGATAGATTTTAATATTTAGATACCTATAAAACAAGCGTGCATTTCGTATGTTTCGTATTTTGTCTTCTATTCAACAGTAGCAACAATAGAATATACGCTACTAGTTTATAATACCTACGTGGTACGTAAAACACGGAATTATTAGATTTATGTACATTGTGCAGGGAGTCAGCGCACGAATCATTTATAAGCTCAGCAGCGAGTCCAACGTACCTACAGCTCAATTCCCGATTCGCTCGATTCCCTGTATTTAGCTTTTAACTCTGTGAGTTAAAAGCTAAATACAGGGAATCGAGCGACCTAAATGCTTTAATACAGAATAGACCTGTACATGAGTGACCAGTGAACAGCGGCCACGGCGTAAGTGTGTTGTGAATACAAAACGGTATTTCGTATTTACATGCGATGTAGTACGAACATATTCGCGGAAGAACCACGACTATTCAATCATGGCGGATTCTGTACACAAATTGTGTTTTCATGTGACTTCAAAAGGACTATAGTGGTTTAATTTGAAGATACTATTCATCAGTATAGTTATGGTTATATCTGGGAAGATTCAGATAAAGTAATACAAATATTTCAGAGTTTCATGTGTGAAATTATTTGTTTGTCTGTAAGGATTTTCAGGTAAAGCTCAGTGTTTATTAAAGAGGGTCAGCTACCTAATTCCGATACCTGCGAGAGTCTGATAACACGATTGGGTCTCAACCTAGTTTTTTTTCTCAATTAATGAATCCAAATGAAAATGTAATGAGTATTTTCAATTAACAATCTAATTTTCTCAAATATTTTCCCTGATAAGTAATATCCTGCCAATGTGCGTCAATTTGAGACGTAAAAAAATATTTTCTTTCTTTCTTCCTTAATCCCCAATAAACACCGGAATGGGTATTAATATTATGAGATTGTGAGCTCATACCCTGATAACAACAATATCTATGTTGTCGTGAATGCAAAGTCGTGTTTCTGAGTTTTATCTCAAAAGTATAGAATATACATGAGTTCAGTTGCTTTTATCCATAAGTAGATAGGTTTTGCTATAACAGAAGAATTTGCAATGAAATTTGAAAATGCAAAGTTTAGATGTATTTTTCATTTTCATGAATTCCGTAACGGATTCTGATTGGCGTTCGGAAGATGGTTGAGACAGTCCTTCTTCTTTTGAAATATTTTAAAACCAGATGAGAATTGCATAGTTTTGAATTATGGCGAACATACTTACCTACTTAATGATAACTACTCTCTTGAAATATACATATGTATAGTTGATTTATTGTTAGCACAACATTATGACAATAAGTATAATAAATACAAAACAACTCTAAAATTCAATAACCTCATCCATATCTGTGTAGTGGTTTATGTAATCAGCGTGTCAATACAAACAGAATTAGTAATTGTTTGTTACATTTAGAATTTTAGATTGACAGTTAATTGAAAATATCAACAGCAATACTCTGTTATGTTAATCAAAACAATTCATGAATGCACCGATTAAATTATGTAGCGCATAATAAGTTCATAACGGTAGTTGACATAACAGTTTGTTAAAGTGAAACATTGTGCTATTTGTCGATTGATAAAATTATTGGTATTCAATAACTGGTATTGAGTTGCATTGATAATCCTTTTACGAGTAATTTTAAATGAATACGTATAAATGATTTTGATATAGCTGTATGGTAAGCTTGACAACGTTAACGTACTTTGTGTTATTGAATTGGTCGGTATTAAGTAGTTATTTATTGAATAACGTTTATGCAACGTTTAAATAGTTATTAATTAAATACATATTCATTTATGTTGAGAACATTTTATTACCTACAACATTAGAGCTATGACAGCTGCATTCTGTTTATGCAACAAACAAATAAAACACAGTCTGCACAGATTCAATAATCATTCCCTTTTTTATTTCTGGCAGGAAAAATAAAAATAATACATAAACCGATTCCATGTTATTCCTTACTTTCTGCCCATCTAAAAGAAAATAAGCTTAGTAAGTAGGCACTACTCTACTGTTTTTATATCAGCAGTGAAATACGCCATTAATAATTTCAACACCACCAAGGAAAACATTGCTCAGCCCATAAATATCCCCCTTAATGGCAAAGTCCGTAATATTTCTTCCCTCATCTACATTACTTCTGCAAAAATAACAAAATAGTGTTCGCAGATTGCCACAGCTCGATAAGCCTTGGTGGACTGCATAGAATGAGGCACTTCAGGAGTGTACCTTTGTTATCTGATGCGGACAAAAACGAATCATAATGCAGCGGATTAAGATTGCTTTTTGTGTTTAAAGTTTTTATCTGGCTGTTCCACAGAGGTACTGATTTGTAGTCGAGATAGGCACGCGAATGATGCTCTCGGTGGCCGCAACAAGGACACAACTAAAATAAAACTACACATTACTACGTGCAGATAAGGAACGTCCGCCTCTTACGACTCCAGTTATTTTTATATAAGCATCACGCTTGGTCAAATGGTAACATTTCACAATCTGACTTATAAAAGTTATGACGTGTTGAAAGTGAATATTAGTTGTCATATTTTATTTATTTAGGACACACCGGAATATAAATATGTATGGGGATTAAGAAAAAATGCGACCGCTTTCCGTTGCCCATAAATCTGCGACGAAAATCTTTGAACTAACTCATTAGTAGTACCTATGCCGAAATATGGTAGTTAGTAACCCGTGCCTACACAGTAGGTACTAACAAATCTAGAACATTCATGGCGTTAGTCATTGCGGTTTACATGCGATACACAAGCACATGTTTTGTATGTAGATAGCTAACAAAATGATTAACATTACGGACTCAAATTAGCAGTCAAAGCGCAAAATAAACACATCACAGCGCAGTGTCCGTCAGTGCGTCGCGCCAGCTCAACCATTACATATTTATAATATCTTACATGGACTTAAATCGATGTTAAATTTTCATATCCAGCCAACAGCGGGGCTAACGTACTGGCAATCGTGTCACGTACCACCATATTAGACAAGTTTTCAATGAATTTTAATGCGGTCCAAGATGCCCCCGACTTGGGATCGGCCATTCAGTGTGGTCGGGTGCAGTGATTGATCGAATGTTCAAGTAATCTGACCTTACATCGATTTAATCGGCGTATGTCGTGATTTTATTCGCTATTCTATCGTTTTATGCCCGTTTGCCTTTATGTTGATGATAATGAAGTCGTGCTTACCTCCATCAAAAGCTCGAAGGGGTTTGTAGTAAAATTTTGTCCACTACAACATGCTTTAACTTAATGATGGGATCATTTACTCTTCGTTGCTTGTCCGTTTTAATTAACATTAGCAATTAGCAAGCAAAACAAGCAAGATTAATCACTTTTATCCTAATAGTAGCTTCCGTTCTTCTTGTCTGACGTCTGCACCCTTTAATAAAAGTTGTAGGTATATTTTAGGTAGGAACCATGCGGTTCCCACAAATTAAATGTGTCACACTACTTATGAGGATTTTTTTACCGCATTGGCATCTATTTATCTTTTCTAGCAACATCTATGATTTTCTAGAAACTACAAGACTAGCAGTATTAGTTGATATTGTTTTGTTCTGTATTTCAGATAGTATAGTTTAGTACTAAACTATAGTTTAGTACCGTAACTAAGTGCAGAAAACATTTCAGTGCGATAGACTATAGAATCGGTTCGATGAAGAATTTATTTATAGTTAATGGCAGGCCTTCGTGGAATTAGCCTTCTTGCAGAACACTAAATTGAATAACATTTCTTGGAAATATACACTTACGCAGCATTATGGAATGGCAACGATTTGGTATTTTAATTTAGGTATTTATTTCTATTTCCTTAATAAGAAATAATTATGGGTGATGGATAATATTCTTACCATTCTGATAATACTTTACAATTACTTTTAAAATTACTCAAATATAGAAAAAATATCGTAGTTTAATTTTAACATATCATTTCATACAAATTCGAGACACACATGTTAAATGTATACCGTTTGTACGTTAAAGCTTTTCCACAAAGCAATAACGATACTTACAAGAAACTTATAAACGTTTTGTTTATGTCCCTTTTATAGTTTAATAACAATTTTACAGCACGAAACAATAAGCGGCTTTTATAATAAAACACTGAATGTCTTAAACAAAATCCATTTATTTTTAGTGACATATTGTCCTGAATGCGGCCCATTGTTTGACGTCGTAAAATGCGCGTGTGTGCACTTGTTAGGGTTAGCAAACCTTAACTGTATGCACTTTGTAAATATTCATGGGATAATAAATACATCGTGTGCCAAGGATTCTCGTGAATGACTAGATTACTAATGCTTTACTGGAATTCTGGTTTGAGTAAGCTTCGTAATTCTACATTTAACTCACTTTAAAGTAAAATGTCCTTGTATCCTCCTATATTTCTCGAATGACAAATCAAAACGTATAGGGACGTAATTCTGGAACTCGTTCTCTGGGGACAGCCCTGACCTGCGCATGTGTGAGTGGGTCGTGTATGCAGATACTAATTTCGCTTTCGGCGACGTCGACGTTTAACATTTGGAACGCGGCGCGAGTTTTAATTTGTGATCAATTATGCGAGGGCACTGTTATTTATCGTTGTTTTATTTCATTTGCCTTCTCACAGCGCCTGTGGGTGGTCCGATCACGATTTTCGGGTTGCGATGTTCACCAATAAGTTCCACTGATTGCACCATAGAGTTAGCAATGTGATAACAAGGTCGTACGTGATCGGTTAGTTCAAAGCGTTAGGTCTGTTCTCAATATTATTTAATTTATATTAAGTTACTGTAGTTTTACCCGGATAAGTGCTTACATTATTTAAATGAAGAATAGCTTTTATGGATACAAGTCGTGCTAACTCCTCACATTTATAAATCAAAACGAATTCAAAGTTTGTTTAATACCACTGAGATCATATCTTCCCAACACTTAGGGTAATTAACCGAAACGTAAAAGGCGGGTCGAAAATTTATTTATGAGCAAAATTTCAGTGTGTGAAATTTTTGCGGTTCCACTTAATTTTATCGTGAGCATTATAATGGTGTAGGTACACCAGTAAAATTAAATTTCCCTCTGAATTATTAGCTTTTTTGCCATACAGATAAACATAACTAATTTCCCAGAAGTAGAGTAATAAAGCAAGAAAATGTTATTGCGTCCTTAAAAATATAACTCGGGAGAATTAACTTTTGGAACGCTGGTTGTTGTTATTATTTTTTCACTTTTATTGTTGTCTCGTGAGATGGAGAGATGGTTTTGTTCAACGCACATGTTGTAAAGTAACATAAATGCATAATAGTTGTTAATTCGTAAGAAAAGTTTCAAAAGACATTCAACAAAAGACAATCCACATGTTTCGTATATATACCAAGCGAAGCGATAAACCAATTTCGTAATGATGCATCCGTAGCTAGGTAAAAGCGAATCAATTTATACAGGCTGTCAAAATTGCTCATTGTGCTAAAAGGCAACTTACTCGTATAATTAGGCATTTTGCTGGATGACACGACACAAGCAATTTTGAAAATTTACATAAATTATTTTCATTCCTTCAGGTACAGGAAAACATGAAACATTCCAATATTTCTCCAACAAGATAAAAAAATCGATAGTGTTCAATAAATAAACGACGCGTCAATTCTATAATCTTCGTGATCTCATGCGTACAGCCATTTTGTTATTCCAAGCGCATCGGGCGCCCCACGACCGGTTAGCGGTAAATTGTTCCACGTAATGTGATTCTAATTGAGCAGCTAATTCCTACTGAGCATACACTCGGTTAATTAGCCATTGGCCTCACTGAGACCGCTTCTTGTATTGTAGAAGCCTTTTTGTTGCCACTAAGTTGGTATTATGAGGCTTACACGGCTGCAGAGATTAGGTACTTATACAATCAGCGCTACTAAAGTGCAGCTTACGTATTTTGGTGCATATATACGGGACAAGGGAATTTAGTCTCTATGTATTTACATATTTTGCTGTGAAAACCGCTCTCTTATTAATGAATTAAAAACAATAGCAGAATAATCTCGTGAATGAGATTTAACTGACGAGCAAAAGTGAATTTAAGCTCTAAAGAGCGGCCACCAACGGATTTGTGTCAAAATGAGAACAACAAAACCTTTCTAGAAAAAGTTTTCGGCATTAGTCTCCGAGCTCGAGTTTGTTTAATAATTAAGTCGACAAAACCAAATGAGAAATTGTTTAACGTTTTGACTAAAATCAGTATCTAAAACCAACTCTTATCAACATACAACAAACCTATCTTTATTTAAATGTGTACTTTGTATATTTCAATGATACAACAGATGAGTTCCCTAATAGCTTTGTATAGATAATAAAATTTCGTAGATATAAAAATCCTTTTGTGGCTTGATTTGTTCCAGACAAAGTACTGGCCGGATAAAGGCACATCAAAAATAATTTTTCCTTGTATTTTATGGCTTCAAATTACGGCTATTTTATTGGAGATATTGATACCAATTATCGGAATATAATAATTGTGCTATGTTCTATCGTTCATATGATCCGAGTCCACTTCGTTCAATAAAACTGGTCACGTGCTGCATGTTATGCGCACGTTTGGTTCTGATTTGGCGAGCTCCTAGTTTTACAAGGATCGACTATCGATTGACCTCCTTTAGGACTACGATGTTGCAGTAACTATGACTTTAAAAGAAGTGTACAGGTCAATTGATGACAATATCTTGGCAGCGTTAACATCGTTCAAGCGAAACAGTGAAACTACATTTAACCATCACAAATTCATTACCTAATTAAAGGAAAAGACCAAAGACGTGGCTTTAAACAAAATGAGCGTTAATCCAGTGGGAAGGCATTCATCAAACGTATTTACAACGCGGATCCTGCGCAAACGCAGCGTTACCACAACGATTTATAAAATTCGTCAGCGTAGCACAGACGCGTAGGCGCCTACGCGGTTCTTACGATACGATACGAGGTCCAATGCAGCGTCTACGACACATCTACGCTTCGTAATCGCCTACGCGCTAGGTGGAAACATTTTATAGAAATTAATATTTAATTAACATGGTGTATTTTATGTGCGATGTGAATGGCTTATGTTGTGAAGATGAGATGACTCGATCTTAGTGCTGCTTGAAAACGTACACGACAGGTAAAGTTGTAAAGTGTCTAATTTAAAGGGCGCAATAGGATCTAATGAGCGGTATTCCGTAAACTGAAGAGCACTCGTCATTGTATTCTTGTTAAAGTGGATACATGTATAAATAAGTTTACTACAGGGACGCATGAATGCCTTGTTTCATGCCAGAGGTATTTTATATGAATATTTCACATGTCCTGCGGTGCTATTCTATAATAATCATCAGGGAATGACAGCACATCTCAAGCTCACATAACTTAAAAATAAACTAGTGAGTTTTTTACAGAACATGTTTTGCTGGTATTAATTTAAATAATAAAACCGAAGAAATAATATTATAAATTGTTTTTTTTTTAATATATTAATAAGTTTTAAATAAGCAAAATAAAACTATTATATAAGTATCATTCCATCCCCCCCAATTAAAATCGTCCCACTATCCAATTTTCTACCAGAATTTCTCTAATTTTTAATCAGTAAGTACATAGAAGACTTGAAAGGTCTCATGCAGTTTCTATAATGTTTAATAATATCCGTTCTAATTAATTTTGCTCGTATCATCCATCGCCTTAAGAGATTACATTTTAGTGCAAAATATTTCTTTTTTAAAAAATTTATTTTTACTTCTTTACTTGTTTTTGTTTCGGTTTTTAAAATCCTAATGGATGTCCACCGCCCGGAGGGGGCGAAGAGAATTGTCAGACTGTTCCCTTCCCACACCCACGCCGGTGATCCGAGGAGCGAACGCGCCTTCCGCGAACTGAACTACCTAATTTAACATAACCTTTCGATCTGATCAAATATCTGACTTTAATACAAAATATAACCACCTTTGAACCACCTTTGAACCTTTGATCCTGAAAATCTAATTTTTCATTTATTAAATTTATTGTATACTTAAAGTAATAAGTTTTACTTACAAAGTGAAGGATTGCGTGTTTAGCTCCGTCGCAATTTTAACCGAATAAATTAATTATGCACGAGCAACCTGCTATTATATTTTGATAAGCGTCCACAGAAAACTGCATTTTGATTCTATTTATGAAATATTATACATGCAAACCTTTAACAGAATATAAATAGCCTATTAGACTGTTAAATGCAAGTCAAAATAAGGTTCCAATTTTAACAGATCAGATAAAATAGTGTGGGAAGCAAGGAGGAGCCACAACCGACCGGTTACCGGTCGTCTTTGTAAAAAACGAACCGCTACCGGTAGCTGGTGCATAGGAAGATGGTTAAAAAACCGTAGAAAATGTGAATACGATCCGTAAGCGGAGGGTGTAATGTATTCTGGGATTAACATGAATTGCTTTTCTTCGTAACTACGTACATAGGTCTTAGAAGATTTTGTTAGTCATGATTGAAGTCAACTTAATTGGTAAAAAAGTAACGTTTTAAAAGTTTCACGTACGTACTACAGCGATTGTCAGTTGTTTGAACTGTTGAACATGACTTTTGTTTTTTATTTTTGTCTTGTTTGTTACATAGTTAATTGGTAAATTGCCTTAATCGCTGTTGTGTGTCCATAGAATTAGTCATGAATAGGCCAATAAGAGATCCTATTGACCTATTCTTTACTTAAATCTAGATTAGTTAGTTATAACAAATAAGGCAGCAAGTAGAAGCTTTCATTCTACGACAGATTACATAGTGTTAAATTAAACGTATAAGAAATTAACTATAGTAACAGTTTAACTATTAATACATCTTAACTTTACTAGTATTTAGTTCCTCAGTTAACTTGCGTATTCCCGACTGTTCAATTCCACAAATTAATAATTAATTAATTACGGATATAGACTCGTGTATGTCACTTAATTTAATATAGCTCTTAAATTAGTTGAATAATAATTTTGGAATTCACCCATAACATCACGCCTGTAATCCCCGAAGGGTTAAAGGCAGAGGTGTTCCCATTAGTACACCCACATATATAATATATTGTCCTACTTCCAATGTTGTATCAAAATTAATAAGCCCGTTAATTAAACCCTATCAATAATTACGCTTTAATCAGAAGCGTCAAGGGGGATAGCCAAAATGCGTTAATGAATGTAACTTGATTTATATTAATTTAAAATTGGAACGTTTTTACGTGAGTATAAATTTTAAATGCAATCGACTTGTTGACATGGGCTGACGCGGATTGGCTTCTGATTGCGTACGCAATTATTAATTAATTAATCGTTTGTAGCCGAATATTTATTTAGTTATTTATATATTGGTGCAGTTTTATTTTTCTAAATTCAAGGGGGAACTATGCTAGTGATTCCCAACACAAATCAATAAAAATATGTAAATAGTTTTATTTTTATTTATAGTCGATATTTAAATTCAGACTAGGCATCTTGCCGCTGGGTTTAGGCAGGCGGGCGATGAACCGGCACTCACGCAGTGACATATTCGTACGAAACTGCCTATCGCATAGGTACGCAACGGGGCGATTTTTGAAAGAGGTGTATTCTGAAATACAGTCATACATACATAAACAATAATAAAAGTATTAATCAATTATTGACCAGCTGTCGTATTTTTTCTTTTATAACAACCGCCTGAAACGTGGATGCAAAAATGCACCGTATTACTAGTGAATAAAGTAACTTTTACTGGGTTTGTTATCGAAGGTTGAAGTTATAAATCAAAGCTCTAACTTTGTTCGTCTTTTGTTTCAGATCATTAAGCGTCATTTATCTCTTCGCTTTTTGGACCAGGTAAGACGTAAATGTTTATAAATTTGATATCATCTTCATCAAAAAATATATTCAATTTGACATTACATTAATGCATCGTCTTGACCATCCCCTATTGTTATTTTATTGAATGCACATGCTTCAAATTTCTAAGTACATTTTATCATATGAATTGTCTATTTATTTGTTTCTCATAACTACACGTATGAACAGTGAACATTTTTTTCAAAGATAATTATCTCAATATAAACTCAACGTGTGTCGGCACTCATTCCACCGTACGTGACAACAGCGTTTAACTTAAAGTTTTAAGGCTCACCAATGGCTAGAGGTGATCAACAAATGAATTTATCCCTGAGAACCGAGCATCGTACGTGTTCGTTTGTCACTCGGGTGACATCGCCCACGCCCCCGCCCCTAATTAGTACAGAAATAACGTCAAGAGATTTGTCAACTTCCGAGCTTTTATGGCATTCCTTTGAGGTTAACTCCTACCGACGACGCAACGCCGTCGAACTCATACAATATCTCACACAGGTACCCAAATAGATCGTTAACTGACTGTGAAATATTATTTTGAACTTTGGGGGTGGTCCATGTTAATACCTCGTATTATTTAGTAACATCGCCAGAACAAATTAATCTTGATTGCTGAATCAAGTTCTCGTCTACGAAGTTTTGTTGTACAAACTTCTTGATGGAAAAAGTTTAAATATACCTAAGTGCTTTGTTTTTAGAATCAAATTGTTGCCAATAGTTTATCTAAATTGCTTTTCGCATCGCTTAATCGTTGCTACTTGCTCTTTTGTTTAAATCAATTTACGTAATTAACTTCTAAATAACCTTATAAACAATTAGTATTCTCAAAAGTGTTTTTATTTTTTGGGCAAAATATTCAGCGTTGTTGCTTTTGGTGCAGAGATTTGTTTTTCATAAAATTTTGAACTTACTCAAACTTTTGCATCGAGACTAAAAGTCAGCCTGGTCGTTTACATTCGCATTCTTCAAAATTCCGTTGAAACAAGAAGAAGGGGTTATACAAAAATGATAAAACTAAATTTTCCAACGTCAATATTACCGAGAGAAATTAATCTGAAGCTAAAAAGGAGTCCTCGAAAGTTATCTGAGGAAGCTGGAGCGGGGCATGACCTCACAATCAAATGTCAAACAAAGTTTTATCAGCGCAAAGTTGACAAATAAATCCCCGTCCCGCAAGAGAACTTTTCTCATAGACGACGCGAGGAGACGTGATCCCGCCGACTATATCGATCTTGACGTACGCAGTGCTCATGTTTTTTGTTGCTACAATAATGGCTGCAATTTATTGTCATGTATCTTTTACTTTTTTTTCCAAAAAATACTGACCATTTACGTACTAGAACAGTGAAAAAAAAAACATTGTTTACATGCGACAAGGCCCTAATTGTAGATGTCTTCAATTATCCTAAATACATGTCATCTTAGTGATTGTTGAAATAATAGACTAGCTTGTCTTAGAAACACGCACGGCGCGTGGGGCAGCCGTGTCACGCGACTAATCCGAAGCCCCATAAAATCTGTTAGACTTGAGACCCCACTCGGGGCGTCGAATGAGGAACGACTGACAAGTACGCCCACCTTGTCCCACTTGTCTCCTGTGACAACGTGTTCCAGAGATTTTCTCACTTATTATTTGTTAAAATTCTTTTTCAAACGTCTTCTGAATATTTTGTTAGATCTCAGTTTGAGGTTGACTGACCACCTGTTTAATCTTTTCTGCTTTGTTTAGCACATGTTTTTCAACTTTATAGTCATCCGAAACTTGTCGAACTGGTTTATTCCGCATTTCTAATTTAGATAATATAATGAACGCAAACAAGGTGAACGAAAATAGAAGGTATATTTAAAGAATGCGGGGACAAACAAGATCATTCTTATTTGTACGGAAAGACGTCGAGATGTCAAGAAACCGAACTTGAAACATACTCGGAGCCCCTTCCCAACCGCTCCCTAACGAGCCAATAAGCAACTCTGCTGGAAAATAAGATTCAGTAAAGAGTAACTTACAAGTTTCATGTTACATTCTGGAGAGTTCATTACTTTGTATTGTTTAAACTCCATTTAAGTATGCTTAAACAGCTGTCGTTTGTCAAGTGCTGGCCAAAAGTGATGGATGGCACGGGCGTTTCCGTTCGACTTTTAAAACTGGGGACTGTTGTAATGACCCAGTATTGTTATTTCAGTCGTCGGAAACGTAACGAACTAACGTATGGGAATGTTAAAAGTGACGGGGCACATATATTTTATAAGCGTCCATTTGTCTAGAGGCGCATGTGTGTCCGCCCTGTGCGCTGAAATATTTACGAGCTATTAGCGCAACAAGAACAAATACGCAGTAGAGATGCGTCTCGGAAGCCGGATCACAGGCGTCTTTTAGCGCATCACTGATTTAACACCACTACAGAATTAAGCCTAAGTAATTAATGTCGCATCTCTTGCTATATTCGTATCTTTTGAAGTTAAGACATATATCAGTAAATTATTTTATGTTAAATGGCGCGTTATTGATCTTAGAATTGAAACATTATAACGTTCAACACTCAAACATAACACGTCTATTATAGCATTCGGTAAACGTAAACAGTTTTATACGACACAGTTTCCGCCCATTATTTCGTTGTTAAGCTTGAAAATAGACTGTCTAAAATGTACGTCCATTGTGCTTTTTATCCGAGAGAGTTCGTAGAAAATTGTGCATGTTCGATGTAAGAGCTTATTTGCTTTTTAATTCGACGGATAAATGTGAGTGGGTACGAATTAATCCCTGACGCCTTGTTAAGGGTGATGTACGGCCTGTATCAACGCAGTAAGTAATTCAATTTCACGATGAAAATCTGTTTAATGAGCCTAAGTTAATGTGTCCACTGTTAACAAATAAAGGCGCAGCGCACTGACAAATTGCTTAATTTTATTAAGTGGCTGTACACTTGAGCCGAGTGCAGTGTTTGTTCACTAGGATGTATTTATTTACCGCGCTGCGACGCCACCTACCCCCGCTCTATTCGCGGTTCATAATGTACAAATTCACTGAACTGCTATATTAGCCGACTGTGACAAAGAAACGGTAATGGACCCTCATATATATGCTAATAAACTTTCCAAATGCGTTTTAAATTAAAATAATCCCGAATTTATATGTAAATTTGTGACCGCACTTTGTCCTTCGCGGCTTCTCGTTCCGAAATCGATTACATTACACGGATTCGAGCTTAGATCCGACTCAGATAAGTTTAATGAAGGGTTTTACTAAAAGGAGATCCTTTAGTACAATCCACTCGATTGGTGATTCTATCGGCTCCCGATTTCACAGTGAGCTAAAACAAAAGCACGAAATATAATTGTAGAAACGCCTAAAATATTTGTTTTATCGTTGTCGTGTTTTATGTCGGTCGGCACGAATGTAGTTCTATAACAGATAGTATTAACGACATTTTTATTTAGCTTTCCATTAAGCATACCAGTATTATCTTAATTTTTATGTGGTTAACCTTTTAGTCGTGTATTATCTCGTAATATAAAAGCTCAAGGCTGCATTCACGGGACCACCCGCACATTCCGACTAGTTTCGGTCTAGATGTGTCGTATCCCCGCGTGTCAGTCCAATTAGTCATGATTAACTTAAATTTATAGGCCTCGTTAATGGTCCATTAACGAACTCACTAGTATCTAACGACTTCTTATTGTGAAGCAACAATTCCATAAAACACTTTCATCCAATTAAACAAGACGTTGATATTTGATCCGAATACGTTGATTGTCACTCTCTATTAGAGTTTATTGCTCAAAAAGTAATTGTATCAGAAATATGGTCGGTAACACGAAGCCCTTATCCCGTAAATCACTAAAGACGCAACATTAAAAGAGGGAGGTGTGCTTTATATTTTTCTCAAAGAGAAAATGTTTAAGCTTAATTTGAGCAGACATTCAGTAAGGTTTCATTTCGTTGAGAACGTGAAGTGGGGCGTTTTGTTTGAGATATTGCACATTTTGCCACGCTCGCCTCTCTGTTTGTACTCGGATGGTATCTCACTACATTTTGAAATGCCGACTGTTAGGTTTTTGTATCAAATAACAGAACACGCGATCGCAGACTTTTATTCTGAAGTTTAGCTGTTCGTATTTCAAAGAAAATGTTGTTATTTAGTGCAAGTAGGTACCACGAAAGTGTAGATTTGCTGGTATTAATCAACCACGGTAACCTATTTTCTCTTAATTGTGTTTCTCGATTCTAAATAGAGAGGCTAGGTGTACTACTTACATAAATTTAACTTTCTAAAATATGTAGGTAAAAGGAGGAGGAGAAAAATTATCAGGCTTCCGCCCGCGACTTCGTCCGTGTCTAAGTATATTACCTATTCGAATTAAAAAGAAGCCTAAGTGCTATTCAAAACTATAATCTATCTCGGTGCTAAATTTTATCCACATCCATTCAGCTGTTCTGGCGCAATTGAATAACAAACATCCATCCTTGGCAACTCTCGCATTTATAATAGAAGTAAGTAAGATTACCTTCATCTGTTTACAATTTTTTTACGACCTTTCACATTTCAATATGTTTATGTGGCATGTATAATAATACTTCAAAATATTTGAATCTTACATCTAACGGGGTTTTTATATGGTAAAGCTTTTATGACAGCTAATTTTATCAAATACTAAGCCTTTATTTTCGATGTATTAGATTAATGTTTGGACTTTACAATAAATAGATGCTATAATCGAATGTTATATTAAGCACGTAAATGTTGACATCCAAAAATATGATAGCGCTGAGCTCCTTATGTATTGCATGATAAATGGTTTTCAATTTATACAGTGACAGCGACTGAGGAAAGCTTTCGGTAACAAATGCTTATGTTTTGAATGCACGCGATGTATGGACGTGGCTGAAGTAGTGGGTATGCCATCGCTCTAACTAGCGTAGCGCGATTATGTAAAATGTACTCGTATAAGCTCTATTTTGGTGATGTCAATCATCGTTTTAACTGCAGATATGTAAATTGAAGTGGTTCCAAATAACTGCTGAGTTTGATAATACTTTGGATATGTACTAGGCATATTTCTGACGAGTTAAAATCTTCTTATACAAGTTTCATCCTTGTCATAGGTTGTCATACATAACATAACTATATAACCAAAAAAAATTGCTGAAAAGCTAATTAAAATTACTTTGATTTTAGACATTTTCCGATCAGAAAAAGAGGAACTTGGGTGTCGTTTTACAGTTTTTTTTGTGGTAATGAAAAGAACCATCTTCCAAAATCTTTCAGTTCATATGACCTCTATTACTTATAGGTACTTACCACAGTCAAAAAACACATTTCTCTATTCTTTCATTTATAAAAAAATGTGTTTTTCATCCCTGATACTAATGAAACGCAAAAACAAAAAAACAAAAGCCATTCTTTTACTAACCAATTTACTGTAGGTTGCCGTAACCAAGCTGTTGTTTTTGACTTAAATAACACAAGGTCCCGACTCTAAAAATATATGACACGAAAAATTTAAATAGTAGTCATAACTTATAAAAATTTAAGTGTCATTTATTTATAAGACGAGGGGTGGCTAGGCGCAGGCACCTTCAAGCAATGGTTCATTAATCACCACCCCTAATACCTCGGGCTAAACGAATATGTTAAACCGGAAGACGGCGAGAAGCCACCGACTTTTACGTTTTCAAACGTTGCCATAATCCTGATTCACTGAAACGACTGGAGACGGAAATAAATCGTTCCTATTCTCGTGTCCCGAAGGTCATTTGTACGACGATAATTTATGTAAGAACTTGTATATGTAAATAGGAGTGTAGGTATTTCTTAGCTATTTTGTTATCGGAATGGATTATCTTTATTAGGCATTTGTTATTTCTGAGAAACGATTTTGTGTGTGAATGTAAAGCGAACGTTCATTGTTTATGTATTTTTAATAAAAAGAAATATCTAGGAGGCTGACAAAAAATCATACTTACATATTTGAGCATTTAGAAAAATCAAGAAGAAATAAAAATAAATAAACGCAAACCATCCATGTAAATAAATACCAAAGAAATATTTAAAGCTTGAGTAAATTTCAGTGTAATCTATTAAAATAACTAATATTTTCATACTTAACCTATAAAAATAAGCACTTACAATCTACTAAAAAATAATGTATAGAACTATATTTATTTAGGTACTTTAAAAAATATACGAATCTAGCTTTGAAACGATAGTTATAAATACATAGTCAAGATATCAGAAACGCCACGTTAATTAAATCTAAAATAAGAACACGCTCGAACATTATTCATTAAAACAAATGAACGGAACACGACCGTTGACACATCGCAGCCGGCTCGCTGATCGCTAACAAATAACGAGTACTATTACTATTAACTACTAGTATTGTGTTACGAAAACCAACAGTCGGTAGTTAATCACACGTAATCTGACTTCGATCTAAATCTAGTACAACGTAGATCATAATTAATGCACGCAGACGTCGCGGTCAGGAAGCGTTTTGTCCATATCGTGGCCACCATCAGTTGTAACCACCGTCAAATGTGTTTAAGCACCCTTAATTACTACTAATGCTAGAAAAAATGAAATAAAAATACTGGTGATGATCAATAAAGTGGTTATCGATCCATCTCTCTTGTATGGAAATTAAATAATATGTTGGATGGTATGGTTGGACAGACAACTGGGATGGGTAAGAAGATAATACGAGTATGTATCAAAGGTTTGATTTTTTCTACAAAATTTGGCCTATCTATTCAACAGTACTTTATGTTCACTTCACTTTATATTAAAACCTTCAACCCTCAACAATATCACTACAAAGATTCCGTGATCCAAAAGCGTCTTTGTAGTTCTCAAGTGATCATAAACATCAGAGAAATAGGCACTCCACGTAAAGAACATGATCTAAATTGACAAGATTCTTTGAATAAACGTGTAAAATTGTATTTCCTCACATCAAAGCGTCAACAAAAAGTGCTGTAGCAGGATCTTTTATAAGCTGATAGTCGGTTCACCTCGAGTTTTGCTGTACAGAGCATTTTCCCCTACGCAGTTGACCCTTCGTGTCTTATTTGAGGCGTCTCGACAACCCCTGCCGTCAGGGGTTGTAAATCATAATTTATTTCACAAAGAAATTTCTTAAATAAACAAACTCATAGGCGCAATTTAAAACAATTACTGTCTGAGATTTCATTTTAAAATTACAGGATCATTATTTTGAATGAAAGATGATTTCAAATGTAAAAGCCTCCCTACAATATACCTTAACCTATGTTTAAATTTATGTCAGTATATTCTCGCTACATTTTCAGACTTGCCTACACGAGCGTGGCTAAGGAGCATTAGATCCTGGATCAACTAGAACGTTGAACAAAGTGTGTTTTATTTTAGCATAACAATTCCAGGGTTCGGAGAAATACTAGCCCTTTTGATCGCTAGAATGAATCAACAAAAACACACCTATTTTACTCTTTAGCATTATATCTACGTAGGTTTTACTTAAGTATGAGTTTATTTAGTTTATATAATATAGGTACTCGTATAATATTTAAAAAAATGTAGGTTATTTAGTTACTAATATGAGGATCTGAAATCATGAACTCCGCGAAGTAAACTTTACACAAGATTGAATCCAATTCATCAATACATTTCGCGCATTTTTACCTATTTTACAGCGGAAGAGTGATGTACGACGCATGTCAATACAGAAATATGCGCGAAACCAACGCATTACGTATCTCTAACATTCTCCGAATTGTGCTGAACGTGAGCTGAGAGACCAATTTGTTCGCGCGCACATTTTCCTTGAGAAAGGAAAGGGAGAAAGAAATTTTCTTAAAGAGAAAACTTTTTATACAAGTAACATGATTAGGTAGGCATAGGCATAGGTACTTGTCAGTTTATAAATTGCGTGCCAATTGACAATAATGATAATGTCTTTCACACGTAGGCAATTCACATGAAAAGACTTGGAATTTTGAATACTAAAGTTCCTAAATTAAGTATATAGATCGTCATAGGTTTTATTTATAGAAATTTCAGGCAAATTTTAGTAAAAATAATTTTAGTAAAATTTTAGTAATTTTAGTAAAAATTGTAGTACCCAAGTCATAATATATTATTTTCTCGCACTTTGACTTGACATATATTGAACCATCCTTTACTTCACTGGTATCCATCTCACGAATTGCCTATGGTTTGCTAGGAGCTTTATCCTTATGAAAAACTTATAAAAGAAATGTGGACAGAATTTCAAGTCTACGGAATATTCGGTGCGATATTTACATAGGATCGTCAACCGTCACTACGTAGCAATATGTCAAATATTTTCTTCTGGAAGTTTCCTTTTACATATATTGTTACTACTTGTGTCCTCTTGCCGTCCCATTTTTTGCCAGCAAAAGTTTTCTCGCTTACAAAAAAGCGGACTAAGAGCTAAGAGCGCTTTATTATTTACTTTCAGAAATTGCGTGCAAATTCAAAGGTACATAAATAAAAGCGATTTTTATAATTCATTTGTTTGTGTGCGACAAAGGGCCAGTGTTACCTGGAGCGAGTAAATACTCGGATGTGAGAAATAATAATTCGCTTTTCATTCTGTTTCGTCATTGCAGAGCTGCTTAAAGACTCAAGGGCCGTCGATGGTGGATGAGTGGCTCATACTTTATTATTGGCTCGCACTGAATCGTACCTACTTGTGGGGGAATGTAAAATGAGGTCGCGATTTATCGGTACACACTCGGTTCTTTTGCATACTGTAGGCACAAACAGATAAAGCTACTTAGTCATTCATGAATCATTTATAATAAATGCCTAAGCTTTAAGGATAAGCAGGCACCATGTGCCTTCTTGAAATAATGTGAGAGCAAAATTAGTTTAATTTGATTGGTCGTACATTGCTTTCACCTTAATATTTATTATATGCAGTTAAAATATAGGTAAGTAGACGTGTTTCCCTTTGCAATTGTAAATAAATAACCGAACAAGAGCCTGGAACATAGTAGGAAGGAACAGGACTGTTAGAGCTGTAGACGTTATTCATTATAATTACCGTGGCCAGCCAACGCATCGAGGCACAGACCACAAATGGCTTATAGTCTGTCTTAACAGTATTAGAATAATAGCCGTTTCATAAATATTAATATCGGACAGTGACCGCTACAGTTCAATAAATAACGAATGATATTTTTTATACATATTCAATTAACTCTCAACTATCAATTACAATTGGAGTAGACGACCGCAAAAAAATCTAATAAAGAGAACTGAATCGCAACCGGATCAATATAAATAATAGACTTACGTTCCGCTATAATGACAATAAATACGGTTATTAAATTTTAATGCAATTTTATTTGACTGACGTTTATAAAGTGAAATTACAGAAGCTCGTATATAATCCGCGTGGCAAAAGTGTCAACGTGCCGTGACAGTCACTATCATGTGTCCCCGACATTTCCGTGCGTAAAATCCGTAACAATATTTTCGTAACACGAAACATTGCGGAAAAATTCCGTCAATATACAACGGAACATATCACAGATGTATATTATATGGGCGATTTACATAATATTAGGGCTAACGTGGATAAGAATAATTGAAACAAAACGAGTGACATTTCCTTTCGTATCACGCAATTCGTACAGATTACGGTGGGCTCTGTTTCGTAGTGAATTACGATGTTGCCCCCTCACAGTTCTTAACGCCACATAATGTTGCGTATTTTATTATTGTAAGATTAACTAACGGAATACATTAGGCACACCTACATTATGCATGCCACCTGTTATTTAAGAAGTTATTGCAGTCAATTTATTTAAAAGATGTAATGTTTACGGTTATTTGGTGTATTTGATGTCGCAGTACATGGCATTAAAGCTTTACAGCTTTTAATTTGTAATATGTAACTCATGTAAGATAGTATTTACATATTCATAGAATAATTAATTCATTTAGAATTAGAGGTCTATTAAGTAAATTACAAAACGAAAGTTTTAACTGTGATTAAAATAATTATTTATGTAACTAAACAGTTGGTCGTATAAATGAACTATTTTTATCATACACACAACATACGATCAAACGTAACCTTTTCGAATGTAGTAGATTATTTTTATTAAAAAAACTGGATATCACTGACATAGGAGGAAACCTAGACTTAAATGTATTAACATTTCACCAATCCGCCTAGAGCAAGCGTCGTAATATGCTTTGGCCTTCTCTGTATGAGAAGACACCTTAACCCTGTAGTGGGGAAATAATAGGCTAGTATTATTTGTATCATTTATATGATTTTACAAACGTTTCAAATCGGATTGAATCGACACACACGACGTACTTACATTAAATTTTAATTGCTCCACAAATAGCAATCAAGCAGGAAATAATATGATTGAAATATGTGCTGTCAAACCTATAAATCTAACGAGCATATAATTAGAAACGTTATCAAGGGTTCAAGAGCCGTTTAAACATCAATGTGAGAACATTACTCACCTTGTTCTACTTCAGCAAATAAGTCAGGAAACTCTCCGGTCGGTCACGTAAGGGTATTCAACATTCGTACCTTACTTTGGGCAATAATTGAAATAAAGCAGGTGACATTACTACGGTTTGTCACGCACAGCGCTGATGTATTGTGCAGCGTTACGCAATGTACTGGGATTCGCTGGATTATCGCCGCTGATGTAATAATTTATAGAATTTAGACTTGGCAGGACTTGACTGTTTCATGTTCTGCTATTTGAAATGTTTCTGGGACTTTTTCTAGTTATTTTATATTTTTAATTTTACTAATTCCTAGAAGTAGTACTACACAGGCTATTACGTAGGTACACACACATCACATGTTTCTCATACATCCTTTCTTTTCCATATAAGGTGACCAAAAAAAATCATTTAGTCGTACGTTCCTATCGTTATTCCCCTTAAAAGCTTTCAGTCGTTAAAACGTAATAACTTTTATACATTTAAGGAAACAGCTGATTATAAAGCAATCGGTGAACATAAAAAGAATATTTGCGGCCAATGAAACTAATGACATCAATTAGTATTTCCCGTCAGCGATAGCCCTTTGAATTTTTACAAAAATGAATTGAAGTTTTCTTATCTCGAAGATATCTTTAAGTGGTAAAACAGACCTTAAGTTATCTCACATATTAAGGTGATAAGATAAAGGTAAAAACACAACATTAATTACGTTGAAAGAGCTTGTAATCACAGGTGACGCCGCTGGGACAAGCTCTTTACCGTGGTAATTACGAGATGTTACGACTAATGCAATATGAGCCTAAAAGAAGGCATTACTTAGTCGACATTAGTCAAGAGTTACCGACGTAAAACTGAATTTAAATGCTTGTTACACGACATTAAACATTACATAACTTTAATTAAGTTTTGTGACATCCTCGAGAGCAATTAAAATTACTTTTATAGGCACTAATAGACAGTCACACTTATAATTTCATTACAATGTCTATTTCCAAATCGACACAAGTGCTTGAGTGTGTAATTAAATATTTTTAATGAGTCAATCAATGGTCATATTAGTGAGTAATGTGAAATAGCAATTAAATTATCTATTCTTTATAATAATATTATAAAGAGGATAGATTTGATTGTTTGTTTGTTTGCATTGAATAGGCTCCGAAACTACTGAACTGTTTTGAAAAATGATTTCACTGGAGGGAAGCTATGTTATATTATCAAAAAGTTAGGGATAATAAAGGTAAGGAAAATCATTCGAACGAAGTCGCGGGGAGAGTGTAAGTTTTAAAGTAAAACAGTTGAGTGACTGTGCAAGTCAGAGCCCATTAAAGTTAAATGTTTCTAAATACTAATCCTCATTTCAAATCATTGGCATCTACTAAACCTTCCATTCAAGGATTATCCCAAACACTTTACAGATAGGATCTCTCTTCGGTAACACATCCGTCGCAGACATGAAGCTTGACAGCCTAAATAATGGACCCAATTCATTAACCGATCTCAGTAGAAGACACGATGAAATTTTAGACCTCTTATTGTTAGGGCCCCGGTGCTATTGTCGACGCCCCCGAGGCAAGTTCACATGTATCCAGGCCCTTTGTACTTCAGATCTGTCCCTGACGTCGGCCTGTTAAGATAAATGAAGCTTCCAAAATTATATTCAATCTAAATGATGAGGATTATGTGCTTGCAGTTTCTGATAGTGACGTTTTAAAAGCATAAAATGTATTATGATAAACTTAGGTGATGCTTGTACAAACTTTCTCGCCATTTGAGCTCTTTCCAACTATCATTATACTCGTAACTACGTTGACTCAACTGTCATTTGATTCTTGAACTTCGATATTGAAATACAGACGAAAGATACAAAGTTTGATTCGATACCAAATGATTTTCTAGACTTAAAATGAGCAAAAGTTTGCCGTACTTCGAGCACGACCTATTGTTTTAGGTTTCAGAATTTGTAAGTCAATTTGAATTGATATAGATTCGGTCTTCAACTGTTTTATAAGATATAATAATATTTATATAAAAGTTACTTATGCCCTTTGTCGGCGTGAATATCGGTTATCGGTAATGTTTCTATTTAGCACGTAGCCCTAATTCTTTTACTCCTTATACCATCAGCTATCTGCAAGTAAAAGTCCCGTCAACTCGGTCCAGCCGTTTAGGAGATTAGCTTGAACAAACAAAATTCACCAGCATTACGTAAAAAACTATTATTTAGACATTACAAACTGACACTTCAATTTTATTTATTTGTATACATTTGCTATTCGTCGACAAAAGCTAGACACTGCATTAAACCTAAGTTCAACTTGTTCGGAATTCTAAGTACATTGTAAGTTAACGTGACTGTGTTTCAACACGAAATACAAGCAGCGCCAGACGTATCAAACAAAACTTATAAAGGAATATAAATAAGCTAATTATTTCGAAACACTTTCAACAAGTATCACGGAATATTATAATCGTTTAGTCACCTCGTTGAATAGTTAACGAGAATTGGGCGTTTAAAAATGTTAACAAAATGTATAAAAAGTTCGTCGCTAAGAAGGAGAGTTGCCAGTTTTTGGAGGTCTTAAAGAAATAGTGGAGCTAATAATGCGCTACAGTTTTATGGCGGAAGCAATAAAAAATAACAAGCAGAAAATATTCTAGATGTAAGCTCGCCCAGCAGGTGTCAAGAAACAGTATTAGTTGTTGAATTATAAACATGATTCACACCAGCTTACAATCCCTAATTGATGATCGGCTGAGACCGGTCTGAGTCGTCTCAACGGCTTATCCCATTTAAAATCAATGGCGCGATAACGTCCTCATGCATATTCGTCTACATAATCGTAATCCAAATGAACGATTAGAGTCTCGTGCGCAGCGTGGGCGCGGATTAACCTTCGCTTGAAATTTAGTCGGCTCGCCCTACAAAATTAAAAAAAGCTTTATCTATGTACCGCCGGCGTAATTATAATGCCGTAAGTCAGGTGACGGGGCTTTTTACAACGAATTAGGCCGCTATACAAACACTTATTATAGATGTATATCACGTTCTGGTACACTTTTTTATTCATATTACAACGCTACGGTCAACGTACAAGAATTTTTGTACGCGAATTGAAATTCTGTGATTGTGAACGATCAAATATGTATAATGTTAAATGCGTGAATCTATAAAAAACGTCTTTTTAAAAAATAATTAAACAGTAGAAACAATTATATGAAATTATTGAAGGTCGGAACTTGGCACGTAAGGGTCACTCTGAGTATAAATTTACATACCTTTAAGAGTGTGTCCTAAAATAGGATAGGTATATTTTTTTGTGGCTGTTTAATTCCGTCCGTACGTATATGGTTTTAAGTTTAGGCCGCCTCCACAGGTCGTCTGCCTAGTAAATTCATTACTTAATTTAAAATGCTAATGGACTGTCGTCTGGACGGCGAGCAGATGAATAATGTAATGAAACAACCGATTCCTATCTAGAATTCTGCGATGATTGAAGCCCCCATACTTATAGACATTGAGTTCACAATGGGTAGAGCCTACAAAAGTTTCAGGATTATCTGAACTGGGTCGCATAACTAGCATAAAAGAACATCTAACGTCCAAATACTTTCTTAATATCCGAAATACGAGACCTCGACCTGATGTACAGATGTGTTTCTTTTCGGATTAAAATATTATTTTTCTTACACATTTAGTAATAAAACTGTGTTTATGTAATTAAAGTTTCTAATGAATAGCATTAAAACAATATTTATAATGATTATACCTAATGACCCCAAGTTCTTAATTTCCGAGCCATAATTATTCGAACGTCCATCATTTTTTTCATCTGCTTAAAATTTCCATATTTTAACTTAATAGTCTAGACAACTAGTCACATTAATCGTAGAACTTCAAACACGTCTTATGTAGATAATCCAAAAACAAACATTTCCTTCATAATTGACTGAATATTCAATAAATAATCAGCGGTGGGCATATTATTTATGCTACAACACGTAGACTTAATTATACACCAATGTGACAGTAGGTTATCAAACATGACACATAAATAAACAGTAAATAGGTATGAAAACGGTGATTTATTTGCACACTGTGTAGGTGTAATAGTATGTATGGAACACGGAAAGTGCTTTAATGATGGTTGGTCACTAAGGCGATTGTCAGCGATGTCAGGGGACGAATGATGTGTTTGTTTATTAAGAAATATGTGACGTTTATTGTAAGTCAATAATCCCGCATGTGGGTGTGGCTCTCTTAGCGGTCAATTGAGCAGGCGGACCTTCGTGACGGTCAAGCTCTCACGCGCGCAGGACTCACTAATCAGTTGACGTATGCCTTCCTCGTCATATTGACATTACGACATTTTTATATCACTTTTATTGTGTAGTTATTTGCTTTCATTATGTCTAACTGTCTTTCTTTTCCTTTTTTCAGAATTGGACGACTAGAGTGCAGCTTAAACATGTCATAAGGTATTTCCTTTGTTTTAATTTGTACTGGTGATGTTTGGAAATAAACTCAGAATAAGCTTTTGTTAATAATATTCACAAAGTAAATATTAACATTAAATTGGTAATAGATTTTCTTGATAACAACTGAGGCAAAACTATAACTTGTACTTATATGTAGTACTTATACGTGGATCCAGCACTAAACGTTGTCTATTATTGAAATGAAAAATATACAATTCAAGTAAATAAATCCCGTTCATTGTCATGTTGTGAAAACACTGGTAAATAACTTCTAAAAACCCATAAAAGTTATAATGGTCCTTACGGGTAATTCCTGAAAAAGTTTTACAGGTATTTTATTAAAGCTGGAAGAAGAGGATTTTGGAAAACATTAAACTTTCAACTTCATAAATAATGTTACATTGAAGTCCAACATAATGGAGACTATAAAAATAAGTTGAGAACAGCCACTTGATATTGATGCGAAGTTAGTGCAGAACTTTGATTTATTCGCAAACTCTCTGAATTATGTTAGTCTTGTCTTTATTAAATCACTTCATAGTAGAATCCAGCTATCAATTCATGAAATTTATGAGGTTCTAGCGATCCACTAGAGATACGCATACTATTTCACGATAACTGCGAATGTAGAATGGAAATTAAGTGTAACGACTGTACCCACTCCTATAATATCTACTTTCTATATAATAATGTAGAATTTGTTTGCCTTAATTTTATATTATTACTAACTTTTGCCCGCGACTTCATCTGCGGCAAAGTTAATGTCTCCATATACAAACTTTGGACCCCTTTTTCACCCCCTTGGGGAGTGAATTTTATAATTAATATAACTATTAAACTACCTCTCTGCCAAATTTCATCCGTATAGGTACGTCAAGCGGTTTTACGATATTTCATGATGAGTGAGTCAGTGACCTGTCGGTTTTATAATTTTTTGTCTAAAAACTCTTTACAAACACTCTTTGTTCAGTTGTATAATACTGTTATTAAAAATGTTGTGACATGCTGCCACAGCTTTAAAAATAAATACCACTCATATTTTAATTTTAATTAAAAGTAAACTGTAAACCACACGCCGCGACCTCACCGATTAATTTGAAATACATACAAGTTTTAATTACACCTAATGAAATAGCCTATAGGTAATAATAAAGAAACAACCACCAATAAAACCACAAAGCTGTAATTTCAAATAATAATACCTAACAAAATAACTACACAGTACCAACATAGCTTCGGAGACCTGCGTTCTGTTACGATAGTATATTGTGACGAGACGTCTATTTAAAACAACTAAAATTAAATAATAATGAATTCATAGTTTGTTTTGCATAGTTTGAATGAAGCTTTGCGTTTAAATTAGCAATTTTTGCTTCACACGAGTGGGCCGTTATCTTTATTTTTATAACAAAACAATATTGATGTGTTATTTTCTAACACTAGTGAGAAAAGCCCATGGAGTCAATTGTCGTATCTGTGTGCTTCGATAACAGTTATTGTGTGGTTGTTGCCGGCCGCGTATTTACCGTGGACACACGGCTCCGCCGCCGCGCCGCCTCGCCCCGGGCACCCGGCCGTATGTCAACCGCTCCACTGCAGATTATGCTCTAATCCCCTTTCTCTCAACTAAGCCGCTTTCATTGCTTTGTGCTGAGAATGTTGCCGAAGCCCGTCAAGTGGCCCGAATCTGTTTAGACCCTGTGATGTATATTGTACGCGCCACTTCACAGGTTTATTGAGTGATAGTTATACGCTTCGCTAAATTATTATTATCTCTGCCTTTAGTACCTTTAGCCTCAGGCGCTCCATTTTCGAGATTATTTATTGTACAGTAGGTAATTTATGGGCAGGATAAAATATATTCTATTACTGGTCCAGGAGATAATATATCTACGACTGGCAAGTCCCGTTAATTGATTCAGTCTGTATATTGGTATAGCAGACAAACAAGCGCGCTCTTGTAATATTACAAGTGGATTAATAAATAATGGGATGTTTGTGCTCTTCTCGTCTACACGCAAAGTAGTAATTAAATATTTCTCAGAATGTTTTAATATCGATCTGTTCAATAAAATGAAATTGGGTAAAGTTAAAAGAAATGGTTTTAAGAACATCTTACCAACTTGAAAATTCCTTGCTAAAACAATATTTTATTTCGGTAGATTTCTTTCTGAACTTTAATAATATTCTTTCGGTACCTTTATCAATAAAGAATTGAAATTTAGCTGATAAAGCGAGACTATTATTCGAGTTACAATTTCAATATTTGACTCTGGCATAACAAGTAACTAGTAGAATTAAATTACCAGTCCACTTGAAACCCAAATAACTGACTGCGTATTTTGACTTAGTTCTGTAAACCAAAATTTGATCATCTAAGTTACTATTGTTTTGTCTAGTTATAGCGCAGGTTTGAATTCGATCTATTATTGTTTCAACTGAGTGCTTATTTTAGCAGCGCTTGGAATAAAGATGTGGTAATTTTGCTTTTCAGACTATCGTAGCTTTATGTTTTCATTTGTAAGAGGGACATATTTATAGACTATAAATAACTAATAAATAACTAATATTATAAATGCGAAAGTAAGTTTGTTTGTTTGTTTGTTACCATTTTACCCCTAAGCCACTGAACCAATCATCCTGAAATTTTGCATATACGTTGCCAGGTATACAGGAACGAACATAGGGTACCTTTAAACTTGAAAAAAAGTACTGTTCCCGAGAGAAATCACAATAACGTTATTATGATCATAGATGGCGCCACGTGTCGTTTCAAATTGAAATGACAGGACATGGGTATTTTTTTCCGCGACTTCGTCTGAGTGCGCGATAACCGAAATTTACGCGGACGAAGTCGCGGGCAAAAGCTAGTAGACTATAAATACATGTAGCATAGACTATAATCATACATAATTGCTAAAATATAAAAGTAAACATAAAATTGCTAATTAAAATATAATAAACCTGATTTCGGTAACTATAAATGTTGTAATACATAATTTATAAACTTTTAAATATAAATAAGAATTATTTTATAGATTTTATTATTGAATTTAAATTTTAAGATTATTCTATTTTGTCATTTTTTATACACATTGTGGTATGCAAATAAAATAATATGTATATATAAAATATGTACTTCCGTTAAACTAACTGACTAGACAAAACCCAGAAAAGATTAACAAAACAAAACGCCAGTAAACCAGCACGGTACACGAAAAAGACATTTTTCGCGACATCACGTAAAATAACCTCCGCGTAACAAAATGTCAAGTCGTAATCGATGGAGACCTAATGTGGGTTTAATGTGGCCCCGAGCCGAGACGCGTGTCCCAGCATCGCCCGTTGAGATTACGCCATAATCCGCTTTCTTTGTGCCTAAGTCACTCCGGCCTTCCCTGACTAAGCTGAGGACGCCATTTGGCGAATCAATTGCGATTTATAGTGCTTTGAGCGCATTCCAGATGTCAGTTTATTAAATTCTTTGTTGGTATCCGCGCAGTTGTGAGTAGTTTCTGTGTTTGAACATGTCAATTGAAGTTTGTATCAACAGTTCTCTTTTTTGAGGTCAGAAATAGACAATTGTATGAGAAACCAGATACAAATTGTTATAATTTAACCTTCGACCTATCCTATCTTTAGCTTTTGCGTAGGAAGCTTGAAAAGTTTGACTGTAGGAAAGTATTACAAGGGTCAAAAGGTTAAACAATCTAAATAATTGAGTCGAACATTTTGTTAAACAAAAACAATTTTGTAGCAGTATTTCTATTGGAACAAATAATCATTTTATGCTGTCTTATTTTTCCTGAATAAATAATAACCGCCATCCTAGGATCGTTCAGCTTACCTAATTCACAATACCTATGGTTTACTTATCAATACATAATGTACACCAATAGTTATGCAATGACCTCATTCTGACGTCACGACAAACGCAGACACGACAGTTGCGGCTCTCCCTAATCTAGACATCTGACAAAGTGAAATCCTCGATCACAATCCGCACTGATCCATTCTCGCATGCACCACAATATTACTTAGTACTGACACTAACAATACAGTAATATTATTCCAGCGACACACAGAAATGCTTCGTGTAGCGTTAACTGAGATTTCTGATTCAATCAAAGTAGGTGCAGATAGGTACCTGATTCTGTGAATTAATAAATATTATGTTAGTTGCTTGTCTAAGAAGTTTGTCAAATTCCCTGAAGACTAATGAATATGGAATTAGTGGAAGAGAAATCAATTATATGATACAGCGGTTTTAAATTCATAAACTGCAGAAGATACAGGTTTGGTAAGTATTGCCCTCGCTCATCCGTCCGTCTGTCTGTCTGACCCTCCGTCACAGGGCAGCTGTAACGTTGAAACCGCATTACGTGAAGTTTTCACAGAATGTGTACCTACTATGGCCGCTATAATAACAAATAATAAAAAAGAAAAAGTATATGAAACATATATGAAACGTGATTGGTTTAATCTTAATTATATACGGTGATACGGAACTCCTATAAGTGCGATTTCGCATCAGCCGATTTTGCATCAGCCTGTAAATATCTGCTGATCTTTGCCCAAGTCCTATCTTTACTTCAAGCTGTATAGTAAGCCATACGGCAATATTTCTGTCGTCACCTCGGTCGACAACTAATAATAATAGAAGTAATTTGATAAGGGTGCCAAGGTCTTGTCACATCTGGGCACTTAATTCAAGAGAAAGAATGTTTCACAAATAATTCTTTCAATGCGACATCACTCAGTTTCCGTTTATACAAAGCTCAGTAATTCATGAAACGGCCCGGTAGGCACACGTGTTTGTTATATTCACAGAAAGTTTATTCTGTGTTTTGTTATCCAACAAAATTTAAATAGAAATAACACCACATGTTGGACTCAGGGACGCGTATCCTTAAAATTTGTTTGTCTTAGTCCCAGCAAAACAAAGAACATCATGAACCGTTACTGTGAGAACTTTAATTTGTTATTCTGTTTTCTGTAATACCCATACAGTTTGTACTGTCGGACGGTGATGAATATTAATCATTATTTTAGTGGCTTGTCCGTCAAACTGTAAACAATTGCTCTGTTTATTGTTCT
This sequence comes from Hoplodrina ambigua, assembly GCA_949774945.1. Classification (NCBI taxonomy): domain Eukaryota; kingdom Metazoa; phylum Arthropoda; class Insecta; order Lepidoptera; family Noctuidae; genus Hoplodrina; species Hoplodrina ambigua. Next base: position 7,943,631 of record OX458977.1, on the reverse strand, counting down.
AGTGAATCGTTTGGTAGCCAATGGGCCTATCTAATTTATTGTGTAGGTACTGTATACAATTGTGTGACATTACGTTAAATATTACATAAAACGAAAGTATATGATAGATCTATTCAGGTAGTGTTCATGACAGTATAATTTTCTATTTAATGTAAATAAATAAATCAAAATATATAAAAGTGAAAGGTCTCACTCACTCATCACGAAATATCGAAAACCGCTTGACGAATAAAAGTAAAATTTAGCAAGGAGGAGATTATAGTTTATTTATTTATTTAAACTTTATGCAACAAAAAAGTACACAGGCGGACAGTTAGTAGACAAAGAACGGATTTACCAAAATTCATCCCCTAAGGGGCTCCTAAACAGGGGTCCAAAATTTACGCGGACGCAAAAAGCTAGTTATCCATATGTATTTTACAATTTTATTATTATTCATAAGTTTTGTGTTTAATGTTAAAGTTAAATCAATCATTTTGAACAAGGCCACAACTGATGCAAGAAAGACTTTCTTTCATCTACATCGAAATACTGGCTTGTTACAGCTTCCATTTGCTTCGTTTCAGTTTCGAAATAAAAAATAAAGTATCAGTCAATTTTTAAATGAAATAATAATAATTACTGTAACTCTATAAAGCGTTGGAAGTGGACTTAATGGCGAAGCTTCCGGCGTGCGCCCGCGCGCCCCCAGCCACGGAACTTCAATTTCCGCTCCAAAGCTGATTTTCCCTTTATGACAGCAACACTGCTTCTATTTATTTACTTTTTTAAGATGTTTATTGACAGAATTACGTATTCAATACTTACAAATTGGAAAGGGCCGTCATAATGAAGAGAACTGTCACTACTTTGATCTAAGAGGGAACAGATGGAGTTAACAATATTAAAGACATTGATATTTATGGCAGACTAACTACTGCCCACGACTTCGTCCGAGCCAAAGTTTTTATGTTATCCCACAAAAACGCTACATATAGACTATAATCTATCTCTGCGTAAAATTACATCCAAATCTGTTCAGCCATTCTGACGTCATTAAGTAACAAACATTCATCCATAAAAAAACTTTCGCGTTCATAATAGTAGTGAGATATAATAAACTGAGCATAATTCTGAATAGTTTTGTCGTTTTGTATACTGTTCTGAATACACGATGTACGAGATCAATAAAATGTTTTTAATGAGGCTCTCATCTCAAGTAAGCCATTGCAGTCCACTGCCTTACAAAATATTCCACGTTTCACTACGACATTCGACCGTTGAATTGACCAGACCATTAGAGACTCTAAAATAACTAAAAAGAATCTGTCAAGCCTTACTAAGATCATAGATCATTTCGTTTTACTAAATGAAAACTCAGAACTTCTAAGAAAATTACCAAAGAAAATGCATTCATTGATTTATCATTAGCAAGCATATAACTAACCCCTGGCCAAACAGTCTCGACCGTTGCGTCGAGCTACATATCTCACTAATAACGTGTACATACTACTCACATAGTCATTGGTATACTCATTCTTCTGGGCAGGAGTATAAATCTGTCGTGAGATCGTGTATTAATCGTCGTATTTGGTGAATAAATTTACTTTTGTTTGAGTTTGCTTTTGCTTTGGCGTTATTTATTCAGTAGGACGACCCGGGGCCACAGTTGAGAGATACTCCGCTGTTAACATAACATTTTCGTGCTGCCGACTGTTCGCCCCACGTTTCCACCGACTTGAATTTATCAAGTATTTAGTTTGGTATTATTGAGGGTACCTACCTTTCTTATTGATTTTTCTTTTCTCTGTATTCAACTCATTGATGTTTTTAGTTGTTCGAATTTAAGAATTTACTTGTGTTTGCAAAACTTCTACCACTTTCATATTCATTTATTTGCGTACCATAATATGTAGATCTTGCCTATGGCTTAAAGCTATAGTACAGTTATGGACCCTGTTAGGACACCGGCATAATACTTTATTTCATTAATTTCCAAAATTTACATGAAAGTTGAATCGAATTAAAACAATGAAAAACAGCAACGAACAAAGAACAATAGCAATAAAACTTTCAAAAAAACACATAAAACAATTGACCTGTTTCACGCAAATTTTGCTAGAAGTTGCACTGCGGCGCATAGCACGCGAATTGTAACAGATATAGCTTTATTTATTTTATTGACGCCCTCACAATGTGGTGTATAAGTTATGCTATTGATGTGTTTACGATTTGTGGTATATTTCGCTGATGGTCGTATTCCGAGGCAGCCTGTTGCGTGGGCTCTGATTTACTGCGATCGATCGTGCGACAATAGGCGTCTCCTTGCTGCAGGACTACTGCCCACACTGCGCTTGTTTGGCGTCGTTATAAAGTGCCGAGGTGTCTACATTGTCGTTTTCACGTCGCGAGGGAGTTGAAACTCACATTTTATACAGCGAAACTACTGAGTACGGTTCTGAAAGGAATACTTTTTTAAAAGATAACTTTGCAGTGTTATTTTTAGTAGAATAGACCACCTCAACGTGCCCTGTGGGTGTCCTGAAATTACTTGATTATTCACGGGTACAGCGGCACCTGTGTACCTACTAATGCTATCATTCTGCGCTGTCTATGAAGCATGTTGATTATAGCAATATTACTCGGAATTGCTAGCAGTAGCTTAGGAACGGTTCATGTTCAACAGTAATCAATTATATGGCGTATTGATGATGATAAATTACCATATCTAGCTCTAAGTTATTGCCTTCATCATAATGTACCAAAAAGTAATATGGATAAATAATGTATGGATAAAGTTGACTAATATATCACATTACCGGTAACAAAATAAGTAAATAGGTTTTTGGCAAAGTTTTTAAGTATTTAATTGGTACGTACTTTATCAAATTACTTGTATTTTTTAATTGTTGTAGATTTTCATAACAAAGAAATAGGTTATGTAATGCAATTTCTTGTTTATTTTTCTTACATTGAAGACTAAAGAAGGAGTTTTTATTTGACTCAACAACTTTGATACTAGTATGCTTCCTCGGCAGTACAGAAAAATTTGCTGCTTTTTTATTTCGTTGGCTTTATAAAGTACTGCTATGTGAGTTGGAACAACTTTTCCTGTCAGTTGAACAAATCCACCGAATACTAACTGCATCACAAACCTGCAAGTTGGCTTTAACTGAAGCCACACCACCATTTAACTTCCCCTTGGGAATTTCGTGACAAAAACAAAACAGAATCACCATAAATAACAGTACTTTAAATATTTACATATTACATTCTCGCAACAAGCAGACAGAACACTTCCTGTGTACTCCACAATGAATGCATTTCCATAATAAAGAAGTAGACGAAAACAATAAATAATTGGCAACGTTTTATTTCGCTCATAACATCGAATATAAATAATAAGGAATTGCAACACCTATTTCGCATTCGAAATTAAGAAACACTCTTACTGTAATGAACGAACGGGGACGCCATTAAAATAGCGGATCATAAATAATTCAGGCGCGGGTTTGGCGTCGTTTCAAGACATTTCCACATTAAATTTCATGAGAGGTTCATTTTTCCGGTGAGCGACGCGTGCGATCGTGCGCGCGCCCGACGGCGAACGCCCGCGCCACCGCCGCACCGCCAGCACAACGACGCGACTACTATTTCACTAGTAATCGACCGTTTTGTCTGATTATGAGACCCGCTGGCTCTGAAATCGTTACATTCTGCAGTCATACAATCTTTTCACAAACATTTTTGGACACAGTAAATACCAATAAACGCAAAAACAACGCTTAACAACGTAACCTTAAACTTTCTCCCATTTATTTATACAAACGACAACAATGCGCAATTCTCAAACAATTCTGTCTTAAGTATTTCCAGTCGTGGTGGAAGAAATCTTATTTGTTCGTTTTGTGTCGTCGCCTGAACCGCCGGGAGCGCTGACGGAGACCACTCGGTACATTTTTATTTTTACGTCGTAAACCAAAGTCTACGAGTTATGAACGTTGATTTATATGTTAATGGTCTATGCAGCGACTGTCGAAATTTCATTTAGTCTGGAGTTACTCCTCATACATACGTGTGGTTGTTACTTCATAACCGAGGGTTCCACGACGGTTCCATGACATTGTGAAAACGGCCATCCATCATCCTAGTATCAAAATTTGAAGTTGACATAAAGTGGATGAGAAAATGATTGATGCGTCGGCGACTCCCCAAAGCCATTGGCACTTACCGAAACTAAAGCATTAATTGAATAAACCCTTCGTAATTAGGTATGTGAGCACAAGAAATAAATTAGGTTTCGGAGGCTATTTCTGTTCTAAGATAACGACATACCTAAAACTTTGAACACTATTATCGTGTGCATTACTTTTATTACAAAACGTTTATAGAAAAAAATAATTTACACATTGTACCAAAACGAGCCTGTCTGTTTTCATTTATTTGTAATGTTTACTAGCACGCCATTCACTAATTAACAAATTATACCTGAACGGAATGTCTAACTGAACGCAAAGAATGAACAAATATAACGACAAAAATTACGATAGGGAAAAATTGAGCAGAAAATCTATTGAAAAATGTAAAAAGACAATTTTACAATTTATGTGTTTTAGAGACCGGCAGGCGTTGTCAGATGAATCGCTTTTGTCTGTGTCCTGGCTGAAGTCACAAATATAGAAGGTAGATCGGTACAGTGGTCGTCCCATAACTCTGACGATTGATATAGTCGCAAGAATGGAAGGTCAATGGGAAAGGAGATCTTAAAATAGGAACCCTCCGCGGTGTATTATTGGAATTCCGTCAAATACAATTGGGATCTTCAGTATTTCGTATGAATTGTTTCGGACACACTTTCCTAGTTTTGTAAAGAATGTCCGATGGCATGCGTGAGTTAAATAAATAATCTTGGGACAACTCACACACGGCTATCTGATCCCAAGGTAAGCAGAGCTTGTGTTATGGTAACTAGACAACTGATATACATACTTATATAATTTATAGATACATACATATTATAGATAAATCACACCCAGACACAGAACTAACAATCATGCTCATCACACAAAGTTTGTCCTGGGTGGGAATCGAACCCACGACCTCCGGCTTAGCAGTCAGGGCCGCTAACCACTAGACCAACAGGCCCGTCGATTTGATTCGTCGCCCGTTGAGTTGTACGTAGGTGTTATTTTCTGCTTCCGAAATTAAATAATATTAATGAGGAGTAAGAAGCAGTGTAAGTAACTTATTCCACAGAAACTTTGTGTTTGTAAGGGAAAGTTAAATCGTAATGTAATTTGAAACAGCCAGCATTGATTCAATATTAAAATCAATTCCCTGGAATGCCAGAAATCATGCTTCATTGAATTATTCCAAACGGCTTGAGCTTCTACGAAAGCAAACGTGTCGTTCCTAATATTTCCAACTGTACTTTGTGTACGTGCTCGCATGGTCTTACAGTCATTACTTGAGACGTATAGTAGTTGGTACTACTTACCGTCCGTCGTTCGTAAAATTTTCCCCGAAACCATTACTTTAAACTTACATGCAAGGGGAGATTGCAAGTTCACGTGTAACAGTCTAAAAACTGGGCGTTCATTAGTTTGGTGACTTGCATTGTGAGTCTACGATACGTTAATGGTTATAACGATTACTAGAGCTTTGTTGTTCCTGTTGAAACAAGTTTCGCGTGTGACGCGGGTCCTGTCCGGTCTGGGGCTTGCATTTTTTAGTGCGGTTACTGTAGCTTCGAGCAATGGTCGTCATTAGCTCAAGACCTTTTGCCCAACCGTGGGACTATAGTCAGTCACTATAAGCAACATTTTTTAATACGAATCAAAAGTTTTTGTGCTCTAGTTCTGTGTTAAAAATAAAATATTCACACCGCCATTAAATGTTAAATTACCAGAAACATTATTTTTAATTATATTTAATATCTCTAAACGGTCATTTATTTATAGCGATCGTTATCAAAGTTTTATTACAAACCCGCAGTCCCGTAATAAATTCTCCACACATAAACATTTACCCCGTTGGAGGATTTATTTGATTGTTTTCATGACTTGCATGCTTCCCTTACTCGACTGATAACATTTTTTATGTTCAAACTACGCGAAAAGAGGTTACGAGGACCCTTTCGTTGATCCATGAATGACGAAGTACTTCTATGGGATCCAAATCTTACCCTGAAAATATTATCGACGAAAGCTCAAACAGCCGCGTCACTCGTCGTTTTCTACATTTGTTTGGAACTAAATGCGAGTTCATTCATAATTTTATTTAATGTAAGCTTAAAATACTTAAAAGCCTGTCACTGTCGTGACGTTTAATAAGCCTATGAAGCATCACCGCTTAATTTGTAAAGTGTCAAAATAAACAGATTGATTAAATTATGTACAAAGGTGGGTTCGGACGTGAAGGTGAGTGGATTCATTAGTCCACGTGACTTGCAGTGTAAAAGCGAATGTCACCGACCACCGCCGACCACTCCCGACTCCGGCCTATGGCGACCGCCCCCACGGTTTTACTGCTTTTAAAATACAACCCGGATTCACCGGGTCCATTACACTAATTACGTTTCGAATTTAGAACGCTCATGTTTATTTATTTATTTTGTTTGTTTTGTCCAAACTTTATTGGTCTTATAAAATTTTAAAGTATCCAAATTCCAAATTGACTCATTTCAGTTGAGCCACCAATAAAAATAAAAGAACTCCGGCTGTTAATTGACTCAAAAATCGACTAATTAATAATATTTTAAGTTTTAATTATGCTATAAAAATGAAATTAACCCACTACCGTGTTGGTTATTAATTCGAGCTTATCAGATTATACTTGAAACGAGTTTACGAAACTTTTTTAACACCGGACTTTATCTGATATAATTTAGCGGGCGTCGAACAAAATATTGTCCTTATTGTTTAACTTTCCTTGTCATTAAAATGTAGGAAGGTACTTTGTGTAAATAGTTAGCTGCTCTTATCTTTACAGCTTTATCGTTGTGAGTTATAACGTCTATGGACTTTCACCTACTGTCGCATGCACTTAAAATTAACGGTATCAGCTAAGTACACGCGGGGGTATCCACCGGCACATCGCCGATAGCACTGCAATAAAGTCGGGCCTCATCATACTATTTCGTAATTGGATCGTAAACTTCTGTAAAATTATTACCTGTCTTTTACAAGCTTGCTTTCATGAGCATTTTATTTGCCTACTGACTAAATTTTCTTAACAATCGTATGCACGATACAATTTATTTGTGTACAACATTTTATTGCATGTAAATTTGTTGTAAAACTTATTCCAAAATTGTAATAATAAACTTAAATAAACATGTTTGAACAATTTTAAACTTTTATTCCGAACTTTCTTTTCTTTACGTTCAAATTATAAGCAATAAAACGTCACCATATTTTTCAATTTAATATGTTTTAAAATATTTTATCAGTGTGTTGTGGCGTTAGATAATATTTTCTTCGGTAACTTTCAATTTTAGCCTATTTATAAAACAAGAATGGTGTTTTTCTCGAAAGCTGCGATAGGTAACGTAAGATTGGGCAATATATTTCAACATATCGTTTATCCGGCAAAATGTATAATAGCTGGTATATTTCAGCTAGATAAGCGGGTACCCTAAAGCTGATGAACGATTAGATAGATAAGTTTCAGCGTTGCCTGCGTTTTTATATGAAGCTTTAGTACATTTAATAACGACAAACAACTCAACATTATGCTTAATAATACTGCGATGCTACGGAATTTTCGTACTTATTTGTTTAAGCCGGAGGGCGGAATTAAACCTATGGTAGTTAAAGTTCCAATTTGGCTTTATAATTTTTACTTACCAACGTTAAAATTCTGTCTACTACTGCTACTTAACTACGATGTAAACGGATGACATTAATTACAGTGTTGTGTAATAACAACAAGTATTGAACGGTATATGTGACAATCGTTGGTATCGGAGAGTGGCTATCGGCATTATCATGTTGCAACGACTGATTGATGCCAAAGGTCGCCATCCCGTATGACTAACGTGACCATAGATCCCGTTTTTAACGGGACTGTCCCTTAATTCAGTAGGTACCCGGTATCCCAAAAGGATGCTTAGGAATGCAGAATTGAACCATTTTCAATAACAAGTCAATATTGATAAAAACTTTATTTATTTGTAATTTAAAAAAGCTTTTTATAGTAATAAATAGCAAAAATGTAATAAATAAATTACATTTTATAATCTTTCATTATTTGTTTGTATTTAAATTAATAAATGGTCGTAACATATATTTTTTTTATTGTGACATCAATGCTGCCGCACTTTTAAGAATATCCCGTTCGAAATAAAATTGAAAATGGTCACGTTACATATGACGTAACGCAACTCCCCTATCTGTTATATGATGCAAAACTCATATCAGTATGAACGCAGCTTTACATCGAACGTGTGAATCATTTTTATAGCTTTTCACATTTCTCTCGATTCCATCGTGTAGATAGGCTAATTGTGAAGGGTCAGACACAATCATGAATATTGCGCGCTTGACAATTTGACATTGCGTAGGCTTCGTTCTGATTTATAACCGGTACAGCAACATTGTGCTGAATTCCACACATTTACAACTGTATAAGCTAGTCAGTTCTCAACATGTGTACGCTAAGATAACGTCATTAGACAGCTTCATCTGTCAAGTGAGGCATGACCACCGACGTATCAGACACGCATCGAATGTCTGCCTTCGCGGTGACTAATACTGGATTAATTATCTCTGTTTACTATGCAAGCCCAGTCAAGGTGAATGACCTCTCATTTTTGCACCTTTTGTAAAACGCTGATTTGATGTAGGTGCTACGTCGGTTAGTTGACACAAGCTAGACCTTACAATAACATTGCTATTGCCAGTCAGCTGTTTGAGTTAGTTCTCATCCAGCGCGCAAACTAATTTATTCAGGGCGTGAGTTCACACAGCCGGGACCACGAGACTCCGTTTGTTCATCGTGACTTAAATTAAAAATGTCATGGAAACTCGCAAGATATGAAAGTATATACCTATATGTATTTAAAAATACAAACGAGCATGCAACCTAAGCGCCATGATGGTCACAGTATCTTGTTATTTCTCAGTTTAATTTAAATATGTAAATTTTATTAGGCATAATACAGACTGAGGACTCTTGAATTGCAAATGAATGTGACATTACGTTTTATAGGCTGGTAGCCAATTCGCCGGCTCGTTTCCTTGGAGCTGACGGCAAATTTTCACTTAGAAATGCCCTCAGATTTAGTGGTATTTCAATGGATACAAACTGAAGCGATTTAACAGTCAGATTAAGTAATAGAACATCAGGGAATCTTTGAATTTCACAAAGTTTAAATTTAAACGAGCTTGCCACGTATTATCGAGCTATTTGTGTAAGTAATTTGGCTGTGTGTAGTAATTTACGATAGTCTGAGTATGGGAATAGGCCTGAAATAGACAATTACATTTCAACAATACAGATTGTACATACAATGAACAGTTTTGGAATTAAGTTCTCAACATAAATAACAAACATAATGCTATTTAATATGTGGTTCGATGTCTGAAAACCGGATTAATATTAGAGTGAAATGATCGCAGGATATTATATTGTAGTGCGATTTAATAGCTCATAGTGGAGTATAAATGTTGTAATCCTCTCAAGGCAGAAGATAATCGCGCTAACATTCACCCAATACATATTTAATGTTAAAGATGAAAGACAGATTTTGTAAAGCTTAATACCATCGTAGAGCTTCGGAAATATTTTCCCTTTCATATAAAATGATCCTGACACAAATCCTTAAAAATGTGTTATTGGGAACCACGGGGACGGAGCAATATTGAAGGTAGTCACGCGTCCCACCTTAGGAAAATCTCGCCGTAAAATAAATGGACGATTTCATAATCCGAGACGTTATATAAAATGTTGAAAAACTATTTTTGAAACGAAAAGATTTTGCAATGTTCGTACCTGCGATCCTTTGATACGACGGATTTGAAATACTGTGGAAGATTCTGCGAATTAAGCTCTGTTTGTGAAATAAGATTTTCCGGTTACATTTTTTTCAATTTTTAATTAGTCATTATATCATAAACCTAGGAATATTTAGTGTAGGTACCTACGAATAATGTATCCAAATATCTATTTATTTCCTTTGTGACGTTTAAAAAATGTCTTAAGTCTTAAACCATAAGTTTAAGACTTAATCAAACACTTCTGTGTTTTCAATAATAATTTTGAAATATAATGTTTTAGTTTAGTGTTAAAAAACAAATTTTATTACAAAACATTATAAAGTTCAATATTCATTGTTTTTTTTTTCAATTTGTACAAAAGTGAGGTTCTAAAAATTTAAAAAGCTTAGACCGAAGATTTTGTGTCATTTCTAATTCCACATGTGAGATACCGCAAGCGGGCTTGGATATCCATATTCCCCGGAGTGTTATGAAAACTGCAAGTCGCCGAGTAGGATATCACTTGAACCACGTACAATAATAACGTGTTGAGTGCGAGTATCTTTCCTTACTTACTTAATGTTAATATATTCTATGGTTTGGTACCTACCATGTAGCGTTGCACGTAAGCTCCCTTTCACAGAGATGTTTGTTTGCAACGACCGATGTATGAATATTTACATCGTACCTTTATGAGGACCTTATGGTGTGTGTAGTCTGTAGTATTTTTTATAGTTGCAACAGATCTTTTGGCAGTAGACCAACCAAGAAGTATTGGACTGTATTATCATATGCCACAAATCAAGGTACTACTTTTTTAATTAATTTAAATTGTACATAATTTGGTACTTTGCCAAATTATGTACAATTCAAATTAATTACTGGTACTTTAGTAATTTGGAAATGCCTTTGTTCTAAACCATGTCATACACCGTTATGTAATGGTAGGTAGGTATACTATACATAAACATACATTACCAGGTAAGTACATAAAACAAAATGTTAAATTCATTTATGTTAAAATTCTATACACCGCTTTAAACTAAATAAATTAAAACCTTTATACGTGGGTGTCACCCTTCCCGCTGCGTACACAAGTTACGGGATCAAGCGCAAACAAAACACTAACTTAAATCAACCAAGTACACTAGAGAAACATTTGAAGAGACTTTATTATAATAATTATACACCCAATTTCGTTAAACAAATATAATAGCTTTTCTTACATATCAGGGTTTCAAGGCGCGTCCCTAATTTCGGTTGCAAAGCGTGTATAAACTGGGGTATAATTGTTAAGACGAAGTAAGCCTATTCATTTGTAATGTGTTCTTAGCTTTACTGAATTTTAACGAGGCACCCGACCTGGTGACGGATCGCGAATTCGCGCTGTCAAGAATGTACAGTCAACGGCATCAATATGTTTACCGAGCTCTGTAATGATTTTTGTTCATAATCTTTCGATTAATACTGTGAAATATTATAAGTAAATCATAAAAGCATTTGTATTTTTTTTTTACTTTTCTTAGTAAGTACGTCTGTGATATACCTATAAATTTTAGTACACCTACATAGTTCAACAGGAAACGGTTTTAAAATTCACTACATCTACGGAGTGTAAAAAAAAAACCATCACACATCCGTTTACTACGCATACTGCGAGAACAGAGCAGTAACTGATCAAAGTAAATCAATAAATTAAATCATCAAAGAAGTAATTTGAGCAAAAAAACAATTGCTGGGAAATTACGTTTTTTTTTTTTGGTTGTGAAAAAATCACTGTTTTTCGTACCTACCACGCAATGTAACATACGCCAATAACTGTGGTAATGGGTGCATAGAATAGAATTGTAGAATAACATTTAAAGTTTAGTAAAGACATTTGAAACTGGATATCATAAAAAAAGGTTTAAAAAACTTGTAACTTTTGGCCTTCAATATCTTGGCAAGTAGAAGGGTCCTAGCTATAGTTTAGAACCAAAAGATGTCGCAATAATTAGAAGAATACAGCAACTTTCGACTCAGCTGCATCCCTTAGCATAGATACATATTTTTGCCCTCGACTGTACGCAAGAAATTGTGTTAAAACTTTTGACCCGCTCGATTAGTTAAAGCTTCAAGGTACACGATTCCAAAATTTAAATTTTCGTGCCATCGTCTTCGGTAGAATGTCGTCAATTTACATGGCTACGCATTTGTATTTTATTGAGTTCTCTTATGTTGTGTCTAAGATTTGTTAACATGTCTAACTTGTCACTAGTTTTGTTTATAAATGTTTATGTACATAGGTGCGTGTTTTTTGTTTTGCCTTTTGAAATAGGTTGATAGCTACCTATTTCAAAAAACATTGCGTAAGTATCATTGAGAGAATTTGTGTCGTAGGGCTTTATTGACTATATTTTGTGGTTGTTACAGTATTAGAAATTATTCAACAGTTAACAATACAAAATTTTGGTAAGTTTTCAATTAAATATACCATCCTATTATAGTCACCCAGCAGGGCAAATGCCTTTTTTCATTCAAAGAAGGCACGAGCATTGATCACCTTGCTTGCATTAGGCGGATTGGTGATTTCACACTTATAATAAGAAAGAAAGAAAATTGCGTTTATTGGCATTACATCAAAATTCATCAACTTAAAACTATGAAAATAGAGAATAATTATAATATAATGCCAAAAGGGCCACAGCTCAGCATAGTGTCAGATGGTAACACAAGGTTTACCACCTAACGCTGATTTTCAGCTGCAACCCACGAGTGCCATATATGCGCCAAAACAACAAACACAAAGGGAGGTCCGTTTAGATTAAGACGTAATTATAAGTCTCTTTTTTCCTCATAACGTTTTTCTTTTACCGATATCGGTAATGTTCAAGACAAGCTTAAAAGGTACATATGAATTGAAAAACTTACATTAATACTTTCCCGATATTGAACCCGCAAACCCAAGCATGAGAGGCCTTAACTACTGGACTAATGCGACAAATTAATTGAATTAGGTTTTATTGACTTTCCTTTTACTATCCAAAAGCACACAGTATTTTTACATATCATGAAATTTATAGCGTCTGCTCTTAAGAGTACAGAACATTTTACCACAACATTTTACTTCTTGCAAAAACCACAAAACCCAGACAAGCGTGACGGCGGAAGAAGGCTAAGCAAAACATTCCATTAAAGTTAATTTATTACACAAAAAAACGCAGTAACTTTAAACGATACAACATGTATTTACATACATTTCATTCTATCTGATTTGATTTGAATAACAACAACGAATATTTACGAAAAGTGCCTATTCAGTAAGGTTGTCCCTGAATAGGCACTTTTTGAAACCTAAAACAACTTAAGAACTGCAATAAAATCTAAAATTAAGAGAAAAAGCGGGCGGTGAGTTTTAAGAAAATTAGGTAGGTATTAGAAGTAACTAGATGACGTGAAAGCAGTATGCCTACCCCCATGGGAAAAAAGCGTGAGTTTAGGTATGTAAAAGAAACTATTGCTGTCGCTCTGCAAGTCGTGCATGTTCTGTAAGTTAAAGTGCGTATGAGTATACAAATAGTTGATATTTACTTTACTTTAAAAAATCTTTGCATTAAAGCCATTCACCATAAAGAAAACAGACAAGTGCGTTTCTATGGAGAATAGACCACCCGCATTTCCTCTTAAGGACAGTGATCAAGCTTATAGAAACCCAAGGACCGAATGCGACTCGGGCTTAATCTTCCAAAAGAACTATTACTTACTTAATGGCAGTATTAGTAGTCAAATAAACTGTGAATGGTTACGTCCTGCAGAGATATTTTCGCACATTTTATTAACTACTTTCTTAGCAATAAAACGCGGAGATCTCTCTCAAAGGGCACTTAAACCGTTCTGCGTTGAGTGTCACATAAACCGGCCGATAGGTACCGGAATTAACTGTTCTCTATAACATTTGTAAGTAATAGTTTCGAAGGCTCAACCCTAGTCTGTTTAATTACATTCTGAGTGAACAGCGGCATGCTATGTTACTATTGCGCCGACATAAATGAAAATATCTACTTATTTATACAACGTAATTTAGACTAATAGGAATGAATACGAGAAGAAATTAAATTCAACGAGGTGGAATTTTATGCACACTAATAATAATAAATATTGTGGCTTTTCTTACAACATGGCTTATTCCGACTCCTTCCTAACTGATATAAGTAATTACATCGGGCTCAGAATCACAAATAAGATCATGGATTAGACTATTAATAAACACGTCTTAAGAATTAATTAATATCTTTATTAGTAGAAGCTCTCCGACCAAACGAGCTCGAGCTTATCGCGGCCAATCGACTTTGCTTCATCTTAGCTTTTAACTTGAGCTTATTATTTGTTTTCAAAATTTGAGCACTTCGTAAAAGGAACATAAAATAAACAGAATCGTCGCGAAAAAGGCTCAGCTCGTTCAGAATTCAAATCGGTGAACGACAACGTTCAGTGTTATAGCTTATACGTGTTATAAAATATATCACTTCGAGCACTTACTTAAGATGTGGGTCTTTAACATTCAGAACTCATAAACAGAAATTATGTACCTATAACGTTTCGAGTTTTACAAAGTATTGAGTATGAATCAACACTCAAATTAAGCAGAGATTAATTAAAAGTGCGTACTTAGATATATATTGTAAAAAAAAGAGCTTATTTTATTTTGGAAAAAACATACATAATATCATCTCACAAGCCCAAGAGGATTTAGATATATTATTCGAGTGGTTCCAATGCAATTTACTATCTATCAATATTTCAAAAACATGTTTTATTATATTTAAAGCTAAAAACAAAAAAATACCAGATCATAGACCATTAACTATTGATAACATTCCGCTCGAACAAAAACAGTGTGAAAAATACCTTGGCTTAAAAATTGATAGCAATCTTAATTGGAACAACCAAATAGATTATATTAAAGATAAACTCTCGTCACTCACTGGTTCTCTCTACAACATAAGCAATTGTATGCCCAAAAATATTCGTTTAACTATTTATAACTCTCTTGTTAAATCACATTTACTATACCTAATAGAAATTTGGGGCAACTCAGGTAAAACAAAATTACAAGAATTACAAAGAGTACAAAACAAGATCATTAAAATATTATTTCGCTATCCATATTTGACACCTACTTACAAAATTTTTGAAGAAACTAAATTGATGAATATTAAGCAACTTTATATGTATACCACTTGTATTCTGATAAGAAAAATTTTAGACAAAAAAATTAAAACCAATTTATCATTCACCAAAATTTCGGAGGTATCTAAACGTAGCAGGCGTCGCCCTAGTTTACTTGTATTACCGAGAACTCGTACAAATTACTCCAAAAGAAACATTACCTATGAAGGAGCAAATATTTATAATAATTTACCTTCTAACATTAAAAATGTAAGCTCGTTCAACATTTTTAAATCTCAACTGTCTAAATATATAACAGAAAACTTTTCTTATCCAAAGTTACATTAATCCAGTCGAGTAATAATGTTGAGGGTACCTATTTAATATTACACATTTTGTCGCTTTTATTGTTTTAAACTACCCTACCGGCAAATGATATTCCTTATTAAGTCTCAAATGATGTTACGATTGTGTTACGTAAACAGTTTTACTTACTTATCTCGGTGGCGGTTAATTAGATAATTTAACTAAATGTTATTTTGTATTCTCATGTAAGTGGCTTTATTGTCTTTTTGGGAATAAATGATTTAAACCTAAAAAAAAGAGGGTCAGAAAATTTGACGGGTAATCAACTAGGCAAAACTACATCTACGTACAAACATATAAATGAATATTTTAGTAAGCGCTTATAAGAAAGCTGCCAATAAGACAGTGGATACGTATTGTTTCAATATTTGGTACGATTCCTATAGAATTCCTGATAAAAGAGATTTTACGAATATTTCAAACGTAATTTACTGCGTTTGTTTTTACGAGTCGTCTTGGATTTCATTGCACCATTTATAAATGACTTTAGGTGGAATTAAACAGTACTGTTCTTACTTTCGGTACTAAAAACTTTTGATGTTAGTTTAAAAGCATAATTATGCTTTCGGTGTTTACTTTTGCTTTAATTATTTCTTTTTAAAATTATTTTCTTTTTCTAATTTAATCAAAACGCGAATTAAAATCGCAAATGTTAATTAAAACTCAAGTAAAAACATTTATTAGTATATGTACAAACCTATACTGTTTGACTACGTTTATTATTTAGAAAAGGAGAGAATCATTTATTTCTGATTGTATGGTACAAAACAAGCTCTATATAATTATATTACCAATTTCCATACTTAATATTATAAATGCGAAAGTAATACTGTCTGTCACGACTAAATCGCTGAACCGATTTTGATGAAATTCTGGTACAGGGTAAGTTTGAACAGCAAAAAGGAGAGATACTTTTTAATCTGCCACTTCGTCTATGTCCGCGGTAAGCGATATTTACGCGGACGAAGTCGCGGACAAAAGCTAGTGCAAATATAAAAGCACCGAAATAGAAATATCAAAATTATATTAAATGTATCTAATTAGCGAATTGCTTGTCAGCAAATTCAGTATTCAATTCAATAATTGAATAATTCAACAATATATTTTGTTAATTGATGCATTTCCTGTAATTCCTGTGAATAAAGACATCACAATTTTAAAGTTATTTTTATTTAATTGGAAACCAATATCATATTAATACAAAGGGATTGGAAATATTTCGCCAATTAAAATGCGAACGGGTTAATAACTTCGTCGCTATTGTGTATACAGAGGATAATGCCTGAACCAACGTTGGAACTATTACGTAATTATTATTTTACCCGAAGCATACAACATAATACACTTCGTTATTACCAAGTAGTAACTATGGCTTATTTATTAGAACATTGATTTTAAACCGACAAATACAGGTACGGATTGGTAAAATAAAGTCTATAATTATTAGAAATCTCTGGAAGTTTTGCATCGCATAAAAAAAGCACTGATAGAAAGCAACTTTATTGTCGAGTGTTATAGGGTTTGTTTTATGATATACTTTAATACCATGCGGACAAGTCGCGGACAGGACCTAGTAGGTGTACAATGAACTTTAATTTAACTTTGACAATAAAATTATTATTGTTTAATTAAGAATTGCACACAGTTCTAATGATTTATTAATAGTCAATTAATAAAATGAAGATGAAAATACAAACACAGATGAGTATTATTATTCTGGGAATCGAACCCAAGACCCCATGCTCCACAGTCGCGCTGTGCGACCACTAGCCCAGCGAGGCAGTGGCAATCACAACTTACACATTTGATGCTGCGATGCTGCCCAAAAAATATAAGAAAACGTAAAAAAAGGATTATCTACAATAATCAATTAGAAAAAAAGAAGAAGTACTATCAGCATCATAAACAAGTAACCCCATTTTCCAACGTAGTTAACTGATGCAGCTGTCTGTACCTTACGCAATAAAGGTACAAACAAGAATGTTTGTGAACACTAAAAAGAGGGTTTTTCTAAACAAGTAGAACGTGATCTATCTGTCTTAGGCAATCAAACTCAACGAGGCATCTGGCGTCCTAAGGATGTAGTATTTTACTTACCTGTGTAAATATTACTTAGGAAGCCTTATCTTATCATACAAATGTTTTCGTAAAAACATCACATAGAATTTGGAATCGGGAATTTGTTCACGTGTTAAATCTATATCTACACTAATATTATAAAGAGGAAAAAAATGTATTTATGTTTGTTTGTTTGTAATGGATAAAATCAAAAACTACTGGGCCAATTTTAAAAATTCTTTCACCATTAGAAAGCTACTATTTCTGCGAGTAGTAGGCTATATTTTATTTTATTTATGCGCGAAAGAAGTCGCGGGCAAAAGCTAGTATAAGATAATTTAGTTTTACACAATATTTTTTGTTAGCTACCTACTTATTTCAGAAAAAGCTCAAGCTTGTAGATAAACAGCTGCCGCTAACTCCTTTAAAAAATAAAAGGCTGGCTAATTATATTATTATTAGTTTATCTTATTACCTTCCTTATACCTTCTTTATCTTATTTATCTACCTTATCTAAATACCGAATTCCTTCCTTATCAAAATATGTTTATTCGATATAATCTGCTTTTAAAATATTCTCAACTACTTTTTATTTATTAGGTAATTGATCATGAACTGAAATTCACCACAAATAGAGTCGATAATTACGTGTAAGATATAAAGCGGCGTGGCATTTATTATTTTGCACGTAATTACGCAATTTTGAACTCTAAACATGTTAATTTTTCAATTCATTTTCAATTAATAAATTAAAACAGCTAGGGCAGTCTTTTATGATGAGAAAATAATTATTACATAACAGTACAATTGACTAATAACGCCTGCATACCCTACAGCCGCTCAAGTCAATCATAGAGCGTAGTTAAGTAACGACAAATTAAAACGTGACAAGCTTTCATTAGGTCGTCACCTATTGAGTCATCAGACACTTAACGCGACGGTACTTGATATATAAATAATTGGTTCCCAGTGTGGTGCCACTGAACTGTAGCTTCTTAGACATGTTTCAGTACTGTAGTCATGTTTGTATGAGTTTGTGTTGAAAAAAATATAAAAAAGATATCCCTCGTAACATAGTTCGTCAATATATATTTTTTCTCCTCATATTTAATTTTCGTTACTGTCATATCTATAATGCACACTCGCAAAAGTTATGAGATATCGATCGTCATAAGAATCATCAAAATCGGCCTACGCGTTTATTCTCTGGAGCGCCACAAAGGAACAAGCATACATACATAAGCTGATAAACATATTACCCTTTTCGTCGCGCAGTTGGGTAAAAAAGCACTAAAAAATTTCATGACTGTGGTTTAGTTGGTGTAATAAAATACAAACGGAGGCTTACTACAAGCCCTCAGTATAAAAAAGAAAACAAATTAGAGAACCAATTAATTGGTTTAGTCAATACAAGAAACATTAAAACGTATATTTGACAAAAAAAAAGTAATTAGACAAGGGGATACACCAGATGCTCCCACCGCATAGACAATACAATTCATTTAAAACTTTCAATCCTAGTTGCAGAAAACACACCACCATCTACCATAGTTAATCAATAAAAAGCAATTTGCCAATACAACATAATGCCATCCAAACAAGAACAGGCACGAATTACTGGACGGTACCGACCACAGTCCGCAGTACAAAAAACTTATTATTTATAATGATAGTCGGCGTGGGGTGCATAGAAAATGAAAACACTTATTATTTTATCGCCTCATGATGGATGGTGATTACAGTAATGCTGCAAAATTATTATTGTAATGTGCAGCTAGTACTTATTTTATATTAATATCGGGGATATCTTTGGCTGTTTCTTAAAGTGAATTGATTTTTGTTTAGTAAAAGTATCTATGAATCGATTTTTCAATATTTATAATAAACACATTTTTATTTTTGTTCTGTTATTAGTCTGTAGTAGTTAGTATGTTTTATTTGGTAGCTTAGAAATAAAGTAAAAATAAAAATAATAGTATATTGGCTACTTTATATCCCAGAAAAATGTACGGTTCCCGTGGAATAATATAACAACTTTGACGAGAACGAAATCGCGGGTAGAAGCTAGTTCCGAATATTTGTGGTGACATCTTAAGTTGACAACTTCTCTAAGTTCAATAATACAATTATATTCAAGGAACCTTGCCTATAATCGTGATCTAAATAATAATAGTGTTTTACATAACTCATTAATAAAACCATTAAAGTGCAATGTCAAGTTCTTAATGCATACTTTTAATCCCCTAAATTAATGTCGGCAATTAGTGTCAGTATTACTGTGTAACAATAATAAATTTCATTGCAATTACGACGCTGTTATGTGCATTGCATGATTTTTTAACCCTCACAAAGCGTAATATATTCTTAAGCTTAGGGGAAAGTAGAAAAGGGGAGCTAAAAATGTGCTTACAACGCAATACGAGAACGCAATGGTAATGTATCGTTCTGTCACTGTATTCCACTTTGACAGTAAAATTCATTTTTTATGTATACGACATTAAATCGATCAATATTTGGTTAGACGGAGGGTGACGATCGCACCTGCAGCGGAAAATACTTCGTAGTCAAACAATATTTTGTTGACGAGGACACAAAACTGTTTTGCAAAGCCATAGAGTGAAAGTTAGGCCGTAGACCGTCGTTTGGTCAATAGAGACGAGCCGAAACCCCAAGCGATGCGATGGCGGGCTATGTAACAAATTATAGCGGGCGGACGGTCAACGGGCTCTTTACGATCCGCTTCCCAGCGCTGATGATGATTTAGATGCAAGGAATATCGGGCGGAAGCGCGATAAACCGCGGGGACCCGTCGCCATGGCAACCGAGGGTGTCGCGTCCCGACGCCCGCCCTTGCCAGTAGTTCACGGACACTTATCGTTATAGTAATAAATTGGTCTGGAATTCCTGCAATAATATTCTAGCGAGACGCCATAAAAATGCTGATTTTGAATTCGGTTATGATAGTAGTTGTATTTTTAAGCAATAAATCGAAAGAAGTTACATAAATTATGCACCACATTTTTCAAAATATACAGTGGAGACTCGATAATCTAGACTAATTGTTGTCGTAAGAAGGCATTCGAACAATCGAATATTCGGACAATTGAAAGTATAAAGAAAAGCGATTTTCGTACATATTATTAACTCTAGAAAGATAACCTACTCGCCCGTGTATGTCTATTCTATTGGTGGGTACATTGTCAATGGGTATATCTTTCTAGGGTTAAAACTATTCTGTAACTATAACCAAAATAAATTAAACTTATTTTTTTACTCTTTATTGCTGTTACATTATAAAATTGTTTTATTTGTAATAATTTACAGCATCACTCTGTTTGTTTCTCAAACTTACACAGTAGACTATAAAGTTATTTGGTTGCGGTTGACAATCTGGATAGTCGTCCGGATAATCGAGTGCATTGTACGTTCAATACATTGATACCAAATTTAACGATTTTATAAAGAAAAATACATTTTACACAAGTGTAATTTGTCTTCTAATACACCAACATCACTCTTAATTCCCATAACAAAGCAGACGTGACATTACGTCACATATCACCAAGCAACAAAGCTTCTAAAAATCCGCCATATAAAATGTAAACACGGCACAAAGTCCCCGATTTATTACCCGGCGACTGATGATGATATATCGACGTCGGCTGCTGTGTTGATCGTCACTTACCCTACCCTTATCACGCAGCACGAAATTTCGGATTCATTGCCCTCGGCCCCGCCGCCGGTGTCGGTCCGTGGCTTTTATTAAAAAGAAAATATTTCATATTTATATCTAATGTACCGTCAAACAATAACGGTCTTTCATTTTTTACAGGTACTAATTGGCTATGAGACGATGAGCCATGGAATCACGAAGCGCGCCGCCGAGCCCCGACGAGCCCGGGGAGGCGGTGTACGACAGTCGTTGTGGTCGGTACCCACACCCTGCAACTCTTCAGCGAACGTTCGCCAGCTGCCGCGAGACCACGCGGCCGCGCCCTCACCACCGTCATGCCACGTCCGAACCCGCGCGACCAGACGACCACGTGCAACAGTCGTTTGTCACAGCAGAGGTTCACGATTACCCTTCGTCAGAATCAGGCATCGCGGCCGACTGTCCTCATGCTCATACTAGCAATGCCGACGACAGCCCTTCATACGACCGCTCAGACTTCGAAGGAAACTCTAGCTACAGTCTGAGGCACACTCCAGATTATCACCATACGTTAGATTGTAAACATAGGCCCATTGATTATAATCGTAGCCACACACCTGATTACAATCATGGTCACGGTTCAGATTGCGACCGAGCGCACACCCGCTCTCAAACATCTCGTCGACCGCACAGGAAGCATAGACGGGAGGAAGACGATGGCGCGCAATCGCTTGACGAACGCTGTGCCAGGGATCTGGATGAAATCCTGCCAGCGCGATTAGCCGCTGTAAATTTATCGAGGGAGCCTCCCACTCAGACTTGGAACAGGAGCAACATCGCAGCAACTATGGAGCGATTCGAACCGGTCGATTACTCCTATGCTTACTACGACCACCATTTATCAATGCCATCATCATCAAGGAAGGTAAATCGTCAGCGAGGAAGGGGCGGCATACCGCGGGATCGGTCATCTCGACATAATTACGTGACGAGGTACGGTACTGAAGAAAACATTTACGAAGAAATTACCGATGGATCAAGGACGTGTCCCAAACATCGATACGCTCCACGACAGTCACTAGTCTCTTTAGATAGAAGTGTTGTTGAGGAGGAAGTTCGTCGAGTAGAATCAAGACACAAACGAATTTTGGGAGAGTTGAATCTTAGCGTAGAAGCAATGCTCATGCCGGAATGCGAATCCCCCGATTCAGAGCGTGCTGAAGACAGAGACAATATCGAGGAATTGTTGCGAGTTGGTCCGACAGACGAGTTACTTTCGCCGGCAAGTTGTAATCCACCAGACTTAGACAGCGGGTTTAGTGGCAGCAGTAGCGGAGCAAGTTATGTAGGTAGTTTGCGTCGTAAACCGACGGGATCAGTGCCGCACTTGCCGGCTGTGGCATACGGCACGCGAGGGGCCGGCGTGCGGATCCTAGGCGCCGAGGAGTGTGGTTTGCGATGCCCCAAGGATATACCATCACCACGCAGCTCCAGCTGTGGAGACGCCAAAGCTAGCGGGTTTTGGAACAAAAAAGCCTGGAAAAAAATATCGGGTTTTTCTAGTTCCAACAGCATCAACAAAGCTGGATTAACTGGTAAGAATAATTAATTACACACTACAATAATTTTTTTTTCTTCTTCACCTAGTAATGCATGTAAACGTTTAAGTAATGTAGCTGTTTTCTCTTAGAATGTTAGCAATGACTTAGTTCATAATGAGTTCATAACTTCTGTATTTAGCTCAAACTAAACTTAAAACATAAAGCACATACTCCAAACATTCGTCGTCGCCACTTAGGAAGTTCCACGACACACAGCGTAGCAAAACATAAATCCAGTACAGAAATGCACAAAGCATAAAGTTTCATTCTCCCATAAAACGTGAATGAATCCTAGCGGTATCAAGTCATGAAAACCCTGAGAGCATCATTTCTTTTTTATTTTGGCCCGCTTTCGTCCGCCCATAGGCGTTTTTCAGATGGACGCGCGCGCGTGGCTCTGTGTTTGTTGTTTTCATTTTGGTTTAGTTGTTTGTTTTGTTAACGGTGCGGCGTTTTGCATTGCAGGTCTGCTCGTTAGGTACACTTTCCGGCGTAAGTCCGGCTCGCAGGGCTCTCAGGGCAAGCGGCGTGCCGAGCCCGTCAAATGCGATGCGTGCCTCTCACAACGGTGTTAGCCGCTCTATGGTAAGGCTCTCCGCCATCACACTTGTCACTTTGCTGGCAGAAAGTACACTGGCTTCCCTTCTCTAATTAGCTGGCAATTCAAATTACATTCGATTAATAGCTTTCTACCAGTAATTTAAACGATTAATTACATTAATGACTCCTGGAATTGGCAAGTGCGCGTCCATTTCAAAATTTATCTCTCATAGAGAAATTCATAAACCTGATTTTATTTTATTTTTTATTTTCATCTCACAACTATACACAGCACAATTGAACACTTAACAATGTAATTTCAAACAAACAAAACTACTTAAAATGATAAAGGCAGAACAGATCGAATCGGTCGGGTCAGAAACGATTAACGAAGTCGATACAAAGTTCCCTCATTAAGGTATCGCAGATATTACTTCTGCTAACTTCGGCTTAAGATAAGTATTGTTCCGCAAGAGCCGAGACAATAGCGTGCGCTACCACTTAATTAAACCTCATCGATACGATATAAACTATGAACAAGCGGAAAGTTTCCGTTTTATCCGCCAAGACAAACGTTCATTACAAAGAAGACCATAGATACAATTTAAAATCGTTCACATTGAAATGTCTTGGTTGCAGATGACGCGTGTAGGCCAAGCAGAGCTAAATCCAGAACAGCCACTATACCATACAGGTTAATAACTACTTATTACTTACTGTTCCGTCCGTTGACTTAACTTAAACATACATAGCAACTAGTTTACAACTTTTATAAACAAATGAAAACTTTATTTTGGGGTGGAAAATGTTCGAGTAATTTCAATATTTTTCCCTTGTTACAGCTACTCCAACGGAAAACTGGTGGTGCCGCTGGATTCCCTAGCACAGAGCTGAGGGGCCGGTCCCCCGCGGCATTCCCGCCTCCAACTCCTCCGAGGGACTCCTCAACACCGCAGGACAGCGATGAAATCCAAGCTAGTGACGTAATGCGATTGGGAAACTTTCGTAAATCTATCGTGTTACATTCAAAAAGAAACATTCCATTTGAGCCCAACAATGGGCACCATTAAGTTGTCGACACTTCAGCGAGTCTCAAAGACAAGCTGTTCGGAGGTGTATCCAGTGTAAATATAGTGAACAGACATTGAATTATTACTGTAGGACAAACGAGGAGAGTATACGTTGAAGTGATAGAAGCGCCTAAATTAATTATTTGTATTGTTATAACGATCGTTTCATAGAAACGTAATGACTACGTTGTTGTTACTTATCAATTTTTAGTAGTTAATAGGTACATGAAAAGGCTGACAAAGTTGAATCCGATTTTGTACATGATATGAAGCTGCCATGTTAGCTAATACTTCAGTTTTGTCTACCAATTTGGCGTTTATCTGCGACTTTTCTATATCAGAAATATTAGATACTTAAATGTAATTCGATGTAAGACAATTTATTATTCTAAAAGCTACAGATTTTTGCCCAAAACATGGTGCTTTACATAACATTACTGTCACATCTGTCATTACTTCCTTTTCTGATCCTGTAAATAAATATTTTCATGACCCGAGCTACGCGAAAATTGTAAGGTCCAATCTATTTATTTCCGACATGACAACATGTGTAAAATGTTTGTTTCATAAACTTTCAAAACGTTTATCTCATTCGGTAAAAATATTGTTAATAATTGTTAGTACATAGTTGTATATTTTGTAAATACATGCGAAAAACATGGTGCACTATTTGGTTTATAATTTAATATGTAAATAGATATAAATGTACGTAAACAGTCACAGTCGTAACGCTTTAATTATATTTTACACGCATTTCTCGTAAACAGTTGAGTGTTCTTGTAATAAGAGTTTGAAATGAAAATGTCAGTAAATATCGTATTTGTTCTGATTTTTGTATTTACTGTATTATGATAACTGAGTAACTCATTCATGGATGTCTAATGCTGTGTTGAATTGAACACATGCCTTTATAGTAGTATTTTGGTATTAAGTCGCTGATCCATTACATTTGCGTACTCGGCGCGAGGCGTCGTTTGTATTCGAGGCAGTCGCTTAGCTCGAGCCAGTCTCGAACGGAGCACGGGCTTTACGTGTACAGATTTTGACATATGGGAATTACTATACGTGCCGATTTACAAACATAAATAAAACTGAACAGCTTTCACCCTACGCCACATGTTGTTGGTAAATGTTCATGATTTTGTTTTATGGCTGCCGATTTACAGATGGAACATGTTTAAAAAAATATCCTTCCTGTAATTTGCTTATGGCAAGTCAATTTGTAGTTTCAACTGACATCCTCGCTCACAATAGCCACTTAATTTATAAATGACGTTCTACTTTCGTTTAGTCTTTGGCCTAGGCGTAGGGTGA
Organism: Hoplodrina ambigua; assembly: GCA_949774945.1. NCBI lineage: Eukaryota > Metazoa > Arthropoda > Insecta > Lepidoptera > Noctuidae > Hoplodrina > Hoplodrina ambigua. The sequence goes on along the minus strand of OX458977.1, from coordinate 7,917,926 downwards.
AATGAAACATTAACATTATAATTTATCATCAATATCACAAGAGCAATGTACATAAGTAGTAATAATGTAAATTTTCATTTTATCAGTCAGTGAAGGAGTTTTACTTGTAACTATTATTATTCTAAGCTCGACTGATACGACGTAAAATAATCTCAATGTTACATGAAATAATATTTCTTTAATTGTCTGTAATTTAGTGATCGTGTTCAAGTCAAAAGAGATTTTTATTAAATAAATTACAAAAAGTGTTTATTGTTTATTTTATAAACAGAATCTTATTAGATCTAGATTGTCAGCGGACCTGCGAAAAGTTTGTAAAATAATACTTATTATGAATAATACAATGAGTGCACAAACGCGACCTAATTTACCTATGCGCTCAGTACCCAGCTGTGAGTCTGCTTTATTTTTATTATATATTATGGGGATACTCATTCACGGGGCAAAGCTTTCATCTCGCGAACCAGAGAACAAACCCTAAATTCACCACAATACGCCTTCAATGAGTATAAAATTTCGCCCCGCAGTGGGGATCCTGGATTCCTTTGTGCCTCTCGACGGGTTAATTGTTTAATTGCCAATAAAAATAAAAAACAGAGCACACATACTCTTTGTTGGAGTACATGCAATATACAGCTGCTTGTAAAATGGTTGTTTATTAAATCGCGAACGATGAAAGGTAGTACGGTTGGTATACGTATATGTACCGTATACATTTGAATACATATCAATGGTCGGGGTACGTTTAAACGCAATGCACCGAAGTTTCCAGTCACAAATCATTCACCGGACGCTTCCTAAACTAGAAATAGTCTCGCGAAAACTTTCAATTAAAATCACAAAGTGAAGTCACAAACGTTCAGACTTGAACGTCTCTATCGCATTAAGAAACCATTGATCACAGAAAGCACTAGTACAAAAATTCTCTACTTTGAAAAACATTCAAACACAAAAAGACTCCATGTCCTTGTTTAATTAAGTTGCCAGCAATACAAAAGACGATAAATATACTTAAACTTATTACTGGACCACGGTAAATAATGATTAAACTACCGAGACCACTTATCTTAGACTTAAGACCACTTTAACCAACGTAATAGAAAATTACTCCACTTACAAAATATCGGGCAGGTCGAATCGAAGTCTGAGGGCTCATCGATTATTTCTTAAGTGTACTCAAACATGCTTGTTACTCATCTCATTTGACTTTATAATACAAACACAACGTAAAGGAACATGAATCAAAAATATTCAATTTGTTCAGGTGAATAATAACGAAACATATAAACATACATACTAACATCACGCATGTAATCCCCGAAGGGTTAAGCACATTTCATTTCATTTTGGTTTTGTTTAAGTCCCATGTAATAGGGGGCGAGCCTATTGCCATCAACCGGGCACAGATCCAGACTCCGAGGCTGCTACTGAGATATTCCTGATGAAAAAATCCAATAACACTTTGCCCGACCTCGGAATCGAAGCCAAGACCTCATGCTCAGCAATCACACTTTGCGACCACTAGACCAACGAGGCAGTCAAACGAAACACAAAACATATAAAAATAGCTTAAAATATGTTTCTTCATTTGGATTTATTTGACGCGTGTATCACAAAGGGAATTCCTACAATCGAGGCCCGTCCTTCATTAATCTGTTGTTAGTCCCATCCGAGCGGTTTCTGTGTCGTCCAATTAATATCAATATAGCGTGCAGGGATTTGAGCATACCATACAGATGGCGGGCATTACATGTCTCGAATTGTTTGTTTGAACGAATGTTCGGTTCGATAAATTAGCGTCAGACACACAGTGAACCTCATGTCGGATGAATGCCGTATGTAGTGACATTGATATTGGCAGTGCCTTGATGGATGTACGGAAATCTGTTTGCTTTGCCGTATCGTTTGTTAGCACTAATAATTGTCTGTCACGGATACGAGCTGCACACTTATCTTGTTTGTTTAATTGAAATGCTATTGTTGCTACTTTTATTATAGATCTATGGGATCTGACTATAGTTCTGCATAAAGGTTTTAGGTTTAACTATGGTGTTTTTATGGTTTCATATGGAAAGAGACGAGAGCAGAGCAGGCACGAGCATTGATCACCACGCTTGCTCTAGGGGGATTGGTGATTTCAGACTTATAATCATTTATACCTAAGTCTGAAGGAAGTTCAGGATTTCTCACGATGTTTTTATTACCGATGACAGTAACGTCAAAGATAAACTTAGACATTACATTTAAATAAAAATAGGCACATGGGTACCTGCCCGTGCCGGGTGCAAATCCCCCGTCTCGTGCATGGGACACGGGCTTCTTAACCACTGGTCATCAAGCGACATTAAGTAAAATATACAAGACATCAGTTAAATATTCCATTTATAATAATATTTCGTTATATTCATGATAAACCCTGTGATATACGAGTATCTGATAATAGGAGAATATAATCTAGCAAAGGTACACAGAATTAACTACCTACCACCAATTAACTAAAGCCAGCACAAGGCCTAATTACCACTCAGTACATCAAAAAATAATTTTCAGTTAATTAAGGCTCCGAATTAACGGAGAGCATAAACAAGTCCTCATTACCCACTAATCGCCTAAACAAGAAGGAAGAGCAGTGTTAAATAACCTTAAATATAATGGAGCATTACCATTAAACTGCTCCGCTTCGGCCCAAAAACCGCAACACGAAATTAATATAACAAAGTAGAGATAACTATGTATAATGAACGGGCTTGTAACAATAAACGCCTCTGGGCGTTGTTTTTGTTCGGGAATCCTCGGAGATAGGCACTATCTGCGCGGGGTAAGTTGCCCTTAAGTAAACATTATCTGACTTGCGATAGTCCGACCTCTACCGACCTCTCCCGATCTCTCCCGACCTCGCCCTCGCCTCTGGCCAAATTAGTTTTTAACACTAATATCAAAGTAGGCAATAACTGTGTTCGCAAGTTGATGCGAGTACCCAATTTGTTCTTTGATTGTCAGTTCGGGATGTCTGGCCGATTTGTTAGCTTTTTTATCTTATTGAGAGAGAAAAAAGGTAAATTGTGTTCTCTTTTCATCTGTCACCTACACCTCTCCAACATATCTAATTATTATGACTAGCGCAACAGTCCACGAATTCTGGCAGAAATTGAGTAAGACGAAGTTGCATAATGTGGCTCAAGAGACGGTTTGCAAGAACTGAAAAGTTTTAATTATATTATTACTCTTTGCATCTGTCGCCCACAGCTCGCCTGGAATATAGACGATTCTTAGAACCCAGCTGAGCCTCAGACTAGCTTCTTTCTTCTTTAGAAAGCAAACCATTGTGAATCTTGTTACTTGATACCTACAATATTTTGTACGGAACCTTGATACAGTTTACAATGATGAGAGAAATTTAGAAACTCCCGTAACAGGTAGCCGTTTTAAAACTGTAATTGTTTAACTTCTTTCTCAGAATTTAAAGGTAAAATATTCTGTTATTGGCAATTTTGAAATGTCTTTATAAATAATGTAGCAGTATTCAACAGTTTAATAAACAGTTAGGTACCAATCACTTGACATAGTATTATTTTCTTAAAAACAGAAAGAGAAAAAATAATATAGTGATTATAATTATTGTTACTCAGGGACGATGTACCATTATAATAACGAAAGAATTTTTGAAATCGGTCCGGTAATTTTTGAGCAAATCTTTCCTCTTTGTAATATTAATATTAAATATTTAATACTATTTTAAATTTCAGAGAGACCAAATCCTCACCTATTTCTATCTATAAGCAATAATGATACAATCCCTTTGTTCAGATTGTAAATTGATTTAAAAATAAATATAATGATTACTTATTCATTTAACCTAAATGGAATCCTAACTAATATTATAAATGCGAAAGTATGTTTGTTTGGTTGTTACCATTTTACGCCTAAGCCACTGAACCGATCAACCTTAAATTTGGATATACGTTGCTAGGTGTACAGGGACGAACATAGGGTACTTTTAATCGAGGGAAATCACAATAACGTTTTTATGATCATAGATGGCGCCACCTGTCGTTTCGAATTGAAATGACAGGACAAGGGTAATTGTTTCCGCGACTTCGTCTGTGTCCGCGATAACAGAAATTTACGCGGAGGAAGCTGCGGGCACAAGCAAGTGTTTTAAATAAAACGACAAACTCGACCGGCAAAACAGAGGAGGTTTATTTTTTGTTTAACATATTACGGCCTGTATAGAATGTCGTTCAAACACGTAAGTTACCTATAACAAAACGTTGAGTTGACACTCTAAAGTCTTAAAAACTGAAAACATATTCAAATAAGACGTCAGCACTTTAGATATGCACGTGAGGTTACTTATCCATTCCCCACACAAATATCGTGCATCTCTTACATTTTTGCTGACAGGGACATACAGTAGCTCTAGCAGATACACTTGTGCTGGCCGTGAATTACTGCCGCTACGTGGATGCACGGATGCAAACACTCTAGAGAGGATCTAACTCGTACAGTGCGGTACTTCTCTAGTAGTTTTTATGATATAATGTTGTGACAGATGCAGCGCACACATGGAATTTGTCGAAAGTTGTAATACTATTAGTTGTATCAGGAAAAATCGGTGATAAGAAAATATTGCAGCTTACATTCGAATCGCCCATTATTATGACAGAAGACACAGGTCTTTGGTAATGGACTGTTAACAATTAGTAGGCAAAGATGATTACTGTACTTTTGAACAGTATTGTGATACTCTAGGCCTCTCCGACGACACTTTGATAACATTTTAGTTTCAACAATGGTAACACGGTTATCAGTAAATAAATCAAATAAATACATCCCTATTTCAGTATACGCATTCAGCTTGAGATTGCAAACCGAAACCGTAAGATGTGCAAAAAAATCTTTTTCAAAAAAGCCAAAACGCATATTACACAACCCCTGTTAATTGTACATTCACGTAATACAAATTAATGAAAATTGTTTCACGACAACTGAGTTTGGGAGTATTTTATTTCGTGTTAAGCACATCAAAGGAATCTAATTGGACTTCCGACTGTTTATTTACTGTTCAACATAGAGTCAACAAGGGATAATCAAATTTTATCCAGCAATAAACAACCTTATTTGGGATTAATTTCAGTCGTCACAAATTCACGGAAAATCGTACGATGTGTTTACTAAAATATTCAAAACAGACACAGATTCACACATGCAGAGACGAAATAAATTATAAACTCTTTTTTTTAACAAAATATGCAGCTAAATTGGCCGTCTCTATTTTAAAACTCGATTCAAAATGGATGTTGCAACTACAGCTATAAGCTTTTAATACAAAAATAATACACGTTGGATTGATTGCCAGTAACCTATATGTATCTGTGTGTAGTTATGTTTTTATTTTGGGATAAGTCCGCTTTGTAATTATGATAAACCACTGCAACTTCTAAGAGCCAAAATTACCATGAAGACCACCAGAATAGTGCCCGGAAAAGCTCAACAAGTTCTGGAGAAATTCAACTGTCTGAGATCCCCAAATTAATCATAGAAAAAGCAGAGAAAAATACATAATTTCCACTTTTCAGGTTTGTATCTTTAAGTTTGATTATTTAATTAATTAACAAATTCCTTTATAATCATCGCGTACTTAATCCCTATCCCAAACAAAATAACCGAATCGAGACTACCTAATTTTAAATGAATACAGAAACGTGCAGAGGCAAAGTTAAGTTGAAAAGCTTTCACATTATAAAATTTTAATTATACCACAAAGAGTTACCGAGTTTCTCATGTAGCACTCACAGTTTGAATTTCGACAAATTGTTTCGTACATTGACATTTATTTCATCTACAATGGAATAACGTTACGGCCGCTTAAGTATAGTGAATTTTTCGTCTGTTAGATTGTCTTTTATGGCTTAACGTTATGTATCAAGTTACTGCAAGAAATAAAATTTAAGCCACCTTTTCTGACCCACAGATTGTTTATTATCGCCCTGCTGACTATTTCCAAAATATTTAGATCTTCCATGCGTCTCTCTTCCTCGCAATATTATCATCTTTGAAACTATTCTTTCTATACTTATATCTTCTTATAACTTTTAAATTTACACTTAACACTAGTCACATATCCCTCATTCCTTCACGTTTTTAGTGTTCACAGACAAGTTTTACTTATCTCTCCTCCGAAAATAATTTCCCAGCCGCCAGACGATATTCAATTTTCGCACCCTCTGCAAAAAATATTTTTATGAAATCTCCATAGAAGCGTTCAACAGTATAAGTAGCTGTATAATGAAAAACTCATTGGCTCTCTTTATGCATCCGCTAGATAATGCAAAGCAAATTAACATCGATAAAGATCCGAGATTTAATACTGAAATAGCAACAATAACTTGTGCTATCACCTCGCATAACTTTATGGTCGGTTCCTTTGCTAACTAACGCAAATTGCAACAGATTATCTATATGTGTGTGTAGATGTGCACGTGGGGGTGTGGAGGTGTGTGTGTGACTGTGTCACACAGAATCATTGACTGTTTGAAGTTGTATCTGTTTGAGCGTGAGTGTGTTAGTGTGCAACTTACGATCTCATTTGTATCACCTGCTACAGATTACTAGGCCGCAGGACATACTTGTAACTAAGTAGGCATCCTGTCACATTACATTGATATATTTTCTAACGTCGTCGCTATTTGGAATGGTAATGGTTGTCTTTGAATTGTTGCCGGTTATAATGAACTTTGTTTTCAAACTTAGATATTATTATTTTAATAATTTACGTTGTTGTTAATTTATTAGTAAATTCTGTCTAAATTACAATGCCAACAATTTCCTTTAATTAAATAATAACAAAGAAAACCTAACATGTTTATTTATTTGGTATACCAAACCAAACAATATGCAACGTGTTGCAATAACCACATCATTTGCATTACACCAAGGTTATTTATTCTCCCAACAATAAATATTAATTAGTTCAAATTGTAATTTAAATTATTACCATAAAACAACAAGTATGGTAACAAAATATCTAATAGGTACACACACATTACACATTTTGTCATACTGGTGTTAATTTCGGACATTTCTAGTGATTTAAATAAAAAATATATTATAGAAACCTTTTTCTGGAATTTAGCAATACAACAAAAAATGAACCTGCCTAATCGATCCAGCCGTTCTCAAGTTTAGCGCTTACCAACACATTTTTACTTACGTAGAGAAGAAGATAGATAGATATTTCCTACAAAATATAAACATTATTGCAGAAGTAGGAATCTAGGTCATTTGACTTGTTGATATTACGATCAAAGTTGTATACCCCGTAAACCCTTAAATAATAAAAGCTTCAAGTTAAGACCTCCGAATAATTCCAAGTCACAAACTGAAGATTAAGTAGACTCGCTGACATTACGGAAATGTTTATAGAAATAAACTTAATATTACTCTCTAAACGTTTTAGCCCGTACCAGTTTTACTGAGAAATCTTTTGCTAAAGCCTTTGCCCGCGACTTCGTCTGCGTATTTGTCGGTTATCGTGGATGCAGATAAAGTTGCGAAATTTATTTATTATTATTATTTTATTCTGAGGATTTAAACTTGACGATCGTTGATTGTTTTGCAGAGTAGTCCAATTTGCGTAGCAGCACTTGGCTTTCTATCTTCAAAGATATAGAAGGTTTAGAAATACAAATTATTACAGGCCCTGATTTTTACGCAAAAGCACGTTTAAAAAATACATCTTACACCCCCATTCAAAAAAAGAACGACATCGCATAAAATTTATCTAGGTTATAAAAATTCTATAGGTGAATGTATAGTTTTTCGGTCGCTGGGCATATTGCTGGCTGGATGCCAGATCAAATACCAGTTCTGAGGCAGCGAGGGAGGCCTGCCTAGGGACGGGAACGACACTTAAATTTTAGATTTTTCCTACGTATTCGTGACGCGTTCCATAAAAGCATGAAGGTACTTATCAAGCATGATCCTCTTTTGTTTTGAAAATCTTGACTAAACTTTGATTCCTTTTCAAATTGGAAACTTTCAAGACGAACGTTTGGGTACGTACCAATTTAGTTTTTAAATCCACTTTAGTATTAACACCTCTCCTCAAACATACAAGTAGGTAGGTACTAGACATACGTAAAGAGACTAGCTACTTTTATCACACAATTAAAATATAATTGTGTTGAGAATGTCTTGGGTACATATCTTGCAAGTGCAACCTGTCAGAAACGCAACACTGCTACTTCAAACGTTTCGGTGGCAATTGTAACGTTCCAGAGTCGCAGTACACGGTTAGTGAGCTCGTTCTAACATGGTATGCAAATATGAACGTATGAATAAGACTGCGTTTATAGAACGGCGTATAGCGGTTAGCGTGTTTCTTTACGCTGATGGTAAAATGCCTGTCAGTATAACTAGTATAAGGCTTAACGGTAATGCAGCTTAATTCCTTGCTTGCCGCTTTCAAGTATCTTGATTAGTATTTTTTATAAAATATACTTGTTTACGGACTGGCAAAGCATAATACATACAAAGAGAAAAGATTTGTATTTTTGTTTGTAATGGATAAAGTCAAAAATTACTCAACCGATTTTTAAAGAATCTTTCATCTATGATTAGCTACTTTTTCTCGGGAACGCGTGAAGGTTTTGAAATGATAAATAAGAATACAAGCAAAACGTCCCGCTACCCGCTCTACGATCTTGTGACCACAGTCTGACGACGATATTCCGACGAAACGTTCGATAATTGACTCAATAGGTTTGCGTGTCATTAGCGTACAGCAAAGAATGACAAAATAAAATGTCTCTCATGCCGCATGTGGACGGGAAAGCCAAATAGGACGTGTTAGAGCTAGGTCGGTCCTCAAGGGACAGTGGCGGTAGATAGAACGGTTAGCTTACTTTTATTCTGCATATTTATTGCTTGTGGTCCTCAGTTTTGCTAGTGTTGACTTTTAGTTACTGCATTGGAAAATATCTCTTGCTGTTTTTATTTTTTTATTTATTCGTATTATGTATGTTTTGTTAAAAAGTTTCTGTAAAAATGAACTCCAATTAACGGTATTAACGTCGACACCGATTAATTTAAAATCTATTCTTAGAATACATTTTATTAAAAATAAACAAACCTCCACGTAAACAATCAATGCAAATTGTTTTAAATTATTATTATTCTATACTATACTCCATTCAATTTAACAGAAAAATAACATTACAATACAACGCTATTGTTATTTCAATGTTAGCATAAATAAATTCCATTTTTTCACGATAAATATAAAGTAATGTGCCGGTAGGTTAATAGATACATTACTTCATATTTATAGAAAAATAAGTGAATAAAATCGTGCATTTTGGTGGGATTCTTTTTTGTAAATGGCTATTTTCGAAAAATCACAAGAAAGCGCCAACCATTTCAACAACATAACATTCTAATTATATATTGCGATTATATTCTATTTTACTTTATTCTAAACGTGAATTAATAATTTACATTTAGAATAAAATAGAATAAAAATAGAACTTAATTAATATACCTATTCAATACCAAGATTTCTATTACAGAATATGTTCTTATTCAAAGCTCAAAGACGAATAAGGAAAAGAATCCCTATAGAGATCAATAGCTACTACATCTTTTTAATTATAAAGTTACCTACTTATTCAGCTTCCCGAACAGTATGTCCTGGAACAGATTATGTACTAAGAAGAACACAGGCAGCTTCATTAATCTTTTCGATACCGTGCCTAACTTAGTATGTACATTGTTCAGATGAGCTCACCCTGTCTAGATTTTACGTAGACTACTTTTTAACAAAGGAATTTATTCTCTATTACTGGCGCAACAGGTTCTGTTTTTACTTGGAAGTAAAATAGGTATTCTTGATTAAAGACTTAATTAATTACACATCACCAAAAGTTAGGAATGTTTTAATTTTCTGGAACAAAACAACTGTAAATGGTTCTTTTTGTAAATAAATAACATATTTAATAGTTATAAGGTATCAGTTTTTATAAAGACAATATTGACGGATAACCATTTATCAAGTTGTCAAAACGTTGCAACAATTTTAACAGATTTGGAAGATAGTTTATACGGGGTGGAAAAAGACGCACTATTAGATAGCCGTTATCTACACTATGTAACTTTGACCAATATTGTAGCAGGAAGAAGACTTAGTTTTGGTGTAAAAAAATCACCAGTTAACGCACGCTAAACATTGTGCTTTCGGATACAAACAACAATTTGGGGGTCTAAAAAACTTTAATATTTATAACATTATTTTAAAACTAGGTCTCGTAAAAAAAGTCGGATCCTCGACCTTCAATATCTTTGAAGCCAGAAGGTTCTGGAAGAAATATAGTACGAAACAAAATAAAAAATCGTAGTTATAGGCAAAACAAGCAGCACTTGCCTCCTCTGCCTTTTGGAATCCGTTATTTAACAGATCAGATAACATCTATATCTTATTACGAACTCCAGAAATAAAAACAATTAAACTCGTGTGGTTACAAACCGTCGAATACCTCCATACATACGTACCTAATCCAAAAAAAACAACCAGAATGTTTCTGTTTCCAGTCTTACCACTATATCTCGAGCCAGTCTCCACAAAATAAAGGAAAATTATTAGACAAAGAGCCGATTTACTACGACACTGAGTGATACGATCTTAACACATAGATACAAAAGGTTTATTCAATAAGTACCTACTGATTCAGTTCAACATTTCTTTGAAATTTGACACAATAGGTACCTATATTATCAGCATCGATGTTTAAATATACAGACTACAATAATACTGAGAAAGCCCTCAGTTAAAATAAGGCCAGATGTAATACTCCGTTAAGATAACACAATCGTTTTGTTTTTATAATATCTACTGAGCTAACCCACCCCAACCAGGGTTGGGTTACAATAATTGTTACAGTTTATTTTATTATTCAGTGTTTATTTCACTCATTATCTCAATTAACCTTCAAATATGAGCTTCTTCTAAATTACGTTTTAGATGAAGTGTTGGTTGATCATCTGTTTTGTTTTTACTTACACTGTGGATTACTTCAAGCCTTAATTTTTAAATTTATCAAGAAAAACATATCGATAAAAACTGTGTACTGTTGTTGTATAATTTACTTTCGATCAACTTTCGTAAGTTAAAAGTTACAGTCAAAAATTAAAAAAATGTTAGCTAAATTTAAAAATACGAGCGTTCCGAAAAAACAGCGACCCAGTTTAGGTTTTAACAATACGTTACAGCGGATACTACAACGTTTAGTCCCAACAGCAATTTAGAACTCATTATTTATTTAAAACGCGCGATCCACACACGAGCGAGTTATGTGATTAATGATTCTGCTAAATACCATTTCCACGCTAGTGAAGAACTGGGTTCTTAAAACGCTAAAGTGGACGGCCAAGTGCCGAAATTTGGGTCAAACGACGGCCTGTATCGCAGACTCTTCTCCAACCAAATGTCGCACCTCATTTTCCGTCACTTAGCACCGCGCCAGCTTATATTAACAGAAAACTTATGTTCCCCCTACGTCACACTTAAAGTCAACTTTGTGTTGTAAGTGGGAAGGCTACATTTCCAATACAGCTGTGAGGTATTGTGGGGCAGGAAAAATTAAGGCACTTTCTTTGAACGCCCAGTTTTGATGAGTAGCGCCAAAGAACTGTGTTTTTAAGAGTCTTTAATACCTATGTATGAAAAAAGCTACAAAGGTTTTAATATTCAGACGGTGTAACGTACTTCGGGTGAAGAGTCGTTGGGTTTCCGAAGTTGCAAGTGAAGGGCCGGCCGTAAGGACATTTTCTACTCAAGATACTTTTTTATCCAATTGTTGCGAAGCGGTGACAAAAGTATGTAACTAAATATGAGTTTCGTGGAAATTTTGTTTGTTTACATTATGTTTTTTTATTACATTTCGTGTTAAAATGAAGAGGCGAAAAGCTCGGAATAATATCAAGAGTTCTTGGAAGGTATTAGGAAAAATTCGTAAAAGGTACTACTAACGTAATACTGGACAAAATAATGGCTTTTTGAAAGTACTGGTATTTTTCATAAAGCTTATACACTAATACGACATTGACATTGACTCAAAATAACCGAAAACATTTTTTTTTTTCTAATATAAGACTTCAGTTTAGCCGTGTGTCACAGGATTTGCATTATTATTACATAACATAACACATAACATAACATCACGCCTGTAATCCCCGAAGGGTTAGGCAGAGGTATACCCACTAGCACACCCACATTTCGCCAGTTATGTTTTTAGTCCCATGTAATAGGGGGCGAGCCTATTGCCATCAACCGGGCACAAATCCAGACTCCGAGGCTGCTACTGAGAAATTCCTGATGGAAAAACCCAATAACACTTTGCCCGACCTGGGAATCGAACCCAAGACCTCATGCACAGCAGTCGCGCTTGCAACCACTTGACCAACGAGGCAGTCCACAGGCAAGGCATTATTATTACCTTTACTAAATACAATCAACTTTGACAAATGACAAAGTTACGAGAAAAAGCTTATTATAAAATAAAATCAAAGTATGTACCTAATTACAGTAAATCACAGTTACAGTAAGTAGTAACTAATACAAACATACGGTTGTGTCTGTGCAAGCAAACAACGTTAAAAATAACGTAGAGATACCGCAAGACTTTTTAAAAATAGATCCCTTTTATTAAATTAGACTCGGCTTAGCCAACTTACTAATTTAATTCGTAACATGTCACGTTAGCAACTAAAAACCTAATTACAGCACAAAATGAAAATTCACAAAATCTGGCCAACAATATTATTTAATTTAGTTCTACAAAGAGCCTTTATTGTAATCTCGTAAGTTAGAAAATTAATAAACGACGTAATTATTAACTTATTTATGAAAAGTCTGTTCGATATAATAAATATTTTTAATATTCATACGAAAAATCCAATTTTTAATTTTTATAAGTAATCTTACATTTTTTAAATTTGTTATATCTTATCTATTGTTTATAATTGTTTTATATTATCTCAAGTAAATGCGTATTAAGTTCGGATAAAAGCGTTGGAAGAATATTAAAAAATAAAAGGTAAGTTCACTGTTGCTAGGTATCAAGAATTTTTGTATCCAATCATGATTTTCTTTTTCTTGTTACTTAGAAATTAATATTCATAATGCTGCTCGTCGAAGCTTATAAAAACCAATAAGCTGCAGGCAAGTTAAGTAGGTACCAAGTGTTTTCACCCCTGAACATCAAAGACAAACAAAACACCGAAGTATTTTCTTCGTGAAAGGCGTTCGTGCAGAAATAATTCAATCAACCAATAAAAAGGTGTAAAGCATAAAATGCACTTCCCAAAATTGTTTTAGTTCAATCGAGCGGTACACGACAAACCTTTCTCCCCCGTTGTCAGTCAAAAAATATATTCGCCATCGACAGGCATCGCCACTTCCGGTAGGTACTGGCGAACGGCTTCCGGCATCGATCGCCGACGGATACAGCTATTGACCCCCCATAATAGCGCCGGCGGCTGTTACACCTACACCAATATTACTCTACTCTTTGCCAAGCACAAACCCTTAATCAAAACACTCTAGCGCGATAACAATAAGTGCGATAATCCCCCAGCAATATCCTCCCCTATGTGACAACTTGTGCGCCATAGAAACTTTTATAATACCGCTGTTATGTGCTAGTACACACACCATAGGTATCATTTTCGTATGCAACAATCGTGTGAGCAAGTTTGTTGCGGCCGTGTTATGAGATTGCGCGATCACGTGTTCAAACATCTCTGTAGGGTAGGATATGGCGGGAATCTTCAGCAGCAAACGTGCAACATCTGCGTGCCGGCCCCGGACTCCAGTATTACAGGCCACCGCGAGCCGGCAAACAAACGACTGTGTGTAACAGCCATTCGGGCTTGAAACTTCGGAGCCCTAGGGGTCTGAAACATTCGTATTTCTCAGGAAAGCCGTTGTTATTTAGAACAACAAGCCAAATACGTCTTAGAATGGGATATTGGAGTACCGAATTCAGCGAAACTGAGTTTTGTTGAGCAGAGTTTAGATGGAAACCAGACTTCTATTATAACAAGAAATGCTATAAATTATGTCAGAAAGTTGTGACTGCTTTATTTCTAAAGAATAGTAGCAACGCTATAGGTTTGGGCTATATCAAACGTGACCTCTGCGATTGGCACACTTAGTAATTGCGTAACGAGCATTCACATCTAACCCCAGAACCAGCGAATACCAGGGTTCATCCGCCTTTGCTTTCGATAGAAAGCCTTGGAGTGAAGGGATACTAAAAGACAGAACTACGCAAATAATAAAGTAATAGTAGAAAATCTCTTTAATTTTTTTTGAAGGAACCCTAAATATACTCGGCCTTCGCAAAGTAAAGTTCGTTCATTTCCAAAGAAATAAGCGAGACGGAATCTCCTGGCGCGGGTCGTCGGGTCGCGTGTCAGTTCCCAGCAAGACGTAAAATTAACAAGCCTTGCACCCGACCCCGTTTGTATCAGCTACCGTCTAAATTATAGTGCTAGTGTCTTTGACTTCACGGTTTGCTTCCCTAAAGAACTTTTGTCTTACTTTTATGTCGCACCACTTTACGTACTTTATCTGTAATTTTATATGTTGTAGGTAAGTCTACACAAAGTTCAATTTCTGTCTAACAACACTTAAACACTTCAGAGAACTTGAATATGTTTAAACATGATGATTTAAAAAAATATAAATATGGTCTCTCATTTGGAATTTGTCACCCAATCGGACAATAGAATCTCAACACGACATCATAATCACAAAAGTCGAAACCGCGGACACATACCATTAAATACACTTATAAACCCAACTAAACACACTTTCAACCAGATTAATATCAGTCATTAATCAGAAATCTATTTTCTGTGTCCCAACACTGGGTGGTTTGTCCCCGCACTAATTTCCCTCGCTAATAAGCCGTGAAGGAATCGGCGCGCGCGCACCGCACACGTGGCCGCCGGATACACCGGTCATGCAATATATTAGGCCTGTCATGTCATAGCTATTTCCTTTTTGCCCTTTTACCCAGTTATAAATTTGTACTAAAGCTCACAACATAGTGGAATTCCCTTTTGATGAATAAAGTATTTATTAAAAGTGTGATGAAAGAGGTAGTTTGTAAAAATAAGTGGAGCATATCCGTTTCGTGTGTCATATTCTTTTTATGTACCTATATATATTTTTTCAGGAAGATTTTTAAACGAGTCAATAAAATCATACAAGTACTAATTACTGACATTACAGAACAACACATTAATGTTTTAAGAGTCAATTTACGAAAATAAATTAGGTTGTATTTACCCAAGCAAATGAAATACCTACTAAGAACTAAAGGCTAGAAAGACCTTTATCCGTAGGTAACTAATCCTCATTAGCTATGTCAACTTATATTATCTGGGTACCCTCAATCAATCACTGCTGATAAAACCGAAATAAATTATATTAGATACTAGATTAGAATTGTGACTGCCTCATTGGTCTAGTGGTCGCAAAGCGCGACCGCTGAGCATGTCTTGGGTTCGTTTTCCAGGTCGGGCAAAGTGCTATTGGATTTTTCCATCAGGATTTTCTCAATAACAGCTTCGGAGTCTGGATTTGCGCCCGTTTGATGGCAATAGGCTCGCCCCCTATTACATGGAACTTAAAACGTAACTAGTGAAATGTGGGTGTACTACTGATTACGCCTCTGCTTAACCCTCAGGAAATTACAGGCGTGATGTTATATGTTTATGAGAATTCATACGGATAATAAATTGTAAAGAAATTAAAAAAATATATATAACTAAAGATTTCTGGTTCCCTATCTAACGAGAATAATGCAACTTCCCCATAATTTTCCTTTATTTCTCTGTAATATAAACAGGTTCTTTGTTGACTTGTGAAGTGCAGATGTGCCGCGGCCTTTAGCCTATTCTCATTGACGCGTGCGCTTCCAGATGACTGGGCGTACGTCACTTGTTTGCAGCACAATACTTCCTCTGCAATGATATTTCGATATTTTTTTATCGTTTATCGTGTGGGCAGTAAGGTCTTACGATCCCCCACGCCCTAGTGTCAGAGTTTCTAAACCGCCTCAAGGGCCTTTGACATGGTTTAAGTGGGACAGTACTAGGCTGGTCATACTTATAAGTCCAGGTTGACTTATTAACCTGGACAAGTACAAGTATAAAATTAAATAATATAAGTCTTGAAATCACCAATCCACTTTAAGCAAGCGTAGTGATCAATGCTCGTGACTTCTCTGTGTGATAAGAGGCCTTCATGCTCTGCGGTGGGAAAATAATAGGCTGGTATTATATTGGTATGTCATAAGGAATATTATTATTTAAAGAAAAATAACCAAATCTTCCAAGCACATTTACAAAGCCAGTATTATAAATTGACATAAAGCCAAAACTCGCATCATGAACGCAAACAGATTTGTCGAAAACCAGGTCAGGTCACGCTTCACAAAACATTTCACAAAAGCCCAAACAAAATGTAATGACACATAAAGGATCATTTCAATCCATTATAAATACATATGTTGTATAATTTATAACGTACGACAAACAATATAGCACTCATGAACGCCAAATTAATTACAGAGCGACAAGTATAAGTTGACAGTTGATGGTGGCGCTGCTTGTAAGGACGAAAAGCCAAAACCAGTACAATAACTCTTAATTCCTCGTTGCTCCGTCTGTCAGGATATAGTGGTTACTCCTTATAACTTGTGAAGCATCGACCACCCGCGACTCCAAATATGATTAACAATCACTCGTAAATAATATAAGTATGAAAACAACATTTATAACGTTAGTCTGAATTGATTACTGGAGCAACGCGAGATGAACTAAACGTAAACAATTTTCTTTGTTTCAATCTGAGATGATGGGAACATTGTTTTGCCATTTTCTTAACATGCTTACTGTAGATTTTTTTATTAATTTCACAATATTATTTCTGTAGAATTGCACCCATTTTATAAAGTCAAGGTAACTATTCCAGTGTGTCGCTGTAATGCAGGATATTACTAGTTTAGGTACTGAACCAAATTTCCGTTGAAATATCGCTTGAATAAACTATGTTACTTTTATAAATACGGTTTACTTTTAAATAGAATTTATTAACATTAATCAAATACAATACAATAGTAGCATTCGGCCAGAATGCAACTATTGTCGATGAGGTTATCAATAACAATAGTTACATGGCGCAGGAGTATGGATATACGTAACACTATTTACAGTGACATCGACGGTTTTCATTCATTTCGCTTTGTGTTGCAAAATTTCAATGACCGCAGCCTTTCACATCACACCGAGCTAATCCAATTGATGTTTATGGCATTGTTATGTTAAATATTAGGACGGTTATACACGAAATACCAGACTGCTAGAATATGCTGATTGTAATCGCTTAATCAATCCAGCGATAGCTCATGGACTGTCAGACCTTGCGTGCTATTCCAAAAAAATGCAAAAAGAAAAAGAGTTTCTGTAATAGACATTACATAATCTGTATATACATTAAAGGCAACCATAACTGACTGACTGATCCATCAACACACAACTCAAACCACTGAACAGCTTGCGCTGTCGCGGCACACAGATAGTTATTATGACGTAGTCATGCATTAAAAAAGGATTTTTCTAAATTCATGGAAACAGGGGTCCAAAGTTTTCTATGGAGAGTTCGATAGAGTAAACTACGTTACCCTGAATGCGAAGCCGCGGTCAAAACCTAGTACAGGTATAAAGCCATTGTGGCCAATTGTCTTTTTACAGCCTGTATAAATTAGGTATGGGTTTTGCCTTTGATCAATAAAAACCAAAGTTCTATTTTAACCTACTATTCTAATTTTTAAAAATATGTTTGGCCTAACATTGGCTACCAATAAATCATTTTGTATCCCAAAGTTCTTGCAACTTGCTCGAGGCCTTTCAAAAGTTACTCGATCAAAACAGTTCATTTTGTGGTAGTTACTATGTAACGAGTTAAACTACTAGGCGATTTGTTTACTTAACAATAACAAGATACTTTGCCGAAGTTTGTTTACTATTGCTAAGTTAAACATAACTAACTAACATCAGAACAATTGTATTAGGATTTCAAACCGCGAACTACCGGTTAGGAAGCCACAGTTTACTTAATGCATACAAACTCGTATATTCTGAAGTCAATATTTTCTTTATTATACCAGATATACTTGCTAAATAATATTATATTAGCAAGGTGAGGGAAATATTCTCCTACTCACAAAGATAGAAATTTTATTTTAAATTCTTGGTTAGAACTTTTTTTAAGCACATGTGAAGAGGCAGTCTTTTTTCAGATCTGAATAAATGATTCGTATAATTTGTCTCCAAATGGGTTCGTATTACACTACTACAGCTGGTACCTACGTAATTTTTTTTTTTCATATTTATTGTTATAGATTGCGACATTAATGTTCTAATTTTAAAACAATATACAATAGTAAACCTAAACTAATTATAAAATATGAACATTCTAATAGATATATTTATTTAAATATTTTAATTTTTCCAGCTGTTCTAACTCACACAAGGTTGATTAAACACCACTAGAAAATATCAGTTGAAAATTGAAAATAAACTAAATGAAAACATTCCTAGAGCTACATTTATCTTAAAACGATTCTATTTTCTAAAATCTACATTGAAGTAAAGTCAATATAAGTTTACTAGCTTCTGCCTGCGACTCCGCCTGCGTCAAAGTTGATTTCTCCATACAAACTATGAACCCCCGTTTCAGGGGTGAATTTTGGAAAATCCTTTCTTAGTGGACGTCTACTAACTATGAACTACCTCTCTGCCAAATTTCATCTTAATACATCAAGCGGTTTTTGATAATTAGTGATGAGTACTGAGTGGAGTAACCTTTCGCTTTTATATATTAGAAGAGAGAGATTAGAAGATTTAGCGCGCGACAGTTTGTCTGAAGCACCCCATGTCCTAGGTACAGTTTCATTATGAGGCAGACGTAGCAAATACCAGAGATACCTAGCCGCTGTACCTTCTAGCAAAATGCTTTAAAATGAACATTCTTTTCGCTGAATTATCTATGTAATTAATTTTAATAAATAGGGTGAATGTGCATTGTTAACAGGAGTATGAAATATAACAGTATGTTACAAGAAGATTAATAGATTACGGTTTTTTCTCTTGAAACAAAAAATCTGGATATTATTATAATTAGGCTTTTTAAACAATCTTTGTTATTCTACAAACAATAATTTGATAGGAATAACATAACATCATCACGCCTGTAATCCCTGACGGGTTAGGCAGAGGTGAACCCATTAGTACACCCACATTTCGCCAGTTATGTTTTTAGTCCCATGTAATAGGGGGCGAGCCTATTGCCATCAAATCCAGACTCCGAGGCTGCTACTGAGAAATTCCTGATGGAAAATCCAATAACACTTTGCCCGACCTGGGAATCGAACCCAAGACCTCATGCACAACAGTCGCGCTTGCGACCACTAGACCAACGAGGCAGTCAATTTGATAGGAATCTGCTATTAAAATACAATTTTATACAATCTTTCAAGTCCTTATTTTGCGAAATTAATGAACCGATTATTATGAAACTTTCTACGCATAATACATATATCAGAATACATACCAACGTCTAAGAAGTTATCAAAAAATATTTTCGGAAAGTCTTCTTTACTCAAAAAATCCAATTATCTCATACGTAACACAATTTTACGAAAATGTTCTAGACCAAAATATACACAAAAATCGGTTCATTCATTTAAAATAATAAGGACTTTAAGTTTGTATGAATTGTCGTACTCCGTAAACGCTCTGAAATTTTATGAAAAGCCTTTCCATCCATTAACTTTAATATAAAATTAGACAATAAGTCAAAATTAAATAACTCACTGCTCCTTTGATTAGTTAGCTGGCTCTAATGTAAATAAACTACCAATTAGTTTGGAGTTTAAAATGGAAATAGAGAGGAACTCCTAACGAAATTTTCTAAGAAAATATAACGACTCGACTAAAATTAGTTGCACAAAGAAAGGGTAATTATCACTAAGCTGTGTTGCTTTCTCCTTCCCAGAATCGCGTGTTGTCAACTGCAAAATATAATTTGGTATTATCCATTAGGTATAATCATTTACTGTCAGTTTACATTAATTTGGCGTGCATTCCTTGTGCCGCTCTGTCTATCCATCCGACAGCTATCATCATGCGGACAATCATGGTATTTTTTGTCAATGTTGCAAAAGTATTTAATAATATCATTTAATTAAGAGTGAACCTTACACTACTGTATTTTCTTTTTAATCAAAACATTGCCGTGTCGTATTTTATTTATGTACTGACTGAGACGAGGTGTTGCATTTCAACCTAGGTAGGTACATTATATTACAAAGTGTACATCGATCGTATAAAACCCAAACGAAATGAAGAAGACCTTTCAAAGCTTGAACATTAGCCATCTTCCTAGAGCATAATAGTATTATTTCATCAGTACAGACAACTTCATACATGGCTCACGGCGATTTTTCCAATTTCAGTTCCATTCCACTAGCGAATTGGACGCGTCCGTCGAATCGAAAAGGCTTGTTGAAAATTTACATATGCTGGAAAATAGATATATGTATGGCGAGCTCAGTCGTGTGGAGGCAATCAACCCCACGCAAATATCACTGGACACCGTTCTTATTTACATTCAACTTTTAAATAAACAAATGCTTTAATTGTCGACTATTTACACGTTCAATATTAATAGTCAGATAAAGCGCTTAACTTTCAGCGATTCACAATTTATGTTTGTTCTTTATTTATTAATATCTCATTTACAAGCGAAGACTTCCATTATTATACTAAGTTAAATAACACTGATTACGCCGTCGCATCGGCCCATTGACAGTAACGACTTGTGTAATACGAGCCATTTAGCAATTACGAATGAGAAGGAGTAACATTTGACTGGGGAACATAACAAAAAGCCGATTGCTCATACCCATATATTAAGTTAATGGGTTCTGGCACTAAGCACGCCCTTGACTTTAACGATGCGGCAGAAGAGGCACGAATAAATTTAAATTGGTCGGGCGTCGGGCATCGCGTAGCGGTCACTCTGACTCTCACAATGCTCGATGCAGTTTAATGCACACGTTCACATACACTTCAACTTATTACTGCTCCACAAGAATTATGAGCGTGCCTGCGTTGTTCAGAACTATTGATTCAGTATTCACGTTGCGCCCAATTTTCATGGAATCGACGCAATTTGAAAACAAAACACTAGCGTTTATACTATCTCATAGGGTAGATAACTTATAAATAAACTCTACAAATAAAAAAGTATTTTGAAAATTGGTCGACAATATGCGGAAAATTCGGACACATATAAAAAAAATATACATGCCGTCGAACACAGAATGTCCTTCTTTTTTAAAGTCTGTTAAAAAGCAAAAGCAAGAGCAATTAATATATTCTCAATCTTCTTTCTAGTCTTGAAATACTACGTTAGAAATACACGTAACATTTGATTTCAGTACAAAAATACATTTGAAAAAGCGAGTCTTCTGAAGAAGAGTGCACATTCGCAGACGGTGAGAATCGAATCCAAGATTGCCTTGCTTTTACATTTGTTTCTATGAACTTTAAAATGAGTACTACGCGAGGCAAAACAAAGAATAGTTGAAATATTCATGTTTCTGTACTGGCTTCAAAATGAAATATTTTTATATGTAGGTAACATATATGATTGGTCTCTTCTCTTCTGAAATTTTTAGTTAGCTGCTCAGTTTTCTTTCGTTTAATTGGATTTGCTAATAATACCTAAATCGAAGTTAATGTAATTCTGCAAAAATCTTCTATTTCGGTGCTCCATAAATAAATTATACCAAGAAACTATGGATAATATTTTATCTGAAAACAGCTTACGATGAATATCTGCCTAGCATTGTCCATGTAGTTACATGTAGCGACTGCGTATCTGTCCATTACGATCCAGTTACTGAGCAACAAAACAAACACCCAGAAACTGTGATGACACTTGATGTTAACCAAATTATTCAAAAAAATCAAATGAAAATCCTACCAATAAAATTCATAAGTCGAAAAATAAATTCTAAAAATTTTCACCTCGGTTCTGGTAACCTTTTTCATTTATAATAACAATAACAGTATTAATTTGAGTTTAATATAATATTAAACATTTTCTGTTTATTATTTTGATTTTATTCCAATTCATTTTAATTACTGGCCACTAAACCCGGTGTTAGTTGCTAGCACGACTAAGGTTACCACCTTGCAAATAACATTATACCACACAAAATATGTTAGTAACTACATACACATAACATCACGCCTGTATTCCCCGAAGGGTTAGGCAGAAGTGTACCCATTAGTACACCCACATTTCGCCAGTTATGTTTTTTAGGTCTTATATTACAATAGGGGGCGACCATATAGCCATCAACCGGGCACAAGTCCAGACTCCGCAGCTGCTTCTGAGAAATTCCTAATGGAAATACCCAATAACTACCTCTGAGATAAACAATTAATTCTAGTCGGCGTAAGCCTGTCTAGCTAACTCCTACTGCCTTATCAAAAAACAAAGTCTTTGCCTTAACCAGGTTTAAACCTTCAAGCCAGTTTTAGTATTTTGAACTTTATTTCGATAAAGATAAATTTTGTAATACAAAAATTGCCTCAATGGTTTAAACCTGGTTTAAGCAAAAACTTTGTTTTATATTAAGGCCTCTAAAGTCCAAAATAAAAACCTTATTAGAATGTATAAAACCGATCAAGGTGTAATTCGTATCACGTAGTTCAGTAACTTCTACTTAGATTAATGATCAAATTACTTGGATTGATGGCTGTGCCTAACTTATCCAAACGAAAGGAAAACTGGAAAAAAGTAGAAATGCCACATAGTGCTACGACACACAAACTAATTCAGATAAAACAAAACAAGAAACATGTTTTTCTTCCAAAATGTGGATCTATTTTCTTTTATTTACTGGCAGAAACAAACAAAAAACACAATGGCTGTAGTTTCCAAAGCCTCGCTAAGTGATTATGCATGATGCATCACACCCTGTATTACTCGTCCATCACATAAACATCGTACATCATCCCGTAACGTAATAACTTATGAATAAATAACACAGAAGCTAAATACAAGGCATGAAAGGGTCTAAAAATATGCAGCGGGAAACTCATTTGCTTGGTCTGTTTTTAGTCTGTGTCCATGTTCGTGTCAAAAGTTTCACCAGTCTAAAATTATTTATATTCTGGCAGTCGCTTTTGGCTTTAAAAGTAGGTATTTAAAAACTATTTTATCTTGTCATTGTTGAGATTTTTTCCTATGTTACTGAAACGTTTCATGTTCAGCTTTTTACAACAGAAAAAGAGAAAATCCTACCCAAGTTCTTGGAAAATGGTAATTACAACAAAATATAATACTTGTTACATACAGGTTAAAACATTGCCGTCCTTTGATCTACGCGGCTATTATTCGCCGAAAGCTGATAAAAATGTTGGGTAAAGAAAATCTATTAGGCATTAGGTACGAATCTTTCAAAAGTAACACATTGAAAAATATAAACCATGTGGATATCAAAATAACAACATACACAAAACAAAATACCAAAAATTTCACATCATATTTCAAACGAAAAATAAAGTCGTCGCTCCGTAGACACAACAAGCATGACCAAAAAGTTACACTTCAGTCTATGGAAAATGAAGCGATAAAAAGGCTTCCATTTTTAAACTCGCTCAATTATGTCAGTCACCCGAACCGAGCTAATCCGCACAGCCACATAAAATGCAACAGAAACTTTCAGTTAATGAGCGACTGCTAATTTCTTTTTAAAGTCTCTATTATGGTGAGCTTATCTGTGGCTGGCGGCTTCTGCTGATTTTTGTTCTCTATCTCCGGAACCCAGGTACGGTAATTAACCACGACGCTACTTCAATTTATTGCGGGAAAATTATCTTTGTTGACCCACGCGCCTCTGTTAAGGTGCTTAATTTTTTTCGTTCTTTGTAAGCGTTTTTCATATCCCTTCGTATCCGTCCTTTGTTTGCAGTGTCTGTTTATTAATTTGGTAATGGAACGTGAAAATGAACGGTTTGTGTTAATAACATGATACGTTGATAACATGTTTCATTTGTTACGCCTCGATTAGTTTTGTTGTTTGATGCATTTGTTGATTGATCGCTTGGTGTATAAATTGTGTGGGTACGTGTACCATTCTGTAATCGCCTCATCATTTAAGTGATAGATAACATTGGCTCACAATAGATTTTATTAATTTGAAGGAGAACTAAAATAACTAGGAATAAGTATTAACATTGAACAAGAATCAACATGAATATTGTAACCAGGATTTTGTAAAAACCTGATTTAAAAGGGTGCCATGGAGTTTCTTGCTCGTTCTTCTCCATTGAGGCCTACCTCCGTTATGGAACAAGGAACTAGCTTCATTTTTCGGACTAACTGACCGACTCCTTGACAATTCATAAAGTGCCTGTAAATGGTCTAATTGATATAAATGTTTTGACTTTGACTTTGTCATTTTTATCATACAACATTTTGACTATGGCAAATAAGTAGCCACATTCTAATTTCCTGCCCTATTTGGGTTTAGAAACAGTAACAAACCCGAGTTTATAAAAGTAATCATAATTTACCTTTTGGGTCCCTTAGGGGAAACTGCCTGCTACGTACATCATCAACATAGCCTAAATCTACTTGTGAAACGAGTGGATTCAGGCCAGCCTTTTATTAGGCGATGTTGCTAAATGTAAAGGATTTTCACAAAGCGACAGCCGTTTGGCGCAATTTTCACCGAGATACTATTAATTTACTCATTATCATGATTAACAGACTTGGTTAACCCACCGTTGAGTTTAGACCTTCTCTATAGCTATGGAGAAAGTCTAAAGTGTAGGGCCTACGTTTAGCACTATTGAGCTAAACAGAGAAGGAAGCTTCCTTCTGTAGTAGGCCCTAAACACTTATCAAATAGAATTATAAATAATATCAGCGTATTGTTGTACCGCTGTAAGGATAAAGCCTCTTCTTATGCAAGAACATTGGCGATTTCAGATTTATAATAATTATATAAGCCCATGTTTCCTCACGATGTTTTCCTTCACTGACGATAGATATGTAATTTAAAAAGCTATCGGTTGCTTGGTTTGGAACCCACAACCAAATTATGCAGAAAGGCAGGTGCCTTAACCGCGGTGCCGTTACGTCATCAATGAGTATCATCACCAATTTATTTCGAAAAACTCGTTGCACGAAAACGCAATAGTTACAGGCTAAGCATTAATAGATCAAAGGCAGGGCCCGAGTAGCGAACGACGTGACGCGGGAGTAGCTTCCCGGTCCCATTTCACATGTGCACTGGGGAGCGGCCCGCCATTGGAACACTAATGCAGCGTGCATTTTTAATTCATGTCAAGAGTCCCGAGGCGGTCGCTCTAAGTGCGGCCATGCTGCCGGAGTGCCGGATAGCACCCGTTTACGGCTACTGAACATGTCACGACGGTAAGCAGCTTCAGTTAGCTATTTTTATACTCTGCCGCGAGAGTCGAACGAACCCTTTACAGTTTTAATTGTGGAGGGAAATGTTATTCTGTTGCGTTATTTTTTTCAAGAGATTGTAGGACATTTTCTTTTTTGTTTGTTTGATATAATAAAATAATACCAACTGTCTGTGTAATAATATAACTGCAGGGCAAAGGCCTCTTCACACACAGAAAAAACACGAGCATTGATCCCCGCAGTTGGTCAAGATGGATAGGTAATATCAGACTCATATTAATTTGAAGCCCAGGTTTCGATTTTGCTTTGTTCCAAAATGAACTTAGAAAGTACATATGAACTGAAAAAGTCACATTGGTGCTTGGCCGTTATCAAACCTGTAACCTCATTGATTAGGCCAGGCCCTCACAACCTGTTCATTATAGTAATAATTTATAAAGCTGTAATCAATATTTTATTAATTCTTAAATTTTGACATATTCCAATTGCACTCATACGTTGTATATCGATTTCAGAAACGGTAAAAGGTTATTAAAATGTTCTGTCGATATGGAGGCAATCTATTTACAGTCAGTTGTGGAATATTGCAATTTTAAAACATAATAAGCTTTCTTTGTGTTTAGCTTAAAGCGATAGAAGTACCGTTCACCGCAGAATGAAGCGAACATATTTTATTTCTAGGAAACCAACAACAGAACCTAATTAGATAGGTAATAACGAGTACTTTCTTACAAGAATACTTGTAATAACAGACAACATTTCTCTTCATTAATGTCAAATTACAGCGAGCTCAGAAAATATCTATATTTTAACAATTTACTTACTTCATAAAAATACCAAATGAAAAGTTATTGAATACCTTTCTACTTCATGAAGAAGATCAATGGAATCAGTCAACCGAAGGAAAATAAATTAAGTAGGTAGGCAGAGGCTTGTTGCCTTTAAAGTATCATTAATTTAACTGTCATGAGCTTCCATGGGATCGCGGTGATGCGATGAATATTATATTATTTTCACGAAACCAATAGGATGGAGAATTGAAAAGTTAAATTCTACCGTTCAGTAAGAAATAAAATGGTCACCTTATCTCTCTCTACTCGTGGGTGCGTAAGGGGTGAACATTGGATATTATTATTTAAAAAAACCGTGGCCATGTGCCAGTCGGACTTACATACGAAGGGTTCAGTACCAACGCACAATATTTAACACTACATCCAAAAAAAGCACGTTTCCTATATTGGGGCCACCTTTTATTTTTTTATAATTTGTTGTTATAATACTTATCTTGTGTAAATTTCAACTCTCTACCTCTACGAATACCTAGACGGACGGACGGCGAAGGCTTTGTAATAGGGTCCCGTTGGCACCCTTCGGGTACGGAACCCTAACGGTGGTAGCTTCATAAGGTATTACTAAAACTACCCCTAAATGTTAATAAGGTATTACTAAGGGAATCTGGTACCCCCAAGTGTTAAGAAAGTCAGTCGACGATATCCGAGAAACCATAAACTTGCCATATTACGAGCAAAGGTCGTAGGTTAGCTGGAAACTTACGACCTGGTCGACGAGCCTCTAAAATGTTATAACTTATAACGCGAAGGTTTAAGGGTTAGAGAATGAATAAATTGTCACATGTTCAATAAATTACTATGTAATGTGTAATCGTCGAACATGAACATCGACCCCTGAATTTCGTGCTGCATGCCATCTTTGTAACGTTGGAATTTAAGGAGATCGGAAATAACGACACCAGGGGGGCAAGTCTGCCCCCTTTTAGAAACTATCGCAATCTAATTTCAGTACCACTCAATCTACCTAGCCTTTTCCCGATGATGTAGGGGTCGGCTTCCAGTCTAACTGGATGCAGCTAAATACCATTATTTTACATGAAGCAACTACCTATCTGTTTTCCTGAGTAATACGATCCCCCGTGGTAAGACTGGTTTTCAGACTTTCGGGCATCTGACAACCTGTAACGACTGTCAAAGATCCATGTATGACAGCCAGGACAAACGGCTCAACGTTC
This sequence comes from Hoplodrina ambigua, assembly GCA_949774945.1. Classification (NCBI taxonomy): domain Eukaryota; kingdom Metazoa; phylum Arthropoda; class Insecta; order Lepidoptera; family Noctuidae; genus Hoplodrina; species Hoplodrina ambigua. Next base: position 7,890,315 of record OX458977.1, on the reverse strand, counting down.
TTCCCGAGGCACGGAGGAGTCTCGGTGCGTGAAGATGGTCACCCATCCACGGACCAACCCCGGCAGACGTAGCTTAACCTGATGGGGCGATTTGTGTGGCTTTTGTTACTTAGCCACGAGCAATCTACTCTCGAGCATCAATCTGCCAAAAATACCTACAATATTGAAAATTGATTGTCGCAGAGATGAGATTACAGCAACATTTTCAACGTTTTAATTAGAGTTGGCCTTCCATTAACTTGTACACAACTATTCTAGTACGGAATGAATAAATAATTGCATTTCATTTTATAGTGAGATGACTGTCAACAGTTGGAAATTACGCAAACTTGTAAAACTAAACTAAATGGTATTTTTTATAAACAATCAAACCAAGTGAGACTATAAAATATTTGTGCAAATAGCTACGAAGCCTATATACATCTCACAAGCACTTGAATATCGTTCAAAAAAAAAGAAGAAAAAAAAATTACGATTAATTTCAAGTGCCTGAAAGTTATAAGTGTAAGTAAAATGGTTTTAATTGCCAAACTTGAAATGGTTTTTATGTTCGATTTTTAGTACCTACCTACTAGGATTTGAAAAAAAGTACCTACCAGCGATTTGTGCGTTTGGAAAATCTGACAGGAATTTTTATTTCGTGTACGCGTTCGTCCGATTTTCCTTTTTTTCACGTCCACTTTACCTAAAAATATGTCGTCTATAAAGGACAGTGGAATAGTGAGTTTCAAACGCAGAATTTAGACGCGGGATTATTCAAAAATAAAAATGTTACACGAGTTTAAAATGTGGGTCATGTGAGCTTGCAGGTATACGAAGTGAATTTTTTTTTTTTAATTTGATATAACACCGAGAAAGTGTGACGTGAAATCTGGAGCAATACTTTTAACTGAATTAAAAAGGTATGTTTACATAAAAGTCACTGCTTTATTAAACATTTTTTTTAAATAGAGATGGTTCAGTATTAAAGCAAAGTCAGAAATATGGAAAGATTTTATATTCATAATTTAATTTTAAAGAAGACTTCTTCACTGGCCAAGTAGCCGAAATAGAATTCATTGCGCGGATAATCCGCTGACTTTGGACACGCCGAAAGAGAACAAGCAGAATAAGAAACAAGCAAAGCGTTCAAAGCTCTGAAACATTTTGTCGTATTTTCCATTTACAGTACTTACCTACCTGCCATAGATTACAATCTGAAAACTTTATAAACGCCGAGTAGTTTGAAGATTTCGTAGATACAGAAAAAAAATACGTGACCACCTTTAAGTTTTAATTAAAAAACTTTCTTCTTCAAGTTTTTTGCGTGTTTCGAGCCGTGACGGTTGCGCTACTAAATTATTTCTTTATGTGAACCTGCTTAGGTAAATAACCGAGCTGACTCCAGCACTCCTTAATTAGTCAGTCTATTTGTTTGAAAACCCTCTCATTGTATTAAATGAGTATTTACAGAAAGTAATAGGACAAAGAGAATTTGAATGAATTTGTCAGCCTATGCTAACAATAGAACTTACTCGTTTTCATAAATCTAGTTGTCTAGTAATTCAGGTACCCACCTCATGCTGTTTTATTCAACAATAATAAACCAGCCTTTCATAGCTTCAACGTTTGAAATGAATTATAATATCTATGTTTATGAATAGTAGTAGTTTGTATCTAAAGCATTTTCATAAAGTACTAACTTTTGCCCGTGACATCGTCCACGTAATTGTCGGTCTCCGCGAACGCAAACGAAGTTAAATAAAAAGGAGCCTATGTCTTTTGTTGAGGTTCAAACTTACCCCGTAGCAAGTTTTATCAATATCAGTTCAGTGATTGAGGGGTGAAAGCGTAACAAACAGACTTACAGAGTTACTCTCACACTTACAATATTAGTAGATATAGCAGTCTGATAGTTCTGATCCCACGTTTCTTTACGTAAAAATCACTATTCGGAAACTTCTTTCACGTTCATCACGAGTAGGTACTGACAATTAGACTTACTTCTGTAAAATTGTTCTTAGTTAACCCACAATTCCTAAACAATAATTAAATCACGTCATACTAACACATGAGTAGAACTAATTCAATATGCCAAATGTGTTACATTCCTGTCCAGCAATAACAATTCAATGTATGTGCGTTACGTGGGCCAATAAACATTAGTAACATTCAAACATTGTTTGACGTTTGACGGCACGGTTAGCGCAGTGGCTGAACGATTGGCTGCTGCGCTTTGTGTCGCGAGTTCGATTCTCGCACGAAACTAATATTTGTATGGCCTACAGATAGTTGTTTCGGGTCTGGCTGTTTGTGTAAGTGAGTTTTATGTTTGTTAACGCACCCACGATACAGAAGAAATTCTTATCTTTTTTTTTTTCGTGGGGAAATCCTCATGGACTGCCTTCACCTCGGTGAAGGCGGAGGGGTGTGTCGGACTCTTACCAACTAAAACCCCACGGTGTTCCTCCAATTAAATCAAAACTCAACCAGTTAAAATAACATGCTCATTAAAGTAGACAGAGTAGTTTGGCAAACGTGTGTATACATAGGTATTCACTATACATGTACATTGTGTCGCAGCAACTGTAGGTATGCAATGAAGTGCAATAGCTCGACAAGGTAGCACGCTGTATAGTTGAAATGTCAACACCACGCTACGTTCACCGAGCAATAATGGACTGTTTACACTGTCCAATACACGCCCTTATTCCGACTCAACGTTGCCAACCCATCCACCTGCCGACACCCTAATGGATTACAGCGATATTGATAATTCACTGAACCACTTGACAATTCTACTTAATGCTTAGTACCTACGAGTACTTTTCAAATACACTTCGTTATTAAAACATTTTTTTCGCGCAAACTCTGTTGAGTCAATAGGTCTAAAAATGGAGAAATCTCTAAAAAATAGAGTGTTTGGCGTTCAATTCAGAATTTATCAGACTGTGACGAAAGTAATCGAAATGGCGAATTATTCCGAATTTAAGTTATTAAGTAGGTATTTAGTTAAAAAATTGAATTTTTTACTATCGATTCGGTAATAAAAAAAATCGTGAATGCCTACTTTTTCTCAATATCATAGATTTGTAGATACTGAATGTGACAAGACGTACTACTCGCGTACATTGTAACGACGTACGAGCGAACGTGTGGACGTAGTCACGATAAATCCAGATCATTAGACCGCATCAATCCGCAAGAAAAAGAAAACAGAAGTTATTTTGTTCTAAATAAAAAGATATGTGTTGTCGTGTCCCTTTCTTGAACAAGAGTGTCTGGTATGTTTGTTCCATAAGCTGGCAACATTAAGTGAGCGTGGAGCGAGCGTGGCCGTCCAGGGCGAGCGTGAGACTCCACACAAACGATGAATTATTGCGTGTCATCAATTACCGGACAGACACGACTCACACCGATGTGCGACTCGTGTTTCTAGATATGTCTCGGGATGAACTAGTAGTTTGTTTGAGAATAAATGTGGTATTGAGAAAATTTTTGTATTAAAAGTTGAGTAATGTTATATTTGTTAGGGTTGGACTTTGTCAAATTTTTGGGTTGAAAAGGTTTGTTCAAGATCGTGACACTGTTTTTGTGTGATCTTTGCGTTCTTGGAAATTACATACCACTTATTAATCATAATATATTCTTCTGACCATGCTGAGACTAATAATTCCAAAACACATAGTTTTAATTTAACTTTAATATATAAGTGAAATTCGATTATATTTGCTTCGAAATAAATAAATACTTAATCAATACAATTGATAAATAAACGACATCGCAATTTACTATTGCGTTACATAAACTATGAGGAAATAAGGTGATGTGCAGTAATCAACACTAAACACACCAATTAAGACACTTTCAGTAGCTCTATACGAGTGGCTGTTATTGTAAAGCGGTGTTTACATCATCCTGCTTTATAGAACCTGAACGGCTTTGGCACGCAAACAACACGATGTTTGTTCTATTGTACATCCAATACGTTTGTCTTGTGACGCCATTAATAAGGAGAGTATTGGCAAAGATAGATTACCATTATGAAGGAGTTCGCAGTGTGTGCTTTAAGCCTTTGATGACGCGTAACTTTTTCCCCTCTGAATATGTTTATATAGTTTCGAAGAGTAAATTATTCGTTTTTATGTGGACTTATGCTATCTTAAGGATCTTTTATCTTTCTTTAGGTTTTTTTATCTTTTTGATAGGCTCGCCTCCTATTACATATGACTAAAAACATAACTGGCGAAATGTGGGTGCTCTAATGGGTACACCTCTGCCTAACCCTTCGGGGATAACTGGCGTGATGTTATGTTATGCTATCTTTAAGCGTAGCTTTCATCTAATTTCGAATCAAATCCATACTAATAATAGAATTCCAAAGTAACTCTTTCTGTCTGTCTGTTACGCTTTCACGACTAAGCTACTGAACTGATTTTGATGAAATTCGTTACCAGGTAAGTGGGAACCCCAAAAAAGGACATAGGCTACTTTTTTCCTGTGACTTTGTCTGCGTTCGTGATAATCGACCTTCACGCTGACGAAGTCGCGGGCAAAAGCTTTTATATTGATTAAATGATGGTTTCAAAGTTAAGTAAATTCAGCAAAATTATAAGTAATAGGTACTTTTTATTTCTATACTGAACTTAATAAAAGTTCCAATGAATATATATTTATTTGAATTAAACTTTTCACTGGTAAAACCGCGACATCCTTCAAAATAAAGTCGGAAATACTGAAATGCAGACACAGTTTCCAGTGAGATTGCTCTTGACAGGTTTAATTTTGGCGTAAAAACGTAATACCAGTGAGCTATGAACCTTTTAAATTCGATATCTTTGTATTAAAAACCGTATACGTTTTTCATCCACATTTTTAAAATTATACCAAAAGGTCAGTTTTTTTAATTAAGAAAAACACATTTGCAAATCCGACAGAGTTATGCCCACACATACATTTAAAAAAATACATTTATAAACATCCGAATCGATAACCTCCTCCTTTTTGAAATGGTTCAAAATCAAGTGTCATCATCTTAGCGTCAATCAATGTCAAAAAATGAAAGTAAATAACAGACATTTTTACAGATTGAAACTGAAATTGGTAAAATTGCCCCCATGAGCTTTATGAACCTGCGACGAGCACGTAGTATTTGAGTAGTTATTCTAAGTTTGGTCGGCAGTTATCTACACTAATATTATAAAGAGGAAAGGTTTGTATTTTTGTAACGAATTTGCTCATAAACTACTGGACCTGCTTTCAGCATTAAAATGCTACATTATCCCCGAGTACCATAGGCCATATTTATTTCTATGAAAATCTGTATCTATATTGCACCCGTGCGAAGCTGGGGCGGGTCGCTAGTCTATTATAAAAATCACGATGATATTTAGTGATGTTGCAGATGTAATGTGTATTATCTGGAACCGCATTATTATTCAAAGTTACGATGTAACAAAGAAACTTACATACGTGAACCCTAAAACATTATTATAAAACTAACGGGTACACGTCTGCCTAACCCTTCAGGGATTACAGGTATGATATTATGTTGTGTAATCATAAAATACTTGCAATGAAAACATTGTAAAGTAACTAGACCAAGCAATTATCTCTGTGCCAATAAAGAAGAAATACCAACACGCAATATGTTGTTACAACTTGGCACTACGTAAACAATAAACCGCTTGGTGTTTAAAACTACAATAAAAACGAGATTGTAAACCATAGCCTATAAGCACCCATTTCCTTTGGTTTATTTTTACAATTTGTGGAACTATTAGCAGTTCGTTTTCTTTCCGAACTTTTTAATTGCAGATTGGTAAGTAATTTACTTCAGTATTTACAGGAATCGCTTAAAACTACACAAGTTTTATGTAAATTCGTAAAATAAAACCTTGTTAATTACTAGTTTGAGAAAAAATCTGTTAAATAATTAGAACCCTTGAAAAGCCCTTAGTTAGTGGTGTTTTATTAAATATTAAGGACCAATATAACAAGCTAAAAATGGTTTAGCAACGAGTATGAGGTCGTTACAACATGTAAAATAAAATAATTGTTTGAAATTGAAAATGTTTTATAAAATCTGAAATTGCGTTGATATAACATTTATTTATTTTTAGTGACTGTTTTGATATTGGACATTTTTCAATAGATAATAGTATTCATAAATATTAACAACTTTTACTATAGACCACCCTTGAAATTTAATGTTCCATATCTTTTGATCGTGTTGTAGTATATTTTTGTAGGGAACAGCCGATTTTTTTTGCATTTCTGAGTTGGCATCATACCTACCTAATACATTATTGTAGCTTTTATACATGAGTGGATACTCGTACCCCCTAAACATATGGCTTTGAATTAAAGGTCAGCCTTTATGTGTTTGTTAACATAAACGTATTAACAAAAACTTGTATGCCACTGCACCAGAATCAATCCCGCGATCCATAGCCCAGAAGCCATTCGCACCCACACACTGCTACCGTCAAGAATCAGAATTACAAAAGATCACTCACTCGACCGCCAGGTCACCAGGTCACCAGACGTAAATAAAAGGTAATAGTATTACATCAAAGGTCGCAAATAGTCACATAAAATGTACTAACGCGATCCCATCGCATCAACTCAAGTGCGAATTCGTCGCAATAAAAATTTCATTACACGCATGGCTGCCCCGCGTACGATCCGGGCGATACGACCCGTTACATATATTTAATATTACGAGGCTTTATTAAAATTGTATCGGGCTTGTCCATGGGCGATCATCGTGTATAAACCGATGGTCCATAGGTATTTGTTGTGTTTATTTTGGTTGGATATATAAAGATGAATAGTCATTGATACTGGAATAATTTCCTCAAAAATGCTTGACTTGTTGCTGAAAATACTTAAGTGGCTATACATATATTCACCTATTATATTTGAGGTGTTTCTCAATTCCTCATAGATCCCATTATCAGAACAGCTTTTTTTTTGTAAAATTAATCTAATCTTGATGTACTTTTAGAAGATTTTATTCCGATTCATTTAAAAAAAATCAACCGAATTGAGAACCTCTACCTTTTTTAAATCGTGTGATAAGAAAAGGGTAACAACCATCAGTATTTACGTAGTTATAAACTATGTGCTCCTTTTTTTTCATACTTCGGTAAAAGTTTTTCGTATTTATGAGTAACCCACCTCCTTAAAGATGCACAATCAATTAAACTCAACCTGTACATAGTGATGGAAAATTATAATTTCAAGCTTCACTTTATAAATAAAACGAATTTCACTTTGTTTGTTCATAGTCAACTATCAGACCGAATCCGAGCTTTTAAAGTAAATGGAAACGAAAAATATATCCAGAATACATATTTTAAATTGAACGTTGCAAAGGAAAGGTTTTGAAAACATACTGAATATGAACAGACTTGAATAAACATTGTCTGCTTACTTATTATAATGTTCTACATAATCATATGTGTATTTGGACCTAAATAGTTATGTTTTTACACGACTGCCCCAAAAAAAGGAGTGTTATGTGTTCAGAGTTAATGTATGTATGTATGTATGTATGTATGTATGTATGTGAGATTCTTTATTCCACCATAACTTTTGAACGCCTGAACCGAATTAGATCTATAGGGTATCGTTACAATCCTGGCATCGTTCCGAGTAACATAGGCTAGTTAAAAATAAAATGAATCCTGTGTGGTCACTTTAAAACGTAAATTAATGCCAGCCTCAATTATTTTTTTTAATAAATCTGGCCGTGTCTATGTTTATCGTCTAGAATTTGACAAATAGATTTAAAAAATATAAAACACTGTAAATAAAAAACGTCGTAAAAAAAAACTAACGAGTAAACAAAGTACAAATATGTGCAATTTTAGCAGTTGTGTATTTTAATTTTTTAATTATAGTAGCTTGTTATTTAATAGGAGCCTAGCAAACCGCCCCGGCCTCCCACGGTTGCAAATTACCGACGTTTCCAGTGGATTTTCAAAAAATATCCTCTCGTTCAAATCTTGTCCGGGAAATTACGAATCCTATTACAAAAAAAGAATCAGCGAAATTGGTGCAGCTGTTCTAGAGATTTGCGCTTCGCAACACATTTAGCTATTCATTTTAATTTATATATATAAATAGATAGAAAATGCATAAGGGAAAGTTGAACAGCATTTTTTTATATTACTCTAAAAAAACTTGATTATTTAATTATTTTTTTTGTCATTTTAGGTGTTACCACTCGAATAAAATTGAAATGATAATCCTAAATTCCAACGTCATTACTGAACATCACCATTAAGCTCTCAAATTTTAAGTTACAATAAAAAACTGTAATCAATGTTTTAATTAAAATTTTAATTGTGAAGCGTAGACAAAAGCCCTTCGGGCCCAACTAAGGCCCGGTGAGTAATTTGCTAATGGCCTATTAAATTCAGTCAGAAGTCATTAAACGTGCCGTATGAAGTGTCAATGAGCACGCGATTATGAGAAAACATGTTCGCGAAAATTTATCAAATTCAATTAAGAGTTTGATGACACAGCTTCACCGTGTACTGACGCATGAGTGCACATTAATTACTGTTACAATTTACTATAATAAGTACTAAGGTAAATGTTTTGTCAGATATACCTTTAGTTTGTGTTCCTGTAATTGAAGGTTGGGGAAAATGAAAATTTATGTACCTACCAAACAAGGTACTGCTAAGTAGCTACAGCTTGTTGTTTAATCCGTCCTTAATAAACTTTTAATCCTGTGAAATCTCCAAAAATTAATATCTTGTTGTATTTACAAAATTCCGCCCGCGACGTCAAAGTTTTCAGATTTCAGATTTCTGGGATAAAAAGTAGCCTATGTGCTATTCCAGACTATAATCTATCACTATGCCAAATTTCATCCAGATCTGTTCAGCCGTTCATTTTTAATAATAGTCAGATTCGAATAGCACTTATGTGACTTCATTAAATACATTATATCACAGATCTGCTACACATGCGGCTGCTTTCACGCCTGTTGGAGAGGATTATAGTAGGTACTTGCCATACAGTTAACTTAGTTTTAGCTTAAATGTCTCTTGTACCTAGTACATAATTTTGCAAAGCTTATTGCAAATGGTCAAATGAACAAACATACTACTACTAACTACTTACAATTTCACAATGGCTACGTGTAGAAACTTATTACAATCAACACTATGAAAGAACTTGCCCTAGCTCATTTCTATGGGATTTTGCCCTGCACCAAGCACCCACAACTTAAATCACCAGACCGGTAAAACTTAACCAAATAAAAGGTGTAATAAAAACAAATTTACCTACATACAAAGTAGCGTCACGCATTATAAACTTATTCATTTGTTTTATAGGTAAGTAACGACCATAATTAAAAAGTAACTTTTACGCTGCAGACGAAGTACCTACTGAATTAAACGACGTGTGATTTTATCAGAGTCAAAATATAAGGTACAGTTCTTCATAGCTATTCGTCAAATTTCAAAAGGATGTCATAAAAGACATTTTTAATGAAATTGCGACACCTGCCCAATCATTAATTAATACTGGTTTTTTCTGTTGTTTATGTTTGACAGTATTTTAGAATAAAGGCCTCTTTCAAAGAACAGAATCGCTACGTTGCGTATACTTTGGGCAAAGTCGCGCGATTTTATCATTGTGTGCGTGAAGATTCATCGCCCCGCCTGCCCAAACCCAGCGGCATGATATCTAGGTCGAAATCAAAAATCAACTACAAAATAAAATATTATTCATTCGTGTTGACAATCACTTACAAATTTGACTTGAATTTGACGAGGATGGCTAGGCTGATCAGATCAAGGCAATAACTGGACTCACTATTGCCACTGCCCCTCGTCATTGTCTCTGTCTAAGCATTCCACACGACCTTTAGTAATGGAGAACACGAGTAAGAAGAGATAAGCGTCAATATAAGTAGGTATCAATATTCCTACGCTAAAAGTATTAAATCATAATGTCTAGACTAAATTGACAGATCGCTATAGCAACCAGCATAAGGGGAGGACCGTCTTATTGACACTTAAAGAAAATCGCTTGTGAACCTAGTATCTTTTATTGTAATGCAGACACACATTATGAACTCAGAAACCAGAAGCCCAGTGTTGTTTTAAATTTGAATACTCATTTATCACATTCTCTGTCGTAGAAAATTATGAAGTGATTATAGGTATTTGGGAAAAACAAGGATACATGCTTGCAAATGAAAAAAAAATAACAAAGGAAAATCTTTAATATTAGATAATACATCAATAAAGATCAATCAATAAACAATTTAGTTTGTGAAACAAAGATGAGTTAATAGGTTGTATAATGAGAAAAATATGCTTACAATGCCAAAAGATTGCGAACAAAATTAAAGCAGTCAAGCAAATTACATAAATTAGGTACAATCAAGAGGGTATTGAAATAGAGTAAAATATCTGATGAAATATACATAAAGAAGCTAGTATTATTAAATAACAAAACACCTAATCTTATTCAGGGTAAAACACGAAAAGACAAACATAAATTAGTTAGGTACCTATCTCCAGCGTAACGCGCCTGATAAGCATTACTCTCCGTTCCGATCAGAAAGCAACGGATATTCTCCCCTTATCCGAAGCTGAGCACATGAAGTATTGATCCATCGCCTTCACGGGATTGTGGGATGGTAATAACGAGACATTATTGCCTAAATAAGGAGCCGTATGCCTCATAAAATTCAACTTCCTCGAATCTGTGAAATAATCAAAGTATTATTGAGTCATAAATCCTTATCTTCGCTTTCAACGGCGACGTATCGCGCCGACTATGTGAATATTTGATAAGTTTTGAACTTACTTTTATGAGCCACTAATATGAGGAATTTTGACTATGTGCTGGTAAGTGTCGATCGAGAATAGGTATTTAACCATAATCTAAAGACTTTTCACCATAAGTTTATACATACTGAGATAAGTCGAGGAGATATCACCAACCTGCAATTTTCATGAAAATAAGACAGAAAAGATTTATGTATTACTAGCCCACGACTTTGTCTTCCCTAATTCTTTTGATAATAAAATATAGCCTATAGCACTCAGGGACAAAAAAGCTTCCTATTAGCAAATCATTTTTCAAAAGCGGACCAGTAGTTCAATAAATAAGCACGTTTAAACGAAAAATAACTCTTTACCTTATAAAGTTGATTATATATTAATTATTATAGTTATATTATTATAGTTATATTAATTATTATAGTTAGTATAGGTTTCTCACGAATCCATGCTCTTCCATAGTTGAAATTTATTGTTTAATAAATCAAAATATGCGTAAAGGTACAGCTTATTCTGTCATAACGGTCTGTGATATCGTATAGAATTTCAGGAAACAATAATAAATCAATTAATCAAGCTATCGACGGTTCGTTAGAGCTATGCCGTGTTTGTCCCCATAGCGGGTCGGACACCATCCTCCCAAGGGATTGGAATCACTAGCAGTGCAAATTTTGCAGAACAATGTTTCGACCGATAAATTAAACTGCTGTTGTTTGAACATTTATTTTTGATTTGGTAGAACTAATTTAGTACTAGTCCATTAGTATGGTTTTACTATTTTTTACCAATGACGGTCATTCATATGGGATGTCAAAAGACATATCACATACTCGTTAGCTATGCATACCTACTTGCCCATCAAACTAAGTAACATTGAGCAGAAATTATTGCTGATCTAGAAACGACTTCTTATTTTTGTTGTGAAAAATAACTGTTTGTATATGATACGTCATGAGGGAATTTAAAGTTCAATTATAACATTTAAAACTAATTTTCCAAATAAAAAGGAGGTGGAACTTTAACCTTTAATCTCCGTAACTAGATGATTTTTATAATCTAGAACCAGAAAAATATCGCGATAATGAGAACACTTTTGGCTTCGCTAAGTGCCTTTTTATGCCCGTCATTTGTATAGCAACTAGAACTTATGGTTTAAAATTGATCCGCACGTTCTGAAACTAATTTTCATTTTCATAAATCAATAGAAAGCCTTACTACAAACTTCTATACCCTCACACCGAATAATAACTCAAAATATCGTAAGAATAAAGAAGACGAAGAATTTCACAAATTCCAAAATTGGACATCAATCTCGTCGATATCCATATATCTACGAAGGGATCGCAATTCCAATATATTAAAGTCACATATATACAGCTACTTACTTTTAAATACTCTCAGTGGTAACGTTGTCCCTAATGAAATTTACGGGCATGCCGAAACATCTCAATTTTGCCTTGCCCCTGCCGCCGCCGCCCGCGCCGGCCCGGCCGGGCAGGCCCTCAGGCAGGCTTTTCATCTTGCAGATTAATTTTAAATTAGATTAGATTAACATCCTTCGAATCTGTATCGCTGTCGTTTTTATTTAATCGCCTTTCTGACTTTAGGTGGCTTGATATAACATTTTTACGGCTCTAAATTGTTATCTTAACAAATGAGCACGTGAACGTCATGAAACATGGGTCTCTTAATAAATTGCTCCAATTAACGCTCATAGGGATTTGCAACCATGGTCGTAATAATTGAAAACGGACCAGCCAGCACAGTGTATCGGTCAGTATAGTGTAGGTAATAAAACTACTTATGGTCACTCAGTAATCGAATTACGATCGTAATTCGTCATTTCTTTTAGTGCATTGCTTCTCTATATAAACTTTAACTATGGCAAATCTCATACTCCTCCGTGTGCGTAGGCTTTAAAATATGTAAAAAGGCTCCTCCTTATTTTCTCCATAGATATACATAGATTATACTCATTGACAGTCGTCACGCTGTTGCCCATTTCAGTTGAAATAATTCTTTATACAAACACTTTATCACTTAGGCGTAATAGCTGTCTACTATTGTAAATTATGTTACCAAAATGGCGTGCAGGTATAACATTAGTTTACAGTGTAGGCGTTTAAATTTTCAACTTAAAAAAAAAAACCTACTATCAGATCCCAGTCTCGACGAAAGCAATACACGGCTATCTACAATCTACATAACTCGAATAAAACGTACGCGATTAAAATCGGAATAAATGTAGTTTTGTTACTAAAACAAGGTGCGGATTACGAACATCCGCAGTGGAACGGTTGTCTGCAAATGCGCACATAAATAAACAACGACAAGCAATTAGTACTGAATACTGAAGTAATGTTATAAAAATAGCGTTCAAATTCGCCATAGCAACAATTCAATAAAGATATTCGGAAATAATACTGTTGTGGCCTAGAAAAAGATTAAGTTGATGATTTAAATTTTTTTTTCTACTTCAAAAAGAGACCTTAACATGGAGACATAGAACTTTATTTCGTATAAATAAACAACTAGGAGCTTTTGAAATTAATCGAAAAAAGGAAGAAAAAAAACTCATTAAGTACATTCAAATTTAGACGAGAAGTTTCTAAGGGCGGTTCCAGGACTATACCTACCTACCTATAGCTAAAAGAAAACTATTTAACTTTTTTGCAGTAAACAACTGCAAAATATCGAAACCAAAATATGGCAAAATACACTGATATCTATTACGGCCTCGGATATTTTCGAAGTTCCGTCCACCATTTTCGTGGAAAGAGCTTTTGTGGACGAACCCGACCCGAACAGATTGTCCGCATCGCGATTGCACTGGATTACAAACCGATGAAAAATTCCGCGAGTACAGATAGAAAATCGCAAATTGAATAGAAACGTAGTTTGGTACAGTCTGATACTAGCTTTGTTTCGCGCTTTGTTCCAGATGCTTTTGTACTGCTAGACACGCCCTGAAGTATTCATTTGTAATAACGTTCCGATTTATGTCTGCAATTTACACGGAGTAGGTATTTGGAAAATGAATTATTTTCTGAATATTGTTTAATTCAAGCTAGTCCCATCATCTTCGTCCAGATAATTTCATCAAAATGTAAATCATTATACAACCGTAACATTGCAGTTGCTTTCTTCCAATGTAACGAGCACAATTGCGTGCTGCTATTTGCGTGCGCGCATGTCAATAATCAATACTGAGTGCAAATTGTGCAATAGGCATGATTTACGACCCAGTTAATGTTAGCGAGGCCTAATGTAGCTGCGTCGACACCTAACATTCGGCGCTTGACATTAACGCATCACAGTACATTAATTCAACAATAATTTGCTAAGCTCGACATGGCCCATAGCCTAGTTGCTGTGTGTGACATTACTGAAATCAATAATTGAATAGATAATCAGTACTAATAATAATAGTTATGTAACAGAATACAATAGCCTACGTTGTTATCAAGATCGTTTGATCGCTGTTGTTGCGGGGTCATGTGTAACCAGGCTAAAGTACCCTCTCTTTTCCTCATTGTCATAAAATAACTAATAATGAGATCTTAAAAATTATCACAAAGCTGCCTGTAAGTTGCTCATTGAAAATCGGCAATGATGATCGTTTACACACTCGCACTGACAAGAAGACCCAAGTGTAAGTATCGCCTGTTGTCATCAGAATTTTGCATGTTCAGACCCCGCAAATATTTACCCCATACCCATATCACAAGCAAAAATAAAAAAAAAAAGATTTTTTTATTCAAAGTGGAAGCTCAATCGGCGCACTATTCATTTTAGCGGGATCGCGTCACGCGTCGGGAGTCGGGCGGACTCGGACATTCGGGAGCAGCGATATCGGGCCGGGGTGTGCTCACTCCATTAACGTGTTACCAATAAACACGCTCCGAGTAACACGCTCGCGTTTGCACAGCACTAATTCGAACATAAAACAGTGTTAGAATTGATCATTGTGCTATTGCAATTTTTGGGAGAATTTATTTTTTGAACTATGTGTTGAGTGGGTGTTATTTGTTTCAATCACACAGGATTACAAAGGCATAACGTTCCATACCTTAGCAGTTGCGAGGCCTTTATACATCACGATTCTCACTATCTCCTTTCGGAAAAACGGGACAACAGCTACTTTACTGCCATTCAATAATGGCACAGTCATTAGTTTGCTTCTAAGTTTGCCAAATAAATAATCACACTCATTGCTGTACAAATTAATGGTCACATGATATTACAGGTATTTTAAATACACCATCAAATTACAACATTATAAAAAAAAATCAGTTTTAATTTTTCTTGTCTTTTGTTTTAATAATAGATGTGTTAAATGATATTGATCTAGCGAACTGTCCCGATTTCGCACGGGTGCAAATCGACATCCGGTGGAATCCCCAAAAAAAAATCTTTTATAGATAGCTAGTCCGGAAAATTACAAACACAACAATAAAAGAAACGGCTAAATCAGTCCAACCATTCTCGAGTTTTGCGCGTAGCAACACATTTAGCTATTAATTTTTTCATGTAGGTAATGAATAAAGAGATTAATTAATTAGTGCTTTCTTAGCAAAATTTACCGCCTTTCGCGTTTACTACTTACCACAGCGAACATTTACGTCGGAGCTATCAAAAATGCATATAATATAAAAGAATGCATTCCCATTGCATTTTAAATTAATAGAAATCAAGAAACAGTTCTTTTGTTTTTAATTTGCAGTCTCAATCATTGAGAAACAGTTAATTAAACAAGTTGAAACCAATTAAAGAAACAATAGAAACAGAGCTCTACAATCAATCAATTAATTAGAATTACCTCTAGATTGCAATGTAGGTACATGGAAGAATTATGTTGCCGTATGTAATGATAATTAATTAATAGTCTAAGTGGAGTCTTATGAAGAGTAATTTACAAAATTGTATAGTATAATATAAAATCGTAGTTCATTCACTCACGGATTAAACACTAATTGACCTTTTAAGCTGTTTGTTTATCCCGGACAAAAGGATTAAACTTTGACTTTGACGCGAGCGAAGTCACGGGCAAAAGCTAGTTGTTAAATAAAATTATTAGGTATTAGGTATATACATTTTAATACATATTATTCTTCAGACCGATTTCAGTCACAACAGCCAATATGTCAATGAAAAACTAGCCAAGAGGCTTTGTGTGCTTTAAAAGGCACGTATGGGTGTCACACCATCAACATTCAAACTCCGGGAGCTGTTACTAAGAATTTATAGTGGAAAAGCCCAGTAATACTTAAGCCCGACCTGGGAATTGAAACCAAGACCCCACGCTCAACAGTCGCACTTGCGACCACTAGGCCAACGGGGTACTTAACAACGCAATTAAGTACGCTTAACGTTACAAGTAAAAATAAATAAGTACAAAGAATATTAACAGTTGTAAAAATGGTTTTAAAGTCTAGACTCTGTCTAATGTTGGTAACAGGTCTTCTAACGTAGTCTAAAGGACCCATTTCACATCTTAGCCTTAATTGTAGCTCATTTCTTATTCTTACTGAGCCGCATGTCCTTCTAAGAGCCGCAGCTGTAAGCAGTCGACTAGGCCGAAATTTCTCTAATGTTTTTACCAAAAACAACGCAAAAAATACATATACTTTTAGGTTAGCTAAGTTCGAAGGCTTTTATCTAAATAAAACACTCTAAACGGTCTACTTAGGCTAGTCAAGAAAATATAACATTTTAGGCCCAGAATACACTTACAGTAAGAACGGTTGCCGATAGATTTACTGTACTGACCGTCGGAGTGTGACTACGCTTATTTATTGAACCCTTTCTTCACAAATGTATAGTCGAACAAGCCATTTGGCATACAGGCAGATGGCTAACTTGCAACTACTTTTAACCTGTCAAGCCCTGGCTGACTTACCGGTAAGTCAGAATAATAGAAAATCAATTGTGTTTCATTACGTGGGACTTGAGTAATTAAACAATGTTTTGTCAATTCTTTTATTATTTTTTATTTATTCATATATATATATATAATATATATAACATCACGCCTGTAATCCCCGAAAGGTTAGGCAGAGGTGTACCCATTAGTACACCCACATTTCGCCAGCTATGTTTTTAGTCCCATGTAATAGGGGGCGAGCCTATTGCCATCAACCGGGCACATATCCAGACTCCGAGGCTGCTACTGAGAAATTCCTGATGGAAAAACCCATTAACACTTTGCCCGACCTGGGAATCGAACCCAAGACCTCATGCACAGCAGTAGCGCTTGCGACCACTAGACCAACGAGGCAGTCGAGTTTATTTATTCATTTATCGCAAATACCATTACAGGAAATTCCTAATGCGGTAGGGTGGCACTTTAAATAGGTTTCTAAATTATTAGACACCACAAGCTTAAAAATTAAACACAAAATAACAATAAATGGCAGTGTAGCAGAAATATATTTTAAAGATATTTATTGTTGCCTGTAAACCAAATATGTTGCTTGTTCGACGTGTGGGTTACGTTCCTCTAAGCCTCGAACATTCATGAAGATGTTGTGTCAGTTCCGCACTTCACGATACCGGGATTCCGTTGCTACGCAAAAACAAGTAGGTATCCACATCAGCCTTTTCCCTCAAGTTGTAAAAAATTAGCCGTAGCAAATGGATCGTAGGCAAAAACTCGTAGACGATGAGATAATAGGCTTATGCTCGTAGCTACTACGAACGTGAACGATGCTCCAACGTAGCTTAAGTACTCACTTTCGAACACTGGGCGTGACTACGGAACTGCTTGTTTTTTATAAAAATATAATCGGATACAATCGAACTTTATTGTTACTAAAAAAAATAATAAAATCTATTAAAAAACAAACTAATCTAAATAATAATCTTCTAAATATATAAAAGCCAAAGGTCACTCACGTACTCATCACGAAATATCGAACACCGCTTAGACGTATGAAGATGAAATTTGGCAGGGAGGTAGTTTATAGTTAGTAAACGTCTGCTAAGAAAGGATTTTCCAAAATTCACCGCATAAATGGATGAAACGGAGGTCCAAAGTTTGCCAACTTTGACGCGGATGAAAACGCGGACAGAAACTAGTTAATGATAAACGTTCACATTATTCTGTTTGATGAGTCTAATGGTTTGGTAGGTGTTAATTTTAAGATATATTCTTCAGTAGTCTTCTTCATTTTATTAAGTAGCAAAGTTCTACTGAATTCGTTTTAGAACAGTTTTCACAGAAAACCTTGCGCATCATTCAAATAATCCCCACTTATTCATGGGATATAAAGTACTAGCACCACTAGGCTCTCATAACTCGAGACACGTCGACGCACAACGTATCGCCAAGCTTACCGCTATAGCGATCACCGACACTGATAAATCTATGACGATAACAAATGTGTAACTGTCTCCATGCACGGTCTGTAGCGCTATGGTAGATATTAGATCGTGCAATCTTTTATGTAGAGGAATTATTAGGCTATTACTTCTGAAAAGGATCCTGAAATTATTTAAAAATGTTCTACCTTCTCTGGTTTTCTTACTATAAATTATCAAAATACATCATTCATATAATATTCTGGAAAAATTCAGTCACTATGGCCTATCTTACATTATAGTGCACATTTGTATGTGCTCAAACACAGGTGCACTCCATCTTGTCTAGCTCTCATAGCCTAAGCTCGAAGCACGGGGATGTCACATCAGCAACTTAAAAATTCAGGCTCCTAAAAAAACTCAATAACACTTTCTCCGACCTCGGAATCGAACCGACCACAGATCAACGGTATGGTTACTGTTGGTAGAGTAAACAAAGCATCTAAATATAGTTTAAGATTAATAAATAGGTTAGTTACAATGTCTTAAAAATCATAGTTCAAATAAGTACTTACTGTCTTAGCTGCTTATGCAAATTTATTCATATGCTAGCCAACTTAGAGAAATATTATACTTTGTAATTTTAACCTGAGCTTGTTAAAGTTTAACTCCATTTAAGTAAGACAAAACACCTTCAATTAATATTGTTAATTTTCGAACTGAAATTATAGAAACAACCAAGAACTTTTAATGCTAGCTTGTGGGATGATAACAAACAACAGTTGCTATTCCTAGAAATTATAAGTATTATTTTTTTAAGAATAGTTAAAAGGGCTATTCATTCTAGAGACGTAGTTATACATCATAACGCCAAAAAGGTCTGTATCAACGACCTGGTCGTTGGTCAGCATACTCTGACGAAAACTTACAATTTCTGTCCAATTTTTTAAGTAAACTAGCGACCCGCCCCGGTTTCGCAAGGGTTCAATTTACCAAACGTTACAATTTAATTGTAATATTGATACTAGAGAAGTTCCGATTATGACTTTGGCCGAATAGCCGAGTACTTAAATAATTCATAAAGAGTTTGGCTTCCACTCCATAAAAAAAAACAATTGGTCAGTAAACTGCTGTACAAAGTTACCACTTCCATTATCTTGTCCAAGGGACAACGACCTTCACTACCTTTTGAAAATAAGGTCAAGAAAGAGCTATCAACAAAAGGAAACATCCTACTTATCATCATATGTCGTATATACCGCAATTTCCACAGAACAAATTCTCATAATTCTGACATACGACCCAACTTGACCTGGGCTTCGGAAAATTCATACTCCTCGCTCGACCGGCCATAACCGTGCACTTAAACCCAGCAGACCGGAGACGTCATAACAATAGCCATACATATAATTTTCTACGTATACCTAGGTAGGTAACATCTTGTACCTATTTCTTTTGAAAAGTTTTCAAGAAATATTTCTAGAGTTACCGCAAGAAATATACGAGGTATTGTCATGTCGGTCGACGGCAACGCATTTGTTATTCCATTATTACCCTTATTTAATACCGTGGTGATAAATATTGCCGCATTTCCGAGGGTCGGATTAAAATACGAAAGAGTTGAGTTTTGTGAAGGAAATTGTAGGAAAATACCGATGACACAAAGTTATTTCGGTTTTGTGTTGTTGACTAACGACTCGACATATTACGTAACATTTATTATTTGTAATACATTTTTTCTAAATACCGTCATGTCAAATCTACGCCATGTAATTATGTGTATGGAAAGCTAATGCTTACCTCGTCAGACCATTGCAATGGACAGAGAAACAATAGAAGCATCAAATTACATGACCAAGTAATTTATCTAAGCAACTAGCTTCTGCTCGCGACTTTATCCACGTCAAACTTGATTTCTCCATAAAAACTTTGGACCTCGTTTATTCTCTTAAGGAGTGAATTTTGGAAAATCTGTTCTAAGCGGATGTCTACTAACTATAAACTTCATCTAAATACATAAAGCGGTTTTTGATATTTCGTGATGAGTAAGTGAGTTACCTTTCGCTTTTAGATCACTTCAGCCGTGTGTGACTCAAACAAAATACCACAAATAACGTATCTCTTCTAACAAAACAAAATATTCCCACAACAACAACATTCAATACTTAAAACAAACACAAACAATCAACAACCATCAAATCTGGCCAAAGATTAGGCAGACGATACTCGTAATTGCATTAGATATATCCTAATACAAACAGGGTTCCTTTTGATTTCCCCATTGCGCGCACTCCCTCGACTAGACGTCACATAATACGTATCAATCGCGAGAAACAAACACCCTCGGGGAGGGCCATGTAGTGGAAGAGATAAAACGTACCCCCTCTGAGGACCTACCCTCACCTACTGATAAAACAAAATGTTACGCAGAAATGTGGACAATTTTTCTGTTTTACATCTAAGGTCGTTTGGGGAGAATTCTTGATAAATAGGTTCGTACGATCATTATTGGTTCTGTTCATGTAAGTTCATGGTTTATGTAATTATAATGAAAAGGGTAAATATGAAACTTATACTTAGGTATACAAGGTGCAGTTTTGCACCCTCGTCAAATTCAAGGAGGTAACTATTTATGCCAGTCATTATCAACACGAATAATAATACATTTTTTATTTTTATTTTACTTTTTATATTTCTCTATTCGTACTAGCTGTCTTGCCGCTGGGTTTGCACTAGATGGAGCGCGGTGGTTTAGTCCAACGACACTGCATACGCAACGGGGCGATTCTCTTATTTGAAAAAGGTATATTCTGAAATACTGTCTAATATGACAACCTCCTGAAGTTTGACAAGGATACAAAAAGCAAATCCGATACAGCTATCTTAAATTGTAATACTGACCAATAACAATTTAAAGTTTTAAAAGACAATCCAATTTCTGGTCTGTAAACCCGAACTAAAGTTACACTAACATTAACTTGGTTTAACCATACAATTTTTCTTGACTTAAGATTGGCATAACCTAACCTACTCCGAGTTTATTTAGAGAGGAAAAGATAATAAAAACCTCCTCCGGCACTTTTATTTGAGAACAGCCATCTTCCTTCAATACCAAACCGGAAATAAAAATCAAAATCACGTATTAAATAAATCTTTAATCAAAAATAGATCTTTTTTAAAAAGGTGTACTTTACTTATAATAAATAAACACGGCACAAAATTATAGCTGCGGGCTCACTCAAAGAAATGAAATTCATTTTATTGCGGCGACTGAGGCTTTCATACTTCCATTCAAATACAATTTGGCTAATGTAATTGCTAGGAGGTGATTCCGTTTTACCAACGGATATCACTGAAAAGAAATATCTATACAAAATTTTCGGATAAGTTAAACATAAAATGAATTAGCGGACATAATTTCTTATTACGCGCATTAGCCAGATTAAAGGCTACAATGATAAGATTATGTCGTAATTTAATTTATATATAATTTATAGCTGCCACCCCTTGCTATTAAGATACCTTGAAATAAGTATCTTTTTTTCGGGCAATAGGTTCACTTTCATAACTTTTTTTAACGTTACCTCACATTAGATATTTCACCTGCATTGCGAGTGCGTTTACAAATATACAAACTCACATATTCAAACATATTCATAAACTCCACATGAACAGATATAAAATTCCTTGAAGAGTTCAATGATTAAGATATTGATGGTGACTCCAGTATTCATGGTTAGCAGATAGGTACGGTTAAACAAGCTTGGTTTACAGATAACAATAATTTTTATTCTGCTATTTACCATTCATTTGTTTTGTGTGCTTTTAATTTTGAAAACTATTTAGAGTAATTTAAAAAATTAACACACTCGAATTATTGTTTAAAAGTTGTAGCAAGTTAGCTGCGTATATACCAAATGGCTTGTTAGACTGTACTTTATTAAACTTCATGCATGAAATAAATACTCAGATTGTATTTATATAGAACTTTCCAATTCAAGCTCTCCTTAAATAATAAGATACAGTTTATTTTTAAAACCTTCAACCTATTAAGATACTTCTATGAACAGTTTGTACCTACACATAATAAACACATAGATTGGATTACCAATACACGAATATACCCGAAGTTAACCGACTAAAACCGAAGTGGTTGAGTTAACAAGTTAGTCTACGAAGACTATAGTTTGTAGTCTGCATAGAATATCGTGCCGCCCTGGTATATTGCTACAATAATTGCATTACCTAAAGCTGCAATGCAAACTGTAAGCTTTGCGTCGTGACCTAGCAGAATCCAATCTGGAAATATAGAGACACTGACAGTATTGGAAACGTTTCTAATAAAATTTAAAGATAATAATGCTGATTCGATTTTGTTTTAGCGAAAACAAAAGAATATTTTATGCTTATAACTAACGTCAGCTGCTTTTCTTTGAAAATAAACCGATTTCATTTTATTTGGCTCTAGCTACATAAATAGGCTAGGCTAGCTCCTCGATTTTCCTCCACTCCTCAATCTTTAAAAATCACGTCGATTTTTGTAAATTAATACCTACGTACGAATTTTTGTTTTATGTAAATCTATATATGCAGAAAAAAGTTTTGGCCATTCAATAAATTGACAAAAATATTATATTTCATTTGTGTGGATGTCACGACATAGAAAAAGCCTATAAACCCATTCAAGTGTAAAAAATGTTTTACGACGACGACGGTTGGCAGGTTTTTGTATCTAGGCCGGTTGGGATTCTAATCTAACGGAAGGTACCTCAATCACCGTAATCCGTCAAGTTTTAGTCTCGACAAGAAAATAAAAGCTTACTCCAGGAATGGGTCAAATCTAGATAAACGCATGAAGGTAAGAAGTTAATAGAGGTCGTATCATTCTTGCTGTGTTTTTATTACATTGCACATAAATGGAAGTGTAGATAAACTTTTAAGCAGATAATAAAGTTTACTTTCGATACCTACGTAGCAGATACGCTACAGAAAACACCAATTTACCTTTAGATTCCCTTATGTAACATTATTTTTACGCAACAAGAAATCTCTTAAACTGAGAGCAATCAAACAGGAACACAAACATCAAATCCTTTCAGTCATTAACTAATAAATGAAAAAATAAATATTTTTAATTTAAAAGGAAACGTGTATTCTTATTTTGCAAATATTATATGTAAATGATGACAAAAACTAAATTAGGTATTAAAGTTTTGATTGGTGAAAAACCACTTTGCAATATGTAAAATAAGTACTATTTCAAGCTAAAACTCTGTATGAATCTTATAAAGTACCTACACAATATAAGTCAGCGTGTAAATACAGAACTGATATAATATTTAACACCGCGACGTGTCCGCGTAAATATATAATCAGCAATAGGGGTAAATTATAGGGATTCCCCAGACAAATCAATGTTAAATTGCACCAGCTCGAACCAATTGTGCCATAATAAAACGAGCCACACCAACTACATGTAGGTACAGTCAACCAAAGAGATAGGTCGTCAGATACAGTTGAAGTTTTCTTTG
Source organism: Hoplodrina ambigua (assembly GCA_949774945.1). Classification (NCBI taxonomy): domain Eukaryota; kingdom Metazoa; phylum Arthropoda; class Insecta; order Lepidoptera; family Noctuidae; genus Hoplodrina; species Hoplodrina ambigua. The sequence continues at coordinate 7,866,689 of OX458977.1, read as the reverse complement.
AAACCCATAGATATTTTCTATTGAAACGTAATTAATGAACTTTTTATTATGTGCTTTTTAAATTAAATTACATTTGAAAACATCCATCGGTTACTAAGAAAACTTCAACTATATCTGACGACCCTGCATACCTATCTCTTTTGCAGACTGTAGCAAATGCATTGATTTAAGAGGTGGTAAACCTACTACTATTATATGCTTTATAAATGAGTTTAAAGCTAATTCCGTCGAGCCAGTCTGAATTAAACCATAAAAAGATTTTACGGTCCGGTTCTCACATCCAATTTACTTTTAATTCATATGGGACAGGTAAATTATGCTGTTAGGACCTTGCATAATATTTGACTATGTTGGTACCTACTGACGGGTCTTTATAATGTAATATGCGGGTTTACATTTAAATTAGATAGGTACCTAGTTACTTCCGTGGAAGTGCACGCTAAATATTAAAATTAGTTGCGTGTAATAAAGTGGAGTAGGTAATTATATTATACATAACTATAAGAACTGGTCAAAGCAGCCGGAAAAGGTTACGGACAGAGCCTACCTCAAAATATATCAGTCGATAGGTACTTATAATACTTACTTTAATAAATTTAAATAATAAAATTTACTACTTTATATTATCTACTTTTCAAAGTTATTGAAAAGTAGATAATAGAAAGTAGTATAATTTGTTCTAAAAATAATAAAAAAGATAATCGTAACCATCCATCACGAATTTTAAGAAAATTTGGTTCAAAATTTTCCGCTTTTAATTCTTAGTAAACATCTCAACTAGAGATTTTTTCATCGGTTTTTTTCTGTGAACTTGTTAGTCAAAAGAAAAACAGCTGCTATCGTTTGCCCTCTTATAAAAGACAGCGTTGCCTGGGAAATATTATTTTTAGTTTTATCACAGTAGAACGTATCTATCTGAAATAACATTTTACTACTCTCATGATGTTCAGTTAAACGCAGCAAAGCCAGAAGTTGACAACAAATAAGCGCCTGTGACATATTAATAGCAACGGACCACATCGACGTCACAGGTTACTACCACAAACTGTACAGGGGATGATATAACGTTCGCTGAACATGTAAGTTCCATTTAACACCTCAAAACCGGGCGAATGACACAGTAAACTAGAATAGCTTTGCTAGTCACGAAATGGTATCATTAGCCGAATTACACACGTGACCGCATAATTGAAAGGGACCCCAGTTGCTTACGAGCGGGTCAACCCGGGTGCAAGAGTGATGTGAATAATTTGCGAAACAATTGGCCCTCAGGTGTATAGCTAGCTGTTGACTGAGGAAGTCGACGGTAAATGAAGATGTATTGAACACATTTCGAAGGGGCGACTACAGATTTAGCTGGACAGGTAAACCGTTTCATTATAGTCCTCACTCCAAACGCTTAATACGACTATCTTCTTATAAAATAAAATATTTTAACTACCTACCTGCTTATAAAGTTTGTCCAAAACGGTTTTAAGGCGAAAGTACTAAACAAATCAATACGTAAAAGTTAATAAAACTCTTGTAGTAAACACAAACAAAACCCGCAAATCTCTCTACAAAAATATGTAGAACTAAACTTCCCAACAGCTTATTTAGTTGTCTTACCCATTCCACGTCAAACATTAAGAAAATCGTATTCAAAACCCTGTCTTATTTCTGTGCATCAAAAACTTATAATTGAAACGTTTTGTTGTGATGACGATGACCGAATCGTCAGCGACACAGGAAATTACATCTCTAATCTGATTATTCCGAGCGAATGCGGACAAGTGACGCGGTGCCCGATGCGGTTCACATTTCCCTATGTTTGATTCCGGATTCATTTATTTACATTTCACATTTTATTATTGATGTCTTCCTTTTCTTTAAAATTAATGTGTTTTTGAAGCATAAATATTAATGGCCACGATGAATCTTTAACGGTCTTCCATATGAGAATTGTAGAAAATAATCAACACAAATCATAACATCAACGGATAATTGATTTATCACTGGCGTGACATGTTGGTGAGGAAGTTATTTTACTAACTAGGTATAAACAAAACTCTTTAGTTGGTTAAACACGACCCATGCTAAATTTTAATATCTACAATAGTTACAACAAAAGCAATTCATGTTACTAAAAATAAATCTTAAATATTTCAACTTAGAGACTCTTATTACTCAGTTGCTACATATTTCTTTATAAAGGTGTGTTGACCTCCAGTCTCAGCAATATTGCACTGAATTTCAAGTTGTAGCAATAGTACAAAAGTTGTGACAACACACTTTCCCATTTTCTACGAGCACAGTAGTTTCCATATATCCCTAACTTAACTCTTGCAACTTGAGTGGAAAGATAAAGAAGCAAACACACTTATTTTCCTCCGAAAATCTCACGCATTAAGATAAAATCCGGTACATAAAATAGCCCCACTAATCAGATGTGACAATACGCATCCACCGAATTAATACCATATTTAGATCAGGGCATAAAGCACAACCATTAATTAAATTAACTAACGGGTCAGTGAACACGATTGATTACGGTCTTGTGTTTTATCGAACCCTTTGATAATGGCATTAGTTATGCGTATAAGCAAATCTCATTATCTTTTTGGCAACGGTTCTCTGAATTCTACTTTGTCCCATTCATTTGTATCATCTTTACATATAGCCAGCACATAAAATCCAATAATAAATCACTTTAAATGAAATTACTTTTTCAAAAGACAATGAAGTGTTCTATTGCAAAAGTTCTCTCTTACACTTCTTAGAAATGTTATAGTCATTAAAACTTGTCCTTTTTCAAAGCTATTTGCTCTTAAAAGAATAAAGTTGGTAACGAGATATTTAATAATTAGACACGTAAATCTCCGAGTCAGTTGCCTGAAAACACGTGCGCAGCTCGCAAAGTACACAGACGGAACTCTTTCAGACAAATGCAGCTCCGAGCATAAATTCTTAAATAAACATTTTATAAATATAATTTTAACGTTTAACAGCATGAGCTTTAATTAAGTAGCAATGTTTTCAAAGGAAAGCTCTCGCTTTGAGGTCTCTGCCGAGCTCCGTAGGGTCTTAATTAGTGTTAATCTTAAGATAATAAGCCACGTGTTTTTACTAATTGGTGTAAATTGAAAGAGTTGGAAATCCCTTTGAGAAAAATTTGTTAAATTTGACAAGGCGGCACCCGGGGGCGGATCAAAGCAACATGTCGTTACTTGTCTGTTTAATTGGCACTCCGATACCCAACGAATTACATTACTTACGCAGGTACGTGGGACAAATGATCCTGATTACTTTCGACAATATTTTAGTGGGTACAGGATATATTTATTTATAACATAAAAAACTCATTCCTAAAAAGACAAAAATCTAGTTATAATAATAGTATGGCAAGCGTCGACCCTCATCCGTCCTTTATCTAAAAAGTTGGTTTTAAACCTAATCACGCTAAAATCTGTCGGACTTTTGAGCCCTCTGAAAGATTAAGTAGTTAGTCCATTCATAAAAAGTATTTTTTAATACGTGCCTACAATAAATTATACCAATCTCTGCCCCTGCAATGAAATAGGAAGTTAGAAGACAGGGACCAGACAATATAAGTAATCGGTAAGTACGTGGGCGTTACAAATAATGTCCTGGAGTTATAAACAGTCCCAGACGCTATAAATAATACCCAACTTCTGCCTACTTGTGTAAAAGGTAGCCTGGCTTTAGGATTTGGGACTGTTTTAAGAAAATATAGGTAGGTACCTTGTCCCATTAATTAGAACACACGAATGTTACAACTTTTATTCTAGAATGAAAAAAACGAAAATAATGTAGACATATTTCTCCACTGTTCGCTTTACGAAAAAAAATGCGGCCAAGTACGAGTCCGGAGTACGGAACCCATTAAAGGTTCCGTACTCCGGACTCGTACTTGACCGCATTTTTTTCGCAGCAACAGTATAGTTCTTATAGTTTAGGAAAAAAAGCGGCTGTGACATACGGACGGACGGACAGACAGACAGGCATGACGAATCTATAAGGATTCCGTTTTTGCCATTTGGTTACGGAACCCTAAAAACGCTTGAACGGCGACTAGCAAAGGATGAAAGTTATGATGTTGAATAGAAAATGTGTGTACACAATAGATTGCACATAACTGCTGGCATGCTACAAAGTGACATTTGTCACTATTGCATTTTAAAATTGACAATTGAGGGTTGCAAGAATCCTTTTTACTTCTTAATTACATGAGGTGTGAACAACCGCACAGGTACCACACAGGTACTGCTAATCAAACTAAAAAAAAAAAAACAAGAAAAATGAATGTTGGGTGCAGTCTTTTACATTTCGTGTGAAGAGTTTATATTTACAATAGCCCGCAATGTTAACACTAAAGTAATAGCGTTATGGAGTAACAAAAGGAGATATAGGTATATAAGTCTTGTAGGGTGTACGTCCCGTGTTTGTGAACTTACGTGTTTTTGGAATTTGTGTCCATCCATATGTGTGTCCATCCATACCTGTGTCCTTACTATCGATCTTCCTGAACACTGTCATTTATAGCCAAAATGGTAGTCAATCAAATTCGAACGTCGAAGAGTCGATCATCTTTTTCTACAACTGATAAAGTAGGCACTTTATACCTACTATATTTTCAAACTGCCCTAAATTAATTTCCCAAGCTTTACTTTAAATTATTTTCATGCCACAAAGAAAGCAGACGCATATTTCCCAATTAAATTGAGGCGGCGCGGCGCGGCTCGTAGTTTTTTTCCATAAATATTTCAACAATTTAAAACAGGCGTCCTTTTACAAAAAGATCTCATTTTCAGCCTAAATTATTTTTCATTCATGATCTTAGTCGGATAAAAATAGTACCTACAAGATAATATAATAATCGCTGTGAAAACATCCTTTTAATTAAAATATAAAAAAAGATCGCATGTCTCGCCCTGGGCTCTCGTTTATTCACAACAATTTTAAGCAAAAATGCCTCCGTTTAACTCCGTTACCAGCCTCCTTAAGTAACAAAACTAAGGAGGGAAAATTCCGAGGAGATACAATGCAAATACGAAATTAAATCGAACTGTCTAAACTCAATCCGAAAATTTAAATCAAAGTTTAAATTAACAACAGATACATGCCTTAATTAAATTAGGCTCCACCTAAAATAAACTCTCCCTATATCACGAACTCAGATCGAGACCTTATTATTTTAAATGGAAACAATAACGTATTTAAGCGTCCGTATCTCACACCGTTACACTTCATTAAATTCGGATCTAAACAATATCATACAGTACATTACATTGTTCGATACGTGCGGAGTGGTAATCAGGTTACGTAAAGGGTTGTTAGTTACGTGTCGGTGTGAAAGTTGCCGACATCGGCCGTCAGAAACAAAGCATCGTATGGAGGAGCGGGGTTGATGTTCCGGAAACTGATAGAATGAGCCCGCCGCTCGCTGCTCGCTACTATTTGCACAAGAATAATACCGTAACGACTCCCCTTGAGACAACGACAAAATGCGCAATTTGTTGAATCACTTGTCGTGACAATCACAGATACGATATTGAATTGACGTGTTACATATTGTCGGCGGCGTTTGAGTGTTTGAAGAATACTTCTCTGTATCAGTCCGACTTGAAGTGGCTATCATATCGACTGCCAGAGTTATATGTTTTACATTACATATCCAGTCAAAAACGTTTATTGCTTGTTATTCCGACGAAAAAAACTTCAGTAAATGATTATGGAGTTTGTAATCAAGTCTAGTAAGATATTTTATTAAATTCCGTCGTTATTCGCAGCCAAGAAAACATACCTAACCATTAGCACTATATAAACTATCGATACTCAACCTTTTATTCTGAGAATACTTGACTTGCTACCTACTTATTCAGTGGCTATAAAATCTTTTAAAAGAAAGAAAGTAGTCTTCCAGAGTTCCCCTAATGACTAAATTGCCGTGGTAGGGGAAAAGGGGCTTATTTCATCGATTGGAGGCGGAGGTAGGTGCTCAGACTAATCCCATTTCAAGTCTATCTGTACCAAAACAAGGACTGTTTTAAGACAAGTGGCAGACAGTGTAATCCGAATGAAACCACCTTTGGCAGATCTTTTTGTAAGTTCTAATTAAATGTTTGAACTGCTTTTAAGTTTTTTAATTGATATTTTTTTTACAGTTACTGTTCAAAGTGTTTTAAGGACACACACTTTTACTCTAATATTTAGAAGTGATTCTGGTGTAAAGTAGACATTATATTTTTTTGTACTTTATGTTTGTTCCGTGTTTGACCGATGGGTTTCGGACTCTAGCAAAGCCCTTATCATAGATATAAAAGCTCATCTCACGATAAGAACATCTTTGGAACTCAACACAACTAAACGTAACATTATTGTTTTCGATTTTATGTTTCACCACCTTTTTTGACGCTAATTAATCAACGCCCCTAATTAAAAACCTATCTACTTTAACAATCTACCTACCTACCTGCCTACCTGATACCAGACTACCTATAACTAACACAAAACTACGGTTACAGTAACCTTGGGAAGTAGAACTATTGGAATTGAGCTCGTTGGCAGGCCGCCACGAAATAGTGCAATTTGAACAAATTTTAACACACCATATTTATACCAAACCTGGCCGAAAGTAGAACTTTGGCACAGTTTTGTCATAATTAGTGCATTATAACTTTATAACACTCATTTGAGTTATAATGTGTCGGTAATTTAATGAATAAATGGTTTGTATTCCTTATAAAACTCGTTGATAACATTATGAAAATAAATACCATAACCACCAAAAGTTATTTAAATTCACTGAAGTATATCGGAATCAGAAAAACAAACCTGAAAAATCATCTTCGAATCTGCTTCCATATCGACGAAATTGCTGAAGAAAATTACTTGTGCGCGATCCATACGTTCACTCAAGCTGAAAATGATTGTTACAAAAACACCTCAGATTCGTGAATGAGGTACTTAGGTACATCTGATACAGTTTGCATGTGCAGACGGTGATGAGGCACCATCTAGCAGTCTGCGCCGGAAACTCGTCTCCAAGACGTTCAAACCTCATTGAATCGTATGCGCAATTTGCCGATTGAACCTTTAGGGTTGGCCTTTTGTGAAAATGCTCCCGGACGGACCGCCCAGACTAATATAATGACGGTAATGAAATATAACGATGTCTATCACCCCTACATATCGCTTGCAGACTCAAAATGATAGAGGGTAGATATCGGAGGTCGGTCATTGCGATCATTGATTTAATTAAACCGTTGTGAGCAGAAATCTTGTTAAAATCAAGGGGTATTTAAGTTTTGAACGTAACTGTATTTACAAATAGACCCGATTCGTACAGATATTGTTAAAATAAATGGTTTTACAGATCAAAAATATCGGGTCGCACGTAACGACGCCCCAAATATTTTCTCTACCCGTTGTTTGAGCGTAACGATCCGTACGTCAGTGCATTTTCAATCAGATTTATATCGGAGCGGATTAAAATTTTAACGAGTTGTCGTCACACAGGCTTTACTCGTCTTTGTGAGGACTGCCTTTGTTGAAAAAGCTCTATTTTACGGTATAATAAAAAGGAAAAGTGAAAATAACCTTTTCGGTTTCCATGGTACAAAAGTACATACAACTGGATGTAATCGTGTTTATATTTAAGCTGATTCCTGTTTTGACGTTGGCAGTTTTATAAGTAGGTACTTAAAATGTACAATGTTTTGGATAAAATCATAAAATTTTTGTTCGTAGATAAGAGAGGTGGAATTTAATATTCTTCTGGGCAAAAAGTTGTACATAATTATGTTTAGTTATAATGGAAAGTTATCCGTATGCACACACTCTGTTTAAGTTTGTAGTTTTGTGTCCTCATATATAGAAGTCAAAGTCAAATCATTAATTTCAATTAAATCATTAAAAGGCACTTTTGAACGTCATTTACAATAAAAAAGAAAAATCACCAATTAGATTCCATACCTACTTACTTGTGTTACAAGAAAGTCCAAAAAAAAACTTTAGACTATTGTTGTATTGGACTCTTATTATACATGTAAACCAATTTGATGATTAAACTACATTGACGACCAACGTTGAAATGTTGTACATGAGCTACAAGCTTACGCACTGTCCTAATCAATGATGAACGGATTAAAACAGATAACTAAACAATTTTTAGGCTTGTATCATAGTTAAAACATGACAAGTTTCCCAATTAGTAATATTTTAGATAGAAGTTTATAACTATTCAAATTAAACTGTAATTACAAAATAAATACCTGTAAATTACAAATAAAAAAACAACTTTAATATTGCAAAAATAGAAACATTTATTAGAAAACAATGTAACTTTATTTTTAACTAATAACATAAACCATGTAACTGAAGCCGCGTAGAAAGTTTCCAACTTCACTCGAAGTTACCGTTTGCGGTCTGAAATTAAATTTCATTACATTTTCTTTCGTATTTCATAAGTGAATAAAGAGAAACCTTTCGTTTACGCTTGCATAAAAAATAATGTTTAATCAAAATAACATGAAAATGTAGGTATGCCGTCAGAGTTTTACGTGGAAGAGGGAGGTTTCATGCCGATATTAACTCAACGTTACTTAGCCGTATAATCCGCATCTTGGAAAGTAATCTATCTTAGGAAAAACATCGACACGAGGAGAAAATTACCAGTGAAAGTCGTACACGACGAAAGTCTGCTATGTACGAGAAAAGTTTCAGCTTCGACCGAACCTTTCGCTGTACGTAAATGTATGTAGGTACAGTAAAACTTATTGTATCGGTTTTTGCAATCAAATTGAGACTTGTAACAAGTTCGGTCTTTTATTCAAAATACATTTAATAAAACCATTTTTTTTTATTCTAGACGTAGATAATGGTGACGGTATTGTCTGTGGTAGGGAAATTCGGACTATTATCGGCCTCTTTGTCTATACTCATGGTCGCTTTGTGCAATTAATAGCCGGCCCGATGATCGGCCAAACTGTTAGTTTGTGTCAATCATTAGCGCGGAGTACCGCCATTTGTAAGTAAAACGTTAGTTTAGTTGAATTGATCGTGGCAGGTTTAAACTATGAATCAAAGTTAGGCGACATCTTGTGTAAGTGTGGAATATTAATATACCTACTGTGGGAGTTAAGCCTATGCCTATGCTTTACCTTCAAATATTCCCATTATAACTTTTCACTAATAAGTATAATGTTGGGTGCTAAAACGACGGTGTGTTTTTGCGTCGGGAGTTTGACGTGTCTGTATGTCTGTGGCGTCGTAGTCCCCGAATGGATAAACTGATTTTGATTTTGTTTTAATTTTGTTTAAAAGGTGAATTAGTCGGATGTGTTCTTAGCAAATTTGAAATAATAATTAAAATATTAGAAATAATAGTATATTAATATCATTTACAATTAAAACTTTCAACGGTTAAATGACTTTTTACTTGTATGTTACCACTAAAAGAAATAAGTACGAGGAACAAAAATAGTGTCGCGAATCGCAACGTCTCGCCCCAACGCGGATGTATATTATATGAAGGTGAATATCATCAATAAGTATTAATATTTTCAATAAATATTTAGCAGCCAATACCAAGTTAAATCGAGGCTTTACCAGAGTTACGAACATAGCCGTTTGCGGGCTCTTTCGGAAATTGCGGCCCTCTAGCGCTTGAGTCGTGATATATTCGGGCTATTGTTGGTCCCAACGGTGGGCATTTGTTATTCCAATGCTACCGTTATTTAATACGCCCTAGATAAATATTGTGAACCCTTTTTATGTCCGCAGATACGCAATGTGATCTAATTTTGGAGGAATTTTATAAAAATACGTCTTGTGGAAAAATGAGGGGTTTCTGTCGCGTCATTGGATGAGAATGATTGCTAGATTTATCGTAGCCGACGCTGAAATTACGTTTTATATTGATATCTTTATGTAATGAGGATATTACGGGATACGATTCTAGGAAGGAAAGAGATCTTTCAGAGGTTGATGTTAGGAAATATGAGCTTTTGTTGTTGTCGTGTCAAACCAATATATGTATAAGATTTTCCACGAACAAGATCACAATATCACAATTTCACATCGTTCTTATTATTCCCGGATATTACAGAACTCTTAAAATCGGCTATATTTTATTGAACAACACAGGATTTTATATACAGGGTGGGAAAAACACCGTAATGACAACTTTTTATTCGTTATTCAATATAAAAAAAACCGTTGTTAAAAACAAACGTGCAATACCTACAGCACCTACACGGTCAAAATGTATGGAAAAGCTGTTTTTTTATAACTGACGAAAATGTTATTTATGATGTCTAGAATCATGTAAAAGTTTATAGTCCTATCCCATCATAATATATAGGAATTTCCCAGTAGTAGCCTCGGAGTCTGAATTTGTGCCTTGTTACATGGGATTTAAACATAACTGGCGAAATGTAGGTGTACTAATGGGCACACCTCTGCCTAACCCTTCGGGGATTTCAGGCGTCATGTCATGTTTATCCATTTATATAACTGTTGAATGTGTCTGAGTGATGTATTGAAATAAGGATCATCATCAACAGTCATTGATCGAGTAATTAGAACTACTGATTTAGATAACAGACTTCAAAATCTTTCCCATAAGTAACCGGAAACCATAACACTTATAAAAGAAATAAAACAATTTATATAGAATTAAATGTGACATTTCTTAAAAGTTTTTTTTTTCGTAACAAAAGGAAGACGCAAACAAAACATCTAAGTGTAACGTAGTTAACAGTTGGTGTGACTCCGTTACGGAGTGGTTTCCTACCCGCAACTTCAATATCCGCCGCGCTAAGTTAGTTTCTGAACAAACTCCAGTTCTATCACTTCCCGACAATAGGTCGCCATTTGTTATTTATTAATTTTATTCAGCACTTCTTTGGAGACATTCAAACTTATAGTGGAGCGAGAAATATTGTTTAATTTGTGGTAATTTGGCGGGTGGAAATGGTGAATATTTCAGAACTTAAGATTAAGAGAATTTTCACATTTCTGTCTTGATCAGAGAGTTGTGGTCGGAATAAATCAAAGTCACTAACTAGATCACTAGATACAGGTAGTCTATCAACATAATAATAAATAGATAATGCCAGCCTATTACTGTTCCACTGCAGGGCAAAGGTCTCTTTTGATACAGAGAAGGCACGAGCATTGATCATCACGCTTCAAGACTTTATATTAAGTCCAGGTTTCCTCACGAGGTTTTCCTTTACTGATATCAGTGATGTCCAAGATAAACTTAGAAAGTACATATGAAAGAGAAAATGTCACATTGGTACTTGTGCCCGGTTGCGAACCCACAGTCTCGTGTATGAGAGGCGGACGTCTTAACCACTGAGCCATCACGATATTGACAGTCTATCAACAGAAACTAAAATATCCACCGTCATTTTAAAACACCTATCCGAAGAGCAGTTCCCCATAAAGGATTAGGAAAGAATATTAAGCTGAATACTGTAACCTATCAAAGATAAACTAACCACGTAAAATAACAGTTATACTGAATGTTATTTTCAGTAAACGATTACGTAAACAATACTAGATAATGAGCCATTCTGCTCCTTGCATGACCCACTGAGCACTAACACACGGCCCTAATTATAGAATAGTTACGTAATGAACATCTCACACTAAGCGTAAACTATCTAAATGTTTATAATTACTGAACGCGCCCAGCGTGCTTAATCGTTTAACTTCAATTAAACTTCAGGCATTATGCTCCGATAGAAACGTAATTAACAAAACGATATTAAGTGGAAATTAATACAAGTTCTCTTTACAGCTACAAAGCTCGTCAGAACTCGAGGTCGGCTGAAACTTGGCTTAGCGTGTTTTCACCACGATAAACTCAGCCTTCAATCCGCCAACATCCTGCATGCAAACCGCCTTATCGTTGCCGAAATAAGGTTCGATTTCCTGTGGCTTATGCGGATGCTATCAGTAATATAAGGTGGTGGGTGTGAACAAGTAGAGCTAACTGTCATTGTCATGCCTGGCCTTTGTACTGGAAACGGGGCTAACTTAATCCACGCTCATGTCGACGCGCAATTGACTTAGTCAACCTAATTTGTATTTAAACCTTATTTAAACAGTAGACCTAATGGTTTGTATTTTTAAGGATAGTAAAATAAATGGAAACTTTCGTTGACACGGTTAAACATTCGTAGACGAGGCAAAAGCCTTATCTATGTTACTATCCTTAAAAATACAAACCATTATGTCCACTGTATAAATATCGTTTGAATATGAATTGGTTGCACAAAAGCAAAAAAGTGCTAACACTGTTCCAGCTGTATTTACATTCCAGAGCATCCTAGTCATTCTTATTAAGTTTCAGGAACTAAAGCACAAGACTGTAAAATTTGAAATAGGTTTATTTACTCTTGATATTTTATCATCCAATCTTGTTCATCTTAGAAATAACATTCGCAATTCCGTCAAAAGATTTTCAAAACAATATGATTTTTTACTAATACCAATTAACAAATTCAAACACCTCATAATGTCAATTGAACAGTAAAGAAAAAGAGCTTCATTATGGATTAAAAAAAAAAACTATGAATCAAAGTCGTAATTAAAATCATTATTCTCTGTCCTGATTCAGCAATCATTAATCCTCTCACAAACTAACCAATCTAGAAATATACCTACCCAAACAGTCCATAAAACATAACTAAACCCCACATCCATCATATAGCTGTCTCATCCGATGCTATCATCTTCCTGTAACACGATACCGCACAAAGGACCTGTAACTCGAGAATAATATGAACCACTAGATTACTGAGTAACCATTATTGCGATTAATTGCTGCGTCAATGTGTCCACCTATCTATAACATCAATACAGTGGGCATGTACTTGTAGTCGATCTTGCGGTAGGTTAATTAATAATTTTATGAAAGTTATGGGAGATTAAAAAACTAATATATCTTTTAAAAAATTATATAATTCATCCAAATTAAGTAAAACACTACAATAATACATTTAAAATAACATATAATTAAAAAAAGAAATAATATATTGATTAATTAACTTTAAAATTAACTACCTACATGGGCTACATGAACAAATAATCTATACGACTACAAGAGCATAAATCTTTTACATGTGCATAAAGTTTTAATAAATTAATAAAAAAATTAAACATTTAAGTTCCGTAATTCAAAACTAGTTTTTCATCGTTATTCAATTTTCCAACTTCATCCGGTTATAGGAATTAAAGGCCTCACTTTGCTTGTGCCAGTCTCCATTGATATTCTCTAGAATAATGTAGGTAAATGTTTCTGGATACGTTGATATTTTCGCTATTTATGTAAAAAAAAATGTACTGTACCATACATTTTGATCTTGACATTGCACTTTTGTACAAAACACCCGTTTTCTTGGAGGAGGATGATGGTAGCAGGTTGCGAAACACTGTCCCTTCCACCCTGAATTTGAACAAATAAAATTTAATATTTATGAATCACCCAAATCAAAGATATGTATTTCTTGATTTCTGATAGATATGGAAACAAATATGTACATGAGACCGATCTGAATTCAAATAAAGAAAACAAAGCAAAGGATTCTTTTTTATTATATTTAGAGTAGACACAATTTTGTCTAAGGCGGAGGAACTCGTGACCAGTACGGTTGTTATTACTTAGCGTAATAACAGCAGCACTAGTCAATCCATCAGATTAAGCTACGCTTGCTGGAGTTGGCCTGTCGATTGTCACCCATCGGCGGCGCAACTCTTTATACACCGAGACTCCTCCGTGCCTCGAAAAGCACGCTAAGGTTTAGGTTAGTCCCGGTTGTCATATGTGGATCTTTGACAATCGTTACAGGTCGTCAGAAGCTCGAAAGTCTGACAACCAATCTTACCAAGGGGTATCGTATTAGCCAGATGAGGTCAGATAGGCAGTCGCTCAAGAAGATGACTGGACTATATATTTAATTGTCGGCAATAATAACTTTACAATAATTACACTCCTTAATCCAACAACAATTCTAATAAAAACAAAGGGATTACACAGTTAAAAAATAAGTGTTATTAATAAAGAAAGGCAAGGAGAACGTAATTACGATGATGTACTACGACCCCGCCCACTCTTTCATACGGGTAATCGGGAAGTTTGGTAGTTAAAACAAATGATTAATTACTATGCATAGCACGTGCACCTCACGCAACGAACCTACTTTCTGAACCCATAAATAATCTACTTAACTGGAATTAATTTTATGAAGGCGAAAAAGGTAAAGAAAGATATTGGAAATTATAGTCGGCTGGAATGGAAAAGGTGTATCTATTTCAGATTGATTAAAATAAAAGTGGCCGTTTTCAACATATAATATAAAGCCTGCAATATCTTAGCTTTGGTGATCGATTGGGTAGTTGATACCGTTAAACAATAATTCCAAGACATAACTTTTCTAAAGAAACACTTTATTTTAGCACTAAAAACGCAATTCATTTTCAATTAACTGTAAAATTTGATTATCAAATTATCAAATTATTAAATAGTTGGTCAATTGAGTCGTCATAAAAGTGATGTCACAATTGTCTTTTGAGTTCTGGTTGACTGTTGACTAAAACCACGGTGAAAGTTTTCATTACAATGGGAACATTGTAATGAAAACTTTCACCGTGGTTTAAAGGGGGAACCTTTCATCCTATATAATAATACATCCAATGTCATACCAGTCAACGTAAATCTGTAACCAATAATTTTATATCCTTGGAGCAATTTTACATACATACTTTGATTTTTCCTTTTCGAAATGGAATGTAATACAAAATCAAGTCATTACAACTAAGTTCACTGAAAAAACGACTTAGACATTAATTAATTAGCGATAAGTATTGTAGATTCTCCTCAAGGCCCTACTTACCTACATGCAGTAGCCTAGTACGTAGGAATACATAATCAATACTGCATTCAATATCTATAACGAGGTTTTTGCAAATATATTAAGTCAAATTAGACAGAAGACTTTAACTACAGCGCACTTCATACAAAAGTAGTTCTTTAGATGTAGATAATAAAGATCAATAATTTTTGTAGATATTATAAGGGTCTTAGCTTACTTTTAATCAGTTTTCCGTCAAATAACTTACTTAAATTTTGTATAATTTATTTTATAAATATTTATTTCTCTAATCTATATTGGTTTAGAGCGCGTGCCGGTGAAATCTTCTTAACCAATCATCTGCATCACCCCTACAACTTCCACTGCATTCTCAACCCTAATATAAATTCAAAGTTCCTAGTCCTTTAATGAAGACGGAACCACAAGCCGAGCTAAGCTTAGCTACTAGTACAAGTTAGCTAACGGTACACTGAGTACAGTAGGCTTAAAGCTGTTTAACTGTTTAACCGCATTAAGGGCCGGGCTGTCACTCTGTAGCAGCCGCATGCCCCAGCTTTGGGAGCTAACTTAATGTGATGCCGACTGTACCTAATTATATCTGTACTTTGATACGGTTGGCAAGGATAGTTAACTTGTTTTAACTTTGGTATATAAAGGGAAATGTTCAAAATGTTCAAGATTTATCCATCTTTTAGTGTAGACATACATAAACTCACGCCTTTTTAGGGTGGGCAAAAACAACAGAAAGCCACTTGCTATAATCCTTAGATACTACTTTCGCCTCGTCCACTTTCATACATCTTGTCATAATAGCACGCCGGTCACGAGTACTTCGCACCTGAGCATTGTCCTTTCTTAACTATTTTACTCTTTAAATGAGAAGTCAATTAGTCATTATAAGAACGATAAAACGTTGGTGTACAGGTTTTAGTAAGCTAAAGGATATGAATTGTAAAAGGACCATCAATTGCGGCGGTCATGCACGTAATAGCCTACCAGATTAATAAATCTCACAATTTCATAGAACTTGGAAATGAAATAAAACTACTACCTACGTTTTCTCAAATTACTTTTTCCATTCCCTGTCCAGACCAAGCAAAAAAATATTTTTTTTCTCTCTCTAAAAACCTCCAACAAAACACAATTCACGTTACTGCCCATTCTCATAAAATAGTAAATTAGCCTAAAAATATCGCACATATATTTCGTACGGTAAATACACAATTTGCCAGTGGAATGGTCGGCATTGCGACGATTCCGCGATAGACGCAATAAGTCAACAAGGAGGAAGCGAGGAACCCACGGGCTTCTCCTTATCTAAAATGAGTCGCCCGTGGACACGCGCCCGTGACGACGGGATCAACCATATATTTACACACTTATATACCAACATTTATATGTTTATACAAGCTAAATGAGACATACTGTCTGTACTTTCCTTCCAAAAATGGTGTACAACGGTGCCAAAACACTGATTACGTAATTTGTAAAGCTTAAGCTTCCATTTCTTGGTGCCAAAGTCTTTTGTGAACTAATTTTACGAGGGTGTAATGCTGCACGTTATTGTAAGTGATCGCCGACCGACATTGTTCGCAAGTCTCTTTTCTACAAATACATATAAATATCACAGATACTCATTTAGAAATAGACACGTAGGTACATTGTGCGTAACATTGAATAGCCAGAGAACTTAATTAATTTTCATCCTATGAACGAACGAACGATCGGCTCAGTAAACACGAAACCAAACGCAGTAGAATACGTGTTCATTAAATTAGAAACACTCACACTCCCAGCTCAACTGGAAATTCTAAATTCGTCTTTCATAATAACGTATTCAGACACGCATTCATGTCGACCTATAGTATTAAGCCTACTATGTAAACACGACATATTCACATAACAGAGAGGCTTTCATGCCTTTGAAATTCGAAACGTCACCCAGTGGCCGAGATCAGAAACAAGCAGCGAATTTACCAGCCAACCCATCGCCTCTAATGAAGCAGTAAATTCTCCGAAACTGAAGTTTCTCTAACGGTATGCCATTTCAAAACCGCATCAAATATTATTCACGACGGGTTGGACACCATGAATAATGGATACCAACCCGTGCCCAGCTTAGTGTCAATGAGATCACGCGCACCCGCTTCCATATTGGATTATTGCGAATAAATGACAAAAATGGTTTTCGATCTAGCATCACGCCGCCGGCGTATACAGGATTCGCAAAAATGCAATTTATATCACGTAGGATATCGAAATGAGCGAGATTTTCTCTCGCATCGAATTCATTAAGTTCGCCATCTTTGAGAGGGGTTCGTATACTTAAAAATACATCGGTATAGGTAATTATGGTAAAAAGATTCGGTCGGATGGCCCGCAGCAACACAGGTAAACATCGCCTCGTATTTTCCCTCCCTTGTAATTGAATAACGACCCCTGCTGGCTCAGCGGATGCTCAAAAAAATAATTCTATTATTGCCGTCTCTTTCGTCTCCTCTCACTTTGCATGAAATATTACAAAAACAATATTAACTTTCGTTTTATATTGGTATATAAAATTAAAAATCATCATTGGTTTTGCCGCTTCATGTCGGCAATGCATCAACTTGATGTAATAAATCAGGTTAATTCTCTTTGTGCCTGCAATTCGCAGAATTGTTCAGTGCAGAGGATTTAGTTCGTTATTTGTTTGTACTCTCGGAATCCATTTAGTGATCCATTCGTTTTTTAGAAATAGGTACAACTAAATAAACTAATGGATTTAGTTATAATCGATAAACGACACCATGAGCCGAGTATTCTGATCCGATTTTAGCATTGCCTTCGATTGCCCTACTATACCTACAGACAATATTAAGCTAGCTAAATTCCAGTAGACAAAACATCGTCACGCCTGTAATCCCCGAAGGGTTAGGCAGAGGTGTACCCATTAGTACACCCACATTTCGCCAGTTATGTTTAAGTCGCATGTTATAAGGGGCGAGCCTATTGCCATCGACCATGCACAAGTTCAGACTGCTAGGTCTATTCAGAGGTTGCTACTGAGAAATTCCACTACAATTCAGAATTTCAACAGACTACAGCTTGATTCCGTTAATTGATTTCATACACAACAACATCTAATATCACAACAACAAAACGTAATCCATAAACATTTGTCACAATTCTACAATTAAAAGGCACTTTTGACGTAAACTTTGTCATGAAAACTGAAGCTTAGCTCTGAAATAAAACTGGGACCAATTAAGGAAAACAAGGTGGTCGTGCCTTCGGATTAATAACATTAATTAACGGTTAAGGAGCGAGGGAGGATCATTAAAGGCGTCCCGGAAACTACTTACTGTAAACCAGTGTCGTTGGCGTGCAGTATATTTGCGAGTTAACGCGTTACTTAATGATAAACTGCATGATAGATAGTAAAAAAAATATATTGAAGGTTTGACCGGCTTTTCATAATTTGAGTAATTTGTAAAATACTCAACGAAATATTTTGATATTTATTTTTAAAATGTCATCGTCCTAACAATCTACACTGAATAATATAATAAATCTGAAAAGATATGTTTTGTTAACGGTTATTTTTTTTAAATCTTATCTCTGGAATTCCAGTCGGATTGGTAGAAATATTTTTGTATATGATAGCTAGATTCATAAGGAATAATATAGGGCTATAGGCTATTATAACATCACGCTACGATCTACAAGATCGGAGTAGTAACGAACGACGTAACTTGACACGGGTGAACAAAACCACCCATCATACGAAGTCGCAGGGAGCACCTAGTACGTAATAAAAAATATTAAACTATCCGGTAGCTTCCTTTTAATAGAGTCAACAAACATGTATGAAGCTATCAAAACGTCAAATTAAATCCACTAACAGGTACATAGGTGCGATGACCTCGTAAAAAAACCTCGTAGTAAAATGTATGGGAATTGGATAAAATTATGGCGACACAATTATTAACCTAGGGATCGATGTCGTAAAAATAAATGATCAGTTTTATAGCGTCGGCGCGAGTCCAATTTTATGATGTGGGAATTTCAGTAGCCTCATGGTATAATATTACGCTTATCTTGTGAACGTCTCGGACTGGGTCGGGGCTAAATCTACTAAAATATAATTTAAGGAAAGTTTTATTGATACAGATAGGTTAGTGACCGTTTAAGTACACGATTTCATACACGATAATACACGCTCCTAATAAAATATCACCGAAAAAATATAAATTGTGTGTCCATATTTAGTTACATTATTACATAACATAACGTCACGCCTGTAATCCCCGAAGGGTTAGGCGGAGGTGTACCTATTAAAACATCAATATTCGTACGAATTAATAATCATTATTGTTCATCACGACTATTGTTTTCTTTTTTAATTGCATGTGGCATGTATTATGCCACAACCTAAACTGGAAAAGTTATGAAGCAAATGTAAAATTCGAGCCTTCAAAAGGGCCACTATAGCTCTTTTCAAGGGTCGAATTTTACAGTTGTATAATGAAAAATCTTAATAAAACTCGTAATCTAAAGTAGGCGAAGCGTTTTCGAGATCTATACAAAATGAGTACGAGGCATAACGTTACAATTACGTACACACTTCGCACGGTATTCGTGCGATATGTACGCGCCAACAAATTGCATTCCTCTCCTCACAGCTAGATATTTTGCCTTGCCATACAAAGGGGATATGACACGCGTTATAAATTGTCTATCCATAGTGCCCGCGTACCGGTTGCGGACACGAAAACATTAAAATGACAAATTGTTCATCGCTGTGATTCCATTTTTCACGACGAAGGAGGTACGCCCCAACATTACGGCGTAGATGTACCTACGTATATTAATTCGCGCAATTTAATTTACGTCAACGATTGACGCGGTAAATTGACGAAAAAAATGCTCCAATATTTTTTTCCATAAATTTCTTATTGATTGCCCGGTCTACGATTGATTTGGTGAAAGTTCACGGGTTTCTGAACACAGAACGTAATAACCCGGTATTGGCGGAGTATTTCCTAATTATTTTTGAATTAATAAAGTATTTGCCTAAAGCAAGAAGCTTTTATAACTGGATCGAATTAAACTGCCCTCTTTAATTACTTATTGACTTTTATTGTTATCATATTTATTTAAGAAATATATTCGTTTGATCCCTGGCGATGTGATTGAAGATCTTATTTCGAACTTAGAACCAATTTGTCGATCAAAAGGGGTAATTAAGGGATTGAGGAAGATGATTGTTATTTCAGGATCAAAATGTACGATCAAGCGAGTTTGAGATTCTTTTTCCTCTACAGAACTCACTTAAATGAAATTACATGTTTTCCCGAGTATGCTCATGATACTGTACTTATACAAGCAATGGACATAATACAAAAATATAATTATGCAGTTACAAACAAAATGTAAGACAAAGAATAAAATCTTACAACACAATTTGTCAAGTCCCAGACGGTTACAACTGCAGCAACAGTCACAATACAAGTCTTGTACGAACAAATTCACATTTAAATGCAACTTAAAGTTTGTCGACTGCAGCCCGGTTTAGGCAGCCTGCACACGAACGAGTGAACTCGTTAACGGCGTAGCTTAACTATATCTTCAGCAAGTAAAAGCTTAAGCCCGTTACACACGTAATACATGTGTAGACATATCAGTGTCGATTGCTGAGCCGCTATCGCTGGCGAGAATGACGACAGTAAAATTAGGCTGTCTATCACACCGTTGTATAGCAAGGAGTGCTAAAATTATTGACCACTTAGAAACAAAAGTATCTCTCATTCTACAATCACGACTTGCTCTACAAAGAATAATGTTTTATTTAAGTGCAAATTCATTCATCTCTTGTTCCTTTTACTGCAACAATACTTTACAAGCTCGACGCTTATTTACTTTAATTATAGTTGAAATTGCGTAGCAGACCAGTGAGACAAAGACATGAAAGTCAAACATCCAACTAGGTCATACACACTGCAAGAAATATAAACTATTTCTCTGTTCTTAGAACTCGAGGAAGAGGGCGGAATTTATTCATCGTTTTGTGTTTACTTTAGAAATACTCCCACATAAACGGCGCATTATTTCAGAGTTTTCCAACTGAAAGCACAAATCAGTTACAAAGTTGTTCAAGACGCGTATAGTTCAGTCGTAAATGCGGGCTGCTATCAATCCGAGACGGCACTAAACATGGAACACGAAAGAAATCACACAAAGAGACAAACGGATTCGTGATTGCCGAACCTTATCTGTGACATAAACGAATGCCGTAAAACGATTATCAGTCATCTACGATGCTCGTGTAAACACGGCTCGCCCGCGTCGCCCGCCACTCGCCCGCCGTGTAAACAACAGGCTGTAAACGAACAAGCAAATATAATTTATTGGCGACAAAGCGCTCACAACGGTGACATTACCGCTCACATAAAATCGCTTAAATTCAAATCGTCGTGTAGGTCCCGGCGCGGTCGCGTAGGATTGAATCGCTTAAGCGACAATGTCGTTTCGGTTCGCCTCAAATTACTCGAATGGGTTTTCGATATACCGCCCATTTGATGGGGAGCCCTTTTAAGTTAGGTGAAAGCTCCTGGCGCAAATTGTAACCGCTAGCCGTAATAGCAACACGTAGTATCTATTAGGGCACCACTCTATAGGTACTTGAGATGAAGAAAGTATCACTTAGGAAATACCATCCGAGGAGCTTCTAATACTGTATTAACAGGAATACCGTTTTATTTCACGGATCCATAAAATTACTCGGATTTCTTGAAAAAATAATGAGAGGGCCTAAAAGTTTATATAACCCTGTTTTAACAGAACGTCGATCATAACAAGGCGAAGTTTTATTTAAGTTAAAAATGCGGAATGAATGAAGAGCCATTTCTTGTTGTCTTTCAGTCCTCTGTAAACTCTGATGGTCCGAAAAACTAATATTTTGCGGAAAAGTTTTTATTACGTTTGTTATGATATCCTCGAAGTAGGATCCTACGATAAATTTGGAGATTCGCTTCGTGATTTCACTAAAAACACTTTGAGAGTGGCTGCGGAGCCGTGGCTTCGACTCGCACAAAATACTTGAGTTATATAACTTTATTCCTGCCACTCCTGTGACGGCTTCAATTTATTTATTTTGTTTTTTATTCGTAGAGATTTAGTTTGATGTATTATGTTAATTTATAGCTATTTATTTTAAGGTTTTAGTAAGAAGAGCCCTTATTACAAGACTTATAATAATGTACTACAAAATGAGTAGTTTTGTAACTTCAGCTTTTCTTAGTAACTGAAAAGCCGCTACTAAAAACAAAACTTTACCTAACAATAAGAAATCGCATTTCAGTTTGTACATCGCTAAAACCAAATTAAACAGAATGTTCATACTTGTAATACTGTTAAAACCCAATCTCTAGGGCCTAAAGCTTTCGAACTTTCAGAAACTGAAATCGCTTAGCATCAAATGAATTCCCTGTAGCAAAGATACAATTAAAGTCTGTCCTCTGAAACGGCTTGCTCTGCCCTCGCAGCTTCCAAACGCTCACTGGCAAAAGAAGCCAAAGTAAACACCACAATTTAATTTGTAAAAGGTATTGCACATTATGCTATTTTCTTTTATTGCTCGGGTACGGTTTACGTGCTTCATTTCCTTTACGGAGGAGGTAAGATCCAATCAGCTGTTCAGACCTAGTGCCTCTGAGAGTGTTGCCTGAATAGGTCGGCTATTAAGTACTGAGGTGAGCACTAAAATAATGTACTAGTAAACGATCAGGGTACCTTTCCTTATTTTTTATATGTAATTTTCTACTCTTGCCTGAATTTCAGCGTTTTTATAAAATTGGTGAATAATTTCGGCTAGAGTTTCATTCGTGCGTCAATCCCTTAATTAAAATTCGTTCAAGTTTAAAATCTACATCATAATCTGCGGTATAAGTACCCATAATAACAGGGTTGCCCGAAGTGTATTATTACATGATATTTAACCCGCGGAAAATCTATTATTATAATTAATCATAGCAAGTATACCGCTCAACTTTAGAGCCCACGAATGATTGGGCCAATAAATTGTGCCACAAACATGCGCAAAACATCAACAATTTCAGATACCGACTTGACAGCGGCAAATTAATGAACACCGGTCACAGCGGATTTATTAGGGTTCCGCAGGGAGTGTGCTCTCATCGATTACATTGCTCCAGTCATTCCTAGCTATGGTTCAATATGCTCTTTGAAGTGTACCAAATGGGTTAGTGCTTACACAAACGGTCTTCTTTCAAACTAGCTAACCGAGATTTCTCTGGAGAATCCAATCGGGGTTATCGTCAGTTATTGAACGGACTCTGTCCATTTGGGATAACTATTACTTCATTATTTTACCAAATAAAAGGATTTTCTAAGGGATTTTAGGCAAACCAATCACTCTTTTGACAATATAGAGGATCGCCTGATTACATTACTGAAACTAATACAGTAGACTGCCCTTTACAAGAGCTATTTGAATATAGTGAATTTTATTAAGAACGTGAATAGTTACGATTCCATTGGCACACGACCGAGGTACAAAATTACCTAAGCGTGCGCTCCCACTAAAAGCATCTTATTTAGTATTCAAACTTAGTATGGAACCTTGCCATTCAAATTGAGATATACAGGGTAGTGAAAAGACTGCTTAGTTGTAATACAGTGCGCCCGAGTTGAATGAAAACACTTCTCCAAATGCTGTTAAGAATACTTAAATGTATAGTACGAAATTTGTAATAGGACGACTTAATCAAATTATTCAACTTTGGAATACATTTTCGGATTTAACAGTACAAGTAGGAACGTAGATGTTACAAGAATATAGAAACACTAGGTATTACACAGAGGGAAGTGAAGGGATATGACGTAAAACCTTTACCCAGTCTCCTATAGGCGAAAATCATCCGAAAAAAAAACCATAGGTACATTTTTTGGTAAAAGTTCTTTGGAATTGAGAGCGCTACCTTATTTTTTATACATATTAAATGTGGACACACGGTTTTGTAGTAGCCACACTGACCATCTATCTATTCGTTCGAAAATTTTGTAGGTATTTTTTTTTTCCTTTTTTCTAACCCCGTTTCCACAGTATACAACCTGTCTATAATGGAGTCGTATGGAGCGTGGTTGCAATCCAAAGATCTCTACCAACAAGACTGTTGACCACTTCATCTTAAGTTAGTATCTATCTAATAACATCATTTACTTAATACCCGTTAATAGCATTTTTATATTTATAACATTATAAAACTTTCGTGAGTCATTTTGATATCAGTTCTAAGAACCTTTTCTTCAATATAATTTCCCGTACCAAAGTATACGGCGGGAATAAAGTTTTACAGCCAATGTCGGCCAAAACTTCGTGTTTTACTAAAAGACTAATAAAAGTCTCCACATTTCACCGAAAGCTCTAGAAGCCTATCGTCAAAAATATAGCCAATAAAACGGACTATCAAACGTAGCCCATGATAAATGTGTGACAATTCATAAGTTTTGTTCGCGAACCGTTTCTAAATCACTAGAATGTATTCTTTCACAAAAAAACGAACGATTCTTGTATTGAATAACTCAGAAAAAGCCGTGGATAAATGGGCCCATCTATTTCTCCAAACGGAGCTATTTGTGATCTGAATTGTAGATTTTTAGTGTAGATAATGTTTGTCTATATTTCACGGTAGAAACGAATATAGAAGACGGGGAGGCATTGCCAATATTTATAATAATTGTAGGGGGTATGAAGTTGAAATCTCGACAAAGCCCCAGCTTGAACGAATGCCACGCGATCCATTTATGCCGTCTCCTGAGCTCGAATCACGTCCGTGCGGAGATTCTCCTTTCTCTTCTTAGTGCAGTTTATTTGTTAAACAGCTGTGCTGTGCTCATATTGGAGAATGTATTACTAAGCTTCAGTACGTTGACAGAGTCGATCATTTTCATATTACTTTTGAATCTCTAAATCCCATAGCTATGAAGTACAGACAGCTGTTCTAAACATCTTGTTTGCGGTTGTGCGAATATGAATCGTTTTGCTTATCAATAGTAGTCAAAGATAACTATGTATTATTGTCAGAGGTTATGTTTACATTAAAGTTTGATCTTTGGATCTCTCTACAACAACTTACCTCGTTATTAGCAACCAGTAACCATCTACAATACATATATGCCTCCAGTTACATGAGTGGTGAAATATTGTGTCCTAATATGTGTTGCACGAAGTCAAAATGTATTTCCACAGTGTTACGTGCGTAGTTTTTTCAGGTTGAACTTTTCCCGGGGCAGAGAGCACTGATGAAGTTTGCTCCATAACTTTTTTGTGGTCATTGAATTTGTTTGCCGACCACTCGCCACCGAGCCATGGAAGTTTGATGAAAACTTATACTTTGCAAGTATACTTCTTCACTTTTGTATGACTTATATTCCAACTTTGAACTTGTGAATGTTTATATAACTAACTTAGCAATGCACGTTATAAGTAAAAAGGGAACTGGTTTCTATAAAGATGAAAAATATGCAGCAAAAAATCGAGCTAAATTAATTTATACTCTTAAAATATTAAAGATATTTTTAGGACACCATTATCGACTTAAATACCACGCAATGCAAGCGAATTGACACAGTGATATTGTTGGTGCGCGAGTTAATTCAGCTGACCTTATTATCATCTCTGCCATCTTTTACGACACCCATGAGAAGTACTGAGATTGTCCAATTGTATTCTATTCAAACAAGGCCAAGAATAACACACAATTAAAGACATTTATTTGCCTTTATTAAAAGCAAAATCGTAATGATATTGTAAAATATACAAACAAAAAATGATAAAACAGATCTGATAGAAATCCATAACACTGGAGGCTCATTAGTAAGATAAAAGGGAACAAGCCACCGTGATATTGAAAGCAACTTCGTCATCATTATAATAAGAGGTTTTCTTTCATTTTCAGGTATTAGACGCCGCACATAACGCCGACCGACTAAAGATGAAATCGTAAAAGCTTTTGACAGCCCACCGTAAAAAAATGACAAAGGGACTTCATATGAAGAATCCTCTTTTTATTTAGGTTTCGAGTCCGCTCGTAAAATGTGAAGCCTACTAATAAAATGTGTGCTCGAAGATTGTATTCAACTCTCCCTTTTTGTAGTACCGACGGTCGTTTTTTGAATAACAATAGAATTTAATTCGGGCCCGTGCGCAATTTCCGTATGTTTCCATTATTCGTTTCCTCTTTTTGTGAATCTCAAACTATGTATTTTATTGGTCGCTCTTTTATAATAAATTGTTAGTATTTGGACGCTGTGGATAAAAATATGAAATAGTTTATGCAATCAAATAAAATGCGTTGTGACAATGCAAAGTGATTTTTTCAAAAAAAAATTATGTACTTAAGAATTTGTATGTTGTGAACTATTGAGTAGGTAACTACCTAAATGAACAAATATTTTTGGCATACGGCATCGGTTTAAAAAATATTCCGACTTATTAGAAACTCCAATTAAAATCACGGGGACAAAAATTATTAGTCTACTAACTTTTAGAAACAGTTTCAATGCGTGAAAAATGCTACTAAATATCTGTCAATGAGATTGCGATTAGATTAGAAAACGCTTCTAATCAGTAGAAATTGACCTTCAAAGAAATAACACACAATTCAATGATAGTTAAATAAAACTAAAATAGGGTTTAAATAAAAAAGATGGGTTAATACTTACCAGCGCAGCATAGATGCCTCAGATGTTTCTGTACCTGGATTACAAATATTTGTTTTTATTATTTATTTTGTTTTATTTATTTATTTAATAATAGGTATTTTTGTTGGTATTTACTGTGAACTCACCGTAGACCCCAACGTTTCTTTGGATCTTAACACAACACACGACACAAACATGCACGCACAAAGTGTTTTATTTATTTCGAACTATGAACGTACTTATCATTTGTATTTCATACAAATTGTTCGTTCAGCACTTAGTTTCATAAGAATACTACCACTATGTACACTGTTTTATATAAGCTAAGTTTGATACCCATTTGCAGTACGCCTTAGACGATGAACAATATTTTTTCACTCCATTAAAAACTACCCGCAACATTGACGATGTTAAAAAACGTTTTTAATGGTTTGAGTACGAGAATATTAAGCAAGCTCTGTTAAATGTTTTTAATTTTCGTTTTTTTTTAATATCCCTTAAATAATATATATATCTTTAAAGTCTTTAATTACAATGAAACTTGTTAATTTTTATGACACATTACAAGATTCAAGTTATGGAATGTTCACAGTGACAGGTGACAGAATCTCAACAATAGAAGCTACAGGTGTCAACTAAAAACTGGATACAAACTAATCATTTCAAGAACAACCAATACTATAAAATAAATAATAGAAATCATAATAAAAAAGAATGTTATCCTATAAAAAAACACATTTAGAGAAAAACAAAAAATTCAATGTTGGAATAAAAAAAACTTTACTGAGTTGCAGAGATGATTCTCACCCTGATTATATACTTGAAGAAACCAACCGAGAAGTCTCATAAACACCCCTCTTAACGCTTATAATGGCCCTTAGACCCAAAAACGTCTTACTCTTAACTAATAGCACTTTCTGCGATAATATTTCTTTGATGTAGCACTAGGGAGCAATTCTAATCTAGCCATGTTGTGTATAGAAGTACCCGGTCTCGTAATTATGTACTGCTGAAGTGTCGGAGATCCAACGGACATGAGTTGTTTAATTGAGATGAAATGCCCGCCCCAGAGACCACAGCCAACTTAGTGATCAACTACCATGATACCTAGCCGAGACCAATTTATAAGGCAATTCTGCGATTTAAATTGAGTTTCAGAAGTTTATCAGTAAGTAATTAACTGCCTGATAGTTAATGTTTATTGTATTGGTTATTGAGGTATTTCAACCATTTCAGTTAGTTTATAGTTCCAATAACGCCCGTACATTCCACTTTTATGCACAAAACGTAGAGTATTTAATTAGTGTCCTACCCACGCACTCTACGTAAATATTTATTGGGGTGGAGTGAATTTATTTTATTGGATCCGAGTGAGATACTGCGGTAAAGGTTTTCAAACAAAAATCAAGTTCGGTCAACCGGACGAAACATATTGTAGCGAGTTCGGTAAATGTGCAACATACTCGTGAATTTTTGGAGCGTGAAACAAAAATGTTTAATTTTCGAACGTAATAATTTTCTTTACATTTTCCTTTAATTTTATTTGGTCATTTGAATACTGGACCTTTGGTTGAGGTAGATAACGTTGTTTTTAAAGTGCGTTGAATTTATATGAAAAACCTAAGCTGTCTTTCTTTCTTTTTCTGTACTTGTGCTTATATGTGTGTTCAATGCTGAAACCATAAAGTCAAATAAAATGCTTTTTCCTTCTCTCATCAAAAGATTGTTCAAAGATTGTTTCGCATTAATCATCTCTTTCCACAAGTCGATTAAATGGTAAAACTAGGCCTCTTTGCTATGATCATCGTGGGAAGTATCTAAGTAGTCTACTTATAGACGAAGCGCGACGCTTCTTGGCCTCGTTTACAAAATCAATGACCAGCACAACGTTAGCTAGAAAATGTATTTTTATAGCTATAAAATCTACAATAATGGTTTTAATCGATTATTAAGTGTACACACTTATCAGTAGAATCGGTCACGTCAGTCAAACAAAAGTCGTAGTCAAAGGCTATTCATTTCAATTTCCCTAATAGACCAATATCCGATAATGTCAATGTGTGTGTACATTTTGTAAACGTGTCTAACAATTTACTCATGTAATGTTGAAACTGACACCTATTGAATTAAGTGCTCCCCATATCAACCCATCCCAAATATGAATCGTCGGGTACAGAGTAAATACTTTTGTTTCAAAAGTTTAATTGGTTCCGATGTTCCGGGAACGCGGAGTTACCCAAACATTAACAAATTCTAACTGCGAGTACGGGATATGTTATTTGAAAAAATAAAACTCGTGGTTTTAATTGATGATTTCATGTTACCAAACGGTTAGTATTTCTCTTAATTGGTGGTTCGCAAACTCTTTCTAAATATTAGTCAGCTTGTACAAAAGCAAAGATTATTTTTAGGATATCTGCTGAAAGCTATATTAACGTGTAATCTATTTATTCTTTTCAAGCCTTTTTACTCAGACAACTCATGTTGAGGTTTTTTTTTTGATGTCATATTATTTTTGTTTTGGTTTTCGTTTCATAGTTATAGGTCTCCTTTTTCTAATTTTTAGTATTGTATTAAGTGTGTAAATATTGTACATATGTACATAACTTAAAATTAATTGCTTCTCTAGAATTTACACATAGAAAAACAAACACTAATGTTGTAATATTTGTCTTAGATGTAGTGATAATTGTGTGTCGCAGTAGTTTGTAATACAATTTAGTAGTATCGAACTAGTCAGTAGAAAATAATATATCGGCACGTGTCTGTACTAATATATGTAATAAAGCTAAAGAGTTTTTTGTTTGTTTGATTAAACGTCTGTGGGACTTTCAGACGAATCGGAAAATTTTTTTTTGCTAACCTATGATATCCAGATTCACGAGGAATGCATAATATCACGCATGCAATCCCTGAAGGCTTAGGCAGAGGTGTATCCATTTGTACACCCACATTTCGCCAGTTATGTTTTATTCCCAGTCATGAGAAATGGTATAGGCCATATTAAATAATGCTGAGAGCCACGGGAGCATAGCAGTAACTAAAGACTAACTCGGATTAAAAAGACGAAGTTGATGAAGTCGCAGGGAGCAGCTAGTAGATAATAAATCAAGTTCTAAAATGAACCTTACATGAGCATAATACGCACCAATTCGTATATAATTTATTTGTTAATCCGATCGGGTATTCAAAAAAATACCTTTTCGGTTGCCAGATAATCCCAGATCCAATAAATTGAAAGAAGCTTTTGTGCGCATTTTACATGTTTCTCAGAAATCTACGACAGCCCGATTTTATGAGAAAGGTACCATTTAATATAATTTAAATACGTTAAAGATACAATAAAAAGCTATTTCATGTTCAAATTAAGTATACAGTAAGCTCATTGACGATACCTAAAGTGCAACCATGAATTATTCTTTATCGCCATTCCACTCAAGCCACCATATACACTTTAATGACCCCAGTAGTCTGGCATCTACCCCCGTTTAGTGAAATATATATGAATCAGGGGTTTAATTTGTATATTGGTCGTTTCCGAACTTGGCAAGGTGCCATTACAAAGTAGTGAAAGTCGGGCCTCGGGGCATAATAGAATTTTAAAATATCGATTTTCAATACCTGCATGGGCGTACAGACATCGTTGGATACATAGAACTACGTATTTTATTGTAAGTAGATTAAGTCACTTATACTTATGTTGTGTATAATATGAAGACACTGACTTCTGACCGCGACTGCGCCTGCGTCAATATTGATATATTATCTCACGGGAACCGTAAATTATTTTGGAATAAAGAGTAGCCTATGTGCTATTCTAGACTTTCTATCTCTGTGCCAAATTTTATCAAGACACATACAGCCGTTCTGGCGTGATTGAGTAACAAGATTTCATCCAATCTTTTGCATTTATAATAGTAGTAAGATATAATTATGGACATAGATCTTGAAAGAAAGAAAAATGCGTTTATTGGCATTACATCAAAATTAATAAACTTAAAACTATGAAAACAGAGAACAATAATTATTTTGCCAAAAGGGCCACAGCTCAGCATAATGTTAGACGACAAAAAAGGTGTACCTATATCTTTTCGAAGCCTCAAAGTAGATATGGCTATATATTTTAGCAATCAGATTTTTATGAATTCATCGGCAGTTAGGTATTATTAGCACAAGGAAATATGAACTTCACTTCACAAGACCAATTTTTTTTTCCTTTTCTGACGTAATAACCATATTACACGATAAATTCAAGGTGAAAAGGCTCATAAACGTGTATCATTCATTTCTCATAATATTTATTCTCGAGATAGCGTTGAAATATTCATGACGAACTAACAACGTACCGGGGTCGACCGATTTCTAGTAGACATGAAGATTGTAGATAGACCAGTCTCGCCGGCCCATTAAAGTAGTTTGTGACAATTCGCAAGTTTGAAGACGAGCGAGGCAAAAGCGATCAAACGCCATAGAACGTCGGCAGCCCCTGTAGTTATAACTTTCTGCTTATGTAAGCAACTGTTGTTCTATATCGTGGTCAGCGAAATTGGAAAAAGTTGTCAGGCGTTGTCTCTTGGATATTTTGCGGCAAAGTAACAAGCCACCTTATGTTAACAAATTGTAACGTAAACATTATAAAATAAATAAAATAAAACATATAACATAACATCACATCTGTAATCCCCGAAGGGTTAGGCAGAAATGTACCCATTAGTACACCCTCATTTCTCGAGTTATGTAGTACGTTGAAGCCGCATGTACTATGAAGCGAGCCTATTGCCATCAATCGAGCACAAAGAAATTCCTGATGGAAAAACCTAGTAACAGTGCCCGACCTGGTAATCGAACCCAAGAACTGAGCAGTTGCGCTTTGTGACCACTAGACCAACGAAGCAGTCAAAAACTATGGTCTTCAAGGCCATAGAAACCGGTCTGAACAATAGTAATTCTAAAAATCATATTATTATTCTCATCACCCCAAATAATTGCCTAGCTGCTTTCGCAAAGAAACAACCCTCAACAAACGCCATTTAAACTTCTAAAAAAGTAAAACTCATCGACCTACTTACAACTTTTATTTCACGTTCCTAAGGTCGCCATGACACGTGTGACTTTATTTCAATATATTTTTCGACCACGTGCGTCGCTGAAATAAAAACGTGCCGGTAAAAGTGAAAACAGGAATACTGGCTGTCGGTATGATGGATATTTTTTATTTATATAACGTCTTTCTTTATACTTTAACCTTGCAAATTCTGGTACGTACGTACTTAGTATACCTTCGACTATTTTAGAAAAGATTATATATTACTAGTTTTTGCACGCAAGTTCACATAACATCACGCCTATAATCCCCGAAGGGTTAGGCAGAGGTGTACCAATGTGGAAAAACCCAATAACAGTTTGCCCGACCTGGAAATCGAACCCAAGACCTTATGCTTCGCAGTCGCGCTTTAGGACCACTAGACCAACGAGGCAAGTAAAAAAATTGGTATCTGTAAAAAAATCTAAGTGGACGATGTCGCGGACAAAAGCTAGTAATGAAATCAAAACACGTTTGTACCTACTGTACCTACTGTTATTATTATCCTTTAATGAATCTTGAAGGGTCGAAATAAAACACATCATAGATAAATAGCTCGATATTTTTTTTAGTTATGTTCACCACCTCTGGATATCTGTAGGGAATTAAGTTCGCCTTTGTTCTTATTGTGGCATAAAGTTTAAATAAATAGAATTTAATAGAATAAATACGAAATGTGCGAAATGTGGGTTTACTAATGGGTACACCTCTGCCTAACCCTTCGGGGATTACAGGCGTGATGTTATGTATGTAGAATAAATAGAAGAGAGGAAAAAGAAACCAAAAAAACAAATGAATATGTTTTGTTTAAAGAAAAAACGTTTACGAGTAAGCAATTAACCAAATTGATTTTGTACCTTACAAACGAAATTATACAGTTCCAATTAATATAATTCAATCGTAAACAGCGTTTAATAAATTGTATTTATTTTTTAAT
Source organism: Hoplodrina ambigua (assembly GCA_949774945.1). Classification (NCBI taxonomy): domain Eukaryota; kingdom Metazoa; phylum Arthropoda; class Insecta; order Lepidoptera; family Noctuidae; genus Hoplodrina; species Hoplodrina ambigua. The sequence goes on along the minus strand of OX458977.1, from coordinate 7,834,078 downwards.
TTATTTTATATTTTCCTTAACCGTGTCGAGGGTAAACAAAACTTCGTTTACACGTGACTTTCAGTGAAACAAACCCAATTTGAGTTACTGCTTGGGTACTTACTTATATAAGTGAAGTTACTCCACTTTTACTTGGTAAAGAACGAAACAACGGGAGGCTTAGTTCAGTAATCAAATTGCTTGATAGGATTATTACCGCAGCTGTTGCTAAGCTCTCTATTACCTTTCAGCTTTATCTTTGCTTTTCAGAACTTCTGAAGGTTATATAAAATCACGCTTGTATATCCCGAAGGGGTAGGCAGGTACATGCATAATATATTACGTTCAAGTTTTATACAGAGTGAAAAGAATATCGTGACAAAAACTTGTACCATGTATTAAGTACATGACTCTAGACTACCCAATATTAATATTTTTCAACGGTAAAAATAATACTTTTCCATTATGTCGACAATGTAGGTGTTGCTTTATATGATACAGCTGTTTTTTTAAATAACCAAAAACATTTTCATAAGTTTCACTTCCACCCCGTTTATAACAGAGGCTGACCCTATTCCTAACAACCAGACACCAACTCGGGGTCCAGGCTACTACTGAGAAATTCCTAGAAAATCACAATAATTAAACTAAATAATAATAGGTAATTATTGAGAGCCAAACTGGCCAGCATATAGTCATGTTCTCATGACCTAAACTAAAAAAACAAAATTAAACTATAAACGAAATTCAAAAAAAGAAGTTACATCTCAATTGACAAACCCAATCCAAAGACGAAAAAATCATCAGACACATTCAAAAGGGAAGCTAAAAGATTTGTACTTTAATTAAATGCAAACCACTGTATAAATCGCGACGAAAATCCACTTGAAATTCCCTTAAAGCTGTTAAAAAATGTTAAAAAGCCTCCCGTTATAATTACATGGACCTTTTTACCCGCTGTTTAAAAGAGCACTCTCATTTTATACGACCGCTGGGAAACCATGAAACACTGTTTTAATAAAATACCTTAATCATTAAAAAATGTATGGGAATTAAGAGCCATGTTTATTTTGGGAAGGTCATATCGTTTAGTGAGTTTTAAAAGTTTTACGCAGATGATATTTTTCTTTGACTTTGTTGTACCCTCGAGTGTAGTGACTGGGTTGCTTGTTTTTGTTGATATTGCTTTTCTTTTTGGCGAGTGTAAAAGTCTAAAAGTTTATGATCAAGTACATTAGTTAAGTATAAATACATTTTCCAAATCTCATTTTCTATCATCACTATTATCACAGTAAATATATCAAACTAGCTTCGTCGTCTGCGACGTACTCGTCAAAGTTATAAATGATGCCATTTTTTTTTTTGGAAACGTAAGGCTATAATCTTTTTCTGTGTTCAATTTCATCCAGATCTGTTCAACCGTTCTGGCATGATCAATTAGCAAACATCCTTCCGAACTTTCACATATAATAGGAGTAAGATGATTCAATGAATAGGTATGCATAATAGGTAAGGCTGACGAATATATGTATATTTGTCAGCCTATCCAATTACGAATAATGTAGATAATATGGATTCAATTAAACCACTAAGTAAGACAAATTAATCGCAAATCCCCCACATTTTAATGAAGTAATAACCCCGCCCCCACCATTCTTTAAATACGTTAAAATATGCGATCACAAATAAGCGCGTACAAATTAGTTGTAGTTCAATTAGGGAATGTAATTAGGAAAGCTGCGGCGTGCACCGGCGACGGTTCGTAGGAATAATTACGATATTGGTGTCGAGCGGGTCGATTCCTACCTAATGAATTACCTGCGAGCTGCAAATTAATTACAAGCTCCACTGCCTCAGCCTCTGAGGACATTGTCGACTACGATATTGAAATGACTTAAATGATTTTCAGTTAATTATACCATTTCACTAATTAAATCCCCCAACATACTACACGCGAAGCCTTAGATATAAAAGTTTAGTCGCAGACATAAAATGATTTCAGATAAGATGTTGACGCCACTTAGCAATTTACAAGTTTTCCAGATAAAGCGCATAGATATGCTAAAAGTTCCGCTTATCGACAATCTTCCACATAAAACTAGTGTTCGCCACCACAATACCAATGCGACGTCTTACCCTCAGTGTCGCCCTTCCGATTCCTTCCCCAAGGACCACAATGCTGACGTGCGGGATAAAGAGGGGAGATAAAAAATTGCCCCACGACTGTGACCACGCAGCTGAGCCGGGGGTGCATGTGCATTCCCGCCGAGCAATTTGATAAATTACGCCAAATTCAAAGTGATGAAATTTCCCTATGAGAAGATTACACATTACACACCGTGTTACTTTTGAAAGCAATAAAAACCTTTGCAATATGGGACCACATTTATTATTACGTTACGTTATTTGAATTGCTTTTTCTGGATGCGATATAAATGTTTTATCGAGTACCATAAACATACAAATCTTATATTAAATATATTTCTCACTTGAAGGAGCCAATTTTTGAGTCACTTAGGTATACTTTATAACCGTATTATCAATTCATAGGCCGTAACATAAGTGGCCATATTATTATGAATAAAGCAGCGTTTGCATCGACCCTAGTTATAAAACTGGAATGGTGCTCGTAAAACGAAGCAGTTCAGAGTTGTCTCACCGATCCACAAGAGTTTTATATTTCCTATAAAATATTATATTCTGTGGAGCGTGCAATATTCCAACATTCTACACAGTGCAATTTTCTGTCTATTCTAGTCGTCTAAGAAAGTGCAAGGAGGTTGAGAGGCTAGGTATTCGTGCAATCGCTTTATGAAGCGGGGGCGGGCGCAAGCACTCAATTGATTTGCATCGCGGACTCCCGGACAAAGCAAAGCCCGACCGACGAGGAATCCCGCTCAATTCACTCCTCAAACTAAATCGGCAGATTAGAATTCGAGCTGTGAACGAGCTGCTACAAAGAATTTCTTTTAATCAAATGAATGTATTAAGATTTTCATCTGTATACAATTGCTGAGTTCCTGAAGAAAGGAGATAGAAAAGGTTTTGATACTTTAGTTCGCTAAGCACGCACGAATTAATGAAAGTGAAAGTAAGGAAAAAGAAAATAAAGTTTTCAAGAAGAAGGACTTTGATGTCCAATATATTCTGTGCTATAATTAAATTGTTGTGTTAATTTAATATATGATATTTTTTAAATCTATTATACCGCTATATAATGTGTATATTAAGATTCTTATATTTCACATAAGCTTATTATATCAATGCAATTATAAATATAGTTGAGTGAACATCATAGCGTTATGAAAACAATTCAGCGCAGTATTAGCAGATTGCGCTTGCACAAGCAATATTAAACGACAATTGCAAGTGGTTGGTGTAAATGAGTCCGTTTATATTTCCTTTCGGGGACAATGGCTTCACCCCGGCGATATTACCCTCGGGGACAACAGGAATAAGTAGGGAAAACGTAAAAATATCTAATTGAATTTTTCATCTCACTCTAGGATTCTCAGGCGCTTTATTAAACTCGTTGAATAGCGCGCTGCGAGGGGCAATCGGAGCGCCCTTGATTTGCATTACCGGGAGAAAAGTCACAAAGCACTGGCAGGAATCTAGAAAGGAATTCAGCAGTCAAAGGCCCTACGAGGAGCCGGCTGCACCTCCGCGACCTCTCGGACACGACACTTGCCAAGTGGCATTGTGATGCATTTAAAATTGCAGATTATAAAGACGGACTTGCTCTTTTTCATTCAATCGCATATTCCACTATCAGATATCACTAAGCGCACCTTTCATTATGAGAACAGCAATCATTTCGCTGACATCGGAGACCGCAACACCTTTTGACTTGTTTACCGAACTATTTCGTTTCAAATCATTCGCAGTTGCAGACTAACTCGGCTACATAAACGGCAGTAACAAATATACCAGATATCGTGTAACACAGTCGTGTTCCATATACCCGGCTTGTTTGATTTATACACCATTTTATTGACAATGATAAAGGTCTGCATTGGTACTGACATTTCGTTATGTCGGGGTGAAAAATGGCGCGCTGTCAGTATCGCGATAAACCGATCTTATGTCGCATTAGCTTGTTTTTGTCACAAATACATGATCATTATCTTAGAAATCCGGAGGAGGAAAGTTTTGGGACATGTTCTGTGTATCGATATTGTAAATATTTATACCTTTGTACATGTATGTTTGGGTACCGAAATTTACCTATCTCAATCCTTAGGGTAGTCACACACTTAAGCTTTTGTTGACATGTACCCTTAAATGTAATGGATTAACATAAGAAACAGTATCAAATGGAATCCAATCAAAATAAAGGTGAGCGAAGCGAAGCCATGTAACAAGCTTAATTATAATTACAAAATTAAAATTTATTTACCAAATTACACAAGTCAATTACAGTGAAGCTTCTTACACAGGTTTCCAATTACGGAAACAATTTGTTCGTAATATGAAAGGGTGAATTAATCATTTACTGATGCATGAGCGGTTTAAATAAACACCGATTTCGGTAAAATTTATTTCAAGCATCGTGATTTCTAGAAACCCGTTATACTGAAATTGGTTTCAGAAGTTTTCCAATATTCCAAAAAAATCTGAAAACAGAAGTGCTATAAGTTTTTTTTTCTGTGACGAATTTAAAAAGCTCTAACTAATATTTGCTAGTCTACATTCCTACAAGTTCTGTGATTTACCGCATGTGTGCGGTCAGCAGCTATTTTTATCGTCACCGCTAACGTTTGCATACCGACTTAATTGCTTTACTGTCGTAACTGAATCGCTGCAAAACGCCACCAGTGAAAACCTGGCCTAAGGTAAATATGCACTAAAGCATGATTAATTAAATGCACGATAAAATAAACATCGCGGATTTAAAACTACGTGTTCACATCATTCATGTCATGCAGTGCTACGCATGCACGCGCCTACGCGCTTGCTACGCGCAGAACTCGCAGATGCTACGCGAACACTTCACATTTGCTACGCGTTCACTTCACACAGGCTACGCCTACATTACACACCCGTCTTTTTTATAATTTCTGTATCTATCTAGAAGTAAAACCAATTCTCCAGTTTCAAAGATAATACCAACGGTTTACCAATGTGCTTGCACCCTTACATGCCGGATTTATAGATCGCAATAGTGCACAATAGTGACACGTCAGGCTCATCAGTTACGACCGGTTACGATCGCTCGAATAACGCGTGTTCAGTTGTTGACAATATAAATAGACGTAGTAAATTATTTTCTATTTCTACACTTATGTTTTTTTGTCTATAAACTATGTTGTTCATACCTACAGACGTATACTTCGTGAAAGTTTTATTTGCGATGAAACAAAATGGAGTACAATTTCATGAATGAAAAGGTTCAATAATAAATGTAGAAGAAAATTCTTCTATTTGCAACACACAAGGAGAATACAATTCACCATTTTGATTTGAACTACAGCAGCGATGAATCCGTCCAGTGTCTGCGTTACCATATTCAAACATTCTGTGTTATGCAGATTACACTGGTTTCCTAGTATACGGATTTTCATAATCACGCCAGCCAACTTTGCAGAAAGTAGATACAGCGCAGGTGTAGGAAACTCGCCTTCACAGGAAATTACGTAATACATACGTCATACGCGTATTCTCGTTAATTCTCGCAGTGATTGAGGAGATGCGGGATTGGTATTAAGCATGTGGGGGTAGGTAGGGGTGTGTTTCCTTTCTCCTATGTAGTTAGTATTGCTTAGTACTTATAAAGCGAAGTTTGGATTTTGGTGGGTATTTTTGCGTGATTTAATACAATAGAACTAAAAAGTTTGTTTGTTTTTGTGTGAACGCGCTAATATTCTAAACCACTAGTCTGATTTTGAAAATTCTTTTGTTTTGAGAAAGCTACTTTATTTATAAGTGAGACTTTGTTTAATTACAAAAAAAAAGGAAAAAGAAAAGAAAAAAGAAAAGAAATTCATGCAGACCAAAACGCGGGCAAACGCTAGTAAGTGATAAAGTGTTTAAATGTTCATAATAATCGTAAGTGATTTCTGTGAGTTCTGTGATTCAAGTGTAGATTGCTTAATGTGCCGCATAGGTGATGTCTCAATTATTGCTATATATCGGTCTCCGTCCTTCAAAGATATCAACAACTTCATTGATAGTTTGGATAATGTTCTTAAAACCCCCTCACAAACTAAAGTCTTGATTGGTGATATAAATATAGATATTAAGGACGGTAATACTGACGCAAACGCAGATGAGTATTTATCCTGCGCTGCAGCTAATGGACTTCTACCTGCTCATCTTTTTCCCACCCGTCTTGCCAATTGTTTAGATCATGTCCTTCTCCGTACGAATAAGGGAGCAACAACGGTCGTCGTTGAGTCTTCCATAACTGATCACGATCCAGTAGTACTATTTTTGCAAAATGTAGGAAAGTATAAAAAACCAGCACAAACTAGTCGCAAAATAAATTACGATTTAGCTATAGCTGATATAAGTAGCAATGATTGGTCACCTATTCTAGATATTCTGGATCCTAATGAGGCTGCGGATTCTTTGATTAGTAACCTGTCTTGTATCATTAAAAAACACACGCGGGAGTATGTCAGCCCCAGAAGACAACGAATCCTTAAACCCTGGATAACTCCCGGTTTATTACGTTGCATCCGACATCGTGATAGTATGAACGCTAAACTGAAATCAGATAAAAATAATGAAATACTCAAAATCACCTACACTCGTTATCGAAATCACTGTAACTCATTGCTCAGTAAACTTAAAATTGCTTATGAAACTCAAGAATTTAATAAGGCAAAAAATGATATCAAGGCAACCTGGAATGTGATTAAGAAAGTTTCTGATATCCAATCAAGCCGTGATTCTTCCACAGAGCTTCTGTATCTTTATGAGTCACCTAAAGCCTCATTAAATGAGGTAAACAACTTTTTTGCCAATATCGGTAGTAATCTGGCAGCTAAAATAACCCCGATGTCTACAGTTTCTAACGTGCCCATAGTAAATCCTTGTAGTTCAATGGTTCTTCTTGAAGTGAGCGAAAAAGATGTCGACGACATAATTTTAAGCCTTAAATCTGAGTGTGCTACTGGCTGGGACGGTATTCCGGCTTTGATAATTAAATCCACGAGACCTGCTCTGGTTCCAGTTATCACGCATATTTGTAATATTTCGATCTCGTCTGGGATTTTCCCTGATTCTTTCAAAAAAGCGGTTGTTCATCCGGTTCACAAGTCTGGGCGCAGAGATGATATTAGTAATTATCGTCCTATTTCGATTCTGTCTACCCTATCGAAGATCCTGGAACGTATACTTAACAACAGCCTCGTCAGTTTCCTAGAATCGACCAATATTCTAGCTAGTAACCAATTCGGCTTTAGAACTAGTATGAGCACTCAAGATGCAGTTATGGGCCTGTCTGAGCAAGTAGCTAGGAGTCTCGATAGGAAGTTAAAATGTCTGGGTGTCTTTATTGATCTAACGAAGGCCTTTGACACCGTCTCTGCGACCGCTCTCCTGGGGAAGATGGGGAATATTGGAATTCGTGGTCCTGTTCTGGATATTTTCTCGGACTACCTCAGGGGACGAACCCAATATGTTAAAATGGGTCAAGATGAGAGTGAGGTTTTACCCATAGCGTACGGCGTGCCCCAAGGCAGCATATTAGGGCCTACATTATTTCTCATTTATATTAATGAGCTGTGTAAGATGCCTATTCAAAACTGCAAAATATTTACGTATGCTGACGACACAGCCCTGGTAGTGGAGGGAGTAGATTGGGGTCAATGTTACTCTTATGCGAACAAGGCTCTTAGACTAATTATGAGGTGGCTAACAAATAACTTGCTTACCCTAAACGTTCAAAAAACGGTGTACGTTCCCTTTTCCATTGGGTCAAATTTTTCCCCTCCGCTATCTCTTGAAGTCAAAGCCCATACTTGTACCAATGCATCCCCTTCTCCATGTGACTGCCTCAACTTATCCAGGTCTAGTGGTGTAAAATATCTCGGCGTCCATATTGATAATTTCCTGAACTGGCATAGGCATATAGAATTACTCTCAGGCAGAATCCGTAAACTGATCTATGTATTTAAAAAACTGCGTAGGTCTGCCGACAGTAATACCCTGAGACTAGTCTATTTTGCGTTGTGCCAGTCGGTTTTATCTTATTGTATTCCAGTATGGGGAGGGGCCACTGTTTCCGTTTTTATTAAGCTAGAGCGTGCGCAACGGGTGGTCCTGAAGGTAATGATGTCTCGTCCGCGCAGGTATCCCACCTCACAGCTTTATGCTGAATGTGACCTAATAACTGTCAGACAACTCTACGTGTATCATATGGTGCTCCGAAAACACTCTTCCCGCCCCCACACAGAACCTACTTGTAGAACTGTAAATAAGCATAAGATTTTTCCACCAGAACCTCACAGAACATCTTTTGCTAGGCGCCAGTATTACATCAACAGCATAAAAGTGTACAATAACCTAAACAAGGTATTAAAATTATTTCATAAGACGAAATATGAATGCAAACACGCTTTGTACAAATATCTGTTAAAATTAAGTCACCAAAACATGGAAGCTCTTCTTTTAGGCCATCTTCCTTGAAATTAAATTTCATATCAGAATAAGCATTCTTGCACTTACACTCACACGTCCTCATATACCCTCACACTTCTTCATACACAAACACACTTACACACACCCTACCCTTTCTTTCCACACAATCACAAAATTGTAAATGAGAATAATACTTTTTTAATACTTTTTTATATTTTTATTTTTGTTTTTAACATATTTTTTATTTTAGTTTTGTTTTGATTGTTTTCTTTTATTTTAATTTAAGTTTAAAATTTCATTTTTGCGTTGCACAGTGCCAAATGTTTATGCAACTAATTTTACATCGGCTTGTGACATTGCTGCGGTGGGACACTGATCTCTGAGATACAGGGTCACCCCTAGTTTGGAGATCAGGGTTTCAATTAAGTTGTGCATAGCATAAGCTTTCAACTTACAATTTCAAGTGTATTAGTTATGTAAGCTTTTTTGTCAATAAACATTTATTTATTTTTTTTATTTTTATTTAGATACTGCCTAAATAGTCACACTACACTACATATTACATCAATACGATCTATGAATTGAAGTAGGAATTCGGCTTAGAACTTTTAGTTTTCGCGTTGATATACATACATATAAATGAAACTAAAGACCTAAGTACCATTTTAGGTTTTTTCTAAATAATTGAATTACATCACAAGTCTTTATCACATTTTGTTCAAATGTAATATAGGTAGGTAAGTGTTTTAGTCATTGATGATAGATTAAAAACGACGATGTGATCTAGTACTTGATACACTTTCTGGACGGATTGTTCGTTCTAAACAAAATATTTCTACGTACTTACGTAAAAAAAATAACGGAAGTACGAATAAGAAGGTCGAACTATCAGTGATGATCGATAGAGGACATCACACACACACAATCACACCCATCTTTTACAAACATACTGTAACAGATACATTTCAGCGAGCGATGTTTTGTTTTGATGTGTACATAATAATATGAAGGGCAGACATAAACGTTACTTTTTTCCTTATTTTTTATCATCCAACAAAAAATCCAATATATTCTTTATTTGTCGACAAACGGAAGAGTCCTCAACCTCCGTTCCGTTACTTTGTCCTGTTACTGTTACCGAAGAATCGGTGGAAAAGTCGCGAAGTCACAAATCGTCGCGCCATTGGATTTTTATGGCTCAACTAAAGTGATATGGGGGTTATGGGGGCCATGAGGCATGACTAGTGTTACACGTAGACAGCCAGTCAATTCAAAGTAAGTACCTGTTCCAGTGCTTATACTATATCCGATATGACCGTGTCGTAATGTTAGGACTGTGTTGAAGTATTGTTGCGGAAACGACAAGCTATAGGTTGATACCTATGCATAGAATTACTTTCGTCATTTATATTTTTTGTGTTTTGATTTGACTGCCTCATTGGTGTAGTGGTCGCAAAGCACGACTACTGAGCATAGGGTCTTGGGTTCGATTCCAAGGGCAAAGTGTTATTGGGTTTTTCTATCAGGAACTTCTCAGCAGCAGCTTTGAAGTTTGTGCCCGGTTGATAGCAATAGGCTTGCCCCCTATTACATAGGACTTAAACATAACTGGCGAAATGTGGGTGCTCTAATGGGTAAACCTTTGAGAATTTCAGGCGTGATGTTAAATTTTTTGTTTGAAAGTAGTGTGTAAAATTGTGCCTGTTTCATTATAGGGGTGTTTGAGTCCACGGCAACAAATGCTCATTTAGAAGTTATGTTTTCCAAAATCTAGAAATAGTTTGCTAACGATGGCAACAAATTAAAAGTGGGATTAACATGAAAACATTTATCTTGGCTTTACAAAATCATTTAAAATTAAATAGAAATATTCCGACATACCTATCTCAAAAAGTTATATTTTCAAAGTAAAAACAATCATAGATAAACCACAATGTTTTAGCCATAAAATTAAATCGTCTTTATTATTTTTTCAAGTTTTGGCACACGACTGTTTTAGTTGCGTGAATAATTATAGTATCCTATTTAACTCAAGTGACCAATCAATACCACTCATGAGAAGAGGTCCTTACCCAGCTTTGGGATATCAATTGATACAATGAACGGTTGAGACAATTATTGGTGTAACACCGACTAATCAAATCATTTGATGTGAGATAATAATGACGTAACAGAAAACATCATCATATCTACCAACTTCTGATTTGACTGACTGCCTGGTTTGTCTTGTGGTAGCAGAGCACGACTGATGAGCCAGGTCTTGGGTTATGAAGACTCGATTCTTAGGTCGGGCAAAGTGTTAATTGGGTTTTCATCAGGAATTTGTCAGTAGTAGCCTCGAAGTCTAGATTTGTGCCCGGTTGATGGCAATACGCTCGCCTCCTATTACATTGGACTTTAAACATAACTGGCAACTATGAGTGAACTAATGGGTACACCTCTGCCTAAACCCTTCGTGAATTAAAGGCGTGATGTTATGTATCCACCAAAAATCCATTTACTCGCAAAGTGAAGAGAAACTTTACTATCAAATGCGCAATGTATCAATAACACTTTTATTCAACCTCAAAACATTCAAAATTAGCGATATCTACCCCTATAATTACAGTAAGCTATAATAATTTCAATGAGCCATTTATTTTGGAAACAAAACAGTGCGGTAACAACATCTTGCTTATTATGTGTAGCACCGTGTTGTTGTTATAATGTTAGGAACAACAGACAACTTCGGGTAGGTTCATGTTCTGGCTCGGAAATTAATATATTTACATACAAGAAGAGGTTACTGATTCGCATTTTGTTCGAGAGGGTATTATGTGTTATTTTTTATCCAAGATATTGGGTTTTTTAAATTAAATGTCCTGCTTTTATTATAATGATATAACAACATTTTACTAGTACCAAAAAAATCCCGAAACTATAAGTTGGTAATAAATACGACATTTAATGTTACGAGAACCTTTCCTTATTGCGTCATAAGATAAAAAATAAGATCTACATCATTATTAACAATTTTTTGTTACAATTACGTGCTAAGAATATATCCTTTTTAGTCCACCAAGAAGGAAGGTCAAAAACAACGACAAAATACTGCGGTCATCACAATTTACGAAGCACTTAAGAAACATAATCCTCAAAACATCAGGTCGTTGGACAACGGAACCCTCAAATTAACTTAATTGCAATTGTAATTGGCGAGCGCAGGGGACCGCAGTAAAAGGAAAATATTTATATTCCCTCCCTTCCTCGCTGAGATACTCGAGTATTCGACCATCTCGGCTTGTTGTACTCCCAGATTATAACACAAAATTGCTACAATACGTCGTCGAGAATTATAGTACTCAACAAGTGTTCCCTAACTCGGTTCCTAATTAGTTTTATTCCATTACAGAGTCAGAGTAACCTGTAACATGAAAGTTCGTTAATGAGTGTTACCGGCACGTAATTAGCTATGTTAACGAAATGTTCCCGGAGACCCGCATTTTTCTAGAGTACTTTTCTGTACCAACGCACAGTATGCAAAAAGCAAAAAGGGCCAAAGTTTCTGGATAGACAACTGTAACTGGCAAAATTAAACATGGTATTACTAGATGTGTACAAAGTTACAATATTGCTGATGACGCATAATTTGGCAGCCAGCTCCCCTTCCTACTGTTTACACGTCTATTTCGTAGACAATAGCATCGTAAATTAAAACAACAAAGCCAATAACAGTAAGTTAAGAAGCTAGGGTGAGCCACAAAACGTGTTTTGTTTCAATTTTATTTTTCAAAGCGAACAATTGGCGCCAGCTCAATTAGTATAATCTAATTAAACAGGAATGGCGTTGGACTGTTTGAAATAAAAGAAAAATATTATCATTCGCTCCGAGAAGCCTCTACAAGATTGTCACCGAGTGTTAATAGGCTATTCTGAGCCATTTCCACGGTTTATTCAAAGGGTTGGACAGTTTTATTCGCTTCGTTAACGGAACTGGAATGACAAGTCTGTATTTATTTTATTTTTTATTCCATTATATCCGCTAAAGCACTTAAACGAGAACATTTTGAATTGGAACTGAGTTTTACGTGTTCGCTTTTTTTGTTTACATGATGTTGACATCTATGTAAGTAGCTTTTTATTTATTCGCGCTAATTAGACGAGATATGACGCATAAAAAGAACTTGATGCCTTTATTAAGTTAAATGGCGAACTGTGAAGACTTCTCATAACATCAGGGAAGCTACCTCAGTCAAGTTCCAGTTAATATTTATAAGGACCATTAATATGATGCTCCACTAATTAGGGCGAGGAAACTTGTGTTAATTAATGATCCACGGAAGTAACTATCCTAATAATTATCGTTCTGATTGCTCATTATTATTTATCATATCTTTGTGGAATAACATTATATACTTATGATTTCTATCTCATATTTTGGTGTTAGCAAATGTGATTGGAATAATTAAGTTTAAATTAACATACACTTTAATGAACGAATTAAAATACTTAAATAATAATCTCCAATTTGAGAAAGAATTTTCAAAATCGATAGTTCAGTAGATCCAGAGATTACCCACTATAACCTTACAAAATCACAAACTTTACGTCTTTATAGTATTAGTATAGAAGTATATATAGAAAGAAGATATTAGGTTATAATCATCCTTATACATAAATAGTTATCGCCAGATTTACAGTAATATAGGTAGGTACAGCTCACAAAAGTATTCCCATCCCGAAATCCCTCACATTCGCTTCTAAAATATGAAGATACGATCGTCGTAATATCCGGGCCCACATCTTAATATCCGTTTACATCTATCAACCACTTAGATGTCTAACTTGGGTTTAGTTAATTCTGATTAGCTATTAAACGAAAACTTGAGTACCTTTTCAAGGTTAAGACGTTAGTAAATCTTTCAAGATTTTGAGTAGCGTAGCGTTCATTTATTTTCAAATAATAAGGTCACAAGTACCTTTGGCTTTATTGGCTTACATAAAAGGAAACGCGGGCGGATAGATTTTAGAAAATTAAGTATTAGGGGAAACTATCGGTTTCGCTCTGCGATCGTTTGGCGTGAGATAAAAACAACTTCAGATCCGACTGAATAGCCTGAGTAAAAAGTTATAATTTGGGGGGCTGGCTCTCACCTATTTTCCTCACTAAAATTGAAGTAATATCAAAGATTCCTAACTATACTAATATTTCAAATGCGAAAGTAACTCTGTTTGATTAGCTGTATGAAAACCCCAATAAACTACACTCATAAACAGAGCTACTCTTATCGTTGCTATAGTAACGTAGCAGACAAATCAAAAGCAGAAAAAATATATTATTATGTTTTGTTATCAAATAACTTGGCAAGAAACGCCATTACCCGTTTTGTTATCATTTGACTCCCGTGAGGAAAGTTATAACAATTTACACCAAATACAGGGTTCCGCAAAGGTCGCGGCATTTGCACACCCACGCCTTTACAAATATTGTTGCTGAGAATACCTTGAGCACCTTGTTTCCTATTACAGGTTGGAAATCTCTACTTATATAACGTAGCGTAAAAATAAAGTACTGCGGAAAGCTGAAAATATTACAAATTATGTGTGGGCTATGATATAGAGGATTTCCTGGAGAGCTAGGGTATAATTTTAGCTGTGTGCTGTAAAAGAAAATGGCGGTTATTGGATTTAATTCTGGACAGTTTTATTGGTTTAGGATAGTTAACATTAATTGATTTTGAATCTATTTTAAGCATTAAGTTTAGATTTAAATTCAACTGTGCTAAATACAGTTTAATAAATATGTCCTTTCTTGGCATTCAAACTTACTCCGTACCAAACATCATCATACCGAATTTGTTCTGGTTTATTCGTGAAAGCGTAACAGACAGACAGACAACCTCGACAACCTTACTTTCGCATTTATAGTATTAATATAAATATCTTTATTAAAAGTTTGCGGGTTGGCTTTTTTGGCAGAACTATGACGAGTTATACTTGTTAACTACACTGAGGAAACCGCCTATTTAACCAATCCAATTAAAACAATACATTGTTTTAAGCTTACTTAAGACTTTAAAGTTCATGCTCAAAATGACAATCCAATTTCAAAAACTATAATTTTCTTAATACCAAAAAAATCGCATAGGTACTACGATTTTGTAATAACTTAGCAACGCACACAAGCCTCACTATACCTTCGATACCGAAGCTGAGAGGGCACAGTACCCTGCCGGACCTCCATAACCGCGCCAATATTACATAAGGGGGTGTAAATTAGGGTTCCAAATACCTCTTTATAGAGATTGCCTGTCCGTTTTGGGAGCGAGTCACGTAATAATACTGTGGTGGTCCTAATCGTCCAATACGTTGTATCGTGCGGTATTTACAGTACGCATTTGGACTCCCTACGGATTCGACTGCTTTGTAATGTCCGTGCTTTCATGCAGTTTATTGCATCGTCTGGTAATATGCCGCGAGATTTGGAAGGAACAAATAAAAACGTATTCGGTTTTTGTCTGGTCTTGGAATTGTAATCATTGTATGTTTGTCTTTTAATGTGATTAGTAGTATAGCTTTAGATAAAAAGCGGCCAAATAACGATATATAGATTATTATGTTATATAGTTGAAAAAAATAATGCAGTATTATTGTAAAAAAATATATATATATATTTACTCCATTTAATGGTCTGTCTGCTAAGATACACCCAGGGTCTTATTGTGTGCCTCGTTTAAATGCTTTTATAAAAACCTTGTTATAATGAATAAATAAATAGTAAAAAATAAAATATAAAAACAAAAACAACAAAAAGCAATAAAATAATAACAATAATAACAATAATAGCAATAATATATTTATCGTGAAATAACAATTCCGTTTTAACGATATTTGTCTAAAGTTGAATATATTTTAGAATAAAATGTTTCATTTTGACAGTTTGCTGTCTCTTACTGGTAATACAATTAGTACGGTCACGATACATACATAAAAAATCAACGTTCGCAAAAGATTAATGGGGAAGTTGCAGGTACCAAGCTACTATACCTACTAATTATTAACCAGTAATAACAGACTCGAAAAGCACCCATGACCTTTCATGTAACTAATACACGGCTAATAGGCTGAAGCTGGTTAACCGGCTAGATCGGTAGACTAGGCAGGCACGTTACCCAATCCGACGGCCACGGCTCTGATGCGTTATACGATCCGACGTGCATCAGATTGGCTTCTAAAGTCGAACTGCCTTTGTGAATGCAGCCTAAACCTTTTATAAAAGTGCGTGTATTTTTTAATTATCATTCAGAAAATATTTTTATTTTTATTTATTAAATAAAAAAGGCTCTTAGTTAAAAAATAAAAACATCTCAATAACACAGATGTTAAAACAAATGAGCATCAACCAACAAAACATTTGCATTCCCCTCTTACAATTTAAATTTAAACGATTCGTGACAGAGCTATGAACAAAACAGTATAAAACGGCAAACAATCATTACTCACGTCACCCCTGTCATACAGCGAATCAATAACGCAGCTATTACTTCGCTAATGTAGACATATTCCGACAAATACTTTGAACCAGACGCCGACACACCTGCTCGTTCCCAAACACAGCCCACAATAGCCGCAATCATACAACACAAACATGACAGCATAAATGGTATATAAAATAAAACAGTGATAATAGAAAATGTTCCCGTGTTACTCTATTTTTCTTAGTCTTTCTTCGCTTATCAGACACAGTACGTCTTTGGAAGCTGCCTGTCACACCGCAGGGAATTAGACCGTCTATTGAATACAAATTAATAATAATCTTTTGTTTCTTATTATTTTCGTATAATTAACAAATACTTAATAATGAATAATTTAAGGAAATCCTCTTAGAATATTGTGTAGGTGTAAACTCTTTCAGGGTGAGGATTTGTTGTAGTTGAATTATACAATAAAACCAGCTCATTTTAGTCCCTCTGCAGGTCAAAGGCCTCTTCTAAATGAGGTTCTAGTAGAATTTTGTGAGGATGGATGCATGGACAGATGGATGGTTGGGAGAATGTTTGTTACTACTTCACGCTTAAACGGCTGAACGAAATTAGCTGGAACACATATATGGTGATTTTTTTATCTTAATTAACAAGTCTTCGTAGACCAAGTCGCGGGCAGAACATAGTATATCAATAAATTAGTTGCTGCAGTGAAGCTGCACTTAACACTCGTGTCTAATCGCATTTTCAATCAAATTTCCCTTGACGACATCTGTGCAAAAAATCGCCCCTAATGATTTCTTTGGAGTATGCAGTGTTACAGTAGGGTATGACACACGACCAAGTCGCGTGTCAGTTGACGGATGGGCTGAGCAATAGATTAATGGAATAGAGCACATACCATAGACGTGTGCGTCCGAAACGGATTTCTGTCAAAGCTGTCACTAACACGTGCGCAAGATGCCGTTTTCACGCCTTTTTTGACGTATGTTCATGTTGTTTTTCCACATCATTCATTTTGTTGATTTAATAATAATGAATGCATTTTAAATAAAATCCCATTGTCTCCACAAACCAATAACTGACGAGTATGAAATGTCGAGTTGAGAAACATCCTCTATAAATTATTTTATCCCAGTTAAATGTTTCTTAATAATATGTTTTTTCGCCTAACATTTTATAATACAAGTATCAAGGATGTACAAAAAAAAACAAAAAAATACAAATATGTTTATTCGTTCCCAAGCATATAGTTTCTTACAAAAATTGAGACAGCCTCAGTAAGTTAAAAAATACGTGTATTAGGGTTGCCTCGCTACTTTCCTTAGTAACTAGTTAAATAGTGTCGAGACATACAATAAGAACAGAATGAAAATAGAAGATTGAGCTACTCGTCACAGATACACATCGTTTATGAAGATTTTAGGAGTTAACGTTTAATTAAATATTTTAATTGCCTCGCTAATTTTGCAAGGCAATTAAAATATTTTGGCATTTGCTAAGATCCTTCTCTATAGCGACAACTATACGCAAACAACGGTAATAAATCCAAGATTTTGACCGCACCAAAGTTATCTCGATGATTGATCGATTTAAACTGAAGCCACTCATAATCGTGAGGTCACATACAATTTGAAATATTTCAATAGATTTATAAACCTGAATTTATTCAACACACACCAACTGTTCTTACTCACAGTGATTACATATCGTTATTTAAAATACCTGTCATTTGCTATGAAGTTAGACAGGTTTATATTTTCAAGTCTAAAAGCCGGCCTAAGCTGGAACACCGAATAAATTGCTCAATTTATCTTTTTTTGGCAACGGTACACGCTTTGAGTCTATTCGTATCTGACTATAATATATTTTGCTGCCTAACCTAAAAAATAAAAAAAAGTTTGAACTCGACTGTTATATTCATTACGTAAATACAAAATCTGATGAGAATAATTTAGCCTCATCTTACAGGTTGTGAAAAATAAAAAACCCGACTGTGTGAAACATGAACTAAAAACAACATGAATAAAATAGAAAAGAAAAAGAAAGGCCAGCAGTCGGGACGCATTGAAAATCTAAACCCGCTCACATCTTCCCAATAATGGGAATTATCTTTTTTTTCTTTAAATTTTTAATTTAATGTTCATGTTTTACTGCCTGTAACTTTTGGCGTGATTCAGTGTCTTTTGACAACCTTTATAATTTGTCAACCGACAAAAGTGGACTAGGTACTAAATTATGAATTAATTAACTGCATCCACACAATACGAAAAACCTAGTTACTTTAGCTTATTACGTGAAAAATACGAAGATTGTATCTCAACGAACATTTTCAACAAGTATTATCTGTCCGCTCTACTGTTATTGTAATAATGTTCAACCCTTATTAAACTACGTACCCATTACAGATACTAGAATCCTATTTCGCTATAATTAATTTTATGATTAAACCTCACACCAGTATTTCATTATACATGGGTCTATTCACAACTACCAAGCGAGTAACATTATTAGAAGTCATTCACAGGTCAGTTTCTGAACTAGCGAACCGCCCCGGCTTCGCACGGCTGCAAATTTCCAACTTTTCCGCGGAATTTTCTGAAAATTTTATTTCATAAAAACCTTGTCTGGGAAATTATTTATTTACAAAAAATGCCAAATCGAGGCAGCCGTTCTCGAGTTTTGCGCTTAGCAACGCGTTACCTAAGCCATTCATTTTTATTTATATACATAAACTAGCTTTTGCCTGCGACTTCGTCCGCGTAAATGACGGACCCCCGTTTCATCAATTTTGAAAAATCCGTTCTTAGCGGACATTTACTAACTATAATCTACCTCCCTGCCAAATTCCATCTTTATACGTCAAGCGGTTTTTGATATTTCGTGATGAGTGTGTGTATGAACTTTTATTATTTCGCTTTCGCATTTAGAAGATTAAATTCTACATTATTGCAGTCCTCCGGCATAAAGTTCAGGGCAACCACTCTTCCCAATCCTTTGTAGTAAACATAATTCAATTCTTGCAGTCACCATTGTGTGGTAGGTAGTTTTTCTTATTTTCCCAAGTCCAGACCACAGACTATACATCCCGGGTCGGCGTCGTTGTCAGCCGGTCATTTATAACGCCTCCATTCAGCCGACCCATCCATCTATCAGGCACATTGTTCCTAGCTGTGTGTTTGAGGACCTCTATTTAGTGACATTGGAGGAAGAAATTCTATTAGAGACTTTATTGTTGTTTAAAGTATAATGTTTTGAATAGAATCTGACAATGGTACCGATTCCCTTGCTCATAAACTTCACTAAAATTAGAGAATTAGCATCTTACTAACAGCGAAAGTAAAAGACGGTGACATATTAGAACTAATTTAAAAATGTCAAATTAGTTTTGCCTTGATCTTTTCTTTTCTTTTTTTTACTTTTTTTCGAGGTAATCAATGCGTTCTGACATGTCAACTAAAATTGCATGAAAGTTTCAAATTAACTAAAATTTACAGGTTTAATTTATATTCCCACCCCTTTCTTGTTTTATTGGACGGAAAAATATAGAAATAGTCTAATTTTAGTTTTGTTTGTGAACAAGGAAATCGGCACCTATAATTAACAGCTTTTGTTTAGAAAATGTCAATCTGTCATATTTATTCTCTGAATCAAAGTTATCTAACTATTGAAAAATTTGCCCTTAGACAAATAGTTTGGCTAAAGAAATAAGCATTAATTTATCTGCTTACCCCTTTGAAAAATTCAGGTACACAATAAGATACCATCTTTCGACCAACTCAGAAACTATCTGGAACACCAGTCTCTACATCACTCTCATACTTTACAATGTTTTAGAAGTCCGGTAGGTGGCAGCTAAGTAGAACATCTCCTAACTTACTATATAGATGGCAGCACTTTCAAGTTTATGTAGCTATGAGCTTGAAACACGAGGCGTGAATTAAAATAATTCTATGCATTTTTTGCTTAGGACATTTTAATTAGAGCAATTCACATTTTAAATTGACTACGATAAACGATTTGTGATAAGCCTGAAAATCCTGTGAAATAATCTTATTTAGCCTCAGACCAATATTAATATTCAGCACATGAATATTTGGAATCTTAGATACTGTAATTTTGTAATCTCTCAACTGAACAGAACGTAAGTCTGGTCAGACATAAAAAAAAAAATACATTAGCACAAATTAAAAAAGATGATTTTAACAAGTAGAGCTTTTTATTAAGTCACTGGACAATTATTATTAATGAAACAGATAAAACATTGGTCGAAAATAAACAATAACTGAAACAGTAAAATTCATATCACACAAAAATAGAATTATGTTTTCACCTGCTTGGCTTCCCACTTCCCAGATTCCCACGCATTCCGAGACAAACGGGTTACCTACAATAATTTGACGTAGGCCGTGAGTACCTGCCTGAACCTGCGCCTGCGCTGCGTGCTGGTGGAATGTTTTGACGTAACAGCTGGCTGTTGTAAGACTAGGAGCCTGTTGGCACACCCACTAGATTGAATAGTACTGCTGTAAAGTCTAATGATTTGTGGCATATTTATTGGTATTGATATTACGGCACCAGTTTTGAAGAATTTATCCCTGCGGTATTTGAGAGGCTTTAAGTAAAACCTTCTTAGACCCATTCCTTAAGGTAAGTAGGTACTAAGAATATTTAGGTAAGTAGTTTCCATAAAAGTCGTAAGTCAGTGTTAAATTATCAGAAAGACAGGTAGGAAGATATGAGTCTTCCCTCATATGCTAAAATATCAAAGATCTTAACCGGAAAGAAAGCCGAATAGCAATTCTCGAGAGTTTTAAGCGTGTTATTAATATGGGAACAACCAGGTCACCTAGTTCAGATTCCCGTGGGTGATATAGGCGAGCTACCTGCCTCTACCTGCGCTAGGACTGTATCAATGTGACAGCTGTTGATAGACTGGGTATCTAATGGCACACCCACCACATTTCACCATCGATTCGTGCTGCTGTTCATATTAATTAGTTATTTATAGGTTCTGAGTTATTGCTTACAACTCTATTTATGACATTTAAATCTCAACCCCTTTATTTATTTTAGCAAGCTACCTAAGAGTAATCTTTCCTGGGCTATTTCACTGAGATCTGTTCCTATATAATTACGCAACCTGCAATTTCTTACCCCTTTAATTTTGTAAGCATGACTATCTAGTACCCAGGCTGTCAACGAATCGTTCCCAAGGTTAAGAAAGAGATAACTTCGCTTAACTATGTATAATAATCGAGAATCAACGCTATGTAGCTCACCTTACTGCTTAGCATTTACCACTTGTACAATAAACTGTATTGCCAAACACAAGATATATCTAAAGTTATATCGCCAGTTCGTGATTGAAATAGAAAGTACTTACCTATAGGTGCTATACACACTTCAATTCATTTAAAATATTACCTATTACATGTTTATCTGTTGTTATATCATTATATGTACATACGAAAAGGTTGCCTCCAGGCACCCATTACTGCTGATAAGTCTACACAATGATGCAAAGGGGCCATGGATGACATATAGGAGAAAACGTGGAATACTGGCACCAATCTCAGATAGCAACCTCTGATTTGACCTGCAGCATTCTTATAAGGAATTCGCCCGTTAGTCACTCGCCATCGATTACGGTTGCCACAGACTACGTACAACCAATCTGCAACAAGCAACCCAACCACGATTAGTTCGTATTATTCTAAACTGTGACCTCAATAGTAATTGGAGTCGTGTATACTTCAAGTTCAATGAATTTGTATCAACCTTATAAAACTTTATTGCCTGCGCAGCTATTTAGAATTGTTTGATTTTATTGATCTATTAAATAACCCATTAGACAATATAACGGGCATTTGTATTTACGGTCATTTTAAAATCGACCTATTAACGGAATTTATTAAAATCTAGCGACTATCGTGACAGCTCGCATGTTGCACGCAAATTTTAACTTTTGGGCTCATTCTTGCATACATTTACTTGAGTTGTCTTTTTGTTGCCTGCTACCTGCGACCGCAACTGCGTATAGACAGTATATAAAATAGAATAGTCGTATTAATGCGCTTGATGTTGCCAGCCCTGCAACTTTAACGTCTAATCTCCATAAACGATATCGCAGCGAGGATTTAAAGGTATCATTCAAAGTCGGCGAGTGAAGCTACGCGTGTTTGACTTATATCTGCAAATGTATCTAAAATAGAGAGTCGGAGACTCCGTAACAGTAAAGCACCGGTTTTTATGGCGCCAACGTTCCCCTTGCAGGCTAGTGAGGTGACTCACTGATTCTATGTCAGTTTAACTGTACTCAGTTCTCACTGAGTTTTATTTTAAGCAGATCAAGAAACAATCATGTCCACCACAGTACTGATGCTCTTAAATATGATACCCATTTCTTGAAAGAGAAATTAAATATTTAAAAAAGTATTTTTATTGTTTCTATGAATGATGTGATCTATGGGAAGTGGCCCAAGCCAATGACAATTGAATGAGAAAGGTCTTCCGAAGACATACATAGGTACCGGTTGCTTATACTGATAAACGTAAAGAGTTCATGAGTTCACGTTTGCATAACATTATTGGCGATCACGTTACAGATATATTAGAGTCGTTCTATAAGGTCCTAAACGATAACGAAACTGCACACATGCGGCGTGAGACACAATCCGCAATTTGTTAATGTCAATGCGCTGTTCTGGGCCATTGAACGGGTCAACTGAATGGCGGGCCCACGTCTGGATTCAAACCGATCCGTTTTTAGGTTGAACACATCAATCAACTTATTGCTTTTTATTTCGATACTGATTTGAAAGATAGTGATAACCGGATATTTGACCCAGTATGACCTACAAAGCCATAAATTGACATAAATTTCAAAATAGGCAATATATAGGTAAGTGTGCAAGTGTTATTACACACTTAATTGTGTACATACCAGACTTTCAATTTCAGTTGATTGTGTGAATACTTTTGGACAAATGCATAAAATTAAAATTAGTCACTGATTAGTCAAGGGTTTCTTCTAAAAAAGGAACCGATATAACAATAAAATAAACAAGCAGGTAATTATAGAACCACCATCGAAGACATTAGCAACAGCATCGACATAAAATGATAATAAATAATCATAAAACATTTATAAATAGAAATGCAGATGACATTACAAAACATTACATTGGTTTTAATAATAGGTGCTGTGTCTCGAAACATCCAGTGAATGAGATTAGTCACTCATTAGCTATGTGGGTTAGTATTTCTGCAATTTGTGTCTCGACTGTTGACCTTTCACTTAGGTATCTCTAAGACAACCCCTTCGTTGTATGAGTTATTAATAAATTGTACGTTATTAATAGTTAGGATGTGTGGAGTGAACGGCAGCCGATGACCAAGCCTCAGGTTCGGCCTTCGTGTCAGCTGTCCCACCCACTTCTATTGAGTCATTCTCGACATCGCCCACTATCTTTAAGTTACTCCCTGTCATTAGCATAATCTTTGTATTAATGTTAACGGCTTCCACGACCTTGATGCCTATACTTATTTTATTAATTATACCAATGAATATATTTCGTTTATATATTTGCACGTGCAACTTGACTAAATATTCTAGTGTCTTCGTGGTTGCTAATGGGCTCTGCGTTAGCTCCCCTGGACCGCTAATGTTTAACATGCGTGTATACAACGGCTTCCTTAATTTTTTTCAGAATTTAAACGTAACGATTTCTAGCGAAGTACATGATCCAAAATGGAAGGCCATTTGTTAGGCGACGCTTCAACGACATAAGTTATGATGTCAGTAGTCATGACATGAATATTTGAGCGGCGCAACCGATTCCTAGTAAACGCTGTATAATATTTAGGAAATGTTTGCGATTCCAAAGTTAAGGATGCACAATGTTAGGTTCTTTGTTCCTTTCAAAGAATATTTGGCTAAGCATTTTTCAAGATGCTTCTTCTTTTTGTGTGGATTGACTAGTAGTAAATTTTGTTTGAACTGTATTGAAATACTAAAGATACTAGTTCCTTGCATATACTCAAAAATCGGCATGACCACACACTGTGACTCCTACTTTAGCTAATAAGTGACAACTCACGTCGCACCTACAAAAGGGTGTTATATTGAACCAGATCTTGATAAGATACTCGTACACCTGACTGGCAAGTTTAAGTTGGTATGTATGTCATAACGAGTTGTTTCATAGCCTGAGTTTATACAGTGGATCCTGTCCGGTTTTACGACGTCCGGAGCATCAAGTCAACGGACGCAAGCGCGCAAGTGAAGCTCCAAAATTAGCCAGTGCGAATGCCGACCACGTGACCGGCGCGGACGGGCCCGATGCCCGGTGAGATAATAATTGCGTGTTTAGACGTGCTAAGGGGATAATACACACGTGACGACGCGAATTCATGTGTGAATTGTAGCATTTTTGCACTTAAAAATATAATTGCTTTATCTCTGAATGTTTCTGAGTAAAGAATGCGCATTTAAACACGGACCTCGGAGTTCAAGTTTGTGAGGGTTAGATACTTATTCGCATATTAACAACTATCCTGCCTCGCTGAGAGCTTTATCTTGCTTGATATTTTGCAATATTTCATATTCTTGAAGTCCTTGTACCTTAGAACGTAGAGGTGTGCCGAATACAGTTTTAATAATGTCTAGGCCAAGACCTTTTTGGGCAAATGCGGCCCCCGTGCATGTTGTATGAGGCCTCAGTTCGGTTCGAGGCCTTACAACACCGCTATTCATGAGTTCCTCGTGGCAGATTATTGTACATTGCCCCTTAGATAGACGGGAGTGTGTGGTGCATGAAGGGGAAGGGGGGAGCATGCGCATGAGTCACAGAGTGGATTCCATGTCAATGTAGCGCCGTTGAACTTGCGATTATAATACACTTCGTCGCGCAACTTAATTGGTGCTACGGTTTTTTTCTGAATGACTGAGATAAAATTGGGCGCAATTATACAGTTTTGGATTCAATTACCCCTTTATTATAGAGCACGTAATGATTGAATAAAAGCAGTACTTAATTGAATAAATTTTCTTGGCCCGCTACTTTCTGGCGACTTGTGAACTTCTCGGTAAGTATAAAAATAACACTAAAATATAATTCCTTTAACCGCAAGAGAAAATAGAAGTTACTACGAGTTTACGATTTTACGCAGGAACATTTTATGTGTCCACGCTCTATATGGGTAGCATAAGCTTTTAGTTTAAAACATTACGTCCGTACGTAGCTATCTCCTACGTCACACAGCATCAATCTGAATGCAAAAAAAAACGGACAAGACAAGACAATCGGACACCAGCAAGTCTATCACCTGTCATAGTAATGAGAGGGTCGCACGAACTGTTTTCTAATAAGGCTAGCATTACGAAACATCAATGTTGTTATTCAACAATTAGGTGACAATTCGATGAGGTGAGATAACGATACAGCGGCTGGTTTCTGATGCTGTTTTCTCCGAAGCATGACGGCCTGTCTTATTAACATTCTTGACTTCTTGTTCATTCAGACACTTATTCCGAGTTAACATGACGATGAACAAGCGAAATCTATCGATACTCGCCCACGCCTCATCAATCAAAACAAACATACGATTTCCGCATGAATCTAGACTGCAAAATTATAATTTTTGTTACACCATTATGCAATGTGGAGGTAAAAACTAGTTATAAATTCCATGCCTATTATTTATTTCACCGAATAAATTTCTTCTTGATTGAAACGAAAGGCGTTTGTTATCTAATTGATATGTCTTAATTGACTCATCACATGGTTACATTTCAGTAGAAACAGTAGTACCTAGACCTGATCAATCATTTTCTCCGATGCACGAAGACGTATTAAACTTTCATAGTACTTTCACGGCTGTAATGACGAATGAGATTGTTTGTTCAAGTAAGACTGACCAGTTTTTCTGTATAAAGGAAAGAATTGAGCGCCACGCGTAACGTATCGTTAATTATAGAAACTGGAATTAACCTCACTGAGTGTTCGTAATGGTCTCTCTCACGCATTGTTGTGAGAGGCCTTTATCAATAAATGTTTTCTTTCATATATGCGTAGGTACCGTGAGGCTCTCCACTCGGAATTGAGTTCACGTTAACGCTTTGATGTTCGTTTATAGATTTACCATGGTCTGGCCACGTGACATAGATTCAAATAACATTCTACTGGAAAAAAAACGGATACAAAATATAAAATGATCATTGATTTACTTTAATTCCGATATGTAGTGTGACGAATTCAAAGCGATTTATACACATGTAGGTACCTTACCTACGTAACACTTGCCTGTTCACAAAGGGGCAATGTAACTAAAATATTAATAAAAATTGCGAAAACAAAAAGTGGCACGGACTCATTACGTGCGGTAAGAGGAGACCGTCTTCCACCATGCGGAACGATGGAGGTGTTAAACTTAAAACAATTCGATTGGATCAGGTTTTATTATTATAAAACATAGTCGAATCACCGTGTGAAACAATCAGATGCCGCTTATGGTATACTAACCCATTAATTAGATTCCAATAGTAATCTTTACATAATAGTATGACCTAGAACGATCTGAAAAACTGCATTTCTAATTTCATATTCCCAGAAATTAGAAATGCAGTTTTATTTACGTTTTTTTGGTTATAGTAAAGTAGACGATATATTCATAATTCTTAGGAAGGAAGCGAATAATAACATCGAGTTTTTCCTGAGAAAAACAAGCTGTGGAAAAATCCAATTTTAGTTTTCATAGGAAAAGCAATTCAGTGTTTTCTAATTTGTTATTTGTGTAAGACTGGTAAACCATTATACCTACTCAACACTCGTCATTTTCATAAGTTTCATAATAGCCCTGACATTACTATTTATTAAAAAAAAGTAAATACACAAAACTAATAAATAATAATAAAATTACAAAATATGTCTAATTTTAAAAAGAAGAAGCATAGAATGCATCAAAACTTGTCAGCATCGCTGTCAATGGGGCATGTGCCCAAAAGGCTGGTGCCACGTTGTACGGCAATACTGATTCTTCGGCCCCAGAAAAAGCCAGCCCTATGATCATGGGATGACCCATGATCATAGGGCTGGCCCTTTAGATACTATCGGAAAATACCCAAAGACGAATTAATCGTTATCGTTAGAGGCACCGATATGAATATGATATCATACCAACAAAGCCCTTGAAATCGAGAAAAATAAATGTTATTTACTGCAGGGTCAATACTAAATGTAAAAATAAGATTAGGCGTGACTAATACCTCTCAAGGAGCGGACTGTTTCAGTGTCTGGCTCACAGTCAATGACTCTCAAATATTTGATTCACAACGACTTCTGCAGACAATTTATTGCATTATTTATTTGAATTTAAAATAAAGACGTGATATAATAAAATGAAGAATATATTACATTTAATTCCATAAAATAAGACTTATGTAGTTTAACTGGAAAGCTTACTTATTTATCTTGTCGTTTTCAATAGGTTGGAATTGTTGGAACATGGAGAAGGCGGCACAAAGCCAAGAAATCGTTCGCTATGACGTAGTTGTTTCCAAACAACACCTTTATAGAATGACCATGAATCCTTGAATTCGCCTCTCGTATTATATCCTTTGATCTGGATTATTATCGTGTATGATACGCATGAATCATACGGTATTCACGCCGCTCTGCCGCCCGCGCCGCACGGCGCACCGCACCGCGCTGTATTCTGTACCATCAGAGGAAGTATGCCGTTTAATTGCTGAAAATGTTATTGAAATCCGTTCTAGAATAAGCGTGACGGATCAAATGAACGTGGTATGAGTTCCGTTCGCAAAAATCCAGATATCTCAAATCACAGCAGCGATTATGACGAGATTGTAAAACAAAAAGTGTAGCGGCAACTTAAAAAGACATGATAATGTGTTCATTATCAAATAAATGTCGTGTAACGCTTTAGTGTAAATAGAAAAAGCAATAAAGTTTTATAGTCTTGTTTAATATGAGTGAGTGTAGTAGTAACGTCGCCGTCGTCCGGCGGGCGCAAGCTCGAAACTGCTCAGCCCAACTTCGGCGGAGCGGTCGTGTTGGGCGCCGCTGATGTGCGCACACGCCGGAAACCGCAGGTTCGCAGAAGCGCCGCGTGTAAATATTATTGCGCCGAACCCAGTGCCGCTCTTTAATAACGTGGCGAAATGCAGGCCGCGGGAAACATTCCACTGTACCGCTACACGATGAGATATTGGCAGGTTTTTGACCGCCACGCATGTTCATCGACAAGAATTTTCTTTGTCCCGTTGAAGTTCAGAATGAGAAAGCAAAAATACTTCAGCATTTCTTAATCCAACATACCACTAAGAAACAGCGCTTACCTCGTACAGTTTCCATAATGATGTAACTATCTACAAAACAGCTGCAGACCATTCAATAATTAACAATGAATAGAAAGGAGACCATTTTTCTCAAAACTGGGCCAAAGCAAATGTTTCGTCGAAAAACTGGAAGTAGATTTAACGGTGCTTTGTAAAGATGGCCGCGACTCATCATAGATACCTGTGCGTTATGTTTGTTCCTGTGTGGACTTAAAAGCTTTGATGCGACCACATCTAAAGATAAAATCTAAACAATAAAATTGCTTAGAAATGCGAACAGCTTTAATTCAATTTCAAACTGGAATAATACATATATTAAGACGTCACAATAACTTGAGCTGCAGTCGTTTGCCGTATATGGTTTCTAAGAGTTGGTTTAATGTTCTAACTAAAGCGACGGCGACGAGTACACGCGTTTCCCCGGAAAGAGTGAAGGTATACACACATGTGGACAATGAGGGATGTGTCGTGTGTCGACGAGTTGTCGCCGACAAAGGCACGAGGCACGAGGCTATTTGTCAGTCAAACCTACACAATCACGACTTGCCCGACGCACATACAAATGAGAAGGATATTATGTAGTACAAAAAGTCTCTCTTCTCTGGTTCCAAAGTCAACAAGGTTCATCTAACCCTCCAATACTAGTTTGTCCACAATGATTGTAAAAAAGCAGGTTTATGCAACCAGCTTTATTGCAACATCAGCTATGATCCCAAATATTAGAGAAAGTGAAATATTTACGACCAATGCAACCGTAAAAAGTCTATCATACGCATCGTAAGATTTTGTTTTAGAAACATTTAAGGGAGAGAGAGCAATAAAGCTGATTTAAGGGCTTATAAATTAAAACACCTTTCGTTTTAACTTTCTTTAGATACGCCTATCGAATAACTTGTATTAGTTAATGATCAACAACCATTCATTACTCATAAAGAGGTCAGACTGTTTGGTAAGGAAAGCTTGTAGCTTTTTAAATTACTTTTCGAATTTGAGTACTTATTTGATTAATTTTACACTTGGCTCTCGACATGTGTTCGAGTAACAAATAATGTCCCAATGGGTTGGTCGCTGTATTCCCACATATTGTTGAAGCATGGTGGATGTACCGGACAGCTCCACCGGCTATGACTCACCATCGACTGGAGGTCAAGAGCACGCCGCGCCGACGGACTACCTGATGAGCTTAGCGCTTGCCACAAATCAACCTCTCCACGCTTCTGCCATTCATATACATATTTATAAACCTGATTGAATTATTTAACGTCTTTTTATCCTTTCTTAATTAATAACACCTTCACATCACTAATTCACGAACAATCGGAAGTGAAATGTTGTTCGAAATCATAAACAACTATGCTGTCCTTCAATTTATATAAATAAAAACGAAGTAGTTACTTATAAACTGTGGATAAAGGTAATTATATTCTTCTTTATACATCGGTGTAAAACAAACAGCTTGAAACTTCAACCAAAACAACATGTCAGTGAAGAGATGCGGTAAGAAATGTTTCCAACTTTTGATTCATCTGGCTTACATTGAATTTGAATGCATATGCGTAAATTTTTCTTATTTCAATGTCGCATGTTTGTAATACTTAGCCACTCATAGCAAGCAATGACCTAGGTAATGAAGTCAGTACCTAGGCAATGGGAAATTACCACCTACTAAGATAGCAAATTGCCTAAATATGCACTGTAAACAAGTACAATAACTGTATTATAGACTACCTAAATCTAAACCATGATTTCAATAACGCTTTAGGTGAATCGATTGATTGGGCTATAGTTCACATTAGACTGTCACGCTCTCTTCAAATCGTTTTATAATAAAGGACAAACTAGCCACGGTGTATTCTCACGATAGTCAAGTGTGATCTTTATATGAATAGCAGCCCACTGCGCGGCGCGGGCGCACTACCGCCCACGCTTCCACTCTCGCCTCGGGCCCCCAGCCACACGTGACCAACGGACAGGAACGCCATTCTTTACTTATTATTGTACGAGCACTCCGAACAGAGATCGAGTACCCTCGCCGTTCGCTGCTCAGGAATGCTTGATGGGTGAAGCATCGCTGAAGATTTGCATTACTGTCATTCTCATCCGTCTTGTGTACTGCCTCAATGGTCTACAATTATTGTGAATGGAACCATTGAGAACACAAAGCTTCAGAAATGCCCATTACTTGTAATCACAGAAATCGACAGGCGTTTTCAGTTCGATGGTAAATTATAGGTCTAGACGTGGACCGATAATGAATACATCATTAAGTTGTAATAACGCGTTTAACGAGTATATCGGTATATGTGAATAGTGTGCCATTATTCAGTAGTTAATGCACATCTACTCGTATGTCCGTGGAATAAATTCAACTGTAATTATAGCCGCTGAACAATTTGTTTGATCTTGTTCGCTGCTACATTACTTACACATACCTACCATCAGAGAATGTTTACCCTTTATTCCGATTCTTGTAACCTGTGTATTACACAGTAAAATATTACTTATGTAAGTATATTGTGTTGCATGTTTACCGGCACACTCTTCCAAAAACAAAATGTCGTCATCATAAAACGTAATAACACAACAAACTTTTATGACAGTTGAATACATTTTATCTACACGAGAACATCTGTTCTATGCTACTTGTAACAAAATAAATGTCGTTGCAGATTATTTATGTGATGTTGCGCTTGCGCCATGGTAGGTACGTAGTTATGCGATTGTATCACTATGTTACTGTGCTACGGAAAGTGAGATTTGTATTGGGGGATCTATGGAAAAGTGCCTCAGACTACGGTGCGGCTTGTTAGTGCGCGTCGTTAAAATTTGAATGCCTTTTTACAGCGCGGGCGCAGCCAACAAACCTGCTCGCGCTGGAAGATAGACCACACACCTCGCGTATCATGCATAGAGCATCGCGATTGCAACGACAGAAATGGCCGTCAGAGAAAAAATAAAACTTAACTTACACTAGCTTTATTTACTTATTTAAGCTTTAAAGAGCCATCTGTTCGATCAGCAAATTACGAAACGCCACTGAAATTAAGAAGAATGTTTTTCGTCGCGAAACCTTTAATTAAGTTTAATGTAAATAAATTATGCTGGTCGTGTCAACAGAGTTGCCTCATTACGTCTTCATCAAGCTTTTAAGAAGGCGCAGAAGATAGATCGGCGCCTTTGTCTTGCCATAATATAATTCATTAATTAACCAAAATGTTTCTTAATTATCTGTTAATTTAAACTTTTATTCCATGTTATGCTAGAATCTATACTAATATGATAAAGCTTCTGTTTGAACGCACTAATCTTAGGAACTACTTGTCTGATTTGGAAAAATCTTGTCCATAGACAATGATATAGGCTATATGACATCACGACACGATTGATGGGAGCGGAGCAGTAACCAAAGACGTAACTTAACGCGGAAGAATCATCGGGGTTTGCTTCTTTGCAATCAAATCAAACATGGAAAACGATAGTACAAACAAAAAACTGTCATTGGCAACAAACGCATTTCAAAGACTGTACAAGACTTCACTAGATATAAACTTCCCCGTAACGATAAACTAAACTAGGTACCATATCAGAATCAGGAACACTTTGCTCTCAATATCTGCTTAATCCATAATCAATTTACTCTTTTATACGCCGTAACACTTTGAGTGCTGACACTAACAGCATATAGATAAGGTAGGTAACGGATTGGTAATGTTATGGTCCAAATGTAGGCCGAACAAATAATGATAACACCGAGCCCACCATAAAGATAAGCTGTTGGCGAAATATTTCAACAGGTACTGGGGTAAAAATAGCTTTGTTCAGCACCAACACGATACAAAAAATCCTGAGAAAGATATGGCTTCCCGCTATATTTCCGTCATCGGTGAGGTAAAAGATTTTGTTAAACGGTATACCACATCACAAATATCTGCAAAATAAGTATTGTTATCTCCAATCTGCCTGCTCAGTGTGATAATTTTGGCAAGAAAATTTATTTGAGTGGCATTCTTGACATAAGGGTTATATACAGCGTAACACATAAGCCATACATACGTGATGATACAGAAAAATGCTCTCCAACAAAACGAACATCATTAAGAAAGATCTAATCTTGAAATCGGTAAGCGAAAGTCGCTATCGATTTTCACGGAACGTATGCCTGGAATGTCATTACAAACTAAAACATACCACCCACGGTTCGATCGATCACGTTGCAAAGTATCGAGTATTCTGATGAAATACCAGAAATTTTGCCAAGTACCGCGACGTTCACACACTTTCGCTGAGACAGTTTGGAGACGTCTCATGTGGGCTTGGGCTTCATCGCCAATAAACTAAGGCCTCTGACAAAATACATAATGCATACAGCTATTAAAGTTTTTAAACCCCGCTGTAGATCACTTAATAATGGACGAGTACGTACAATATTACAGGCTTGCCGGGCCACCCAAGGAGTTCGCGGTGGGTTCTCTCGTTTATTTCCTATTATCTTATCTTGCTTAACAATCAGTAAGGGTCACACCGATGGGT
Organism: Hoplodrina ambigua; assembly: GCA_949774945.1. Classification (NCBI taxonomy): domain Eukaryota; kingdom Metazoa; phylum Arthropoda; class Insecta; order Lepidoptera; family Noctuidae; genus Hoplodrina; species Hoplodrina ambigua. Next base: position 7,801,159 of record OX458977.1, on the reverse strand, counting down.
TTCTGTACTGCATTCTAAAAATCACCTACCTACACCACGCGTGTATTAAGAAGCTGTGTCATTATGATTCATCGGAACTAAAGCGTAATTTCAAATGTGTTGGACGATTTTGACGAGCTTTGGTCGAATAAATTTGGATCCAAGTTTTATACGTTTAATCTACAGATCTTTTTTCTTATGATGAAAATAAATAGAAATATCAATATTAAGAAAATATGGCAATATCCTCTTAGGAAATTTTTCTTCCACAAGCACCATTTCAGACCAAAAGCATCAGATAAAGGCATGCACGCGTATAATCAATATAAAATGAGCATCAATTCTTATCCATTACTTTGAACACAGTCTCAAGAATCATCACTGTAACCTACTATAATTTTAAAAGCAATCTTTAAAATTATAGTTGCTGACCACGATGCTTGTAGTACACTTGATATATTAAAGCACATTTAAGTTTATTTATTTCGACATGCAAATATTCAATACATGAAGCAAAAATATTGATCGTACACTTGAGGAGGCCGTTCAGGCGTCTCGATCTCCACATTATGCAATACATTGTAGCCATGACCTTTCTGTTAACTGCAACCAAGTGCTCCTTAGTACAAGTATTATTTCTGTCAATATTTACTAGCAGTGACGCGTGCTTGCATATTTTTCCCCTCTCCTTCTTCTTTTCGTGTTGATTGACTCAAATTTTATCCGACCAGTATTAAGCAACATCTTCAACTCTATCATTGGCCTCGTAAATATCTTGGATAGTGCAAATAAGTAGGAGATAGATGTCCTGTGATGGTGCTCCACACTGGCACTCCTTTTGGGATTGGTGAAAAACGCCCCATTCAGATTAATTTAGGCTAATAAGCCAGATTAATTTACAAAGGCCAACCTGGGTCCGCAATCTGTTAAGAGATTTCCAGATTGGCCACTACAGTTTACATCCAGGGGGAAGATGTTCTTCCGGATTGATGAAGTGTGAAAGGGGTGGGTATTATATCTATTTTCCGCGACAAATATTTACGTTTTACTGAACAATCTTAAGTTTAAATAGGTATCTCGTTGTTCGCATTATTGTTATATCATGCATACATCATGAGCATACGGTATTTAAACTGCGAAAGCAGCAAAGATCTCACGAGCGTCGTTCTACGTCATCTGACTGCGCATAATATGTTTCACACAAACACTCAGTATTGCACCCGCGCAACTGTCGGGCCACATGAGAATTCATTGACGAAACGCCGAAAGGAGTCGACAATGGGGAAATATTTACGTATTGATCGATCGGTTCGAACGCATATTTTCACACAGCAAATAGAACGGTGCTGGAAGTACTTGTTCTTCGAGGAAACACGGTTACTAAATTAGTGTTGACTACAAAAAATACAGGCGTTAGGCAATTTAAGTTCCTATTTTTAGCTTTAAATAAACAAAACGTTCGATCGTTTAAAGTTGTTGTGAGTTAGGCCGAATTTAAGATAAAACGCATTAGTTAGTGTATTAAAGATTCTAATTTTGTTACAGATCTAAAGATACTCGGTGTTTGAAATGTAGTCGTACTTGATATACCTACCTAATTATATACTCTGACATGAGCGATACGTTTTGACATATGAGAGAATATTAAAATCGCTTTGCAAATTGCGTGTAGACCCTACTTAATTATGGTGTAGCACTTACGATATGCAAAAAGTTATGACAATAATAAATTGGTTATTTCATAAACATCTCATATGTATAAACCGCATATTATTGATACAACTCAATTAAATGACAAACGAACGTGTTGAATATTTCCAGTCTCTTTGTGTTTTACTTGATCGTTAAGTGGGTATAAATCGTTTAGTATGACAGCTTACTTGCTCCTTAAAGACGTGGAATGCAACAACAATTCGTATCGGGTTATTTTGTTATACATTGACTTATTACAGCAAGTGAATATTGCGTCAAAAGCCGTAAGAAGTTTGCGACCAACTATGTTCCTCTCACTCCACCAGGGTTACCACTACAAAAAACATTTGATAATGTCAACATTTACAAACTAATAAAGAAGTTCTAAATGAAAACAGGTTTATTTCGCCCACTGTTAGATGTAGCTAATTTCAATTTCACAATTCACAAAAGCTATGGTAGATATTATTGCCAATTTCATTGTGTTTTTCCAATCGATTATCGTATAGCTCATCTGTGATAAAGAGGCCTAAACCTTTTAAAAGCTCTTGACTTGTAGGAAACTTACAACAGTCATCAATAACATAATTGTAAATGTGTTTTATTGAACTAAGTAGGTATTCGTACCTCGAGACAATTAAAAAGCATGAGTGTAGATAGTAAATAATATAAATTGTTCAGGACACTTCTTGCCTTAACCTTCTGTAAAAATATGTGATCAATGTTTAATGTGCAAAAATATAAAACATGGAGACTAATAAACATTTAAGATATACAAGGTAGTCAGCGAATTGCCGCGGTTACCTTGTTTCTTTGTCGCTTGCCGCGCTCTACATAGCAAGCTGCGCGCACACGCATATTTGACAGCCCTATTTGGCAATATTGACTCGAGCATTTAGCAGTGTAAAGCAAGTAATCTGTCTGTACCTACGCTTACGTTTGCTTTATGAATGTAAATATGCAATTTGCAATAAACTGACATTCGCCTGTGACTACTTAGCACTTTTCGTAATGCTTTGTGTTCTTTAGCAATGCCGTTTGCCATTCGTATTATATAAAGAAACGGTTAATAGGTAAATACAGAAGTTTACAGCAAACATACATATTTTTACCGGTCATTAGTCGAAGTAAATGGATGAGTTTATCTTTTAAAGGTCAGTTTAGCCACCTTGGTCAAAGACAACTGAACTGCACAATGTTTTTGTCACTTCCGTGGCCATTTGCAGACCAAAAACATTACCTTGACGACTAAGCCATTGCGTGGTTGGCTTAGTACAATAACCGAACACTCCTACTCGGAAATAAGTTCAAAATGATTTCTTTAATCATCTGCAATTTACGTCGACCCAAATACGAAAGAAAAGTGAAACTGAGGGTCATTACCAGAGTTGATTGATGTCGTGTCATTCAATAAAAGCACATTTCTATATGAAGGAGATTTATGCTACGGTGTTAAAATTTCATTTTTAACCGCAGTGAATAAACATGTTCGTGTATGTTTGAAACATGCACCTGCATTGTCTTTTCACAATTTATTTACAGACAATGAATGCAACGTCGACTTTGAACTGCCCCAAAAGTGTTGCGCTTGCGTCGCCTGTGCAAGTGATGAATATTTACGCAACGAGTGACTCGACAGTGACAATAATTTACAGTCGACCTCGACCTTGCCGCAGAGTGCTCCCACTGATTGCCGAATGCAAACCGCGCAAAATTCACAATAAAACACGCCATTTCGAAGCACCCACATGCACTACTTTGTTATTCCACAAACTGGGACGCACACGATGTAAATTTTGATAGCCTTTAACTTTTATAGCCACAGGTTTTAGTTTAAGGTCGTCCTGTTTTTTTTATTATTTTATTGCGAAAAATCTTTTTGATTTGCGAATTAATTAATGATCAATAATACCATAGCTGTTAAGTAACAAAGTAAACACCGCGGTGTAAAATTCCCATAGCCAATGCGAATACAAAGCAAGATTTGCCAATAACCGCAAGAAGTTGAAAGCAAACTTTTTGCTGTCGAGACCTCGATGTTTTATGTGTTGGCGCTACTTATATGATTGTACTGCAACTGGACCAATATCGTTAAATGATAACGAAATGATCTATTGTCAACAAAGTAGGGTACCTACCTACCTACCTACCATTTGTCATGGATCGTGATAGGATCACTTGTACAGCTTCCACCGGCCGCGAACACATTAATTGCTTGGCCAGAATTAAATGTTATTGTGTCAAGGCTATGAAGTTTTATTTAATTCTCAACTATTATATGAATAGGTGACCCAATTTTAAAATACACTGTTACACAATTTCATATTGTTAAACTAATTCAACAGCTACCTATACAAATTGTGCTTAATTCTATGATGCACTCAATATTTTTTTCAACAAAATATTTTTAGCTTAAGTATTTTTTTTAACTTCATTTACAAGTAATATTAAACAAAATATGGAAAACTTCGTTGCAAAAGACGTTCCTCGAACGAAACCAGTTATTCAGCTGCTCTGCTACTACTTATTTTTAAAGAAACACCCTTAAATGTTCGTTATTTCGGCGCCTTGCAACGTGGTATCACTAAAGACATCTGTTCTGCCCTTAGGAAAAAAAAAGTGTGACTATTATTTTTTATTTTACGTCTGGCTGGTTCACCTTCTATTCACCTCCATTCATTCTGAAAGTATATTTTGACAGCTACAACGAAGACCAAGGTTTTATGTAGGTTGAAACCATTTTCACTACTTTCATAGATCATTTTTCATTGTAGAAACAATACATCTTAACTTGCCGCCTACACATAAACATATCGTTAAAAACATTTTAACTAACTGGTTGACATTAAAATTGATTAAAAATAAAACGAAATAAGTTGTCCAGTATTACTTACCATGTTTAGGAAGTTGAACAAGCTTCTACTGTGGCTAGAGCCACATCGTAGAGACCTTTAAACAAAATAAGCATCTTATCTTATGTATAGCTTTCAAATGAAAGCTATTAATTTTGCTATAAGTGTAATATTTCAACGACGTACCTATGTACGTGATCACCATTGTCGGTGGGCTCATAAAACACCTACACGCTAATTAAAGACCCTTTATTTGACGTATGTTACGTTGCCTGAAGATATCGTCGAGTAAGTACTTACATAACCGTGGAAAGTGAACCTGTCCAGGATTACCATTCGCGAACAATTGACGCTTCATCGAAATTTCAATTTGGAAAGGACAAAAAGTGGTTCGAATATTTACAGAAAGTTGTCGCAGGACAGGGGGCATCGCATTCGCTTTCGTCGATCGAGTACGAAAGTACTGTATTGTAGTGCTATCCGGTTTTCTGACCTTGGTACAAAACAACTAAACCAAATACTTATGGCAGGCGTGACTACGCTATATAGAGCACAAAAAGAAATCACTTGCGAACTTTTTTTGGCGAACTAATCTCGAGCAGTTTGATCTAGTGAAAGTTAACTACTTTACACTTAGCTGTACAAATATGAATAACGAACTATTCATTTGTTACTTCTCTATTTCAATTAACTCTTCTAACGAAGCAGCACTACGAGTTGAACACTCCCTTGAAACAAATAATTGAAAAACTTTCCTTACCTATTACCAATTATTCCAATTGATTGAACAGGAAAATAGTTACATAATTACGCTTGATAGATGTCTCTTATTCGGTATTATTCGCTACTGTTTATATTTTAAGAATCACAGCTAAGCTTCTAAAAATACAGCCATATTATGTTTCACATCACCCGCCTTATTTTCCCCTGAGCAAAATGTGTTCTATGAACGTTATATAGTTTCTAACACTTAAGATAAATCAACTAATAGCCCAATTAGAGCCAAACATCTTTACACAGATGTTAGACGAATCGTGGAATTGCCTTCACGAGCGGTGCAGTTATGATAGACCCGGTAACGTTTCACACTACGCCGATGAGTGATTTCACATAGAAATCAAGTTACTGCGATAATTATCGATTCAATTTATTACCTGGACCATAAAATCCGAGAGGTCGATGACCGAAATTTAAAAAAATATCGATGGTCGGTATTGAATGGAGAATAACGCCTAAAGCCTTTTAACCGACCGAAGGCGGAGTCTCACAATTTCTCTATAAGTTTACGTCTTCCAAGTTATGTAACATTCAATTACAAACCGTAATGGGTATATCTTTGACAAATTATCAGCGACCGCTCCAATGTTGGGACAATGCGAACTTTCCTGGAACCTCATCATCATATAATAAGTCTATCAATCAACGAGATTATTCTATTACAAACATGCTTGCATTCAAATTAGCGGAGCGTGACCGTCGTCACACAACAATAGGTGCGAGGCGCGGGTGATGGCTGGGGAGGCACTTTCACTGCGTTCTTATCAGCAGCATGGGCCCCGAAGTGCCCCGGAGGTGGCCGGATGAACAGCGCCTGGGCCACGCGGAACCCACGGCGTGCCCTGCTCAGTACCGACTACTGACCAACTAGCGTTACATAAAGCAACAGGATGACGTCGTTACGAAGTTTCCACATTTCTTTAGCTACCTGCCTTCTACGGTCATTTAACTAGACTTCCGTAGTTTTAACTCGAAACATACAAAAAATGCTTGTAGCGGATTCTTTTAATGTTTTCTCGACTCTATAAAGAACCGCCAGGAAGGAGAACATTAACCGCATTTGTGGTGTGTTCACTAGTCTTAGCGTTAACTAAATCACCATTAGTTCGATTGACTTGCGGAGTCTAGCTTCGAGTCTGCGCCTTTGGTTGAAAGACAATATCTCTGTGTAATTTATCAACAACACAGAGAAAACAAGGGCCATTGACATTAAGTCTTAACAGCAAGAATTTCAGTTACACCATCAGAGGACCTCTATATGAAATAAGTATAATAAAGTAGGCTAACGAGCGACCATGATTTCTTTAATTACTAGCTCATTTTCATGCTTACGTGAACACCGTAATGTTAGGTGGCAAGTGTAACTTACTGTGGTGCATAATTTTGTGGTTAAGACCGGCTGACACGAGCCAAGCAAGTAAGCCAGTTACTTTTCCAGCGAGTGCAGGTTAAGAGATGTATTCCGTGAACAGTTTTGTGTCATCTAATCATGATTTCAGTCAAGGACAAGGACCTCAACAATGGTCTTATCCATTGCCTACTTTAACCGTTCATGTTCTGTAATTATCGTTGTTAGCACTAATTGGTCATTTTCCCAAAAAATTTTTTTTTACTTTTGATTGGCCTAGCCCACATTGTGCTGACCCTAAACAGGCAGTTCACATGCATTTTTAAAATTTACTAGCGATAAATGTTTTAGAAATCTCTGACTAATAAATTAAATAAATATCTTAATAATAATCTCAAATATCTTCCTCCTTGTAGACCCAACGTTGACCCAAATCAGTTGGCTTATAGTATTGGCTTGCTTACAAGAACACTGGCCTCATGCCTGTCGGGCTTTACGTCCATACGACCACACTTTGTATGCCATCGCCGTGCCCGCTCCGTTAACCCTCTTATCTTCATTGCATGTGGCAGGCCACACAAAACACCGTTACATGGCTTTATGCAATCAAAACTTCCATCACATTAAGTCCTTAAAGTTTTATGTCTGTTTGCCGAAACGTCTACCATGAACATGAACTAAGCACCAGTCGTTTGATCTTCTTTCGGTTATAACCTGCCTAAACTACTTTGTTCTTGACTTTATTGGGATCAACCAGGAAATTAAGCTGAGAGCTATGACCTAAAGTACTTAGCGACAAGACGAGAACTAAAACAATGTAGGTGGAGTGGGTCAAAAACTTAAGAAACTGAGTAAAATCTAGCTGAAAGTCAGGAAAAAATATTTGACGCAACGTGAGCAGCTTAGTCATAAATAATTCGACCTATTTACTTAAGTATCAAGACAATCACTCCATATTCCGATTGTCTCCCGCTGTATATATGTATACTATGACAATACATAATACAACAATATGAATGCAACCGCATACCGCTGCAACAATAACAACGATATAATATCCGGCCCATTGAATTAAATTAAATGACAATTACGCCACTGAACCATTATCTTCAATAGGTTAAGGGAACCACACAAATTCTTAGACTGAAAACGTAAACAAATTAAATCATTGTCAATGAGGTTTATCTAACTGTAATACTAAACACACAGAAAACAATGAAGTCGCTAAAAGGTATGTGGCAGACGGCGGCTGTGTATCTCACGCTCCATCGACGCCAGTTTATATACGTATTCAGTTCCATCGACCTGGATTTCCTACGAAGAATACAAATAGCTCACCCAATAGATAGAGTTAATAGACTGAATCACGTCTTGTAATACTTAGGTTTCTGTGTCGTTTGTTAGATATAAGATGCAATGTTCATATCACACATGTTCGAAGTTTCAAAGAAAAGACCCGCTGTTTACTTTCTGCTACTAAACCAATTACTTGCGACAAGTTACTAGTATTACGACACTGTTACGCCTATAGCCTTCTGTGACTAGATAACTAGGCACATCATCGAGCCACGTGATAACATCAGTCGAGAGCGAAACTATTTCCATTTGCCATTTCTCCAATTGGTCAGTCATGCAAACGTGTAGCAATGTTATTAACTTATCGCTTCTCATTATCTAGACGTTACACCAAATAAAAATAAAACTATTTTTTACTTCCAACATTCACTATTCAGCGACCAATCACTGTAAACATTTCCGAGAAACCTTGAAGTTGGCGCATTGCTAAGATCCTAATTACAACATACATCCTTATCCAAAGAAATCTTAATTAATTACAACCGGATTTATGATAAGAGAGCTCATACTTGTAGTTGACAATTTGACATGTACTTGAGACGTAGAGGAAGATAGCACAGCCTAGAAAGCTCTCGCGGACGTCGGTGGTGTTATGTCCAGCGGAAGAGCGCGGCCGCAGTTACAGCACCCACCTGCCACTTGCACCGCCTCCGCCATTCATCGCGTAAGCAACGCAAAAGAATATTATAATTTAAATAACAGTCATAATCGAGGCATTGAACTTGCGTTCATAGACGAACGAGTGATGAATCCAGAATACTTTCACTCGAACCGGCCAGTTATCTCGCGGATGAATTTGACTACGAAAATTATAATAATTAAGAGAATTGTATGGGCAGTGAGTCAGCTAGTGATGTTCGATAAGAAGCTGGCAGTGTCATCGGCTGCGGCTATTGTATCCGATGAACTTTCGATCGCTGATTCTTTGTAACTATAGAAAGAAAGCGGACATTTTCTTTTACATAATGAGACTGATTATAATTCGCACGACTCTCATGGGAGCGTACACTAAACGGATTTCTATTCTAAGCCCATACGGTCTGTTAGGTTAGAGAGTTTAGAGACAATAACCAATGTTTCGCAATAGCCTACAAACTGAGCATGACACTGTAAACTCGGTAATAGTGTTACGGAATATTCGCAAATTTTCAATACAATAGCGGTGTTAGCGAAGCTTATGCGTTTGGGTAATAGCCTGCTAACAGTACTAACTTTATCCGTGCTACGAGATATTGTTCTTGAACTAAATACGAGATCCAAAACACTTCATGACTACGTCTGTAATGGAACGTTTTGGTTATTGTTGAAGTTTGGCATATGCTTTTGAAGCTATGTAAAACAGACTCTTGCAGACGGTTTGGGGTACCCATTATTTTAGGTATATATCATCATTTTCTATAAATAATATGAGACGTAAAAAGCGAATCAAAATGAATGACTATTAGTCATATTTACGAGCGAAGCTACACCTCCCACGTTAAGTTGAAGTGCAGTATTATAAGCATAAATTAAAAAGTCCGATTAGCTGGTAAATTGAACGCAAAGAAATTATGTATGGTTACATAACGACACAACATGTAAATCACCTGTAATTACCTAAATGAAATAGTGTAGGTAATATCAACAGGTGGGCCTTAGGCTCTATCTTTTCAATAAAGTGTTACGTAATCTGGGTATCGTATTGGACCCGTCCAGAAAGTTGATTGTGTAAATTATTCACTACAAAGATTTTTAATTTAGACCGTGAATGTAATTTTATTGATAATGGTTTTCACAGAAACGATTGCATTCGTGACACTAAGGTCATTCTAGGAAAAGTTGATCTAGAAGCGAGCATTCTGTCCTCGAGAATAGAGCAAAAGATAGGGAAGTCTTGTTACTGAATTGCTCCAGACTTATGCTTTATGTTTGAGCTCAGTTAACCAAAACACATTGATTTTAATTTTATTTAATTCTTAATTTAATTTTACTTAATTTATTTTTTAACTTAGCACATGTATACGGACTGGTTCTGCAATAAATGAATTTGAATTGAATTGAATTAATTAAACTTTACTATCCAACAATAACAAAAACAATTGAATTAAATATAATCAACGTTAAGTATTCAAAATCATTAGGTTAGTTAAGAAAAACCCACTGGTGTTCCATTAGTATTTCAAACAAAAAGAAGAACAACTATAACTTTTAAGTTAGAAAAATTTTATTGAAGAATGTTGTACATTCCTGCTGGTATGATTAAAGGAACTGCTATGGATCTTGGCCCCCGTTAAATCTCAACTCTTATAATCGGTGACAGACTACGAAGGTTGTTCAGCTAGGTACCAAACTTGGCCCCATTTCACGTTAATATTTTTTTTTTAGTAGGGTTCAGAGTAATTTATCTTTCAGGATAAAACAATAAAGCAAAAATCTCAAGATCACAGAATTAATTTGAAAATAGAATTTGTCCAACTCTGATGTAAGTTATTGCAAAGTTTGAGTAAGATTTTGTCGAAATGACTTTGAATTTTCTCAGCAACCACTTAATATCAAAGCAAAGATCATAAAGATTAAGTTAATTAGGCTAATCAAACGATCAACATGCAGCACTGAGCTACGATAACACGAAAACGATGATATTGTAAACTTCCTATCAGTTTATTACATAATGTCTCGGATAACGGAGAAATCCAAAAAGGTAACAACAATAAAGTAGGTGCATTGACCTCCGCCCCTAGCGCCGACCGTTACCGATTGATAAGGCAGGTTAAATGGTCCATGCCACCATGAACCCATAACAATGCTTCTCTATTGATACACGCCATTCAATTCGCTAATGTCCCTTTAATTGGTTGAGTGATTTATCTGAAAATAACCGGATTTACTGCTCCGAATTTAAATAACTTGAAAAAACTCTTTATTTATATAAAACCAATCAAATTATACAAATAACGATCGAATTTTCTGACTCTATTAGATAAAATTGTAAACGAGTTTATTTATTTTGTTTATAATTGTAAATTATATAAACAAACCGGTTTTATTAACAGGTTAAATGCTTAATTAAAACAAACATGTTTGAATACAAACTTCTTTTGAACATTCGTATTAAGGTAGGTACATAGTATAATTAGTGTAGTTGGTAGGTACCTACCTAAATATCAAAAGGTACATTATTTTTAGATCTGTCTCAGCAGTCACGTCCGTTACTTTTAGCTCTCAAGACTCGAACACATGAAGCGCAGAGTTCAACAAAATGCCGCCACTCAACCGTCCGATAAGTCATCGTCTGCCGCCGAAAACTTGGGACAATATGAACATAAAAAGTTACCAGAAAAAATGTGTTCATGGTGAACGTGTTTCCATTGTCACTTACAGGACACTGGGAAATGTCAACGTTTATAATATTCTGATTTAGTTATGAAAACGATAGTACTAATTGCAATTTTGATACTTATTACTTTGATGGTCTAGCTCTGCATTCAGTGACTGTAACTCTAACATGAGCTGATGGAGATAAAGCAACAGCGATTTATACTTTGTTTATTGAGACGTTTATTCCGTCTCTACACTCACCTACATTTACTTTTTAGATTGTCCATTTCGAGTTCACGATTCTACATAATTGATGTGTTTTTAACATTTCTTTCTTTGTTGTCCTTCCTTTTGCCGTCCAGAAAGACAGACTATTGTTGTATATAGGACAGCCCTTTGTGTCATTGTCGATCAATTGTCAGATATGTTTTAGTCACAATAATAATCCTACTCATTGGCACCACGCTGTCTTTTCCTACTTCATTAATTATTCAATTAATGGCTCTTACAACAAATTAGCAAAACAAACACCTGTTTAATAGCCTGTCAACGTATCTTAAATGAAAATTATTTAAATTTTAACTATTCTCTGAAATGCTTGAATAAACAAAATGTCGTGTTCGAGTGTGTGATGGTAAAAAACACCATGAGTGGTAGTCGACTTTGAATCGACGGAAGTCGCCGGCACGACGCGATATTTTGAGCAAGGCGCGTCGAGTATGCGACTTGTAAAGGTATAAATAAAATGTAGTCCCCATGCCATACTGCTGGCACTTGGTTCAGTAATGAAGATTGAAGGATTGTTGCTTCACTTGTGGGGTAAAAAGGGGATCGTTAATTGTTTATCGTGTCCCATCTACAGTATCCTTCTGTTTGTATCAATGATTCCTGAAATGATCACTTAGTTAATTAACTTTAGCTGATCACGACCTGGCCACGTCTACTGCATCAACAATGGCATTCTGAAGGACAAGGTCTATTGCAACTGAAGGTAGAACACAGAGAGAAGGACAGAACGGACGGCTGAGATGAAGTCTGTTTTGTAGGTTAATTGTTACATAGTATGTCTCTGGACTGTCTGGCAATTGTTTACCTAAGTATGTATGTTCTTGAATTACGGATAATGGTAGAGAAAACTTTACTTAATAGGTACCTACTAACATATTTTCGTCTACAAACAATAGTTTCTGCATTATGGTAAAATGCAAATTGTTCATACTTTGCACTCCTAGCAAATTACAGTCAATTTGTTTAACTTAAGACCAAAGTTACCTACCTAGCCTACATCTGCTGATAACGGGAAAAAAATACGTAGAGACATGACCATTTTGGAATCTTTTATTTAAAAAATTACAGAAGTACATAAATAAGCTGAAAAGCAATAGAAACATTAGAAATACTCAGTTTTAGGTCTTCTACACAAAGTGACTCGGATCTGCATTTTGAATTACATTATTATATATACTATTATTGGTTTACATTAAATCTGCCTTATTGTAAGTCAAGGTTAAAAGGTTGCTCATACTTCCTGAACCTGAAACACGTAGATTCCATCTATACGTGTCCAAGGACTGGACTCGAAGCAAAAATGTCGACGGCGAGATAAACAGATAATTTTTATGTAATCATGAAAGGACGCATAATTATGAAGCTCGAATGGAGCTTAATTATGTAGTTTATCACAACGGTTTTTATGTCCAGCATTGGGTGAAGCTAGCCTGTGGATGATGATGGTAACTTAAGACTGCTTTGCAGACTTCAAAAAATCAGGTTTCAGGAAATCATTCCAGTCATTAAAATTAAATATTATCTATACTCGTACCAGATCTTCCTGAATCCGGATATTTTTATCTCTATTCCTTAAAGACCCTTAGACTTATATAGACTGGGACAAGGATGCTGTTTCAAAATTAGCTTCTCAAATAACGTTAGTAAACTGGTGTCTAGTAATATGACAGTCGTAGGCGCAGAACATAAAGTTTCAGAAACGTCCATTATGTGTCTCTAAGTTTAATGCTTGTACAACCGTTAGGCATGTTGACAAACGGTGAAATATTATCCAACCAGGCAGGTACCTACCATTAGCATTTATCCTTGGACCGAAATAGAAAGGATATCCGTTCGAACTGTGTGAACTTACATTAGATACATAAGAGATACATTATTTATGATGTATCTAGGTAGGTACCTATCCGGAATATTTATCCATTGGATTACTTGGCCATCTATTTATTTATGACATCATTACTGTTTTCTGAAATGTTGGTAAGTAGTGTAACGATAATTAAGTAGCCAACTTATTGAATATTATACGTATTCAATCAATATGCATCATCAGCAACGAAAATATGATTAAGTACCTAGGTGCAATTACCTAATTAATACTTAGAAGTCACCTAAAAGTAGATTATCTTTGGTACCTACTTCATAAGAGTTTACTATTATTAGAGCTCTATTCAAACCAACACCAAAACAAAAATATGGGAATCAAAATTTCCGGACCCAATTGAACTCGACTCAAGGACGCACCCAAACCACACCCTACTTCCGTTCCATGAATTGGGGTAAAGTTTATTGTTACATAGCGAGCAAAAACAGAAGCAGATGGTTCCCGGACTTACTGACAGAATAGACTATGGCGGACAGGTAACTAGGATCTTCATCGTACTATCATGGTTAATTTAATAGCCAATTACGTTGTAAACTGTTTAAAGGGAGGTCAAACTCAAAGTTCGCGTCGTTCGCGGAATCCCTTCTCAGTTCGCCGGTAGAAAGGCACGAAACACTATGATCAAGTTGTCGCATTAACACTTCACTTTCCCTACATGCAACCCAGAATTTAAAGCATTTACTCATCTGCCGGCAAACTACCAGTAATTACAGGCCTACCGGGCCACAGGGATGGTTATCCGAACCCTGTAATGATAAAGGAGAAACTCGTTGCACTCCTTGATAGATCGCCAATGAAGGATTACTTTCTCGAAAATTAACTGAAAGTCGGTCGTGTGAAATTATTTTTTCGAAAATATGCAATGGAGGCATACCTCTAGCTACCTCTGTCAAGGAAGGCACACCACTGCGCGCTGCGCGTGCTTTCGTCAACAAAACAGCTGCTTGTTTATATTGCCATTCGCGCATACCGCGTTTAAACCTCCAATCCAACTAGGACTCACCTCACCCGTCCACTTCTATGATAATAATATTAGTTTATAGGTAGGTACCTATTTCGACGAGGTGCAATCTACTTACATGATCAGTGCAAGTAAATTGCTCGATCGCCTCCAAAAGTTCTCACGGTGAGTAGGATAGACGGAGCGTGGTGTGTCTCTATATGTATGGCAAAGAGTAATATAATGTAATGTTGTAAAACCAAACCACTTCATAAGCTAATTTGTATGGTTCTCAATAGCGCGTTTACCTGTATTTTTGCAACATAAAACTTATTATAGCTTTTCAGATTTTCTATTGATAAAATAAAAAGATCATAACAAGTAATTTATTCAGGTCAATCTCGAACGTCTTGTAAGTCTAAATAGTTAGGTACACCTGTAATTTTAAGCACCGACCGCATTTTGATAATAATCTCTGTTGCAGTAGGATACCGAACGCAGACGAATGCAGGTTCAAAATAAAATAAAATGAACGTAACGTAATAATGAAATGACTTGCGAGACGAGGCGCGGGAAGGATAGGGGGCGCGGTAGAAGCGGTCGCGTGCCCCTCCACCCGCCTGCACACCCGCTGTCCCCGCAGTCAAGCGAGAGGCGACAGCTAGCCAGCTGCGCGTCTTGTGTTTTTCGGATTTTGCGGTGCGATCGACGTTCCTTTCTTATTTTGTTGTTATCTAAATAAAAGTTATAAAGTTTAATTAGACAAGATACGCGTGTGAACTTTTTGTATGTAACACTAAACCCTAACCGTCTGTGAACTTTTGCAGTGCGTTGTGACTTTAAAAAGTGTTCGATACATGGATACCTGTGTCTTTTGTCTGTAAAACAGTGTATTATATGAGAGGTGGTGGTATTTAGTTGTTCAGTACGTTATTGTCAGATCTTGTGCCCGTGGACCCAACAGTGTGACCAGTGATTGTTGTCGTGGCCGGTTTCCAGTGAGGAAACTTTCCAAACGTGCATAAAACAGTGGGTAATGCTTTCCTAGCGAATGCGGGCCCTGCCTGCACGCATTCCGTAGGGAAGCAAGTGCCGGCAATAAGCATTTTACGGTGAGTAAAGCGCGTTCAAGTTCATCGTACTTTGACCTAAAATTATGACAACGGATGACAACGCCTGGTGACCAGCCCAGTGTCAAATGTCAAGACGTGGTATCGTGCGGTGTGTCAGCGTGTGAAACACACAATTTATTACGATTGCACCAATGAAAGTACGTGGAAGTAATGATTAAACTCTCGTGTGCTCAGTAAATTATCTTGAATGCAAGGCGAATCTAGCTCAGTGGGCATTAGGCCCAATTAAGTGCATCATGGAGTCACCAGCTGGCAGGAAAAACACTGGTAATTGTAAACAAGTGATTGTTCCCTTTATTGAACAACAGTGTGCTGGTTAGGCAACTCCCCTACTTGTCATTGTTCCAACTTTATTATGCACATCACTTGGTTTGTGGAACAGTAAACCTGTGGAGCTGCTCATTTACTTAGTTATTTGTTGTTTTTAATGTAAGTTATTTTTTTTTGCATGGTAAGTTTTTAAGCAGCTAATGGTGCCGATTCCCTTGTTCACAAACTAGATTAAATTTAGAGAATTGACATCTCTTACTAACATACAGCGAAAGGAAAGGACGGTGACATTCCGTGACATTAAAGAACTAAGTTAGAGATGTCAAATTAGTTTTGCCTTGAACTTCTCCGTATTTTTAATCCACACGTTTTAAGATGTCAACTATAACTGTATGGATGTGTCAGATGGACTAAATTTGACAGCTCTTAATTACATTAGTCTCTTTCTTATTTGATTGTACAGAAAAAGATGGAAATAGTCTAATTTTAGTTTAGTTCGTGACCAAGGGAATCGGCACCATTAGCAGTTTTTAACCTATTATTTTATACACACTTTAGCTCATAACTGTAAAGATAATAATAGGTACTCTTCTGCAACTAAACTACTTCAGAAAAACTGTGTACGTATTTACATAACATATCCCAAGACTATAATCAATTTACAGTAGGTAAGGGAAAACAGACATAAATACCAACGATGTTGTGTAAATAAAAGGGATAGGCTTCTGACTAAAAACAAACAATTGATAAAAATATGCAAGGTTTTTATCTTATTTGCATAAAAAGCAGGGTCATAAGATTTCTTTAAGTAGGTAGGTTTATATGCAATTAAGAATTGAGTGAATTTTAAAAATTTATTCATGAATAATAATGATTTACATCATTTTTCATATTATTTTTCAATAATACTCATATGATTTATTGCATTCCACAATGTGTTAAGGTGATCACATACAATGGCTTAAAGCTAGGCACAATCATCATGGACCAATTATATAAAACTGTAAAATATTAAAAAATGAAAAAGCAAATAAAATAAGGATTAAGTTTCTATGAAAACATTTTTTTTTTTTTTTGATAAATTACCTCAGTCTTCCTGCTACATTAAAAATACTACATAAAATAGCATTTCATAAGTTGAGCTAAAATAGCATGCTGAAAACAACTGGTTTTTTTATAAGACTGTGTTTTCCCTCTGCAGGACAAACACCTCCCTCCCACGACTTACGACTAGAGCAAAGAGTTTTTTATTATTAGGTAATAATTGGTTTAAATAAACTTGCTTCAATCTAAGTGTTCTAAAAATTGAAATGAAGTACAGTCAGCAAAACAGATAGTTAGCAGTATTTTTCCCTGAATCTATATAGGTAGGAAATTATTTATTTTAATTGTCATTTTTAAATACTCTTGTTTGTGTTCATGGGAGTTTATGTTTGTGTACTTATGTACACACAGGAAAACAGATAAGTATGCAGGGTCATCAGATATAGTTGAAGTTATCAAAGAAACCAATAGGATTTTTCGAATGTAATTTAAAACATAGATAATGAACAGTAAATTAATTAAGTTAAGTTTCAGTCAAAGACATCCATTGGTTTCTAAGAAAACTTCAACTATATCCTGACCCTGCATACTTATCTGTTTTCCTGTGTGTACATAAGTACACAAACATAAACTCCCATGAACACAAACAAGAGTATTTAAAAATGACAATTATATATATTTTCTTATAATTATATATTTTCCTTTTAGAAACCTGATCATAGAAATGTAGTGTTAAGCCCAAATAGGCAACACCAATTAGGACTTCCTATAACTACAGCTTCTCTTAGAAATTCAGTGTCACATTGTTACAAAAAAAAATAAGTTTATTATTGAAATAACACTTTCCATAATACAAGCCTGTACTTTCATGGTAAGAACCTATTTGATACATTATCATTCAACAAACAGAACTTTTATTGATAATAAAACAATTTGTATTCATTGTGAATGTAGGGATAATGATTCATTCATGTCAAAGTCAAATCATTTATTTATTTCAATTAGGCCACTATAAGGCACTTTGACTGTGTCAAAGTTAATATATTATCCCACAAAAACCTTTTTTTTTTAGAATAAAAGAGTGTGCTGTACCAGAATATAATCTACCTCCATGCCAAATATCATCCAGATCTATAGCAGTTTTGGTGTGATTGAGTAATATAAACACCCAAACTTTCGCATATAAAATACATAGAAATAAGATTAAAACGGTGTGAAACCAATTAGGTACAATAATTTACATAAAACAAGTAACATGGAACCAAAACACCAGTATCTAATGTTGACTATTGTGTCAAAAACAAATACAAATAACATGGGATAATAAACCCTTCCATACTAGGCAGTATACTTATAGAACATGAGACATGCATACAAAAATAAACATTATACAAAATAAAAATAAAAAACAATACATCATATTCAGGGTTAGTAGTTAGGGCATTGAGCAGTTTTAAATAAGCTGTAACCCTCATCTTTCTTCAGTCATCATTTTAAAACACTTGAAAGTTGGAAGAGAAATCATTATTTGATAAACTGCTATGAAAATGGTAACAGATGCTATTTCTGTCCTCTTTTATTATCAGTGCACATGTTTTCAGACAACACCCTCCATAACATTATTTGTGCTTCCCACCTTTTTACTTTTATTTCCTTGTTGACAAAAGGAAACATAAAAGAAACCATTCTTGTTATTTTTAAGTTGGTAACTCTTTTAATTTTATTGTATCAAGAAGTTTGTTCAACAATGTTTAGTCATGAAAGTTATCATTAAGATCCCGAGATAAACAAGTCATTATGAAAGTTTTATGTAATACATAATCTTTGAAGTGTTTGAAACTGGTGTTAGTATCATCGTAACACAATATACCTAATTTGAAGTTTATTGCTGTTATCTATGACACATTTCTCTTTGACCCATATCCGCTACTCAGTTTTCATCAGCATGTGTAATTGTGTACTTAGTTGGTTTAAATAAAAACAGTCATTTTTTTTAAATCAAGTGTGGTTAACATCGCTCTTTAGATAAATTTTTACTTATGACTTATGGACTAAAACCAATACACAATATAATTTAAGTAAGTTGTAGAACTCATTTGAATTAATTTTCAGCTTATCATCCTTATTCTATTTTGGGTTGGGGCAGCATATCCTCTCACAAATCACTGTAATTGTTATTTTTGTCTTCTTTCTTCACCACTATCACATTCAATCCAATGTTTCTCTGGTCTTCCCCCAATCATCATTATGGGGGGTTTGGTTTCTGCACTTAGTCCTTAATGGTGGACCATTGTGCAGGTCTTCCCCTAATATGTTACTGCAAAATTTTGATACAGTTTAAGTTTATTTTAACAAGCTTAATAATGTAACTCTTTCCTTGATTTATTAAATCCCTAAAACAAATATTGTCTAATCCTCTACAGAATTGTTATAATAATATCAAGGTGTATTATGTGTGTATTAAGGTGTATTATACTGAATTCAAAATTTACCTTTTTTCTGTTACAAGAAAATTGTAATCTAAATAATAAATAAACTCTTCTTTGAACTTGCTACTCATCTGTCCTGAGAAAGAGGTATTGTTAAGATTTCTAAGCATCTTGGAATCATCATGTTTTCACAATAATGTTTGTTTTGATTAAACTAAGCACCTACTTACATAGACAATGAATGAGCATCTCATTTATGTATGGTACTTACAGTAGACGATTCTGCTAGACAACTTAGTATGCCACGCTATGGTAACATAGTATGTTTTTAATAAGGTTTACCTTCATTGTTGAACCAGAAATGAATAAATGAATGTTGGAATGATCACATTAACAAAATCCTGCCTAATAATAAATATTATGCTTAGATTTTGAACTTGATATTCATGCAGAAAGCCATCTCTTTTTATGTACTTTTATTATGAATCATTGGGGCCACTTTAGAAGCTGTATTGTGTATGCATTCATGCAAACCCACAAACAACCAGAGGAACAACTCAGGCCAAACTTACAAATACCTATTTATGCCATGTGGGAATCGAAGCAGTGCAGCTGCCAATTGCTCAACCACTGCGCCACTTGTGTCGCGTGCCTTTATAGATAAAAACTACTTAGGCGATAATAGCAAAAGGTACCTAGTCCTTCTATAAATAAAGCAGATTATTAATTTGTCCTTGTTCCATTAAACACATTGAAATCAATCCTCGTACTTGTTTCCTACACATTCGCCATTACACAAAAGCTAATCGCACACTTATCAGCATCAATTTGTATTGAGCTGAATTGTTTTGATAGCATTAATTTGCGCGTTGCGTGCAAAAGATGATACCTACAATGGAATAAAATGGCTGTTGGCAATGATGGTGAGTGCTAGAACAAAATAAACCCATTTGTTTGACCTATTTTCGTAAGAAAACCAGAAAAAATTACGTTGATGATGATGATGAATAGAGATATTAACTATGTTGAATTACGACTCTACGGTCGTATTCAGAGTGTTCTTATTAGCTTTTGTCATGCAGTCAGTATGTTAGTAGTTCACATCTTGGTGTCGTACTATTTGACAACAAGAAACCTATACTTCTTATCGTGTACACCTACATTAATTATATCGCTCAATTATTTTAGCCCAATAGGAGGCTACGCCGTACGCCTATTGCGTTATCGTTTACTTGAAATCCTCTATAGAAGGGAGACTGAAACATATTCTCCAAATTCTGATTGAGAATACCGCGTTTCACTGAAAACCGCATAAAAAAGGGAGGTAGTTCTTATCGATTTCGGTTACAGCGATCCTTTTAAATTATTTCCTAGCTGGTGCCATTGTCTTGGTAGACCGAATTTAGTATTAAATAGGTACCCGGTCACAATTCACGCCATGAAGTTGTTCTGCAGAGTTAAAAGTTTAGGTCTCTCTTTACGTGTTAGCGTTTGATTTGAACTAAAGCGACTTAAAAATAAATAGGTTTTCTAATAGTCATTGTCAAGTAGGTATATGTATTAATAAATAGACTATCTAGTAGCTAGCATAATAGAACGCATATCGGATACAATTTCGCTAAGTTGACGAAATTAATGAATACGTGACTATCAATATCACCTTGCTTATTATTATCTTGAATGGTTTTCTGTTACTTACTAGGGCCTCCATAAAATTATTTTGTTATTCACTGCATTCAAATCTGCAATTTACCCTATCTAGCCTAGCCACGAAATTTTCTCTACGTTTTCTTTTTCTCTTTCGAATTTGCTGTAGGCATATTGGTGGTATTATGTTTAAAGTAATCTGAACCTTATTAGACCTAACAAAAGGCGATGGGTTATTATTACATCATACACTGGCAACCTGTCACTGGTTATGGTAAACCTTTGATCTTTAACCCGACAAGTAGCTGCTGTGTCGCTTTGTACTGTTGTGACGTAGTCAGAGATGATCCCGCCAAGCTCTAGAGCTCAAACAGTCCAGCTCGTAAGAACAACACTGAAAACTGATACATTATTTACACTAGAAAGTCGTGTTTACCACCTTTGAATCACCCGAACGGTTGACTCAAATAAAGAAAGCTAAAGTATTTCATACTTCGTCATCAAAACCTCAAACAATCCCACGGAAATTTTAACATGAAAAAAACTCTTAAAAATGCCATCCCGCAGCTGAATTATGACTCTTCGAATTCATAAACAAATAGGTACCTCAATGTTTTGCAAAGGTGCATGAGTAGTATGTGAAAAAATCATAATTTTATAAAATGAAATTGCTTAATAAATCACTATTGAATTCGATATCCAACTTCGAAATCGGAATTTTCACGACCTATTCAATTTTGGTTCCGTTTTTAAATCATATGGAACCAAATTGTGAAATAAATCTGTTCTTGCACATTGCTCAGCGATCCAAGTATAGGGTTCCGTCTATTAATTCGTCTAGTTTATACAGTCGCAATGTTTAATTCCTTTGTTCTACATGGGAGTAGTTGATGACTAACGTTTAGCAAATCAACATTAACCTAGTACTTTGTGCATCGCTTTTGCAATTGTTTGTATGGTATGATTATGGTAGAACTGTGATTGAATGTTCCCCAACAAAAAAATCGCCACCAGGTCTGGCATCTCTTAGTCGAAATACCTATTACAGACTTACAGCAGCATGGTTTAATCAGGAACACATTTCATCCACTTATGCGCTGATGACGCCACGCTGCAATTACACATCCGCCTGCCAAGCTTGATGATGATGACATCATCCCTGAGCATTTGTTGATTGTAGCGTAAATACTGTACCTACTAGTCAGGTTCAAGCTTCGATGATTTCATGAAAATGCGAGGTTTACTACTATCAATATAAACTCGGGTCAGCTTTTCTTGTTTAACTTCAAGCAGCAGCATTTATCTGTTATACTAAAGCTTAGAATAGCATTCTAGGTCACGGAAATCGATTCCACTCCAAACAGAAAGTACTGTCTTCATGCCCTTTAATAGCCGCATAGAACTTGGCAAGGGATGGCCGATGTCTTAGATAACTTCTTGAGCAATAACTATCGTTTTTATCGTTTAAGAATTTAAGAAATCAAGATGAACGTGACATATTCAGTAGTCTTCCATTATCTGTGTCACGACTAGGCCTACATTAATGCGTTATCACATGATTGTTCTTATCAGTTAAATTGATTTTATCAAATTACCTATGGAAATGCCTACTTACTTCACACTTTTTCCTGCTGTCAATCTCAAACCTGACGTAGCGCAGCAATAGCAGCGCTTGTGAAACAGACGGCCTTCTTATGTAATAGCGTAATACTTACACATAGTAATGATAGGCAATAATAATTATGTACGGCTTCATTGGTTCATGAAAACTATGACAGTAACAGGGAGGTCTGAATCCCTACTATAGATTAACCCGGGACGGGTTAATCTATAGTAGCTCATTGGAAACTAATCCTAGAAATTAAATGCTCAGAGCTGTCATGGGTCCTAAAGGCAATTGCTCTATGTATAAAACGTGATCGCTCGGTTTGTAATGGAAGTGCAGATAAACATAAAAAGTGCCACACTTAATCCTTCATTTGCCTAAGGTCGCAAAGAAATCATGACTACGCGCTGCCAAGCGTGAAGTCAAGATTTCTTCACCCAGATTAGGGCAAATTGAGTTTTTCTACTAGGAAACTCCCATGGACATCAAGGAAGGGCTAATGGCTAATGGAGACGGACCTTACACCAACATCCTTCGGGAAATACATGTGAAGTTATGCTTAATATTAATGTTGTGATTGCAGAGAGGCGAGCGGCGCGGGTGGCGGGGCGGGCAGCGTTGGGCTGCTGGCCATGAACGCCACCCAGGTGCAGTGCGAGCCCCACGACTCGGTCGTACTCATTAAATGTAAGTAACACCCACTCATATTTACCGTTACGTTTAACGCACCCAGACGTCGATGATTAAATCAACCATTTTAGAGTGTAAACAGACGGACTGCGCATCAATCAGTGAACTCGCAAACGGGTGGCCAAGTCAGTTGCATCGCAAGTCGCAACTGCACAACAAACCCTTTACCTATTTATAGTTGTTGTTTTGCCAACCTATTCGGTAAATGCAATTGTGCAGCCTGCTATGCTGCAGTTGGCTTGGGAGCGCTGTTCAAAAATGTTTTTAGTTTTCAACATTACATCATGTCCAGCACATAAAAGAATATTTACTTATATTATTATCGTTTTAATGAAACTTATTATGTTGTACATATCTGTGTGTTTTCATTGTATTAATTTTCGTAGGGGAAAAAATACTACAACATGGCTGCATTCTATTCTGTCTAGTGAGTATCATGTATGTAAGATAAATGTTGCAGCTCCGCCTAATGTGATTTACATTTAAGAGGGGGCAGTAAGCCAGCAAAATTTTAAAATTCACCCGCGCGCCCCTGTCCTCCCCTCACATCGAACACGATTGCGCACCAAAACAAGTGAACCTAGCCGAGCTCGCTCGTCACGTTTCTTCTGTAGTATACGTAAAATAATCAGATAATACACATTCACAGTAGGTACCTATAAGTGCAGCAAAATAGCATAAAATAAAAACAAGTAGGTATGTGACTATACCATTGATACTGAACATGAATCCATAAAAAAGTGAATACCCCTTAAAAATCTAGTTGCCCTTTCCAATATGTAGTTTTGTATGGAGAAGAATGGGTAAGAAATACGTCCATACGTACTCTTTTAAAATCAATGTTTTACAATATTATTATTTGTATACAATCATACGTAATTACATTCGAATGCATTGTACCTTATATAACACGCAAAAGAAATTTATATTACAAATTAGGAATTGACGGTACAAATACATATATTTAAAGTTACCTAGTGTTCACATGTTAACAAATATTGGAACGACGTATATTGTATGAAAAATTAAAATGTTGCCAAGAACGAAAAAATAAGTTTTTACAGATCGAAAAAAGTAATGGCTAGTAATAGTTAAATTAAAATAAACATTCCAAGCAACTTTACAATAACCTTTTTTATTAGACCTCCCAAAGACATCATCGACGGCTCTACATCGCCGTGGCGTATTTGGTTTGAGGTTGTCAATTATAGTGATCTGTGGAAGAAAGCTCCATACCCTAGAAAGATCTGCAAAAAGCTCATCTTCCTAGATCAACCTTTGGAGAAAATCAAAAACCACCGGCCTTGCTACACAGCAAGATCGAGCACATTATATTGCACGAATAGGATTGCTTAGCCTACCTCGTTGGTAAGAGATGACTATAGGTTTCATAATCTCGTGAGGGTATTCCTTCGCATTTAAATTGCCTCGTATTAAAAAAGGAATTATGATCTTTACTCCTTGGTAAGTATGAATTGGGGTGAAATCCGAAGTAAGACTCATTGGAAAACAGAGTATGTTGGCCCGCACTAAACTATGGCCTCGGTTTCGATATTAAAGAGTTGGTAATCTTAGCAGTCTACAAGCGTAAAGATTGACCTCATGTTAACTTCTCCTCGCGACTTGGTCTTTGCTTAGTGCCGAGACTGAAGTCTTCCTTTCACTGACGAGCCGTAATTTGGAACGGTCCCCCCTATTTGAATAAAAAACAATAATAAATTGTAGAAGTGGAAAAGGGATAATTAAATTCGTATACTCATTGACCCTATATAAATATATAACAAACACAGACCATCTAAAATCATGTATTTATATTGCATATACCATACACTATATTTTTGTGCCTTTATTATGTCATTTTGGTTTTCATGTAACACAACGACTTTATTATTTTTGTACAAAATACAATGCTTTTTAAGTACTACCTCAGTTCGATCTTAAGTGAATAAACGAGGCAATGTAAAAATATCATAGCGATACTTTGAATATTCGTGTTACCTGCCGCAGATAACGGCTATCGGTACAAGTAAGGCCTATTACGTTTTAGCAATTGGCCGCCGACGTGTTTGGAACAGCGGTTGACCGCCATGGCGGCCGACCGCGATAAAACTGCGTAGAGCGTTTGGATCGCTTAAAGGCGTGTTGGTCCATAAACTATAGCATGTATTATCTATTGTTATTACCAAAAACCACAAAAAAAGAACTAGATTCATCCTTTATTTGTAACGCTGCTGACTAAACCGCCCATAAACCGCCAGTGCGTAGAAACTAGATGGCGGGCAGCAACAAAGCGGGCCGTGGTCCCGTATTCACCGCTGCGGTTGAAATTTTATGGCGTGCGTACGATAATAGAAAAGCGGCTAGCCGCCTTAGTGATTAACCGCTAGTGCGTAGGGGGGCCTACACTCAAAATTACCCCCGACAATCAGCCGTTCTTTCAATTTATATTTGTATTTTTAAGTTCTCGTTTCGAAAGTCTTTTCAATGCTTTCTTATTATTTTCCATTTTACTATTTATTTCGACCAATAAAGCAGCCAAATATTTGAGTGTAGTCCTCTCGTCTCAACAGAGCGGCAGCGACTGACGTGTGAAACAAAAAATATGCTTGAGGCCCTGTCAAAGTGCGACGACAGATGACTTGATTCGCGGAATTAAAACGTAGTATGTGCCAAAAGTATTTTATCGTAATAACTCGAAAACTAAAAGGAATTACCAAAAATGCCTAGACAAAACCCTCACTTATGACTAAATACAACTAATTATCGAATTTTTGTCATATTAGTCATTATAATATCGTGTATAAATCGAAAAAATGAAAAAGTTAGAGGCTACTTCGTGATGTTATTCTATCGAGAAAATGTTATTATTTTATGTTTTTGATCAATGAGAACCCTCGAAAATATGATGTAGTTTTCATACATATGTATTTTAAGCCTAGAAATCTAGAATTGTTCATGTAAAATCAAAAAAAAGATTGGTAATTTTGCTTACTACGCCCTCTTAAGCACCAGAATTAGTTTTTATAGATTAGATTATGTTTTATTATGTTAGCAGAAATCCCCAGCACCCCTTATCTGTTGTGTTTATTTAAGAGCTACTCAACATAAGCTGTTAGCTGACTCACCTCTCTAGATGTTCGGACGACGAACTGCATCATATTTGACATAAATGGCAGTTTACTTCTGTAAGGCAACTAATTCTGCATAGAATCCTGCTCCTCGAAGGCTCAAATGTCTAGACGCCTCAGTAATTATGCCTTATTACGCTAGATGCCATAGCACGCTTTTATGGACATTATATTTTGCTCAATAATGTTGATTTAAATTCGTTCTCCGTCGTCAGTCAACCTTATACATTGATTAATCAGTCTAGCGCACGGCTCGCCAATCGCCATAGATTCATTGGCCTCATTGCAATATGCTTTTGTATATTTTTGGACTGGTCTCCGCTACGTACTGCGTCAGTTCGGTGTGTTGTTTGCTGGCACGACTATTTGATTGCATACGTCTTGATTATTTGATGGTGCATTCGTATTAATTCATATGCCATGTAGTGATAGCCCAGCAATTTATCATTACACGATCGGTTCTGCAATATTTTATATGCGGTTATTATGTGTTATTACATGGCTTGAATATCTTCTCAGCGTGTGGTATGCGTTATTATGATCTGTAGGTTGTAAAAGCAAATAATGCAAAAGCAAGACGCTTGTCAATCGCTTTTCATTTTACTGAATTCAGCCTTGAACTCGGCTGAATGACGCAATTCCTTTGTAAAATTTAAATAAGCTAAGTTGAAGCTGTGACACGTTCATCAAGATACTTCTACAAATACTCAATATGGTGAATAGCAAACATCGGTCCTACAATAGTCCCAAATTCATCGTGTGTTAAAATATTATTACAATCATAGTAAATTAAAAGTTCCACATACGAGTAAGTATGTAGAACTTTTTAAGAATAACTTGAATATTTAGTTGAATAACTTTAGTTGAGTAACTTGCCTCTTCTTGCTTTGCCTTCTTTCCTTGTCTATTTCTTAAGATAATTTCCTAAATATTTTGTTACAGTAAATAATGGCTTCGGTAAAACCGATAATAGCTGTGATGAATGAAACATGTGATTATGTTTCCTCATTTGCGGTTACTCTATTCCTAGGTTTTGCGGTTGACGTGAACAATTTGCCATTCATTATCATAAAGCAAACGCTACACTATAATCTAATACTGTTGAGCAAAAGTAAGTCTACATAGACTTACCACATAAGACGAATTTAGAAATGACCATTTTCGGACTAACATTACTAAGTTTGACAGGATGATGGGCGTTAACGGCTATTGTTGCAATGCACATTCAGATTTCCATGAAAAAGGAATAGTTGCGACAATGTCAGCGATCTCTTTGCATTGTCGCAACGATTAATATTCCCTTCTGAACTCGCCATTTCTACAAATAGTAACAATTGTGTGTTATTTCCGTCCCTGAAAGTTCCCCCGTTGTGCCGCCGCCGATGCGCTCAATTGATGCGGGAGGCGCACATATTTACAATTAGCTTTGTTTGCGTGCTTGATAATAATAATTGCTGGACATACGCCAATGTTAGTATTAATTTTTCAACATGGCTGCTGAGTGGTAGGCTCGGCAATTGCCGCAAGCACCAATTATGTTAATCCGGGTTAGTTTTGAAGGGACTGTGCAGTACAGTGCACGTAGCTAACGATGCATTTATTAATTTGTAGGAGTTATGTGACAAAGTTAAGTTGTTTTTGTGTGTGTGCCGGTGTTGTGCGACAATGCAGTTTACGTTGGTAATCGTCGTAAACAAAGTCAAGCTATGTCCGGTGATAGAGGAGCCGCTGAAACCTATAGGTAAACTGAATATGACGCACCTACCTAATGTTTTGTCTGGCAGATTTCATGTCTTAGGTATTGATTTTCCTTTAAGGATACAATGAATGATGAAAATGAACAAATATTTTTTTGATGTTTATGTTTGCTCTAAGTAGGTGTGTAATTATTATAATAATAGAATTATGGGATAGTATCAAAACTTCCTTAAACTTAGTTGGGACCCGAGGTGTTTGATCATCAACCATAAACAACTTGTTAATCAAAGGCCAAATGTTACCAGGCGGTCGCAGAAGGGACTATGAAAACGTCAACTCGATCATTCTTACACCAGGGTCGGCGAAAAAGATTGCATGCAATGTAACGCAGCTTGGGAAAAGCCTATGTAAGCAGTGAACTGGTGACGTAGACCAACTGAACCATAGGGATTGATGTGGAAAGAAATCAACAAAAACCTCTCCAAAATCTCTGCAAACCACATTCATATTTGCATTTATAACGGCTAAAAATAATAACCAACAACGATATGCGCTATTACCCAGCTTTTAGATAAACCTGCGAAATGTTTTGGCAAACATATTTAACCTAGAATCATAATATGAGTCATAGTCAGCTCAATCTATTTCACATATGAATTAATATACGGTGGAACCGTTAGCTTGGTAGGTGTCACCAGCTGCCCATACGCCGCCCATGTGTGGCAACACCGTACAATATTGTAAGTGACATTCTTAACCATCTGAATAAATGTAATTGAACAATTTCTATCAACCCATTGCCCTTATCTACTTGTAGCGGTAGCTGAACAAATTTAAGACTCAATTGGCTGCAGCTAATCATTAGTTAAAATTCAGTGCTTATTTGGACGTGTTTATTAAATGTCCTAGTTACAAATAATTACTAATAATAGTAATATTTCTGCCATACCATGGAAATAATGGAGTACCTTAATTGCTCATCCGAATTGATATGATTCCGTGTAATTTCCTGACTAATATCCCTATGACTACTTACTTAATTGACGTCAAACCGAACAATGCGCGAAATAATGAACAGAAGATGTGCAGTAGAATGAACCCACATAAACGTTATTCCCGCACCGCAGCACCATGCGTCACAAATTATGTCAAGCACATACGACTATTATGTGCTTGAACGGTCGGCTGCAAGCTGCAACGCCCTATTTGCTGCATTCTTATCTGAAACTTGTAATATGGCCGTATGAATCATAATATCTAGGCGGCCTAACAATAAGGCTGAATGACGGGCGCGGCGCGGCTCCTCAGATCTCGCCGTTCTCGACCCACTGCGATACTCAGATTATGCTGACCGAAACATAAATCGAATCTTGTTATGGACCTGCTATTTACATTTACCTGCATCAGATTATCCCATCTAATGAGGTTATCGGGGAAGCTTATAAATAGTGGTTGGACTTGAACATCCTACAATTGTTAATTATAAGAATTGTAGTCATGGGTGCGCCCACACATGCAGGCACTTAATTCTTTTCGTTTTCCGGTATTGTTTTGTTTAATATCCATCAGAATGCACTCATACACTAGCCTTCTACCAAACATCAAACATCCATTAAGGAGAATGAGCAATGATTGATTAACAAATCTTCATCATCCTTCCTTTTCAATAGAATGTGTTCCAAATGAGGTTTTGAACCTAAAACTGTCGGCGTTTTAAATCTTTGGTCTATAAAACGGTATCTTTGCTTGTCAGTATGATTTATCATTCACCCCCGTCACTACAATATCTAACAAGAGGGAGGTCAACAATGTTCAGGATGTAGACGTCTTAAATTCGTCCATGATGATAAGAAAATAATGGAAACAGGGCTACCACTACGGTAAAAGCAAACAGCATACTTAATTGATTGTTATAGAAAGATTTCCGAAAATGTATTAGTAACTTATGTCATTTTTATAAACAACCACTGCCGAAAATTATATTCGGGTTTCTATGACAGCTTCAACGCGTGTTTACCAACTTTTAGATTCCCTGAAAAAAAATCGCAGAAATAAAAGTCTCTGTGTGTAAATGACAGCAAACCTTTTAATTAGGTGGCATCATTAACTAACATGTCAAATAGTGCTGGTCTAAAGTGGGCTTTATTTAGAACAATACAAAAGCATCAACAAGCCGTGCAAATATATAATTTAATACCCATTAACGACCGTTAGCGGGTCGTCAACCCTGGTCAGTGGTCCTCCCTGCGGTCCGCGGCCGCTGTTAACAAATAACTTACTATCATTCGTCAGTTGAACACCATCAGCTCATTCAGAAGTCTCAGTTAGTGTGTGATCAAACATCGCGATGTCGACACGTGGCCGATGTTAATTGTGTTTATTGTGATAAAAATTAGCCAATTTAATTCTCATTCGTATACTAATATGTACGTATTTTACTTATGTACTCATTGTGCAGTGTCAGATGCCGTGTTTTTAATTCAAGAACCTTGATCTCGTGATAGAGGGTTCAGTTACGTAACAGTGGTTTGTGATGGATATGTACCGGTATGGTGACACGAAGAATGCAAGAAAGTGTGATAAAATAACTAAAATTAAACACAAGTTGATAAAGAAGCAAAGGCTAAGTAGGTAGTTATTACTAGTTTTTAGTGTTGCATCATGGTCACGTTTGAGATAAAATTATGCAGAAGTTTTAACGTATTTTGGGTCTCGTGTTAGGAGCGACTTCCATTGGGCGTACACACAAAACGTGGTCGACTGAGCCGCCTACACTCGCCTTCAAGGCCTCTAATCCAATTAATCAGCGTTTCAACTTATGGAGCCAATATAACTCGGAAAAGATGTTTGCAACGAATATTCCCAATGTATTTCTCCATTTGCCGTGTTACTGTTCACGCTAAATTAAACTTGGCTAATTGATGTTCCATCCAAAATTCGTATTATAAAAAAAGAATCTCACATTCGCTTTGCGTTTAGTATGTTTCTCTGTGTTTTTATTTCGAATCCTGTAAACCACACATAATAATTATCTATGGAAATTAGCCCCCGTATGAAACTAGGTACCGATTTTTTTGCTCTTATCATTCAATTACCGAGACTTAATTCAAGGTTATCCCAATATTACAAGTTACTACAGTACGTTAGCTACTTACTGTGTCTCCATCTGTAATGGTTTAGATAAGAAATAGTAAACTTTATCAGCAGTATAGTTTATGATGTGTGACCAACGACCAGCTACTTTAATGTAATAAATAATCAGTTCAAAATTTCTTAGAATCCTAATCATGTTTTGACTGACTTTTGACCGACACAGCATTGTTTGAATTAATATTTAAAATATTGTGGAAATTTAACACCCGTCAGTAGAACGCATAATATTTAATACTAAGCTCGTTGTATTCTTCTAAAGCGTAAAAACCAACGACATGTTAGTATAGAATAGAAATTAATGCAACTACTAAGTAGGTATTACCCCGAACCTGATAAGCACTACTCAATAGTAACAATTTTTATTGTGTGTACATCCTCATGTTTTTACCAAAGCTATTCTTGTTTCTTTTGCTTTAGGTAGAAAAATGCCATAGTCGCTTTACATGTAGTTTAAAAGAGAATACATCAAAAACCCTTGTTTATCTTGTTTTTGTTGTTCCCGCAGATGAGCACCGGTCAGCTGGCGGCAGTTGGGAGGAGCCTGTGAGTGCCGTGCGGAACACACCGCTCCGGCGCTCACAGAGGCTCAACTCGACCCTGGACTCCAGGTAACGAACTATTGTTTATTTTTTTATGTAGGCTATCCGGTTTCTTTTGAATCGGTGCTACGGACTCCGGACGTACTGGTTCTTATAGTTATTACGTGTGTGTGTGAACCCTTAGGTCTCGTTCTAATTCGCAGACGATATAATGCGCATGTGCTATAAATTAATTAGTTTCTTTAATTTTGCTAATTGAAATTTATACGGTCACATCATAAGACGTTGATTAGCAAATTGATTTAATATGCTACCTTGTAATTTAATCTAACTCTGTGATAAATATGGTCGCTGTGTGATTTGTCATTTATACTTGGAAACATTTTAATGCTAGGGTTATTTTAATTGAATTGCTTGACAAGAAAATAATAAACATTAATTTATTGTTGTTTTAACTAGTACCTATAGTTATAGTTATAATGGTTATTGGTTATATTGCAATAACTAAAACAATTTTAGATACAGCTGCAATAAAATGATCTATCGTAATAATAATTATTTGAAACATTAAATCGATAAGTACCGCGAGTAATACAAAGTTTAGTATCATGTTATGTAACACATCTAGGTACATATGTACAATCAAATTCAGAACTAAAGCCGTTTGGTTGTGTCAGAACTAAGTGTGATTGATTGTACTTTCAGAATTAGAACCAATTCTCGCCTTTTAGGAGGGTGGCTGTATCTAAAATGGAACGCATTTTACTGTCAATAAAATTAGTGCAGCCAACTTGAGGCCATTACGTTTTAATAAGAAAAGAACTAAATGACCTCGTTCCTAAACTAATTTGGAGAACAGTTTTTTTATTTCTTTTTTAGTTTATTTACATTGACATTAATGTGAAAACAAACGAACACTTAACTTGACATCTCTCTTTAATCGATCTACGTAAAACTGCTTAGTCATCGCTTAATTACTTCATCCAGTACCAGGGTCTCATAAAACGCAGTAGATTACTATTTGTCATGAAAGGCATAATGAAGCGCATGCGCGGTGTTGACAGTTTGCGCATGCGACTTCCCGTCGTTGCGCGGTGTGGTCCAGTCTCGCTCGACAATTAGCGAGCGGCGCGCGTCCAATTAACACGAATTTCCTGTGTTCAAACTCCAGGGGCCAACAGAGGGCACTGCCTCCCGACAAAATGATCATTCACGCTTTAATGGATACCGTCTATTGTCATTGGCTTCAAGATCCAATCGCTATGCATGAAATGTTCTGTTCACAATGAAACTTGTAACAATTTCTGTTAAAAAGTTGTTGCTTATAATCTAGTCTGACTAATCTGAAATGTATTATACCAGATGTTGAGTTGGGATCACACTTGCAAGCTCTTGATTTTTTTTATCGCCGTGTCTTGGAATAAAGTACCGAAACATCCCATGCAAGATGTTAGACTTGGCTGTGGGAAATAGGTTAGGTTATCTTTGGCACTCCTAGGCATGACCGATGGGCTAGCTGATACGAACCAAATTATTAACGCGAAATAACTTAAGTAAACTATGTTTACGACACTATCTATTCGAATTCGAAGATAAAATATTATTTTGCTTATTTTTTTGCTTCATTCTTAACATATCACGCCTGTAATCCCCGAAGGGTTAGGCAGAGGTGTACCTATTAGTACACCCACATTTCGCTAGTTATGTTTTTTAAGTCCCATGTAATAGGGAGGCGAGCCTATTGCCATCAACGGGGCACGAATCCAGACTCCGAGGGTGCTACTGAGAAATTCATGGTGGAAAAACTCAATAACACTACCCAACCTGGGAATCGAACCCAAGACCTCATACTCAGCAGTTGGGCCCACTAGACCAACGAGGCAGTCACAACGCCATTCTTCATTCTTCATTCGGACAAATGGGCATTTTTCCGTACATTTGGCCCCTGAAAAACTTAATACCACATTTGGGAGAGACCCCATCCCGCAGTGAAGAAAACCTTTCGGTTGAATGATAATGATGAGAAGAATATTAACACGCATACCTGTAATGTGTTGTTATTATTCCCAAAATAGCACCAAAACGTGCCAAAGGCCAAAGCTTACCTATTCCAATTGATTTATGCCCAGGAACATAAAATTTAATATCCTAACAACTTCTCAAACCCTTTCCTATATTCATATTTAAATGCTTTTGACCACGCTTCTATTTTGAGTGGATAAACAGATGACTTGTGACATTCTGTATAAGCAGATAATGTTTAAAAATAATGTCAAGGATACACAGGCCGTTGATTTGCATTCGTGTTGATAATACCAGCTCGTAAGTCACAATCTATTTTTAACGAGTCATCCTGGCCCGTATTGTGTGGCTTATTCAAACAATATTTAGTGTTTTCGCTCCATATAACGTAGCAATGGAAGTGATAGATAGTAT
Source organism: Hoplodrina ambigua (assembly GCA_949774945.1). Taxonomy (NCBI): domain Eukaryota; kingdom Metazoa; phylum Arthropoda; class Insecta; order Lepidoptera; family Noctuidae; genus Hoplodrina; species Hoplodrina ambigua. Next base: position 7,766,975 of record OX458977.1, on the reverse strand, counting down.
TTTCCTGTAGTTATTTAAGGAGCGGTTGAAAACCACTTGCCTAAAATGAATTTTGTTATTGGAATCTGTTTCGCTGTTCAGCGCAAATCTCTCAGTATAAAATATAGAGCAAACTATTTACTAGGCGCAAATGTTTTGTTATGTTATCTCTTTTATCTTAGGCGTTTCTGAGTTTTTCCTTCAATATTGGTTTTATGGTTTACGTTGCCTTATAGATTATATTATGCACGTTTTGCAATGGACTATTTACTACGCAATGAATAAGACCTGAATTAGTAAATTATTCTTATAATCACCGTTACCGTAATCGTCTCATTGACGGTGTTGATATTCAAGTGCCTAAGATTTGATCTTCACATTGTTAAATGTATAAAAAAACCTAAATAGTGTTTAACAAGTAATTAATCAACCAATCGTTTAAAAACACCATATCAACCGCCAATTAATAATTAAACAAAATAATAGCTATTAATGTTAGATAGCGATCAAAGTGAGTAATAACGTAAACTTTCAACAACTAACTAACCAATCTGTAACGCAATTCATTAACATTGATTGTTTTGTCATTGACTAGAGTTTTTATTTTCTCTAATTGAGGTCAAATGCCTGTTAGCTTTACAACTCGTGATGTGATGAAGGAAATAACTTTTTAGATCTAGTGTTTTATGAACTAGAAAGGTCATTTTTTATCTGTTTTTAAGCCCCGAACGTCATGACTCGTTCACCGATATCCACAGATTTCAGATTCAGCCCACCTATTTTGTAAACAACTCCTTCGAGGAGCTATCATCTCATCTGATGGTAGGATTGACAGCTCACTTCACCTAAATTCATCGTGGGTGTTTTTTTAAAAATAACAACCGAGTCGATCCATCAGGTTAAGCTACGCTTGCCAGGGTTAGTCCGTGGATGGGTGACCAACTTTGATCACACTGCGATTCCTCCGTATCTCAGAAAGCACGTTAAGCCGTTAGTCCCGGCTGTCATACGTGGATATTTGACAGTCGTTACGGGTCGACAGAAACCCGAAAGTCTGACAACCACTATTATCAAGGGATATCGTATTACCCAGTTACTAGGTTGTGGAAGTCAGATAGACAGACGCTTTATGTAAAATACTGGTATTCAGCTGCATCCGATTCGACTGAAAGCTGACTCAAACATAGTTGGGAAAAGGCTACTCAGATTGATTGTTTGACACTATACAGATTTACTAGACTTAGTTAAAAATTTCTTAATAATTTAAATTAAAGAATCGAAAACTTTACAGTACCCAGTCCTAGTTACTTTACAGTACTCACACTCTTGGATACTTGTCATGTGCCACAAAAAGTACAATATTGAAGCAAATGGCTATTTAGTGTTTAACTAGAAAGTACTGGCACTCTGCCAATACAAATTGTACTATCAAGTGGCATAGGGTACATTTTCTAAAGAGGAAAGCCCAAGCAACATAGCTTAATTCTATTATTTTTATATTAAATTGAGAATCGATTTGTATGAAGTCCTCGATGGAGTTAGAGCATTGCCCAAGAACTATTGTAAAACTTATTTCTTCTGAATCATGCTAATGCTATATGTATGAATGATTGCAATTACTAAAACAATAACTCGCTTATCTGTGAGTATAATATGGTAAACATATAGCAATATATACAGCTGCAGATAATGCTGTTTTGAAATGCTATGACAAAAGTGATTGAAGGATAAGATGCATTAGTGATTGTCCTAATGTTAGGAGATGATCAGCTAATTGTTTATTACGAGCCTGAATTGTGTTGATATTTTGTCCTATACAACTCCAATCGTTTGTTGGTTTTTGACTCTTTTAAAATTTTCTTCCATTACCTGCTAATTTATAGGTATGAATTTGACATCAATCTTTCTTTTCTAATTTTTGGGTTCCCTGTCCGCTTTTAATCAAGTTTTAAGCAATCCCTTCAGCGTCTTTACGTCGTCATAATGCTAGGGGGGAAATTCTACTAACTCTTAGGTACGATCGCAATCTGTCTCAATCTGCCAAAAATATCTCTAGTTTAGCAGAATTGGTTTTGTGGTTTGAGATTCTGTTAACACAAATAAAATTTAAATGCAGTCTAATTTCTGTAATAATTATGAATTCTTGCTCCTAGCACTATCTCAGCTCAATGCTAATGTCTGCTTTCCGATCCATATCATAAATCGTGTCAGGTTGCGTGTGCGCCGCCTCAGAGCACAGCTTAACTCGTTTCCCTCACTTTTATTATAAGCGAGATGGTAAACACCAGATGCATTATGTTCTACAAGTTTTTATATGCAAAATGTATGAGTATGTAATTATGCATGTACGTTGTGAATTTTTTGTGCAGCTGCGCTTGTTAATTCCTTAGAGGAAATCTTAATTAATGGATGATTATCCTAATGGAAACGTAGCCTCCATATTAAAGCTGATGTTAATTTAATCGTAAAGATACTTTTTGTTTTTTAGTTTTTGATAATTTTGCATAACTTTAATGTCTATCCAGGTGCTTAGACCAGCCTTATCAAATACTGATTAACAAGTGAAACTATTTCTCATGAATTATATTTCTGTTGAAATCATCGTTAGTAATAAGGGAAATATAAAACAAGACTGACTGTAGGTAGTTCAGCCTGTTGCTGGTTGTTATGGTGAACGATTCGCCGCAACAGGTGGTATTTATTTATACATTTTATATCCACGTTTAATTTATTACCATTACATTTGCGGTTTCCACATAACGTTGATGTTTTCCTTCATTGTCTAAATGCTAATTTTAAATAAATGCATTTCTTACGATTGGATTTAGCGGTTTATCGATGCATTAACTATAAAAATAGCAGTGTTTGTAATTACGACACGGGTCATTGCAACAGATAAGCCCTCTGGATGCAGACAGTGCGTCGTCTGTCATGCATTTATTACAACTTGTACAATTATCTTCAATACTTTATTGACCTGTAAACTATTTTGAATTGCACAATTGTTTAGCAAAAGCTGTCGTGTGCGTCTATTGTTCGACCTTTTGTCCTGAATGCGTAAAGTAAGTTAATGTAATTAGAAAATCAGGAGACCGTTTTTGGTTTAACCGTGTTTTGTTTATACTTTGTGTTGTGATTTCTAGAGAGATACATAATCATATCTCTGTAACGTTGTTTAGACTTTGACCTTGGATCGTAAACCTAATGCATAATAAATAATAATTGCTTTATGTAACAACTAGGAAATATGCTTGTCCTTCCTCATGACATTACATCAAAACATTAGCCCACATAATGCTATAGGAGAATGCGTTTCCTCTTGAATTAAACAGTTTGGAAGGATGTGACATCACACTGTTTGAATTATAAGTTCGTATTTCGTCGTTTACAATCTTTTTTAATCATAAGACTGGAGGACTGAAGGTCTGGTTATTTTTTCTTTTACTAAATAATCCTTTATTTAATAGATCTAATTTGAAGTGCACACAAATTATAATATGGTATTGTAATGGGATCTTTGTAAAATTATGCAGATTTAAGTTGCTTTTTTTGTAATATGTGGTTTTAGATCTTAAGCGATGATTTGTCATTATGAAAATGATATCAAATAGCTACTTATTAATCGCACTCAGAAAGCTTTAGGTTATTAAAATAACAGCTCTTTACTTATTTTATACACTTTGTTACATGTATAAAAACCCAATCAAATGCGAATCGCAAACTCGTTAGCGTACTGTACCAAGCTTCGATTAACACAGACTTAACCCTGGGATCAGGCGATGATTGTCGTTTTGTCGTTTCGAACACAATTAGCAAAAACAAGATGGTAGCTTGTATATTTATTCGCCTACGAAATCTAGCAGGCACTCGTGAAAATCGTTACTTTGCTACTTAGGTGTCAGATGTTGCATTCATTCTCACATTTTGTGAGTGGCGAATTAGAGAGGCCTATATTGTTACCTGTGTTGTCATTCAAGGTAAATTAAAACAAATAGGAAATCGTAGACGTGTCCGATATGTATTTGTGCATTTAGAATAACCAAAAAACTCTTAAAAGATGATATTGATAGATATTGTGCTGATGAAAATATTGGTCCTTGGAGTCGAAAGTAGAGCTTCACGCTTAAAAAAACCCCCAAATCCGTTAACATTAAATATTCCAAATTTAATTTTGCTTGATTCTCTCTATTGCTCAAAACCGTTGAAATACGTTGTTTAGAGATCACGCAGCACGAATTTTTGCAATGTTTGGACCAATTATTATCTAGAAACATTACACTGATTGCCTAGTGCAATTTGTTTTTACTACGTTGAGAGAAACAATAAGCGACCTTGGAATTAATAATATTTTGCTCTACTTTGCAACAATAACGGAGAAAGAAAAAATAACAACAAAAACAGTCGCACAGAAGCGTTCCCTCGAGCCAACTCGACGCCTCCGCCATTAAATAGCATTACACAGATTGTTCAGAGTGTGGCAATGGCAACCGCAAAGAAAATATTTAGTCTTTCACCACATCTCCAAATAAGCTCTAATGTATTCGCGACTTCAACTCATACATAAAACATTTAATAAATATTTTATAACCATTGCTACATTGTTGAACTAACCTTCAGCTTATTCTTTGTTTAGTATTTAGTCTAACTAATTGCTCTATTGTTAGTATAATTATTATTGTCGTCTGTCGATTGTTTCATATGCTGTCATCTTATTGCTTGCCTGTAGATATATTATGATTGATGATTGGATAACGTTGAATGATTAGCGGAAATTCATTAAAGAATATCGCTCAAGCTCAAACGATTGCCTATTAAGTAATTGCATTATATTTTATAGCCTATTTATTACTACATGTAATTTGGCATGGTGAATAAAAATATGTTACATAACTAAAGCTTAACGATTGTACTGCAGAAAGTAATAGACTTGTACAGAAAGTCGGATCAGCTCTGGTTTCTATTACAAGTTTCACCAGTAATTATTGTTTTCTATCATTAAATGTATGTCTTCCGTGTTAGCTAATTGTCCATATCCTTCAAATTACATCACGGACTAGGTAAAAACTGCTGCTTAGGGTTCTGCTCTGTGTAAATCGAGAAATAGATGCAATGTGATGTGCAGCATTTCGATAACCGAGTTCTTTGGCAAATTCGTATACGATTGAACCTCTCTTTCCGGAGCTGGTACTTGCATACTTCTGTCATTAGTATTTATCACGTTTTCTACTGTCAACATGAACTTACGCCATCTGTTTAAATACGACAATTTGCTAGAACACATCACTCGGTCACGTTTTACCACTACGAACACATAAGTAACTATGCATATCATCGCTGTCCAGACACATAAAAATTGTTCTGTTTCTTCTATCAGTTGGATTTTGGACGGCAGAATATCTACATTGTGTCCATAGAAGCCATATAGGAAATCGTGCCATTCTAAGATAAAATCATAACTGAAATTAACCAGGCTCACCTCCAGAACATGAATTCTTTTTTATTTTAAATTAATAAATGTTTCCTGGATTTAGGAGCAGCGGTCAGTTGCGCAACACGCTGAGCCGCGCTCGTGAGCTGTGCGAGCGATGGCGAAGCGGCGGTGGAGCGACTCCTGCGCCACCGGCTCCCCCTCCCGACGACGAGGGAGGGGGACGACTAGCTCGGTGGTTCAGCGTAAGACGCGGCTCCTCTCACCAGTACGACATGCATGGACACGAGACCGACAAGATGCCAAAATTACCCGAGGTTTGTTTGAAATTTTCCGGAATCCAAAATTGTACTCTACTTTATTCAGGGCACCAGTTCCCCCATCGTCAATAAATTATAGTAAAATGCATAATAACATGTACTAGAAACTTAAAAATGATGGCTGTTTCTTGCGCCTGAAACTCCCGGGTATGCAAAATTACGCGTTGTTACGCATTCCGTCCTATAAAACTATGAGGAAAATAAAAGGATCGCATTGATTTGTTTAATTAATTGAGCTCGGCAGAAATTCTCTGAAGGATTGCGATTAATACTAAGAGCATCAAAATATTTAACTGATATTTAGACCTTAATGTGATAAGAATCAAGACACTTCAGATATTTTCGCCTACTTCGTTATTTAAAATTTAAAATGCATTGGCACTGAACGGTTTTGCTAGATCGATTCCAGGACCAAAACAGGTGATTTGTATCAAATATCCACAGACAAATGAGACAGTTTGTAATACTTTGTGGATCTGTACTGTGCAGTTCTCATAATAAACAAGTATTTACCATTCAGTTTGAGTTTGAGTTGGTATGAATGACCGGTCTTCATTCAATGATATAGAAACCTACAAGGAATGCATTTTATAAGTAGACGTATCGTTAAGTACATCCCTGCCCAACGAGCTTGTGTGACGTAATGACATTTCTGGAATTACATGCCATACACAGCTCTTCAATGGCCCTTTTACATGACTGGATATTATAATAATATATGTAACATGGTGATTCATAATTATGTATATTTTAGATGAATCATGATCAGGTCATTGAGTAGTCAGTCAACAACAAACCGCAGTAACGAGTGTATCGTAGTGCGCGTCGCCTCCGCGCCTCACGGAGGTCTAAGTCGCTAAACAAATAATCTATTTTAACATGTGATATAATGATGTCACAGTGGATACCAGTCAGCTACCATATTGGATTCATGTACACGATAGTAATTTTCTTATTTCAGTTTATTTTTAGTGAGACGACGTGAATAACGTGTGATTCGTAAATGTCAAAAGTTAATTCAATGCCAGTTCGCTTCTAGACGGTATCGTAGCGTAGCAATGTTTTGTCCGTCGTGTATGAAACTTCTTCATGACAAGGCTCAGTATTCGTTGACAAGTTTTAACGTAAGTCACGTGGTGGTTGGTGTTACTTTTGACGTTTACGTTTTATAAGTAAGACAGTGGTTCTGATGACGCGATTTGTGACGTTATTAGACGGCAAGGCGACTGTTTTCGTTGTGAGAAATTGTACGGTGCGGCCGGAAAGCGTCCTCGAACGCGAGTTACAGCGCTAGTTGAATAATCACACAAGTTATTTCTGTTCATTTAACAGACACGCGACTCGAATAGCGTCATCGGAAACTTGAAGCATATTTAATTCTGCAGATGTGTATTGTGTAGTGGTGCAAGATGAACAGTGTTTGCGTGCCGTTTTCAGTTGGAGGAGGATTTGTTCTCATGCGGCGGCGAGGTGCGCGGCGGGCGCGTGCCGCCACCGTCGCTGGGCGCGCCACCGGACTCGCTGTCGCCGGTGCAGCTGCGCCGCCGCCATGTGGTGGCTGCCATCATACACAGCGAGAACTCCTACGTCGCCACGCTACAGAGGCTCATCAACGTAAGTCTTACATATCTTAAACTGGTACCTAACCCTGGACATTGATAAATTCTTCTTGGGCACCTGAATCAGAAACGTAATTTAGAAAGTGAACTCATCTTTGCAATGAATGGAATGTTTAAATGATATACACTAATTACATAGATATTATCATGGATAGATAAACATACCTACTCTTCACTTCACACACTCATTAGTCTCTTACGTGTTTCTTTGTAAATGTTGTTCACATTGTAATCTACAAGTACCTATCTAGTACATCATATCCGTCGCGGTACTGTTATACCATTGTTGCATCTTAAAACTAACTGCATCAGTACAAATGGTATAAGTAACTCCATGCATGACATGACAGATGTCAATAAGCGAAGATTGAGATGGAATGACATCACTCATTCGTGTAATTGATGTGTGACACTTTGTAAGTTAATTAAGTAGGTACGCACGATATTAGATAAACAAGGTGCAGTTTTGGACCCTCGTCTTTCAGGAGGCTCTCATAAAATACATAAATAATTAAATGAAATTACGACACCTGATCAATATTAATTCATTTTTTTGTCGTTTATATTGACAGTATTTCAGAATGAACCTCTTTCAAAAAACAGAATCGCCCTGTTGCGCTTACGGTAGGCAATGGCGCGCGACTGAGTGCACTGGGTTCATAGCCACACCTGCCTAAATCCAGCGGAAAAATGGCTAGTCCGAATTCGAAAATCAAAAAAACCTGTTTATTTTATTGTTGTTGTTTCGTATTTGAGAATCACTAGCATAGTTACTTCCTTGAATTAGACGAGGATGCGCACCAACACCTTGTAGGTGAAGATATGTACTTGCTTAGTTCTTAAAAATAACAACGGTTAACATTACTCACACTAAATGTATCACCACAAACTGTAAATAATTAAATCAACCAGATTTATCTTTGGCAAATAATCTGTAATTATCCGTACACGGCGACTCAATAAATATTTACGCTGACCAATTATGGTCAACCGAAATAAGTACACTGTCAACAGAGCAACTAGCTAATAGTAGTTACTGTACCAGTACACAAACCGGTTTACTATCATAGTATCTCAGATCCCCTAGTCACAGTGTTTGAATAACATACGCTGACATTTCTCATGACTCCGGTGAAATTCGTGATCGGGAAGGAAGCACGTTCAGATTGATGGCATAATAGCCAACAATTATAATACGATCATAATAACGTCAGTTCCCATTATGTAACTTGTAAAGCAAATAGAGCTTGTAAAAGCCACTTTTGTTTTCAACGTCAGGGAGGCCTGATTGACTTGATAAGCCACGTAATTAAGCAGTAAGTTGACTTGCAAAACTGCGTGTTAAACGTTAGCGCCCATGTCGCTATGCTTATTAATGAGATTACTTGTTCTGAAAGTGGTATGGGGTTAAGCTACATAGCTGCTGGAGTACTTCTCTTATATAACTTTACAGGCGCATTAGTCAAACAGTTGAATTTATATTCAACTAGTAAGGCTTCGCACCGATGCAATTTACTTATGAAAAAAATGAAAACGCCGCTCACCAACCGACATTTTTGATAGATTTTCTAAGAAAAATCTTTCATACAAACATTTTCGAGGCAATTACGAACACAACAAAAAATATTCAGCCCAATAAGTCGAGTCTTTCTCAAGTGATGATCATGCGGCAATCGATTTTTTGTAGATAGAAGATAGATAGATTCTTCTGAACTTGAAATATTAACACCTTATGTTGACTATTTTGGTAACTATGTGTATGACAGTTGCCTAACTTCTCGATAACTTTGAAAATGTATAAAGATATCAGTGATAACACGAATATCACAATGTCAAGATAGGTTCATCAATATTCGTGATAATTAACTAAATCACAATTGCTTGATTAACATTTAATATTGCTATGCAATAATTGCACAGATTTCACGAACAAACAAAGGCGAGAGCTTTCTCAAAACTACCGTATTTAGAATTTATTATTTTCGCAACTTTCTTTTTTTTTTCTTCAGAAACAACGGTTATAAATTTTTACTAAGTTTATGACACAATGGTGGTAGGAAAACAGACGTCGCGACGCATTGGTAATGTCAAAAATATAAACGTATGTAAAAATTAACGTATGTTAATATATGAACCTGTCTGCCCCACTTAGGCATTGTTTCGCCCACAATTCACATGCCATAGATTAGCATATTAGGAAGTGGGGCAATTTGAATGGGTACTATTTGCAAGCGGTGTGCGAGGTCGACCCTCTGTAATGAAAATGGCTACAATGTCCAGTGGACTGTGTTTAATGCAGTAAATTAGAGCTTTTGTTCTAAATACAGTTTGTTTTGTGTATGTACCATTTCTAATGTATTCATATATATAATTTTCAATGTAACTGTGGCGGCAGACGTTTCAGCCTCATTAGTAGAAAGTCAAACGCATCCTAGTTTACAAATTCTTGTACAAAAGGCTGCACTACATCTACTTGAAGAAAATTTATAAATTACTAACTATTATGTAGCTATATCAAAATGTATTATTGATTTATGACTAACCAATTAGTACCAAACGTAACGTTATTGTGTTGTGGTTAGAAATTGACAACTTTCCTTGTGGGGTTTTCATTTCTACGTATCCAATATTTTTTTCTTAAATGAAAGCTCTAGCTGAATAAGGAAATTCTTTTTATTTATCACGTATAATTGAAATATTTTGTAATAATAGTAATTCATTAGTATAGAATAACATAACATCACGTCTGTAATCCCCGAAGGGTTAGGCAGAGGTGTACCCATTACAGTACACCCACATTTCGCCAGTTATATTTTTAATCCCATGTAATAGGGGCGAGCCTATTGCCATCAACCGGACACAAATCCAGACTCCTAGGCTGCTACTGAGAAATTCCTGATGGAAAAACCCAATAACACCTTGTTCGACCTGGGAATCGAACCCAAGACCTCATGCACAGCAGTCGCGCTTGCGACTACTAGACCAACGAGGCAGACAATATATAATAGTATAGAATACATATTATTTAAAATGTAACATATGTATTAACAACTTACTATGTAGTCTTTAGGTAGGTACAAACCTACTTTTGTTGACGTAGTTGTCCTATCAGTCGTGTAATAAAATTTCCTCATGTCACTTTGCAGGACGCAATATTATTAGGAGTTTTCCGAGAGTCCAACGCACCCGATACGGAATTGTCATAATTTTTCCTTATTATTTGGTATTGTTGCCAGTGACTAAGAATACACAATCATCCTTAACCCACTTCGTTCTAGTCGCCCATTGATTCCACGTTCAATTCTTTAGTAAATACATAACTGTCTTAATGAGTGATGCTTCATAGAATCTTCTTCGTGTACCGACCTTGCGCATCTTGTAATTATTGCTATCTTTTTCAATCTTTTTACTGTGTAATGTCGTCATTAGTAATCTTAGCTCCGTAGCTCCACACAATGCAACCGCTATGATTTGCTTACACACACACGTTTAAAAAATACTTTGCACAATCACATACCCAGGTCATATATAGGCTTGTCTTATGTCATAAATGCGTTACTAATGAACTGATAGTCGCATAACATTACCATTTTTGAGAAGAATCCAGAAATAATTACATAAACGTAAGTACGTGAAGGACGTTTCAGTGGGAACTTAAACAATGATAAATACATATTTATCTAAATTAGTGATCTGTAGATGTCTGAGAAATATAACGAGGTATGAACTAAATGGCGTTCTATTTTTCCCTTTGTCTATGGTAAAGAAGAGTATGAAACATGACGCTTGCGGAAGCAATCTCGAATCTGACACTAAGACTTGTCCCATGGACGTTTTGCTTCACAAGATCCATATAAGTTTGTCCACAATTTACATTCAATAAGCAAACGTATAATAAGAAATGACGCAACTTATGACGGCTTAAAGTTTTTATTTCTACATCTGAACAAGGTGGCACAAAATCAACAAATCTCTGATTGACTTTGATATTGTTTTTTTAACATAGACAAATTTTAATACAAAAAGTGATGCTCGAAATCATTGGCATTAACAATTAACATTTAATGTATATGAACGCGGTAATGCTGGTGCATTAATGTGTATAATTACGTTATATTACAGGCATTACCTGCAAGTCAGGGACGAACAACTTTTTACTCATGTCTATGTATTAAGTTCTATGACAAACACGTGAACACTCTAGGTGTTTATTTACAATATACCTTTGTATCTTTGTGCTAGTGTAACTGGTTAATTAGCAAACATTTCCCGGATTTGGTATAAAACAGACTAGTAGTTTTTCTACTAGATATATTATTTTTACGTATGCAAGCACTTTGTGTGAGCATGCGTCAAGAAATCAGTTGGCCATTGAAACTGGATCGTGTACGCCAGGGTGCAATTTTTTGCGACGCCCTTCTAAATGGAGATGTTTGTGTTTAGTTCTAGCAGATGTTAAGATTATTTATATTTTATTTAATTAAAAAACTCCAAATATTAAAATCTTAATTTTTTGATATTTATTAGAAAAAATATAACAGCAAAATTTTTGTATATCGTTGCGTGACACCCTACGGCCTCACGCCTCACAGTTAGAGAACCTATAGCCTATAGTATACGCCATAAACATGTATTCGTAGCATAAACTTTTATAACCTAAATGCATTCTTTACAGGACTACAAGAAACCCCTTGAAGAAAGTAGCCCAGCGATCTTGAACGCCGGCAAGATCCAGACGTTATTCCACCGCTTGCCTGACATCCTACAATGTCACCTACACTTCCGCACAGCACTGGCCGATTGCGCGAGAACGTGGGACCGCGATGAAAAAATTGGTAAGCATCGCTACTTGTGACTACTTGGATAAGAGGCCTACCTACTTCTTGAAACTATCAACTAGCTTCAACTTTCTTATTAACTGATCGACTCCTTGACAATTGAAACGTGCTTGTTAATGTTCTCTAATTGATATAAATGTTTTGACTTTGATTTTCACTTTTGACCTCATCGGCCTAATAATGATGCGCAACGAAATATTTCTACAGGAGTAAGGTCTCCTGAAAACATCACGCGCTCTCAAGTTTCATGAAAATCGGTTCATTCATTTCTCAAAATAAGGACTTGAAAGTTCATATGAAACCTGTACGGTGTAAACGCTCATGAGGCTCTTCTCTGACCAAATGACCTGGAACATTCGCACCCTCTTTGCCGCACGACACTCTCATCTCATCTCTTTCCCACCTTTCTCGTTTTCACGCAATTATTCGGAATTATTTTAATATAAAATACAAGGCGAGCTTTTTAAATAAAATAAATCTTGCATTATTTAGATTTTTTAAATATCTAATGATTAGTGCAATTCACAAATTAATAGCACGTTGCATTAAGCAAGAGAAGCAAATAATCGAAAATTTTAGTCATCATTTTGCAAGGATATTAAATGTATTTTTAAAACATTAAAAAAAAATAGATCTTGCAATGTAATAGTGCTTTTAGATGTCGTTTATTTCCCTTAATTAATGAGATAATAGCCTTTGAAAAACTACTAAAAACAAGGTTTTGGTCGGGGTACCGCCTTAAATGTCTCTTCCTCGGTCAGTTACCAGGAATCTGTCGTATTGTGCGCAGTCAACATAGGAAGCTAGATGCTTACTTCCAGATTGTAACGACTACGCACATTCGCTTTTTCTTTATTCGCTTTAACGGACGGATGCGGGCGGTAGTATGGTAGTATTGATTTTTTCACGCAAAGTGAAGATTTGACGTCCTTATTAGCCCGTATGTTATATTGATTATGGCGATTGTTATAAAAATAAATACTTAGCTTATAAACCTTTAAATGATTGTGTTATAATCTACATTTAAGTTTTAGCTAGCAAAAAAACTGACGTATGTAATAAATTAGTAATTTTACACCTATCTAACTTACTAAAGTATTAAAAAAAACAAATTGAATTTATTTTATTCTGACTTTAAAGTTCATGGCCTGCGTGACCAACAGGTTTAAAAGTAGTATGATAAAATGTATCAAACTTTTTGTTGGCTTTATCCTTTGGCGACTTACGAGTGCATTCAACAGTACAGGTATTTAAAGTTTAGTTGGAACTTTAATAATATATTATCATAAAAAAACGTAAAAGTAAAAATCTCCATAACCAGCAGGTACGGTTTGAAAATGTTGAAGAAATGTAATTTTCGAATTTCGTAAAGTGTCCTACCTAACTCATCTTCTTTCAATTCTTACAGGCGAGGTCTTCTTGTGCGCGTTCTCAAAGGCCGTAGTGCTGGACGTGTATTCCGACTTCATCAACAACTTCTCGGTGGCCATGGAGCTGGCAAAGATGGAGTCCAAGCGCAAGTCCGCGCTGGCAGACTTCTTCAAAGTGAAGCAGATCAGTGCTCATGACCGACTGTCCTTCTTTGGGCTGATGGTGAAGCCTGTGCAACGGTTTCCGCAGTTTATCATGTTTTTACAGGTAATTTATTTGGAAGTTCATATTGTTCTTACTTTACGGCTATATTTTTTGGTACACTTAAAATCAACGCGGGCAGAAGCTAGTTTAAAGATTATTGGAATAGAGTAAGAAATGTTATTATGATTGTACAAAGAGGTTGTATTACCAAACAAATATCTCTAACCCCAGATAATAAGAATTAGTTAGCACTTAGGTCGAAATATTTCGAATTATGCTCATGTGCAGCTGCGCCTCCCCTACGTGGTCTGCTACTTTCAATCTCCCCCTCCATAAACACAAAACTTACTTATCATAATCAAATAGTCCTTTAATTCGATTTTTGAACTCGATATTTCCATCAATTGAATGTACAATCAAAATTTAAAGATCAGAACTCCATGAATCTTTAAAACAAACCTTGTTGCGATAGTAAACAAAATAGTAATAGATTAAATATCTATTGGCAAGCAAAACCTTACAACCAAGTATTAATTTGCAATTTAAACATGATTAAATATTGAACAGAACACGTAATCGGATATTGATTGAACAAATATAACCTTTGGAGCCGACGACTTAAGCATTAATTTCACAGACACACACACAACATGTTTTCACACGACAGGTGCCACTTACTCATTGCCCTGTCAAGACACGTGTTTTTCATTGTTTATATCACTGCTTACAATAAACACATAATATTGAACAAGTTTTCCGACTGTTGTTTAAGTTTATACTGAAAACTGCTGCGAGGTTTTCACAGTTATTGTCAGACATCTAGTACTGATATTGAAATGATGTGTAGCGAGAAAGCGTGGTCATCAATGCTCGCGCCTTCTCTGTATGAGAAGAGGCCTTTGCCCTGCAGTGGGACAATAATAGGATGGTGTTATTATATTATTATTATGTAAAAATAAAACCATCTTGCATAAATAACTGTTCTTTACACTGCTTGTTAAATTAAGGTTAAATATAAAATGTGGACTGTATGAGAGAATAAGAAATATGTGTCGACAATTGTTGTTGATTTTACATAAAAAAGTGCTAAGCGAAGTTTAATAACGCAATCGAAATATTCTGTTATTTATTGTCCACGAACTGCAAGTACGTACTAAAATATAGTATGTATCGCTAGTGCACAGGACTACAAAGAATCTTCTTTGAAAGCAGCTCTCTTAGCCAATTTTTACTAACAAGATATCATCTTCGTAGGTAGAATAATATTTCTAGCTCTTATCAAAATTCAAATCCATATGGTGTAGACAAAGAACATCATTTTCTGTCATCACCCGTAAAAAATGGAGACAGCGCTAATTATAATAGTCAAATTACTTCACTACCTCGACTGCCTCGCCTGCCTGCCTGCTGTTTGACTGCCTCGTTGGTCTAGTGGTCGCAAGCGCGACTGCTGTGCATGAGGTCTTGGGTTCGATTCCCAGGTCGGGCAAAGCGTTATTGGGTTTTCCATCAGGAATTTCTCAGTAGCAGCCTCGGAGTCTGGATTTGTGCCCGGTTGATGGCAATAGGCTCGCCCCCTATTACATGGGACTAAAAACATAACTGGCGAAATGTGGGTGTACTAATGGGTACACCTCTGCCTAACCCTTCGGGGATTACAGGCGTGATGTTATGTTATGTAAATTACTTCACTACTCTATGGTGGGCGAAGTCTTTATCGAAGCTAAAGGTGTATTATATGTTGCAGGACTTACTCAAACACACTCCCCCGGGCCATTCGGACCGAGTCTCCCTACAACGTGCCTTGACGAGGCTAGAAGCTCTAGCCGATGCTTTGAACGAGAGGAAACGAGACGCTGAACGGACACAGGTAATTCTTATTTCCATTTAAAATAATGTACATATTTCACCAATAATTCTGATATCAGTTTTGATGCTACAATAATTGTCCTTTATTAAATTGCGTACGTAAGAGCGATTTAATATAAAACATATCTAGAAAGGTATTGCAAATCCATTAAAAATCATAATAATAACCGCACGACGAAATCTGATGAAATGATGATATTATTATACACATCGCGCTCTTAACATAACATCACGCCTGTATTCCCCGAAGGGTTAGGCAGAGGTGTACCCATTAGTACACCCACATTTCGCCAGTTATGTTTTAGTCCCATGTAATAGGGGGCGAGCCTATTGCCATCAACCGGGCACAAATCCAGACTCCGAGGCTGCTACTGAGAAATTCCCGATGGAAAAACCCACTAACACTTTGCCCGACCTGGGAATCGAACCCAAGACCTCATGCACAGCAGTCGCGCTTGCGACCACTAGACCAACGAGGCAGTCAAACAGACAGACATCGCGCTCTTGTCCGCATTTATATGTATAATAGAGGTTCATTAATGCCGCAATGCAAAAGGCACTTTATAGGAAGTTAAGGTATGCAGCATAAGTCATAATAAAAGGCAGATGCTTTTCAAAATCCCTGTGTAACTTATTTTGTCATTACAGGCATTCCGAGCAGCACTCAGGCGGTTAACGCGTGGAGGAGTAGCGGGTGCGGGCGGGGCGGGGGGCGCAGCGCGCTTCGGAGCCGCGCGTCTGCTCGCCTCGCGCGCCGACAAGCGACATCTGTTGCGACAGGATGACTTGCTGCAATTGGTTAGTAGTGAGACTTTTCTAAAACAATCTAACTCGCTCTTATACTACTGTCCGCCTGCATCATCCCACTGCTTGGTAGAGGCCTCTCCCCAGTTGTTCAGATCCAGAGCTGATATGGATCATTGGCTATTAATTTTGTCTACCTCGTCTCTCCATCTTTTACGTGGTTTCCTTCTAGCTGTGTCTGGGGTCCACATAGCCTCGCATTGCATAATATATCTTCACGCTTAACAATATTTCATTAGTTGTACAAGTAAAAGCTAAAACTCGATCGCTTTGCATGAGATCCTCAAAATATTCATAGTTACCAACGAGAAGCATTCAAACTGACAAAATATCTTATTCGTCAACAGGAGTTCAACCAATCAGGCGGACTGACGAAGTGCAAGCCGCGTCGTCTGTTGCTACTGAACGACCTCGTGGTGTGCGTGTCGGTGGGCGCGGGCAGCGACGACGCGGAGCGGCTCGGCCTGAAGTGGGCGCATCCCGTGCAAGACGTGGAGGTGCTTGATACTGGCACCTCGCCCACGCTTAGTAGGGTGCTTGCTCAAGGTACGGCTTTTTAGAAAGTTTTTGTTAGAAGTTACCTATATTATGCTACATCACATACATTATCACACGCACCCCCGCATCCTCTTCACAAATACACAGTATATATTTTAGGCCGAAAAACAGGTTTTTACTTATTTTTTAACAGGTGTTATAAGTTTGACGTGTCTGTCTGTGGCAACGTAGCTCCCAAACGGTGAAACCGAGTTTCATTATGTTTTATTTTGTTTGAAAGTCGAGAGTGTTCTTAACTATGTTTGATGAAAATCGCACAAAAATAGCCGCCGTCGGGGTTCTTTAAATTTTTACCTAGTTCGTCTACACATGCTCCTTTATTGTATTGTCTTTAATTTAGCTTACTAGTTTTTAAGTTAATTACTTATGGACATACTATTGGTGTAAATAAATACATTATTACTGTTTTTATTCATATTTAACCGGCATGTTTGCTATAAAAACTTCCTCGTTGTCGATAGGTATGAATCGCAGCGGTAGTCTGCGATCAAACTCGAGCAGCGGTATGACTACATCAACGGGCGACTCCCTCTGCAGTGAGATGTCCGCGCTGATGCACGACTACGAGACCGTCTCCCGCATGGCAGACCTCGCGGCCTCACTGCGCATGTCCTACCCCGAGCTCGCCTCCGACACCTTCCGCGCGCTGCTGCAGAACATACAGCGCAGTATACAGGTGACTAACATTCACGAACTTACCCGAACGATCACAAAACATCGTTGACTGCTCGCTAAACTGTTCAATGTCTTAGATATACAAACTTATTGTTACTAGGTACACAAGTACTATGCTTTTTTCTTGCATATACTGTCCTACGCCATTAGAGTGTAGCTTTTTATCAGTGTAAGACAAAAAAGAAAAGTTCTAATAGGATTCTTAATTTTAAAGACTACAGTTTATTAAACTTACAAACAACTACCTACACTTATTTTAGATCACTTTCGATTTAGATAGTTTATGCAATCAGCCTTTACAAAAACATTAAATCCCACAGAAAAAAGATGACGAGATGGCATGGGTAGACTCCTGCTGCCTCCAGCTCACGATACGGGGTCGTGAGGAACCCCTCACGTTCCGTGCCAGTGAGCCGGGCGCGCGGCTGGCGTGGGCCACTGAGCTGAGGCTGGCCCAGCTAGCGCAAGCGTCGGCCAACTCGCCCGCGTGGAGGTTCCCTTCGCAGCTAGCGCCCGCGCATAAGATGCCGTTGTTTGTTGCTGCTACGCCAGTTTATTCGTCAAGGCAACTTACTGAGGTAAAAACAATTGGTGGTTTATTTTGATTCATTAAGTTCTTGAAGCGTCGTATAACTTTACCACCAAATCTAATTTCAATCATCATCGTAATTCTCATTTTGCATAAATAAAGTATGCAAGTTGTGCAATTTTACGGGTAAATAACAATTAATTTTATTAATAACGGATAATTTATTAACGGATTTGACGCCTATATAATATTTGTTTGTTTTTCTTTGGTATGAAATGATCAGCCATTTGGAACCATGCACTCGAGACTATCAACATTGTTATTCCAGGTGCGTTGCGGATGCTTCTACACGTCGTGCGGCGGCGGGCGCGGCGCGTCGCTGCGGCGCGCGCGCTCGCTGCTGTGGGTCAGCGCCGCCGGGGCCGCGCACAGCCACGTGGCCGTGCTCACGCACCGCGCCGCCAAGCTCAAGACGCTCGTCACCTTGGACTTGCCCGACACTAAGGTGACACGACCCACATGCTTACGACCACACCCAAGAGTTCAGAGAACTGGAGATCTTAACAATTTGGATGTAACCTAATACTTATCCTTTTGTTCAGGTTACCTCGATGGAACACGCACGCGGAGTGCGGCAAGCGACGACTCTCTGCGGCGACACAGTGTGGCTCGGTACAGAAGACAGGAAAATTATCATATTCTCTGCAATCGAACCAGAAAAGCAGGAGAAGCTAACTGAAGTGCCAACGATCGCATCTATCACACAGATCCGTTACCATTGCGACGCCATGTTCGTGGGGCTATCCAACGGGCGGGTGTCGGTGTACCGGCGGAACCACGACGACTCGTGGGCGCTACAGGAACCGCTCGCCATCGAGCTCGGCGACCGCCCCGTGCACTGCGTGCTGCCCGTCGACGGTATCATCTACGCCACCTGCGCAAAACGAGTTTTCGCCATAAACGCGCTCACAGCAGAAATCATGCGCATTCTAGAACTTAAAGGAGACTGCGACAGATCCGTCAAATACCTCGCTCACTCTGGCGTCGGCCTCTGGACAGCCTTCTCCGATTCAACATACGTTAGCCTATATCACGCTGAAACTTTCGAACATCTCCAAAATATTGACATCGCAGCCGATGTTGCGAAAACGATCGGAGCACGAGAGGGGAGTAAGCCCGCGTACGTGTCCGCTCTGCTCGCCTGCCAGGGGCTGCTGTGGGTCGGCACTACCGCCGGGATCAGCGTCACCGTGCCGCTGCCCAAGCTGGAGGGGCTGCCGCTCGTGGGCGGGCACATCGCCGCGTCCTACCACGCGCACGCCGGACCAGTCTCCTTCCTGCTCAATCTAATGCCAGAAACTAGAGATGTAGACGTCAATACGGTGCGACGGAATCTATCCAACGCCCGTCACCTCGCCGAAACCGTTAACACTCTGCAAGAGTTCAAGGAGGAAGACGGCAAGGAAGACAACGACAAACCTAAACTAGAGAGGCGGATCTCGGAAGAGGCCAGCCCGTACCGACCGCAGCGCGTGCAGTCCGCTGTCGTGCGGCGGAAGAAGCCGGGTGACGTGCGACTCAGTAAGACTCTACCCAAGTGTGCCAACTTAAACGCGTGTGACGTATATGGGCTGTACGGAGACCTGATGTTCGTGAAAGATTGTGTGGGCGAGGCGGACGTGGGAGGATCGGGGGGTGAGGCGCTGCGCCGGAGTGATCCCGAGCTGGCCGCCATCCCCTTCAGGGTCAGCACGCTGGACCGGCGCCTGCGCATGCGCGCCGGCAGGCCTCGCAGCCTGGACCTGTCGAGCTGGTCGGTGGACTCTCGCGCATCCAGCCTGTGCACGTCTTCGGGCAGCGAGGAGTCTATGGCGCTCCGCGGCGTGTCGCGCACCAGTTCGGGTGCGTCCGGTGCAGCTGCGCTCGCACCCGTCGCTGCCTCCACGCCGGATTCATCTTCGGCCAAATCCAGCGCATCCGAACGCTCGGTGTCTCGAATAGAAACAGGGTCTGGTGAAACACGAACCGACACGCGCAGCGCAGCTCGCAGCTTGCGCGGGGCGGACTACGTGGTGGGCGAGAGCGCGGCGCGGCGCTCGGTGCTGACGGTGGTGGGCGGGCGCGGCTACGTGGACTGGCGGCAGGTGGCGGACGCGGCCGAGCGGCCCCAGCCCGCCGCCGAGCCCAACCCGAAGGACGCGCACCTCATCCTCTGGGAGATGCGCTTGTGACCGCTCAACAAAGGTCCAGAACTCGGACTCGACACGGGGAGTCTCGCCGCTTCCCATGGGACCGTCCGCTCGACGGATGCTATGATTGTACTCGGCGAATTATGTGTCATATTTAATTTGTCAATGGCCTGTAAATATAGTGCTAATACGTAGACTTGTTATGTTAAGGTTTTACACGAATACGATGCTACTACACCTACACCTCCGTTAGCATTGCACCGTAATAATGATGTATGACACAAATATTTACATTCATTTGTAAATTATGTGAAGCTTTAAATTATTTTTTGAAGTTTGAGCTACTGTCCGCTGGCTCGACATTTATATTGGCTTAGTATTAACACATTAAAGTGGTGCATTATTTTTGTGGTCAACTATTAAAATGTTAATCGATTCATAAAGATTACAGGGTGCGTAATATTTAACTGTACGTTTTTAGCGACACCAATAAGTGTGCCCTTTCCTTTTTATTAAAACAAATGATTCCTTATTCAGCTGAATATGCGGATGCACACTTAGAGAATCCACAGTTGTGATGGTTTCAAATAAACCTTAAACGTTATACATAATTATAAATTGGACCAAAGCTTTCAACCATACCTTGATTTGGTAGCAAAAAAAACATAACTTTCGCAGCAGCTAAAGCGTATCAATTGTAATAAACATTGACAATCACCATTACTATTGTTAAAACTTATCAGACGTAGAAAAAGTCGGTTTATTTACTACTTTTTATTACACCTTACCTCACATCTAAAAAAATTAAAAAATATATATTCACTATGGTTTTAATAAAAATATTATTATTTTTATTATTCTATTTACAGTGTAAAAAACAACATATGAATAACATGAACCGCCTTTGTTATAGATTATTTACATTTGTAAAAAATTGTTTGTATCAACATAAAGAAATTCCAATAACATTTAATTAGTTCGTGTAATTTTTAACATTTTACTAATTATACTTTTAGTTTTGAATGTAAATTGATTTGCATAACAATTAACTTTACATAATGGTGGCCTTAATATGTACTTGAAAATTTCCAGTGTATGATTTGTATAGCATTTGTTTAAGCTTTATTGTTAGACATATTAATGTCGCTTTAAGAATTAGACTGATTTAGCTAAGCGTTAAAATGTACTGTTAATGGAATTATTAGTAAATAAGATAAACGACATTTGAAAGTTTCTCAAATTTCTGTGCACTTTAATAACGTAATGCTACTGCATTGCAGCGAGAATGCACATTTTTAAATCGAACGAAAAGCTTTTACATACTTTATTCGAACATTTTGTTGAATTTATGATATACTGTTAACTGTATATTCTTGATGTTATCCTTGTGTACAATCTGTTGTTGAACACGGTTGCTATTCCGTATGAAGTTTGCTCATGTTTTGTCAAAGTTTATAATCAAATTATCACTTTACATTACATGTTGTTTTCTCAATAGTTGATATTATCTTACAAGTCTATTAAAGTTAATCGTTACTATATTTTGTTTTCGGTCAGTAATCTCACAAAACAATATTTGTTTTGCACGCCCAAAGAATTTCATGTTAAGTCAGGCATTACGAATATTAGATGAACCACAAGAAATTTAAATGTGCCAAATTGTAAAATATCAGATACCTACTTATTATTTTATGTACATAAATTGTTCTTACAGATATATCATAAGTATGACATGTATTTCACGTCTCATAATGTATTGAGCACAAACTACAAAGTTACATGATGAGATATGAAATACCCCTTTATTAATTTAATTTAAATTATGTAAATACAGCAATGTAAAACGAAATCTCGAATGAACACGTCGAAACTGTTTTGTTTACCGATATAAAAAAAAAACCATTGGAATATTTATGCTGCAAAACGTCACAAGTGTACTTTTTGTGTAAATAAAATTTAAGTTTATACATATACACACTGTATTTATTGTTTTATTGTATTCTTTCCACTTTACCATCTAAAATGTTGAACAAGCTAAATATAATACATAAAATATTCATCCTACCACGACACTGCCAAAGTTATTTTTAACTGTGTGAGTAATATTTTTTAGAAAAAAAAAACCGAAACCGGGGTGGAGCACTCGCAGCGAGCAACAAGTCGCTTTGTCGCTCGTTATGAGCGCCTTGTTTTCCCGTGCTGACGAACGCTCACTGTGTAACACGTTACATTACGCATCACAAACCGTTGTGAGGAAGCTATTGCACAATGTCAAGCAACATATTTGTTTGCCAAATTAAATTAGATTGCATGCTATTGTGCAAAAACCCATTCTAATTTGGTGATACTTACAATGAAATGCTTCCTACTGGCAAGTCCTCCCGGGCTTTACATGTATAAAAAAAAACAATTCATCAATGTCATGTGAGGAATTCAAAAACAGCGACGCGGTATTCGAGCATGCGAATAGTCTTCTTACTAGAATTACCGAAAGATACGTAATCAACTTTGACGAATATAAATTAATAAAACAAAAAGTTTTTTTATAGGTTTATTGGTGTGAAGCAGGTATGGTAAATATTCATTATGGAGGGGAAGTTGTGTGGATTGATTGTTGCGATTTTGAAGCCATCTGATGAATTTTTACGGTAAACCTGGAACAAAATTATAAAAATATCAGCATTTTGTTTGAAACTTTAGAAGGACTGGTTGAGTAACTTCGGGCCCTGTTGAGTATTTGATTATTTCGAAATCTCTTACCATAACGGGATGCAACAATGCCCGAATACTGAAAATCCTGATTTGATACATTAATGTACCATATTGACTGCCTCTCGTTAGTCTAGTGATCGCAAAGTACGACTGCTAAGTCGCGCTTTGCTAAGCTGTCTTGGGTTCGATTCCCAGGTCGTGCATAGTGTTATTGAGATTTCGATCAGAAGCAGCCTCTGAGTCTGGATTTGTGCCCGTTTGATGGCAAAAGACTCGCCCCCTATTACATGTGACTTAAATATGTATAACTGGCGAAATGTGGTTGCAATAAAGGGTGCACCTTTGCCTAATCCTTCGGGGATTACAGGCGCGATGTTATGTTACGTACCATAGTGTTGCTTGCATCGTTTGAGAGCATCATTGAATGCTTGACATTCTGAGACATCCTCACTGTTGGTCGCGCATTTCAGGAACTCTTGTATTTCGAATGCGCACGGGCCGCTGGGCGCCGATCGTAGATCGTAGTCACGTGGAAGGGCATGTACTACTTCTTCTCGCCGACGACCGGTGAACAGTCCAGTTATAGCTTCTCCAGCCACGTGACCCTAGAAACGTAAATAAAATGCATCAATGTTTGCTCGCACAACTGTCAACAGAATTCAAAAAATCCCAATTTTAAAATAACGCCTGAAAAGTTCGAAACTTATGATCAATTTTTAAGTAAGTCTGTTTGATGTAGTTGGCATAAACCAACTCTACCTACCATAAAAATTAAAGGTGCCACCAATTTTTTAGTCGCTTTATCAATCTGGGTTTCTAATTTTTTATATAAAAATAAGTACCTACCTGCTTTAGTAGTGTTTTTTACCTAAGGACTTGGCTAGCTTTGTTGTTTTTCTGTTTACCAAGGTAGATAAGCTAGACATTTATTTGTAGGTGTCGTGATTAAGTGCGGCCGGGCTAAAAGCGCCAGGATGACCCAGCCACCAAAAAATGCTTTAAACTTATTAAAGTTTTAAAAAGATGGTGGCATACCTACCTACATGAATGTTATGCTTGTAGACACACCTCTAGCCACCTAAAGCCATGGAGCTAGGCCAGTCTGATGCAATCCCTATGAAATAAATAATCTTCCTTCTTTATCCATCAGTTGGATTTTTGATAAGGTGCCAGATAATCTATGCGTCACAGGCCATGACTATCAATATTTACGATTATTGAAATGCACAAGTAACCAAATGAGGTGACGGAAATGAAATCTTTAAAAGTAAGCTGATCGGCCAGCCCTTTTACATACGCTGCAATAGCCTTATTTTCCCGGTAGGTACCAGCATCTCATGGTCATGATACTCGTACAAACATAATTATGCCCACCTCAGCAACGAAAAGACTAGAGCTAAATTATACGTTTCGTAGATCGTACCACTGCCGTGCCCACGGTGACTCCTCCAGCGATTGATGCAGCTTCACCGAACAAGGATCGTCGCCGTTGTGGCACCGGTGTCGACACCGGGGGGGGACTTCGAGCGGGTGCATGCTGAGCTGCACGCGAATAACGGGACCCACTGTATCCAAACGTTAGGTGTTAGGGTTGTAACTAACTTTTTAAATAATTTTACCTTCTTAACAAAATAAAAACAACTATAGGTACTACCCCTGTTTCTTTTTAGCTCCACCACATCTGGTACACATTCTGTGTTGTAATTAGTAGATCTTTTCTGATTCAATGGTGCAGATTGCAATGTGAAGAACGCGTGCCTAATTAGAGTAGAGCCTGCAATGCAATTCAATTAGATAGGTAATTTCGCAATAACATAAGCACCTTAGTAGGTCTAAGGTAATTCAGAGATAAAAAAAAGATAATAAGATACAGGTGTATAGTCAATATCTACTCGAATCAGCATCGTACAAAATACTTACATTTACAGACTCAACTCTTAAAAACACACACCAGCAAAATTAAGAGATTACGAGTTGGTAATTCGCATTTATATTGGCAAACGAATAAAAAATATCAAGTACCTATTTGTTTGATTCAGAAAAAAAATATTAAGAAAATAGATGTTTGTTACATTCATTTATTGGTCCCTACCGACATAGCTTGGTGCGTTGAGTAAGGTAGTAAAGGTACCGTGGTAGTGGCGATGCGAGAAGTCTGTCAAGGACCGATGGCCGTCGGAGCTTCGGAGCGTCGGATCAGACACGAGAAGGCAAACACCTTAAAAGGGTGTCCGAGACAGACACAAAGGCGAAAGCCAGAAAACAGGGTGTGTGGCGCATATTTAATGCAATTAATTTTTAAGTTACTGCAGTGCAGCTACTATTTACTATTTTTATTTTTACACGCCATGCGCCTTCTGCCACGCAACTGAAGAGTCATCAACTCGCACGTTTTAAACGAAATGACAGTAGCTTGTACTATCAGGCGCTCTCCGGGTGCATCAACTTGTAGATACAACTGCAAATGGTTTATAATAGCAAAAAAGGAAGCTGCCCATATAATGACAAGTGACCGCACCACCTGTGGGCTCTGTGGTTAATTACTGGCTAACTATGAAATGTACAACAAAAATGTTGTATAACAGCAATAAAATGCTCCCTTAAATTTGCTGGTATATGCATGTTTTTATATGTATTACAGACAAAATCAAACGCCAACATTGTGTTTTGGTTGTATATTATGTTTATTGTTCTAAAAGTTACGTAAAAGAAATGGATAAATTCAGATAATAGAATTCTACATCACAATAAATTGTCTTAAAATATTAAAATATAAAACAATAATAAAGTCACTAACAATTTATCTACTACAAATGATAACCTAGGAAATTGAGAAGTTCTCAAACTAAGTCAGAAATAAAAGCTACTAGGAAGGTGCCGCTTATTTTTATCTATATAAAATGTTTTCATTTTGAAGAAACATTTTATGGAAAACAAATTATGTATACATCTCTGGTACAGCATAAATAAGGATGTTGGAAAAACATAAATCATTATGTAAAATTTTGAAATGTAATGGCACCTTTATGATTGATTAGTCTACATATGGTTGTTCAACTTGCATTGACGCAAAGCCTCATTAAAACCCTCACAGAGGGACAAGTCGTGCTGTTGCTGGGCACATTCAATGAATTGCTTGATCTCCCAAGCGCAAGGGCCCTGGGGTGTCTGGTTCTGGTGCTGTTGAAGAGTTTGAGCTGCTGGCGCTGCTGCTTGATGCTGTGCTGGCTCGCTGCTGCCACCACTAAACATGCCAGTTAGAGCACTACCGGCTACGTGACCCTGCAGTAAAACATAACATCCATTGAAATTCGTTCTTTAGGCACAACAAGAAAGAACTACTTCATTAAATAATACTATCCTGGTTCTCTAGAAAGAAAACAATTCATCATTATGCCAATAATAAAACATGCAATAGTAATATTTATTGTGCATAATTTCAATTCATGTAAACAAAAAGAACTGAATCATGATAACGTCACAGGAACACGTGACTGTCTTCACGTTGCCTGGCTCCTAGCCAAACTTTAATAATGTAACTGTAAAAGAGGGATAACTTCAATAATTGTGCTACTACAAATCAATATTTTATTTGTTTAAGGTTAAGGTCAGAAAAATCGACGTGTTTACGTTACGTAACAACAAATTACGCACCACTGCTGATCCGACGGCGACACCGCCGGCTGTCGCTGCCATCTGCCCAAACATAGATGGTTGCTGAGGCTGGGCCATCGCTGGTGCAGGGGACGATGGAGGAGCATGAGCTGGAAGTCTGCTCGGTGGAGGTGCAGCAGCCCTAAAACATCTCTCTATGTTAACTATCTTCGCATGATGAAATAAAATAAAATTCCAATACTTATTGCAAATATAAAAAACCAACATACCGTCGCGGGGCTGGCGGAGGGCTCGCGGATCTTCCACGTCGAGGCATTTTTGCACAAAATTGAGGTTACACAGAAATCCTATTCAGTCAAGAACAACACTTCCAAATCAAAGTTCCAATAAAACTGACACTTCGCTGTCAAATAAAATATCTTCTAGCATCGAGAGTTGCAACTGAAGAGCGAAAATGTTTCTAGAATATTTTATATTTAGAATACTATTGCTATTTCAGTTTCACTTATGGTTTCGTATTGAAGAACGACAGAGACAGCAAATTTTACAAGTTGACCAACATAACGACAAAAATTTAAATTTTATAGAAGCGTTCTTTTATAATTTATTTTATTTTCATTTTGACATGCACTACTACACGCAAATTACGATTTTTTTACTAGACTCGGATTTGTAATTAATATAAATGATGAATTAAATAAAACCTAAACTCGTACTTGGGCAAATCCTTCACAAAATTCGATTACTATTGTTCTGAGGAGCATCACCACTACATTTATTATTAGATCTACATAGAGATAGAGTAAGGGTAGGGTATCCATTCTACTTCTAATAATTATTAATTACCCTACCATTTATAATAACTCTAATAATAATCAGGATGAGCGAAACTCGGGAAAGATAAGATTACCCATGAACTACCCAATCAAGGAAAGAATAGTGAAAACTTTTTACAATACCTGCTGCCTCGACTAAAGCTGCCTCTTCCTTTTGAGAATCCCCCCTTACGGGACATATTTTGTTTAAAATGAATATATTTTAATTGATGTCCAGGCTATTTCAGTATTTTCATTTATATTGTAGATTATGTTGTTTGATTGATGTTATATGTTTTCTTTTCATTAAGCGGTTTCAGGGAAAAAAATATTAGCAGCCAGTACTATTTTTATTCTCATTACATAACTTACAAGAAGTTAGTAAATAGATTTTCACGTCTTTATGGACAGACAAAGGCCGTTGTTTAATTGGACGTGCATTAGACGTCGAGGAGATTTGTTGATTTCTTCAAGTGTCCTCTATCCTTTAGCAAGAATCACCTTGCACCACGTTAAAAAATATAGTCCAACATGGGTCTTCGGCTTCTTGGTAGGTACCCTGTATGGTACCTACCTACTTAAGTAAAGTTTTCATCTAAAGCGATCTTTAATTTTTTACCTTTCCGGCAACCCGTGCTAACTATATGACATCCCTGGACTCTGTCCTAATAATTGTAATTGTAAGAACTGGGGCGGGACGCGATTGATAGTCTAAGACTATACACGTAAATAGATAGCTACACTTTCATTACCTTCAAAGGTCATTAGAGTTTAAAAAATATGGAATACATACATACATAACATCACGCCTGTAATCCCCGAAGGGTTAGGCAGAGGTGTACCCATTAGTACACCCACATTTCGCCAGTTATGTTTTTAGTCCCATGTAACAGGGGGCGAGCCTATTGCCATCATCCGGGCACAAATCCAGACTCCGAGGCTGCTACTGAGAAATTCCTGATGGAAAAACCCAATAGCACTTTGCCCGACCTGGGAATCGAACCCAAGACCTCATGCTCAGCAGTCGCGCTTGCGACCACTAGACCAACGAGGCAGTCAAACAAAATCAAAATATGGAATACCGTTTATATTTAATTAAAGCTTCTTGGTCCTCTCTATAACAGCTTACGTACAACTCTATGTCCACAACGTAGGATTATGATTATATAGTCTGTGGTTCATTCATTCAATGAATGAACTTAATCGTTTCAATTCGAATATTCTGAGTCAAGTCGATTTAAAAATATCTGTGGTTATGGTTACACACTTCACTCACCTACTTGGTTAGTTATTGTGACTTTGTGACCGCGTGATTGTAGCTGTCGTGATTTTCGTTTGTGTGATTATTTAACGTTTTCGTGAAGAATTTTGAGTGAAAATGGGCGATATTCATGCCGGTCAGAACACTAATGTGTTCCTGATAGGAGGAATTACCTTATTTTTCTGTGTAATATTACACTTTGTATACAAGATCGTCTTTAAAAGCAAGAAAAAGGAAGCACTACAACATGAAATTGAGAGCGATTCTGGTAAGTTTTTATAGTTTATACATACTAGAATAATGAAAATAAAAAATGATAAATTAACAGCCATAGTTACAATAATTAATTGAACATTAGTAGTGTGCTAGAAGTTGATTGAAAACGGCGGCAGAATTTTGTCTAACTGGACGATGTGAATGGACGAAGCTATAACTGTATACCTACGAAGAATGTGCCTGACACACTTCTTGCGTGTTCTCATGACTATATAGCTCTATAATCTTTATTTTTCGAAGTATCTTTACCTATACGTATTTAGATGGCAATAGGCTCGCCCCCTATTACATGGGACTAAAAACATAACTGGCGAAATGTGGGTGTACTAAAGGGTACACCTCTGCCTAACCCTTCGGGGATTACAGGCGTGATGTTATGTATGTTATGTTAAAACTTAGTCAAAAGTTTTACGCCATGCTTGCTTTGCAAGTTAACAATGTGCCATGCTTTAGGATTCTTTTATATCCTACAGGAAAAAAACAAAAATAAAAATTGTACAGAAGTACCAGTAAGTACTGGTATTAATTTGATTTTATAAACAACAAAAAGATGATCCATGTGCATGTACAATTTATTATCAGTTTGTATTTTGTAGTTTGTATTTTATTTATATTTTATCAAAGTTCACCCCATGCTTATACCCAAATCTAAATACAATACAGCATTATGAACATTTTATAATTAAAGATTAGTAACAATTTTTAAATATGTATTTTGGTACCTTCAGGTAAAAATTACCCACCTACTATTTAGGTATTAAAATTTATTGAATAATCAAAGCTATGACTTTTGGACTGATGGGAAATGATTATAATCTTTATGCACAATACAGTAGCCAACTCAAAAATGCATAATACTTCTACTATTTCCATTGTAAACCTTATACCTACTAATGACAGGAAAAAAAGCACCTATGTGTTTTAAAAATAGAAATTTTATTACAAAATAAAAACACAATAATTATGAGGAATAATAAAATTACTGTCAAAAAAGTTACTTTGTTGATGTTTAAAGAAATTGGTTTACACTCAACATGTTATGGTAACCGATCATGTTCTAATATGCTGTAACATAACTTGGCACCTGAACAAATATTATTGAAAGAACATTATTACAGAAAACTTGCTTGAACAGTTAAATAAAGAAAAAATATTACATTTATGAATGATTCATTTTGTGTTAATTTTAATATTGTTTAACTGCTGGGGTCACATCTAGTTTTAACACATGTTTAAACATTGACTCATGTAGATCTGTGTAATGCATTATATACTATCTTGACCTATTTAAAAAAATAATACTATAATATATTTTATTTTAGTTTATTTACTATAAATATTAAAGTAGGTTTCTTTATCAGAATTTTCCACTTGACTCTTATTAATTAATAGATAAACTTTTTAATCTTTATTATTGAGGATTAGAATCTGAAATTGCAGAACTGTACTGAGAGATAGGATCAGAATCTGACTCGGCAGTTTTTTTTCCTTTGTAACTATCTGTTTTATTTCAGTGCAGCATACCCTGTCTCACTTTCTCTCACCGTAAAAGTGAACATTATTTTACGTAAGAAGCTTTAAGTCGTTTACTTTCGACATACTCTTTTTTATTAATTTTATGTTTTATATTAATGCATATCAGCTTTAAAGTACTTAGTTTTAAATAGAGTTTAGTTTTTAATCATTTTAAAAGAAGAATAATATTTGCCTATTTTTATCATATTTGAATGATAGGAAGCACCTTAAAATAATGTCTTTATTTTACTAAATATGTGGGTACTATCACTACCTATGAGTAGGGCTACCTTCACCTAAATTGCCGATGCCGTACAAAAACTTCAAAAACCTCGGACATTTGGGTGAAATTAAGAATTTTTCCAGGACATCCCAAAAAAAGAAATTACAATAATAATTTAATAGCGATAATTTTTAACTAAGATTTGTTTTATTTATCGATAATCTTACAATTAATCGGGATTCCCCTGACACTAAGTGTTCACACGGACACTTTTTGACTACCCCTTCCGGACGTCTCCCGGACGCCCTCTAAACTAGGACATATCCGTGGAAATCCAGACGGATGGCAGCCTACCTACGAGCTAAAGTAGATTAAGTGGTTTGAAAAATAATACAGTTGCCAACCACATGTAAATCCATAGAACCTTCGAGTCGTATTACCGACATAATTGCAACGACGCATCTGCCGCCAAACGGCTTGCAGTAAGTTGAACGTGCTCAAGTCACAAACCGCATAAAAAAAAATGAACTGAACGATATAATACTATAAGGAAGCAAGCTGACTTTCTCACAACACGTTGTAACAGCGTATTAAAATAACGAGACCTTTCTTCGTTTCCGCTGTAGTATTCAGAATTTGCGATCTGTTGCTGATAATATTGTGAAGTAAATTAGCTAACAGCAAACTGTCCAAAACAATGGCTAAAAAAGTCTTTCAAAATCGTTTATTTTTCACACGACAACGGGTAACCGCATTTAATTCGTTTAATTAGGTATAATGTAACTGAAACAATAATATCATTAAGTTGCTTGCGCTGAATATTGCTAATTTAAATAAAAAAAAGAATTAAAAAATAAAACAGTAGGTATTTTCAGGTCGTTACGATATTAAAGCTGGTATGGACATTTTTAGATCATTCAACTCTATGAATGTTTGTATAATCTGGTATTCGATTCACCTTTGGATTCCTTGTGATATACCTACCTAAATTATATTTATACTAATGATGAATCACTTTAGCGAGCGATTAGTCAGATTTTGTTGAACTCTTATGAATAATAATCTTATCCATGATCAATTCCATAATTCACGGAAGGCCCGTCTTATCGTGTTTGTACTAATTTGCCAGAATTTATTGTGATAAGAATAGGACAGGATACAAAAATAATTCACATTTTAGCGCCAATAATAAGGAAGTACAGTCGCCAGCACATCAGACTGTACCATTTTGTTGTAAAATCGCTCCTATTACAACAACTTAAGAGGCTGCAGTGTTTACCTTAAAAGGCACTGTCGTCCGTACAACAAAGATATATTTGAAAACAAAGTTTTCAACCTTATTTCTTCACGCTGCCTTAGTCTCCATCTCTTAAAAACTTTAGCTTCAAATATATAAAGTGATCAAAGCGAAATGCTGCCTCACGCCTCCACAATGACGCTAAATTGACATCATCTTCTAATTCCTACACGAGACATGTACGAGGAAACTATCGGCTTTCAATTGTAACGAGATATGGCATGTAGGTATATTATATCTGTTCAGAAATTTTAGTCCGTTAGTCATCACGAGATCATGACTATGTAACGGTGATTTTATAAGCAGAAGCACCACGTCAACCTACTTCCAGTTTAAAGCGTGCATACTTATGTATTTTAAGATTCGTCATCATTAAACAATTTTTATTCATAATCTCCATTGAAACCTTTGTGACTATTATTGTATCTAGTTTCTCTGGGAATTCGAAAAGAGGTTAATGATTCGCACCAAAAGCTCGTTTTGTAAATAAGTGAATGACCTGTCTTCACTGGTTGTGTACACTGACATTAAATCAATAGACCACTTCTTTTTTTTGTATCACCGATCATAAATGTATAAGAGTGCAAAAATCTTAAGTTCATTACCCTTTCTAAGACGCACGGCCCGCCTGACGCTTATTTAGGTACCTCTTAATTAATCAATATACCTATTACTAAAGGTGCTCCTGCAGAAGAACCAAGCTCCGAAGCGACTGCGACTGAAACCCGGATCAGTGGTAAATCGAAGAAACGCGCAACATGGAAAGGAAAATCAGAATTCAATCACCCATGGCTGTTAAAGAATCTCAAGGGACACCCAGGCACCGTTCTTCTAGTGGACTTCTCTGCTAACGGCAAGTTCATGGCCGCTACCTGTGATGGTAAGTTACTTTACTTCTTTGTTGTTGTAACTAATGAACATTCTCACGCTAAGATTGTCTTTTAATCACCTTCAAAAAGTAATGACCTCATTTCTCGATTTCCATTACACTGTGAAAAAATAGTTTTAAAAAGTTTGTAAATACTGTGTGTTTGCATGTCTTGTAAATATTAGAGAGCGTACGTATGAAAAACAGTTTAATGCAAGCATACTTTTAATATTTGAATACTGATTAAATTAATTTGTCGTGAATTATGAGGCCATTATGACGAATATTTGGTTTAACGAGAAAGTATTATAACTGTGCTTTAGCGCGTTGTATTAGAATTAACGTTGTAAATATATTTTTTCCGTAATACAGTTAATACTCTCTTGTTATACAAAATTTGCAAAATAAATGTATATAATTAATTAAAATGCTGATTCCAGTGAGGAAATCCAAGTATGATTGGAATCTATAAATAAAGATGTTGATGATTTGGTTTGCGAATACAAAACAATCAAAATACCTTACGTAATATAATTTGTTTATTTCCAATGTGCTCGTTTTAGCCTCACTAGATTTGGTGTTACATAAACTGATCGAATCTGAATTTCATCAAACGAAATATAGTTTTGTAAATTCAAATATTAAATCTAGAAGTAATGGAATGTCAGAAAGCAGCAAAATAATAAATTAGAGACTGATTTTTCAAAATATTTATTCGTTTGCTGAAATTAAGATGAACGATCACATAATATATTAAAATGTACATTGTAATATAGTAAATCAGGCTCGGACATAGTGCTCTCATAAATACTCTTGACATTTCAATGAATCAATGTTAAAGTCATTTGTTGCAACAAATGTTCTGGAACGAATTTGTAATATTAAAGAGAGCAATATGTACCAGCTTTATCAATTTCAGCTTATCGTGCAGCCATTAGATGATAACGATTTTTCCGATAGTAGATTTTGAGAAATCTTTGGATGTTGAAAAATGTTTTGTCTGGTCGGATACGTCCAATGGCTGGATGAGGAAGCGGCGAGCTCGTGGTTCCGCCCAAGGCCTCGCGTTTTTGTCCCACTTCGCTACGCCACTGTTATGTGTAATTTGGAGGTCCGCCGGTCGAAGTCGCTCCCAAGGCTGTTTACACTACCTTACTGGAATTATCCAAAAAACACGGTCAAAATAATGCATTTAATATAACGTCAACAGTTGCATAACCTGCAACGAATATCAGATTTCCCAATCAAGTGAAAGGCGTAAACAAAATGAAGTTGATTACGACTTCCAATGAAGTCTTAGCATGATGGTTAGAGTGTGAAATCAAATCTTAGTAAAATAGTACTAATTGATTAGAAGTACTACAAAATGACTTCCCTATACCTAGTCAAACAGAAGATGCTGATAACGACTTTACGATACTAGTTTAGCTGCGTAGTATTAGTTGTGGTTGTTAGATAATGAAATCTAATCTCGGTTATGCTAATAAGTGCATAATACTACATAAGAGTGATAGTCAGTTCATTCAATTGATATCAGATTGATAAGCTTACCTTACACTCACAACGTACTACATTTGCATTTGTTTCTATAAATAGCAGTCCTAGATTGTTCTAAATATTGACATCCTCAATTTAAAATTCAACGCAAATAAAGCGGCATGAAATTAAATACTTCATATAATATTTAATCATTTACACAAATGTTAAATTATCATAACGGGTCAATTTAATATATTTATTTTTACTTCGAATATGTTTTACAAATTAATTCGCTATGACATGATTATCTTGCTGCCAACATTGGCAGAAGGCATTCTGATGATTAATAGAGCTTCCTGATTATTTTACTATCAAATGGTTGAATTATAGTAATCGACAAGCCCACCTAAGGGTCGGTTTCATTACCTCTGAATAGACGATATTAATTAGAACAGAATCTGTATGAAATGATTTGCCGAGTAATTTAATTGGATTTTATTCGAAAGTAGTGAAATCGGCCCTAATCATTTTCAAAATCATTTATTAAACTATTTATAGGATGAATGCTGCAGTTCATCGCTCTAATCATCTTATAAAATACCAAATCTGTCATGGTACCCATGAAAAGTAATATTTTTTGGCAATGGTTTTATTTAGGTTTTTAGATGTTTGCAGTCATTATCTGCTGAACAAGATTTACCTCATATTTAAGGATGATTGCTTCCGCCATCAATTCAAAGCCGCATCGAATCAGTTCTTGAAATAATTGCAGTAACCAAAACAACGTAATGTAAGTGTTCTATGTTTAGTGAAGTTTAGTTGTCACAATGGGTTGCCCAATTGAATCAATTATTCATTGGTTAAAATGCTAATCGATTGATAGGGTTCATCGCGAAATTCATGGTACAATAAGTAGATAGTTTCGAGAACATTCAAGCGGAACGATTCTAGCGTGCTTAATATCAACTGACGCTTTTAATGATTCCAAACGAAATTGATACAATAAATCTATTACAATTATAAAAGCACACAATTATTTCACGATATAAAAATATTGCATACACAGAATTACTAAGGCAATACGACAGCGTAAAAAATCGTGGCAAAAAATCAGTTTCCCGCTCTAGTTTGCAGCTGTTGATGACGATCAGCCGGCGCTGGACAATCGCTTCTGTGGCGATAAGCTAACCGGAATGATCACCATCGCCATGATAGCGGGGTCGCTCACCTCGTACAAACGTCTGCGACCCTGTTCCGCAGGCTTTGTTTACATTAAATAACTAGGTCGAACTTTTAAATACACTTAGTAATTAATAGGTATAACACATTTCAGCATGTGATATTGGTTAAAAATAACAAATCCGATAAATTTTTGTTCATCAGCTCTGTCATCTGATTGAACACTCAAATCTCAAGTACGTGTTTATCTTATCGTCGCTTCCTGTGAGAAAAATTGATGTAACGATTTTCCTAAGTATTGTGTTTGACGTAATTGAAATTGGGAAATATTTGCAGTGTATGAAACAGAATAGAATTATTGTTTGTCAGACAAGCGAACCTTGCCGGTAGTAAGTACCTGTGTAGTTTATTTTAGTTTTAAAACGGCATGCTTACATGTTCACATGTTGCCAAGAAGCGAATTACATAATTTCAACACGCAATGACAAAGATGCTGAATAATGATATTTATGATTAGCAATCGGCCGGTATAGCCGCAGGGCGGGAGAATACGGAAGGCTATGCCTATAATAGGTACGTCGTATCTGGGTATACATAACAGTCGTGAGTTAAATATTGCCTACTCATTCTTACATAAATCATAACTATTTACCTACAACGGAACGGCTAAAATGTTAACTGCCTACCTTAATTAAATCTGACCTGATCTTTCCCAATATCTGTATATTTATGTAAGACGTATACTAGCCTTTGCCCGCGACTTCGTCCGCGTAAATGTCGGTTACCGTGTACGCAGAGGAAGTCGTTGAATAAAAAGTCGCCTGTTTCCTTCTTTGGGATTCAAAATTTCCCAGCACTAATTGTCATTACAATTAGGTGCCTGTAATTAAAACCGTTATTTGCTATCAACGATCATCAACAACAATTTTTCTAGTAATTTCTCTAGAAGCAAACCATAGATAATGCTGTCGCATTGCTTAAACAAATGATCTAACAGATCTTTCAAAAACAGATTGCAAATAAAATTCGCGATAGCGACAATGACGATTGCTGATTGTAATCTATCGTTTGCAGATAAGTTATTGCTGATCTATTTACGTAGCGGAACAATAGATATGTTTTGCGGGCAGTAAACTACAATATGAAGCTGTCGTTATGGTCCGTGGATGCGCGGCGAGGACGGCCGCCCTAGGTCGCTCCATGGTCATGCTTCACGCGTCATCGCTCGTTGTATAAGCTATACCGCCTATACCCAATCCGTGACTGCCGCGTGACTTCGTGAGCAATCGCATATAGGGACACCGATAGTTGCATTCATGCAAATTGCAAACCCATGTGCAATCAATACAAATAAATAAAATTGAAGACTTTTTAATATCCAAATGTTTTTTTACAAATAAATGTTAAAAAAAAATCTCTTTGTGTGTTTAGCCGAATCTCCGAAACGGCTAGATCGATTTCGACAGACTCCCACTGGCAGATAGCTGATGTCAAAAGGAGTAACTTAGGCTATTTTTATTTTAGAAAAAGAATTAGAGTTCCGTGCAAAAAATTAAGATAAAATCCCATGGATAACAGACTATCACACGACCAAAGTCACGGGCATTCTGAAACTTGAGTTGGTGCCAGTACCTACCAGATAAATAAAATTTTGGTATAGCCAATATTATATTTCGATTAATCACTGTTAAAATAAATGGGTGCATCCCACATTATGTCATTCAAAATGCACCTTATGGCGAATGACTCAAGATAACCAGTCAGTTGCAACATTGTTTTTTTGCCTTCAAATTTAAAAGTTAAAACTGTGTTAAAACGCCCAATTTAACACAATATAAACGAGTAGGTTGGATAATGACTTAAATAAATTGTCATATTTTTTCTTGTGA
This sequence comes from Hoplodrina ambigua, assembly GCA_949774945.1. Lineage (NCBI taxonomy): Eukaryota > Metazoa > Arthropoda > Insecta > Lepidoptera > Noctuidae > Hoplodrina > Hoplodrina ambigua. The sequence continues at coordinate 7,729,463 of OX458977.1, read as the reverse complement.
ATCTACATTATGCTAAATGTTGAATGATAAAAATTATCTCGTAGACGCGTCGTGTTTGGCCTTGGTTTATTTTATAACGCTTCCTAGTTTTGCGACGACGTGCTCGTCTTTTGGCAAATTTTAGTTTTACTTTGAAAACAAATGTTTAAATGTCCCCTTTTGTTAACGTAATAGCAGATAGCAATGTTATTATTTGTAATCTAGCTAGTGTGCAGTCTATATTGGGCCATTTTTGATTTCCCCTATCGATATCAACTTTGTATGCTTTTGTGATAATATTTTATGGAGTGTGTACTAGTTCGACTAAACGACATGATATGAGAATTAAACTAGGCTGTCTGTATTTTTATTAGGTATTTGAAAAATCTTTATCCATATTAATATTGGTACTTATTATGATAAAAAATAATGATGCACAAACAAAAACCAACTCCATTAAAACCTAAAAGCGTTTACCTTGATTTTTTTTTAATATCCTCAATAATATTTTGTATCCTTTAAATGACACTAGCTTGGCTCGCTTCACACTTGAGCCGTAAGCTAAACTAGTTTTTATTTTATTGTAAAATATACAAAAATTACATAAAAAATTGTATTAACTCTAGATTATTCTAGTCTGACTTCTATTTGGAAAGCAGTTCCGTTACATATCAGCATTTAAATTGTTGCAATCTCTTAATTTTGCATTAGTTTGGTTAATTAACAATTAACGCATTGGTTCATTAAATATGTATTAATAAATACGGTTCCATTAAAGATTTCATAAGTCCTTACTTTTCATGTAGGTACTGCATAATCACAATTAGATGCGTAAAACATAGTACCTACCTACCTATCTACGTCTAAAGCTAGTTCATTTTTTTTTTGTAAGTACGATCAAACTATTTAAAAATACACAGGGTACAATACTTACTTCTTTCTTTGCGTTTATACCGTGACGATATTATGCATTTGTGTTATTCAAGTTTCGTAATGAACTTTGCAGGTACTTACTTATTCCTTGTTTTCTACTAGTACTTGTGCACGCGATAAGCGTTACTTGTAATACTTAGTGAATACATCAATTACCTTCAATTACTAATAGTGTGAAATCATTGGAAAGGAAGAACTGTATATGGTATATGAAATTAGAAATCAACTCAGCAAGATTGCAAGTTGACGATGGGTTAGCGAATCTTTATCTCTAAGTACACAAGCAAGCCAAAACGTCAAAGAATACAATGGGCCATTAAATTATACGACACGCTGCATGACCGAGTTGTCAGACACGTCACGCGACGTCGCCGACCTCTGAAACAGACTCGTTTAAAGCCATCGTGATGAAGTACCTCCTTGCATAGGCTCCTGGGTGGCATTGGACCTATCGACTCAACCGATTTCATTAAGTGAATGCATGCCTGCACATTTATTAGGTACCAATCTACATGCATATGCAACTTTAATAACCCATTCTGCATGAGACAATAAACCCTTGCTTAATAAAATAATTGACATGAATTATGGGAATTTTCTATTAATTAAATGGAATCTAGACTCATTAGATTGATAACTAGAAGACTGCCTTGACATCAATTACTTGTATCATCTTAAAGCGCAATGGTTAGTGCATTTCAATGGACAAATTACAACATTAATTAAATCTCGTCTTTAACACATTTCTGTTGGATTTACGTACAATAAAATGTTTAATTCAAATAGTCATTATTTTCAGTAAGCAATTAACCTTTGTAAAGACTGAAACATAATATAATAACAATTGCCAAAAACAAGATCCTCTCGAACAAAGTCAATAAAGACTAAAATATATTTAGTTAATTAATGTTTTTTTTCTGCAGTTTATTTTCGTTTTAATTACTAGTTATCCTTGGTTACTGCTCCGCTCCCATGGGTCGTAGCATGGTGTTATATAGCCTGTAATTGTACTCATGAATCTGGCTATCATATATACAAATTATTTTATCCAATCCGACGGGTAGTTTCAGAGATTTTCGCGTTTATACAAACAAAAAAACTCTTCAGGTTTATTAAATTAGTACAAATTGGAGTAAACATACCTTTGTTTTGAACAGTGAACCGCAACAAACCGAGACTGTTCCATGATTAAACTAAATTCAAGCAAGAATGAAAAATAAGACCAGTACGAACTTAAACTGAACTTTAATGTTTATATTTCTGTTATCGCTTATTCACAACTGAAATGCATTTACTATAATAGTTAAACGAGGTCAGTTCTGTATACAACTTGTGGTCAGTCGTAAATTGAAGCAGAGTTTATGGATCCGATAAAGCATTTTTTTTTATTTCTGTAGTATTTTTTCTTTTATAATTGTTATGGTACTGGCATTTTGCTATCGTCTAGATATTGCCAGATTTATCCTAACTGTTGCTTCATTAATTTTTTTAACGGGCACTTTATCGAAAATTAATCAAAATTTTGTATATTAAATGAAGTTACAACATAGGTCTGTGACCTATTCAATTCGTTATGATACACGTGTAAATTAACTTTTTTAGTGGGTAGCCTAGGGCTGCCATCACTAAAATTACCGACGCCGGACACAATCTTCAAAAACCCAGGAAAGACATTTCTGTGAATTTTTTTTTTTATAAAAGTTTACGTTCCATTTTTTCAAATCTCCTTCCGGACTCTAAAACTAGGGCAAATCCGGGGAACCCCGGACGGATGGTAACCATACTAATACCGTACCTACCTACTGTGGCTTAATGAATGTTATCGGTCAACAAAAATAAGCTAATCATGTCTTACTCAGGAAATTTTTCCACAGATTATCTCATCACTATGCCGATTACCAACTGGAACTTTACGATACTCAAGGCACTCCCAGACTACATAATATAATTATCTAAAACCATAGTATACTCGAATCTTTATCTAATTACGCCGGTACGTAGTGCCAATCAATAGGAATGCATGATAAAGTTGCCGATCATAACATACTTAGTAAGTGATAACGAACATGCTTCCTGGACTTTTAACGTTCTTCGTGTTGCCAATCATTGATAACAACTGTTAATGAGCATGTAATGACGCCATTGTTTAGTTTAACTGTTTTGTCGTAATTAAATTGGATATTATTAAGCCTTACCTTGAGATTTTCACGATTTGAAAACGTTACTCTTATTATAATTGTTCAAACTCGAATAAAAACGAACGTTAAAAAAGTCGCTATTGGCTGTGTAATTATAAATTTTCCGTTTTCTATCTTTCACCTCTAATACCAACTACTAGTCCAAGAAAGGTAAAAGTAATACGAATGCAATATCACAAAACTTTCCCTTCACGAGGTTAGGTACTGCTCGAACCACGTAACCATAACATATCGAAATTATAGGTTGCAGTAATGCAATAAACTAGGCACTAGGCACTACTAGACAGCGAGTAAAACCAAAAGAAAGTGGTTACTTCCTTCAGACCTTGTCTACGTATAGCTAATAAAGACAAGAAATCGATAAAAATGTAGTTTCTTTGAATTATTAGATAATGCAAAAAACAAATCAGGCTTCTCTTCTCTACTGGGTATTCTGGGCACTTACCCAAGGCCCCAAGAAAGACGGGGGCCCCGGCCTGCCATTAAAAATAATGCATTATAAGTACCCGATTTAATGAATAAATACTTGATTTGCAGTGAGATTGAAGATAAGTTTCTACCCCCAAGCTTATGTAATATTAGTATTGCCTATGTTTCTTTTATTGATTTAAGTATTATAATTTAATTAGGTACAATTGAACATTTAAATAAATTCAATTTGTCAATCATCAAAATACGTTAAAAACACATCACATACTTATTAAGACTGCCCTGAAACCAATTTCAGTTTGTCGTAATAAAGATCTGCCTTAACAGTTTCATTAATTTCCTTGTTACATGATAATTATTACTTCATCACTTATGTGATTGGAGTTCACATAAATTAATATAAAAAGAGGTTCGTAGAGACTTCCCAGTGCGTTAACACCACTTAGTTTTTAGGGTTTTATTGATTCTAGGAAGCCTTGTACACTTGCGTCATGTCTATACGACATCCGCCGGAATGCTTGATGGTTCTTCTAATATCCGATACGTGAATGAAATCTTGAGTTTCCTTTTTGTTGTAATGAATTCATTTATATTTTATACATATATTTTCGATAAGTTTGACCGTGCAAGTTCGTGGAAAGTGACATTTTAATTTGGAAATACTTGTGACTAACTTGATGATTAATTTGACAGATCATTACGGTGTCAATGTCATGATCCTATTACTTTCCATGACATAGATTTGCACATTTAGATTTTTTTTTGGTTGCAAATTCATCCCTATTTGTAATAAAAAATATGCATGCATTTTCAGACGAGAAAGTTTTTTAGTAATTTATCACTACTTATGTGTTTAAATTTTGTTTATTTCAAACATATTATTATATAATCTATTACGAGTATATATGAGTAAAACAGTCGGGTTAGTTACATCATTTATAACTCAAGAAAGGCCGGACCAATTTTTATGATCCTAGATTTGTTGGATTTGTCTTCGCCCCGAATAGCAGAATAGCTATTAAAATATAGGATATTTTTATGAAAATAACGTACGAGGTTCGCCGGGTCAAATAAATAGTAGGTACTAGGCATAAATATTTTGACGTATCATATGTATCATTAACCTTACTTTTGGTCCATCACATCTGATTTATATGATAGATTTGATAAACGATTTGCATATTATTCACTATTCGCGTCTAAGAGGTGACAACGACGTAATACGTAAACAATCTATTATTCACCTAAGCCATGTATTCAGTATATCAAACATCAACTTAGTTGGTTTATCGCAATATATCATATTCTAAAGTTAGACATTCAATTAATAATATCTAATTCTAAACCGTTATAATTTATGCAATGAATGTGTTAGCATCTAATAGTAATACCTGTATTTTTTACTTATTATTACGTTTGTAGTAGAGTTGTGAAGATCAGTTGTTTTTCTTTTGTAGAAGACAAACGTTTAACCTCTGACCGCGGCGTATCTGATCCACCTAAAATTTCCATAGTATTATGTAAAACATGACAAATTAAGTTCTTAATGGATTTTTTTGACGAAATCGTAAGAAACTAACCTTGTACGTCTAAAATCTCCAAGAAGAGCCTTGTGCTTATGTGTGTTTTATGTACGTTTATTGCATAGACGTTGTATAAATATTAAATAGTCCCATCTTATCTTTGTACAATTTGTTTGTTTAACCGTAAGTTTTGTATGGTAGGTACTAAACGTAGGTTTTTCGTTTGTCTATTTGTATAGTTCTAAACATTGTGTTCATGAGATCAGCTATGACGGTGTTTGTAAGGTCATCATATCAGACGTAGGCCTCACTGACGTCTGTAACTTAATTAGTCTATTCATTGTTTCCAGCTCAAAAATTAGAACTAGTCAGAAATTTTATTTGCACTAGGTGAGGGTCACCGCGTGTGTACAAATCAATTTATACGTCCACTTGGGAAACCAGGAAATTTTAGATAATAAATAATGATTTCGTATTTTCCCGAGTAACTGGGAAACACCCAGATATAGGTAAGTTTTTGTAATCCTTTTAACGAATTGCTATAATAGAGTCATTACTAACAACCACCTTCCTCGTAGATCTTTTTCAAAAGAGATTCAGTACCTAGTCGAGTTAAATGTAGTTGCTGTTTCGAAAGTTCCTTTTGGTTGTTGAGGTGAGCTTCATGCATTAGTCTATTACGTAAATTTAATCGGAGCTTATAAAACATATTTAAGATAAGTTTATAAATATTATTCGTTTCTCTACAGTGATAAGACAAAATTATTCAATGTTTACATAAACATGCCTTTCTACTTTATCAAAGTAGATACCTATACTTACCTACCCACCTACTTTCTGTACCTACTGAAATATAAATTAAAAACGCAATTCCTTTGTATTAGTAAAATTATGGTTATGATTATCAATAATTGCATTAAAATGAATACGTAACATACTTACGAAATAAACAAAGCGGAAGAATTAGGAAACTGTGTTACAGAATTAAAGATAACAATTTACAATTGTTTCTCTTTCTTATCGGGTCAGTTTTATTAGTAGAACTAGGAAGACAAAGAGCTCTGCCTACATGCTTCGCTGTCACGGAGTTATCGCCACGACGACAGAATTCTTCTCATTTGTATGTATTACCAGACTGTGACCTTCCATTGTTAGTTTCTGTAAATAGGAGGTGTTTAGTACGCGGACATGTTAATTTGGCGTGCGCGAACAAAGTTTCCGTGGATGCTGCGCCAGCGCAACTCGAAAGCGAAAGCTGATAATTTTGAACAAAAGTTTTGCTGTCGAAGCGGATGCGGTCTCTTATTAACAATTCCGCTTAGCGACAACAATAAACTTAATTGTATGCAACGAAAGCGTTATGTTGAAACACGACTGATCAATAAAGCCGGCTGAGAACGAGTTATAAAAATCGGACACGTTGATACATACTTTTATTTGTAAACATTACTTGTGATATAATCCTAAAGTCGGATAAAGTGATATAATGTATGCGCGCGGCGCTCCGGACTACTTTCTCTTGAATTCGGTCGCGAAAGTTGTCTCACTGCGCACTTTCTATACTTAGTTCAGTATGAGTGTTGTGCCTTCTTATTACTAAAACAATATTTTACATTTTAGTTATTGCTATATTTACAATTTCACGTCTGATGTTTTTGCGAGGATTTGTTTTAATGCTGTAATTAAATTATGGCTCGCTTTCGTAAAACAATGTGCGATAAACAATAGATGATATAATCGATATCGGTTAACAGCTAATAGATAATGATTTAAGCACGATACGATATAACAAAACACAATTCATGTAATATTTACACATGTGTAACTAATTTATGGCCTTCAATTTGCGAACTGGTCATTGGATAAATATAGTTTTGACGATGTGTTCTATTATGTAGTGTATCGTTGTTTCCGTAATAGCTGGCATTGATCAACGTTGCTAATGTTGGAAAGCTAGGTGAAATGGCTAGCTCGCACTAGGTGCAGACCAAGTCACACTAAACAAGTCGATCCACTTTCACCCTCCTTGCATCCGAGCCAACTCTCAATAAGCGCTTAAAATTTCAAACGCAATATTGCCAATACTTTTACGTGCTTATACTATAAAGGGAAACGTACGGAGTTAATAAAGGAAACGAAATTGTGTACATAAATTCGTTTGTAACAGTCGTCTTACTCGTATTTAATCAGTATTATGAATTTATAGCATTGTTCTAGTTGACTAATCCGGTACAGTTGAAAAAAAAACACGTGGTACGTTATTGCGCTACGAATTGTTATGCACTAACCGGTGAACCACGCGGTGTGTGTAGAGTGCGTACCGGTAGTAAATACGTTTTTACTATTTAGGTATAATTACTAGTCCGTTCGCATATCGCTCGCCACTCAATGAACTTATCTTAATTAAATTATCGCTGGTAAAACCTTAGTGGACGCGCACTAAAATTATCGTAACTAAATGTTTAATTAAATAGTAATAATGCAAGATTATTAAGTTTGTCTTTCTGTTGAATACAAAAGTTCGTACCATAAAGCAGCGCTTTATTTGTTCGCTGTTTACCCTGCCATCTAGTTGTTAGGTGTAGATTTACTTGCTTGAGTCAGCTGTCTCAGGTTTTAAGCGTAGCCGTCAGATGGCGCTACGAATACTGAAACTTGTTCAGCTACGTAGCTCTTCATCTTTTATTTTGATAATTATTTAATTTTACGTACCTAATTATATTTTTATAGATTATTTATCGAAGCCTTCAGCTAAGCTAATATAAGCTAAGATACATTATCGGTGTAATTAAATATACAGGAAAAGAATCTTTAAGATAAACGAAAGGTTGTAGGTAGGTTTTTAGATTTTTTAAGTTGCCGATTAGATTTGACTAAAAACATGTCAGTTAATTGTTGACTTCAAGGGCGTAAGAATTTACAAAAACTAGGAAAAGAGTAAAACGTCGAGGTCTTTTGTCTCCAAACAGCGGCGTCACCCCAAGTGCGGAAGGTCCTCGGTTCTAACCTTGATTTCATGCACATTTACACAGTCAGTTCAGTTTTAGAGTTATTGTGTGTTTTGGATTCAGGACGGGAACTTCCACGCAAGATGCAAGATGTACCTACTTCTTATTGCAATTTATTTATAAAACACAATGAAGTCTTCGTACTGCATAGCTTCATGTTCTTGATGTTTTTTTTTCTTTTTATTGTATACGTATTAGGTTCTTTTATTTTTGTTTACCTGCCTGCATCGAAAATTAATGAGCAAATTACTTTCAGAAACCTCATGAAACTGATTGGAAAACAAATTAAATCCAGGAAAACCTGTACTTAATGTATTCAAGCATTGTTGTTCGGTTAATGTTCATGTTTAGCAATTACGCAAATCTGCTGAACCGAATCACGCACTAGTTTGTAGCTATGAATGACGCTTATATCATTGAATTAAGTAAACAAACATCAGACCATGACATCAGCGTGCATGAAAATATGCAACTGTGATCAAGTTTTTTACAATCCATTGACATTCACAAACAAAATAATAAAATCTCTAAGGTTTTTGAACTTTGGCTGTCATCCAATCTATGAAACTGGTTTAATAATATAGCTTGGGAAATGTGAAGAAACTTTACTAATTGTTGTCATTTATACGAAATATCATTATTTTCTTTTGTTTTCCTCATACTTACATAATGCATGTGTATTGTGTATTCGTATTTATTTTACTAGTGTAGCTTCTTTTATAAGTTTTTCTTTTACTAATTTATAAGTATTGTTTTAAGTTTATTTGTTTTTATTTTTTTACATCGGAACTGCGAACAAATGACCGTATGGACCATCGAAAATGCACATGACAGACAATATATGTAACATAATGATTAAAACCGCTACGCTTTATTTTTATTAACACTGGTGATGGTAACACTTAAGATTATTTTAAAATATTAATTTAATAAGAACTAACGACTTGCTTGTGTATTCAAAGAGCCGAGATTTCGCGAGTTATAAATATTAATATCTACAAAAAAGCTGGATTAGTTTACGTGCTATTTATTAGGTTATTATTCTAGAAAGAACCATTCAACTATCTATTATTTAAAACGTTCAAATTTTCGTATACAATGTCATTGAAATGTATTGAAAAATAAAATAGGGTTTTTGCAATGAGCTTGACCTTCGTGAACGTTCACTTGCAGTTTTATAGATTCTTAATTTATTGTTTTGCTACTTAAGCCAAGGGCTTGAAGATTTATGTATATTTTTGAAAGCTTTAAATCTACCTATTTATTTAGATTGATATAATCGCATAACGCGTAATGTTAAGAATTATAAGGAAGTAGAAAGCGACTATTTATATTTTCTTCTCCTTTCGATTCTGATAAATTTTTACGACAGTGATTTATAACGTCATTAATCTCCCATCTGCCTAGAAACCATCTTTCTTTTTTCTAAGACTATGTAAATCAGTAATTTATTTTTGGTATTTAAATGTAGGTTACAAGCGAATTTATCTGCGGAAATCTTTAGGAATTGCTTAACATTATTGAGAAAACTGATTTGAGAACTAGTAAACTATCTTATAACTCACTGATGAAGTGATAACTATCATGTATGTATCATGCATTTAGGTAGGAATCAAAAAGCATAAATAAAAGTAACAAGCGTGTTAGGTCGATTAGTTCCATTCAAATTAGAGCGATGTAACGTAAAAACGCGTAGTCCTTGGGCATTCAACTCAAACCGTTACGAATCACCGTTTAAAGCTCAGTTCACTGGTTATCTTGTATTTTTGATACGTACTTCTAATGAGAATTAGCGTCTCTTCACTAAAAGCTTCTTTCATACTAGGTCAACATTTTCAGCTATCCGTCATCAAACACTTTCAGATATGAAAAATACAAACTTAGACAAAAATAAAGGTCACCATGTCAGTATAATTAACTTCTAAGTTAATTTAAGTTGCAATTTTTAACATTTTTAATTAAAATTCTCTTTGATCAAGAATGTAAAGTGAATCCTTCGTGTTCAGTAAACACAAAGTGGAGTCGTGGCGCTCGCAAAGAACAAAGCCCGTAACACTGAGTAGGAAGCAGGAAAATAATTCAATGACAGGCGCATCTTAAGTACAAAACGACGCCATAATTTATCGAAGATGATCTGAATACTGAAACAAGTACCTATTACTTGGGTTTGGCGATGTTCGGACAAAAACATTAGTTACTACATAGGTACGTAGGCATAACACGTCGCGTATGAGAAGAGGCCTTTGGCCTACAGTGGGACAGTAATAGGCTGGTATTATATTTATTATTATTATATTATAGGCGCGAAACGTTGTTTCGATCGTGTATCAAGTAAAAATGTATACCCGGTACCCACTCTATACCCATGTTCAATCGTTACATGAAACCTTTTCCACGATTCTATTTCCGTTAGTTACTGAGCGAAGTCAGTATCTGTAGATGTTTATCTATAAATATACAACAACACAATTTACCGTCTTCCGTGCCGGGAAATGCTTTTCAAACGAGCAAATTATTTTTCTTGACGTAATAAAGAAAACGTCTTTTCTTTACTATTAACTAGGTTCCGCCCGCGACTACGTTCGCGTGTTTACCGGTTATCGAGGTGTTTTTTTCTTGCGCAGTGCCCTTATTATTTTTCGAAAATATAAGTAGGTGTTAAAGGTACTCCTTATAAAGTGAGCTATTTACTATTGGAAGTGTAGTCAAAATCGGTTCAGCTGTTTCGGATATTAGACGAAATAAGAAAGAAATTCTAAAAGTAGTGTTTTTAGTATAAGTACCGCGTGAATATTATATTCAGTATAAAGCTGTTATTTTGACATCTCAAACAGACACCTCAATTTTAATTATTTGTAGATAAAGAAAAGTTTTCAACCAATCTTCTTTGCATTTTATCAACTCATAGCGAAATAAGTTGAAACATCAATTACAGTTTTTATATCATTTCCGATTGACCCAAAAATAATCATTTGATACAGGAATTTTTAAAATAAACAAATGTCATTTTTGATATAATTGAAAAGAAGAAAGATAATAAGTTCGGCCAGTGTCAGATTATTTGACCTTAAACATGTGCACACGAATTTCGAGCTGTCAAATTTTGCAGACTTAGATTTCTCTCATCTCAATTTGTTTGCTAATTTCTCGAAGTTGCTCGAAGCTGATTGTCGAAATGGCCACGTTTGCATAAGGCCATGGCCGCCGAAATCGCGTCAGAGCCATTTTCAATAGGCAATGTAACCAGCAGTTATTGACTTAGTAGACAGACATTCGATATTTAAAAATATTTTGATACTAGCGTTCGTTTGTATGTTATTTTTAGGAAGTTCTTTTAGACAAAGCGTAGAGGCGTTGTGTTAACCACAACCTCTACGATTGTTTGTTTTTCTTTTTGATTCGTTTGTATATGAGTTGCCATCTACATATACATCTATCTCTACTAATATAATAAAAAAACTGAAGTGTTTTTTGCTTGTTTGTTTAAACGCCCTAATTTCTGAAACTTTTAGTTAGATTGAAAAAAATGGTTTTGTATAATTATGATAGCCAGATTCACGGGGAATAGTGTAGGCTATAATTATAATATCACTCTATGATCCACGGGAGCAGACCAGTAGGTAACCAGAGAACTAAAGGGTGAAAATAATTACATGAGCGAAGTAGCGGACAAATGCTGGTATTATGATAAAGTTCTTGAAATATTGTTGAAATATTAGCATAACACAATATTTTATTATAATTAAAACAACTGCCTCTGTGGCGTTTATTTAAATATGTAGTTTAAAGCCTCATAGAACCGTGTTCGCATTTTTTGGTATATTTTGGCATAATCGCAAAGCTGGGGCATGCCGTTAGTTTGAAGTAGGTATGTTATAAAAACATTGTCAAAACGATCATGTTTTATATTATGTATATCGTGTGTAAATTCGACTCTAATCGTCATTCATGACACAAAAATTAAAATGAAAGACAAAAGAGATTCGTTCCGTTACTTCCGCTAACGTCATCCTGCACTCCATACAGATGCTGAATAAACATAGGAATCCATAGCGATACTGTAACCCAATTCTGTTGCCAATTGGCAAGGGACCACATCCGCCATGAATTTACCTTTATTGTTTATACCTACTTATTGAATTAAGTGCAAAAATAAATAATGATTATGATACTGACTTATGTAAGGTTTGTTCTGTATTTAGAAATAAGAACACGTGCTAGAAAATACAAAGTTGTTGTTTCACATGTAAAAGACGTTATGTTGAGACTTGCGAGGTCAGTTGAACAGTTAAGTTTATGGTTAAATTAGTTACGGTTTACTAAACTTCAAAGTTACTTAACAGAACGTTCGACAACGTCAATTTGTAGTGTTAAACAAATGATTTGCCTTCCTTATTATTTTAACGTTCATATCTGATAAGAAACCGCGGGAAACGGTGTGTTTTTACAGTTATTTTTTTGTCGCACTTATTTAATTATGATTAAAAATATTGTAGTCTGAATCAAACGTCTCGCCCACTGAAGTTTTTAATTGCTAGACCTTCAGCCCCATTACATGGATAACGGGCTTGCATAATACTCGTACAAAGGCACTGCAGCTTGGTGTTTCCGTTTAGAAACCAGCTGTTCAAATTATTAAGCAACTGCGATGTCGATGCGGTCGCGTCCTATTCACATGGCACTGGTGCTCAAGGTAGATTAATCAATAGGCTAATCATCACTATTTGTCATAACCAAATTATCTACTTATTTATTAGAAATCCGCGGATTATTCATTCTAGACGTAACTGAAATTTAATTTGTAACAAGTACGCGCATAATTCGTCTGTTAACGAGCGTAAACTAGTGTGTTAATAATTCTTAATCATTTGCTCGTGACGTATATTATTATATCATACGACTGTTTAGAAATTTTTCCTTGTATTCAGATCCGGTAATTCCTTCGATACGTTGAGGTAAACGGATGTGTTTCTGTAGAATATCCCGCGAGACTTGTGAATAAGATGTTTGACGTCACACGTTTAATATTATTTCGGTCACATATCCTTCTCACAATGTGAATGCGTACTTCCATAAGAACGTTTACCGCTCATCTTGCTGATAATCAACTCTACGCTCTACGTGGTACATGTTAAGGTTTGTGATCGGATTACAGTTGTTCCGACAACGCTCTCATTATATACTTGCAATACATAATAAATAGCCTTTGCAGTACATACATAAACACTATGTATTCGCTTTAACTTAGAAAATCAAAACGAGCGATCGCATTGTAATTAAACTTTGTAGTTTACTAATTTTCTTTGCAAAGTTTAAATTTAATAAAAGAAAGCAGTTTCGTAACGAATTATATTTAATTGTGTTTTGTACCAACACATAATTACTCTTCAATTATTACTTAGGTTTCTTGTTTAATTTGCACACTGTATTAAATACATTTTCCTACTTAATATCAAAAGGCATACAGTAGCTATAGCACTGTGTTGTATGTCATCGATCAAATCATTTATTAATAGGGATTTTTTTCAAAAATAATTCATTAATTTGAGTGTTTTCGAGGGAAAATATTACTGATAACGAAATGTTAAATGGAAAATTTAAATGTAAATACTTCAAGGGATATGTTTAAACGGGTTAAAATAAAGGAAAACAATGTAAACCATTTAATTCGGCAGAAGTCTGCAATTGCGTAAAACAATAAGACCTAAAATTCCTTTACTAACAGTAGCTAACCTATTGTCTTTTAACACCACAATGAGTAATTTCCGTTAGTTCATACAACTTCAAAGCTCATTTACATCAGTTGCAACTCGGACGATTAATGAGAGTATACTACTTTCCGGGAAACAGCTAATATATGTATATAAATAAAACGATTGGTTTTGTAGTCACAATAAGAATTTATTTAAGTAAAGCGTTTCCAACACCAGTTTGCTACCTTTAAGTTGCTAAGTCGCTACGTAGCCATTGTGTCTGCATAAAATAGACGCTGCGTAGGCATTGTATTGAAGTTGCGTTGCGTAGAAGTCGCGGCTTTTTGAAGCATTGCGTTACGGCTGCAGTGCGTAGGCGCTTCGTAGCACGCAGCACGTAGTCACGAAGCGCGTAGCACTGTGTAAACTGCGTAAAAGTCAGAAACGAGCTTCGTAGCGTTGCGGTAACGCTGGTTAACTTGACGATTCGGACTTGGCGATTCGTAGCAATGTATAGAAGACGCGTAGCTGAACCATAGCATTGCAAATAACCCACGTAGACGACCCTTAACACGGCGTAAACGTAACGTAGGCAGTTCGTGGTTTCACGTTAACACTGCGTAGCATCGCGTAGAAGTCGATTAGGCGAACCGTAGCATTGCATAGTAGTCGCGAAGATGCTCTGTAGCATTGCGTTAATACTGAGTAGTAGCAAAGGTCCGTAGTTTGACGTCAGAGTAACATTGCCTAGAAGTCGGGTAGGTGTACCGTATCTCACCTAGATGCCGCGTAGGAGATCCGCAGCTTAGTGTAGAAGCCGCGTAGGCACTTCGTAGAAAAGCATAAGTGCGAACAATATCTTTGTGCCGTTTTCAGAAATGTAACTTTAGAAACTCGCAATATTTCTGGGAACAGTATAGTTTATTTTGAACTATGTTGTATGATGTTATTGTAAAAAATGCTCAAAGGTAATTAACCAACTTTGATCATAGTATTTTAATTAAGGTCAGCACTTCAAACAAAAACATAATATCTTAAAAAAGGACTTTTCATTGACAATTACTATTATTTAGCTCTTGCTGTGGGAATAGATCGTATCTACTCACATAAACAATCCATAAGTATAAATGAAGAACTAGCATTAAATTTTAATGTTTTTCAGATGAAAGTTATGCATACAGCTCCTACATATCTATAATTTTCCTTTTTTTTATTTTTCGAGTGCCTAATACTTGGCGACAAGTAGGCAGTGATTGCGTACCTACGGCCCAATTATGGTACTCAACAATTTATCAATTGAGCTCCACTGTAGTGTTTGACCGGATTAGTTGACGACTTGTACCGATTTGGGGTCAAAACTAAATCAAGTACTTAACGTTGTTCTTGGCAACAAATTGAAGTAGATTCAAATGTGGCCTAAATTCTGTAAGTTCAGAAACGTATATCGTAAATTAATATTTCTCTTTGAACCGTTTATATTGCCAAATCGCCGCACAGAAACAAGTCAAAACTCACGATTTCAGCCACTCCTAAATGCGGAATTTAGAGTATTTCATAAAAACGTTTATTTATAACCTATGCGTGAGGGTTTTTTATCTTACACGTCGATCGTGATGATTAAGTGGATGGCATTGTACTCTTCTGTAAATTAGCGCAAAGCAATTTGCATTTATGACGACAACACCGCTCATGGACTAACAAGGCCGATGACCGCCATACGTTTACTTCGCTAGCCATCTAGCATAAAATCACCGGCCGCACTTACACATTTGCTTAAATAACCTGTTATCAAACAAATAGCCCCGTGTACCGAGAATGTGGAGCTGTTACTTTTCATTACGATTATTTAATTTAATAACTCTACCGCGTGGTCTACGCGGAAGAAGTGATCCGTTTTCATCCGACTTCACGATGGCAAACATTGGGTTTTATAACGGGTGTAAAAAGACACTTAACAAACATAGCCGAATGTTGCAAACTCTTTCCATCATAGTAATCATATTTTTGTACTGAGCCATATCTTCTAGTTAGGGAGGTGAAGGTTCCAACTTAATGTCACGTTTTTTTACGAAAACCTGTTTTAAATGTTATAACTAAACTTTTAAAATCAACCACAACCCATGCACCCTATAGTACAATGTTTAGCGTGCGTTATATTGCGCACACCCATACTACCCATAGACAGTGATTAATAACACTAAAACTAAAAGTCGATTCACAGCAATGATTTTTGATCAAAGTTGCTTAGTTTGATGGGTAATTTACGGGTATGTGATGTTTTTTTTCACCCCGTAGGTATATGGGTATCGTGAATAGTAACTAAAGAAATGTTACAAGAGGATAGGCGAAACTAACCCTTACAAACGCCTATAACAATTTGTTATTCGACCATCAATCGGTTTTGCAATCTCCTAAAAATGGGTTGGTTACTATTTATTTATTTAAACTTTATACAACGAAAAGTACAAAGGCAGACTTAATGCCTTAGTCATTCTCTACTAGACAACCAAAGGTGGCGAATAGATAACATTGCTGGTGGAATATAGTATGAGTGTAAAACAACGAAACTAGATGTAAATAATAAAAAAATGTACAAAATAAAATACCTACATACCTACTACTCACTATCAAATGGATGAAATTATGAATGAAAACAACACAAAAAGATTGATAACACGAAAAACGAAGATATAATGTAGTCAGGATAGAAAAATAAATACACAAGGCAAATAAACATAACGTTTAACATAATAGAAAAATGTAAAGTAATAAAACAAATTGTAGCCTGTAAAAACTACATATTTCGGTAAATGTATTGCTCTGTTGAAACGTTAAGATAGTGATTGACGCTTACTAATTAAATATACTTTTGAATAGTTAGCAGGAAACCACTGAACTGTGGTAAATCAATTGTATAAACTTCACTAAAAGAACTGAAGGAAACATTTTTGGACGGTAAAAAAAGCGATTAGAGGCTTTTTGCTGGTTAAAATCTAGCCGTTTTTTAGGAGAAAAAGTTACGTGGAAAAACTATTCACTCAACCAGTAACTATCACTCTTTGGAGGTCATGAGGTCTTGATATCAGGAAAATTCAGAGTAGTTTGGATATTGTAAAAGAACCAAGCAGTGCTTGGCAGATTATCAGAAAAATCTTCTAGATGATTTGAATGATGATGATGCATCTCATATGTTGTATTTGAAGCCAGATCGTGTTAGGCGATTCATCAAAATTAAATAGTACATGAATTATAATGATGACATTATGGACTTATCAGATCTTTACGTAGTGTGACGCACGTTGGAGTAGCGTCGTTCATTGGCACCAAGCCACCGAGGACTCCGCCTCGGTCAATCCGATGGCGCGTGTCGCCTCGTTTGTCCTCCACCTTGAAATTTTATTGATCACCGCTAAAAATAAGAAAACATCCCGCTACATATTTCTCAATCTAAAATAAGCCCATTTTGTAAAATTCTTCAATGAAACTCTGCGTCACGAGTTCACGACTGTGCTGGTTTCCCAAAACTTTGACATTATTGCGACCTGTTTGTTTTACGACAGCTTAATTAGCATTTACACATATGTAGATTTTGTTTAAGTAGGTCGTGTATAATCGGCTTCAGTAGGTATTTAGGGAAGTATGATTAACATTATTAAAAGTGTAATAATAAAAATAAACATTGGTGATATGCATGCAAGTGGTTATAACTTCTACAAACTGCGCAGTAACACACAGATAAGCGGTCAATGTAGGAAACGTAGTTTCCTACAATCGTGTAGTTTCAGACGGGTAGCTGTCTGGGACGTGACGTCTTTATGCACTATTTATAGAGCGTTAAATTTAAAAACAACGTAATCACAATTACTTCTCTAATGATTATAGAATTATTAGTTACTCATTGTTATTATTGCCCATTAGCGTAAGAATAACGAGTACATGATAAATATTTCTAAATCTGTGATCTGTCTATACATATAGCAGCCAATTTGGATTTGTCATAAGTACAATAGCAACTGTGATACCAACTTGGGCGTATGTGTGGGTTATCAACCCACGTACTAAATCTTCTTGCTACCAAAAACGAATTCTCAGAAATATATTCTATCTAACGTAATACCAAGGCACTCATTAGGGTGTAACTGCACGTAGCGGTTGACCATGTCCTACGTAAAAAGCATTAGATAATTAGCTCTTTATTTGGTCTAACAATGTTTTTGTTTTATTATTGTGCTTACAAACATGATTTAACGAGGTTGGTTATTTTTTCCAAAGACATTTCAATACTAAATAGACATACCTGATACAGTACTAAATTGTTAAGCCCGTTTTTTAACGTAACCTTTTCTAAGCATATAAAGTTAAATTAAGCTTAAAATGTAGATAAGTTAAAACCATTGCCGATAAACAAATCAAAATCATTCTAAATTATTGAAAACCAGCAACTCGTGCAACCTTACGTACTGCAAATAGTAATCGATCGATGCGTTCTAAACCGTTTTCAAATACATAGTTACCAACGCGATCATTATCGGCTGTCCATGAATTTTCAAACGTCAATTTACTCCCATTTATCTTTGACTTTGATGAGTATAAAAAGCATTGTACGATAATAATTACTAGAGCCTGCACATTACGTAGGTGGAAATATGAAGGTAACGCTGAATACACGTCTCTGTGAATAAACACTTCTACTTTGTCCTTATACTGTGAGACGACTTTCGATCTTTGGACTTTGAACACTCAGTCTTTATACAAAAGGAAGCTATGTTTAAGATTGACTTGTTTACTATGAGTTTTGTACCATTTAATGACTTAAATAATATCGTAAAAATGATGTTGTTTTGACAAAGACTATACGACAAAATGAGACGTTCACGTATCATTATATGCGTGTCTCGTATTAGGTAGTATGTGAACCACGGTGTCAACGCTGTAGGTGGACGTGCCCCGAAAACGTTATTTTTCCGGTTTGTTACAGACTAGTTTGGACTTCCATCAATCCACCGTTATTTCAATAGTCCTTATTAACGTCAGCTCTAGCCATTTTAGTGGTTTTGAACCTCGCAAAAGCCGTTTAAACACCTATTTGGACCAAGTCTTTAATAATTTAATGCTAACCTGCCTGATATCGTTTACTTAAGATAATCATTTCTACGCGTCCGTTGTTGATTGGTTACACAAACACTTGAGAATTTAGCAGTTGTCTATTTGTTTACATTAGTGGGTGTGTTATTATATTGCGACGTTTATTGTTCACTTTGCATTATCTTTCTATTATATTTCCGTTGTGAATTATTACATATTTCTTATTGTTAGTCATTTCCTCGAATATTTCTTGTATTCAGCAATATCGATAAACTTACTCATGTGGCTTAAAACTGTGAGCCATTCATACTGTTGGCTTAGTCACAGTGGCTACGCAAGCTCCTTGACCTACTTGCAGTTGCGTGACAGTGGTCAGCTGCCGATGATGTACAACTTTCACCAAAACATTGTGCCGTGCCATGATGTTATCAGCTCGCAGCAGCTTTGTTGTTACTCTGTGACCCACACACTGATTATCACAGTTATTTTGGAACACGCATAACAATGAGAATGCTAGATGTTTAGACAATGAATAAAATTAATTTGACATAAAACTGTATTTTCAATTTTGTTAATGAATGATTCTAGTGTGCCATTTACATAAATATAATTAGCAATATTAAAGCATATCGATACATTTTGAAAAATTCGCAAACTGGTTATGATGTAACAGGTTTTTTAGTAACAAGTTGTCTGATAAATACTGTGCTGTCATCTGATTCTGAGCACACGCTTTGAAATACACCGTCATACCACCACAAAAACAGGCAGTCCAATGGAGAAAAAAATAATCTCAAACAAATCAAAAAATTGGCTTTCAGTCTGTTGGTCCTAGTAGATTTTTTTTTACTTGTCAGTATAATGCTAATATTTTTTTTGGGATATCAACTGAATAAGTTTTATTTTCCATGCAATTATTTCCCAACATGGTCACAGTGTGACGGCAATATTGAACATGCGTGTATGACGTAGAACTTGTCTGTAATCATTTACCATATAAGCATGTTTTTACTGTCAAGGTCTTCCGTACTCAACATAGGTATCTGAAAATTAAGTTCCGGTAATACTCATCGCTTGCCGTGGCCCACTGACCGCGATCGCGAGTAGAACAACAAAAGTAGGCGTTTACGTTTATTATTGGCGTCGTAGACAACCACTTATCCCATTTATACAGTTCTCTTATAACGGCTGCCATAGTAGCATTGAAGTAAATCCAGGTGTGACGCGTCTACAGCCGTGACATGGATGGGGAATACCTCTAGTCCCGGTTCTATTGTACAGCGTTCGCACGTAACGTAAACACGTTTAGCTATACGACAGTTTAACGAGACCGCTCGAAGCGCATCGTTAATAACATTTTATGAGCCTATTAAATAACGATAAACAAACAAAAAATATTTGGCACTTCGTAGATAATAAAATATCTTATCATTCATCGTTGAAAATAAGCTTAGTTGACATAATTCCCAATTTTATTCAAACGTTCGCAATCATAAACGTAACCGTATTCTTGTTCATGAAAAAAAAAGCCTTGTAGTCGTAGGATATGTTCGGTTTTATTTGCATACGACCAACGCACACACCTACAAATAAGAGTTTATTTTCAAACAACAGAGCCGTCCTACATTTTCCTAAGTGGGTAATCTGCTAGAAGTAGAGACACAGGCTGCGAATGGTATCACATAAAAATATGGGCATTATATTGAAATTGGCAGATTTGAAACGGGCAAACACCCATATATTAAATTTATATTAAATACATAGTAGACAATAAATATTGAAATATGTGGATTTAAAACATTTATTTTGTCACATAAATTGTAAGACGTTTTGTTGACACAACTGATGAACTGAGTGTCATTTGAATAATTTTAATTAATTTACTTTACGTCGGATACCCTTTATAGAGCTTTTCAAAGAATTTACGGTGCGAGCAGCATAGCTGCCCCACAATCCGGTATGGAGTCCGGTTCCATTTCTCAGAGTGGTTTTACTGAATCGAAGTTTTTCCACGTTTAATTTACTGCTGCGCGCCATCTGACGTGTAGAGCTAAGTCTAACCGCCACAAAAGAATTTAGTAGGAATCATATCAGTTTAGACAAAGTGGTCGCACGGGCCAACACAAGTATCGTGTACGGTACCGTTCCCCGAGTCGATGCGCGTTTGACATCGAAGGTTATCGCCGGTGTCAGCGACCAGCGCGCCGCGCCCACACGCGCTTCTGTATACAAACAACCGCTCAGCACACATGCTCACACGCTCATGCTATATGTATGTTGTACGACTATACTAGTCAACAGCAACCTCTCGATGTACGCATACGCTCTGACAGACAGACAGACATTATTGCGATTATACCGTATCCTTCGTGCGCACATGCGCTTGATAGTGAAGTTCATTACAGATTATTGATCCGAATAAAAATAACTCTTATTGGAGCGATTGTTTATCAACAAAAACAATTAACGAGGTTTAGTATAAAAAACAGATCTTTCTATAGATACCTAATTATTTCAAATGATGGATAATGTTAATTAAAAGTAAAACACCAGATAAGCTGATAATCCATTGTGAAAGCATAAACAAACATTTCCTCAATATCTTGCCCTATAAATTTCTTCCGTAGTTCGATCGCTATCTGTCTTTAGTCACGTATGCTAATATTCTGAAAACTTTGTGAGTTTCATCCTACATTCTAGTGAGTCATACCGAAAAATTATAATCTTTCACAAAGGAGTCAAAATTTACATGTAGTCTTTAATCCTGTCATTATTGAAAATTTAAGCTTATAAATAAACCATGAGACTAACAGAGAGTTTATTTTTAAATACGATTTTCTTATACACAGCGGAGTCAGGGTAGGGCAACGGCCGTCCTTCCTTCCGCTACCGCTCGAGTAGGTACTCCCTCACAAATTAACTTCTGGGTACATAACTATACTTATAACTGCCTACAAGCTTCTTAATGATTTTACCAGAAAGCATATTAACGAAAATTACTCTTGAAATTGAAGACTGAATCATTATTTAATTTATTAGTTCTTGGTATTTCCAATGAACATAAATATAATTAAACCGAACGTTTCATAATATTCCGTAGAAGAAATGTCATTTCCCAAAGAATATTCTCTTAAAAAATACCACATGGTGTCGTTTTTATTTATAACTGTAAGTACGTAAACACCACGCGGAACATCAGCTGATCTGTGTAAACAAAGCGTGCGGGACTTTCTCGATAGCATTTAGGATTAGAAGTAGTCCTTGTTTTCTTACGTATTAAAATGAATATACGACACTTTTATACTATCTCACATTTCACTTATTTACAAATATCAAGCTTTTTATTGTTTATAAAAATGAGAATAGGCCGGTCGATTGGCGTGTCCCGTTAACGAACGCGCGCTACCTACGTAACGTATAAAGCGTAGGCTGCCCCACCATCGCGCCATTAGTACAGCGCCCGCGCGCGCGATAGCACGTATCTCTGCCTCCAGCTCCGCGCTCGCTATCTCGACTCTATGTGTACACAAGCCAGCCAAGAAACATGCATTTTTGTATTCAATTACACGATTGGTTTTATGAAGAGACCCTCGCGACGGTGGACTCTGCCAGCGCTGCAGCACGCCGGCGCAAGCCGCGTGATCGACGCCGCCCCCCGTCCGCGCCGCCGACGCCGTCGACGCCGTCGAGAATCTCCACTGAAGAACTGGTAGAAGCACTCCGACCGCATCTTCTGTCACCCAAGCGCATGTGGACATTGGGATATCCGCTTGAGATTGATCCGAACTCGTCGAAAGCTGTGGTGTATATCAATCCGCCGCCTCGACCTAGACCTCTGCCAGCTACGACATGGGACGTTAACGCGCCGGAGTTTGTGCCCGGCTCACAAGGCGACAGCGGCCGCGGGTCGTTGGGTTCGACTCCGCGCTCTGACAGTGATGAAGAAGCGGATACAGTGGAACATTTGTGTGTACGTTGTGATAAAATGTTTCGAATGACTCGCGAAGGTGAATATCTCAAGGATGAACCGTGTCTCTATCATTGGGGACGTGTGAGTGGGGATTGCCGTTACACTTGCTGCAAGTCACCATTGGGTGCCAGAGGATGCAGCTCAGCTCGCTTCCATGTTTGGAGCGGCACTCGACCAGGCATGAATGGGCCTCTCGAAGGTTATGTGCGAGCCCGTTCGCCTCGCGGTGGTGTATACGCCATCGATACAGAGATGTGTTACACAACGGCAGGCCTGGAATTAGCTAGTATTGCGGTCATCGCCGCTGATGGCCGACTTGTATACAAATCACTAGTGAAACCGAGCTCACCTGTAGTTGATCACAACACCCGTTTCTCGGGCATCAGGCCGCGCGACTTGGCGCGCGCGACTAAGACGCTACGAGATGTACAAAATGATATACTTGGATTTGTTGGTACGGACACGATCCTGATCGGACATGCCCTGGATAATGACCTGCGTGCACTGAAGCTGTTACACGGTGCAGTGGTAGACACTTGCGCGTTGTACCCTCATGCGCGCGGCTTCCCCATGCGACGCTCACTGCGAGCCCTCTCTGAGGAGCTCCTGGGCCGCATCGTTCAGCGTGGAAGTGCTGGCCACTCACCTCTGGAAGACGCCCGAGCGGCTATGGACCTGGTACTGCTGAAAGTACATGAAGAACGAGCAAGTGCAAACCGTACACGTATTTCGAACCAAATCTCCATGCTGCAACCGTATGACCCGTTAATTAGTGCCGCCTAAATACTGAGTTTAAGACGACTGTTCTATGGACATGAAATAATGATTGAGGACTGACAATTTTTAAGTGACAAATTCGTCACGTTGACGGAGCTGCGCGTACTGTAACAGTATGTGCCTTCGAATTGCAATTACAGCAATAAACGTGATATTTTTCTTAAAACTTTGTTTGTTTTATCCTGTTCCTAAACACACAATACAATTGGGTATGTATGAAAGCAACTTTTAACTGAGCTTAAATTACAAAACATCACGCATCTAATTTAAGCTTAACGTTTCCGAAATGTCAGAATAAAATTAACTGTGACACCATTTTATATTCAACATTAATAATCCGTTATATTAAATTGTAGTAGTGTTTTGTGTGTCACTGTAGGCAGAGCCATAAAAACTTTCACTGTGTTAGGTTTCTCTACTACGTAACCAATGCTAGTTTAGCTATGCAACTCTACAGTTTTTCACTCGCTCAGTTATCATTATTTATCAAAATACTTATTACGTAGGTGTCTCTACGTAGCAGCTTAGACTTGCTGTTTACTAAATATTGTTCTGACGTAAGGGATTCCCAGATTGCGAGATAATACCAATACTATCAATGATTCATTAATAAGGGGTAAAGGAAACACTACAGGGAAAATCACACGTGCGCAGTCTCACAGTTCACGGGAAACTTATGACTTTAAACGAAACTTCCTCAACATTGTTGTGACGACTGATCGTTATCAATATTCATGTTCATCATCGTAATAATATAATGATGTAATGTTCCTAATGACTAAGCTTTACCGTCATTATATTTTTTGTTATTCTCAAGAACTGAGTCAGCGCTCATCGATGTGGCTTCCCAGTAAAAGCTTTTTCAATGATCGCCTGACCTATATGATGCGTAAGAGTATTAATCATAATATATGGTTTAAATGCAGCACTTGAAGGCACAAAATATATAACGCTCTAGTTTCTTTGTAAAGAGGCGCTTATTTAATCAGATATAATTGAATGACCGTGCACTCAAAACCAGTTTATATAATGTTCTTACATAAAATATAAATGATGAAACTGGTATGACATGCGTACCTAATGTGTTCCACTAGAAATATCAAATTCCTAGTGAAATAGCTGAAATCCATTCATAGAACCGCGGATTATAAGCTTGTTTGATTTAGAGGGAATGAATGTGCATATTGTTATACTATGTTGACCTGTTTAGGACAACGTACGATCGAAATTAAAAAACACAAATATACACATGTAAAATACATAAGATACTGCGTATATCAGCTAAGAAAGAGCAACGCCCTCCCGCCCGGTCGTCTGTATGAAAGTTTTGTTTACGTTTCGTGTCGCCCAAAAAACTTTATGTTCAATTCACAAAAAGATCACACATCAACAAAGTCGAGTAAATACTACGCGTTAGAATAATGTTTGCTCAATTAATATAATAAAATTGTGCCAATCAAACAGGGCCACCTAATCATTGCTAATCATTAAGGACATGTATCTAATACATTTACGATTTCCTCAACAGATAGCATAACCTATTCTTAATAGGCGCTTCACGCTGAGTTATCTAATCAACGTGTAACATAATTATGATGTAGCCTTCTACATACAACAGTATATTCGTCCATTTTTCTTTATCTGAAGATCGAGATACTACAATATGATGTCAAATATTTAAAATAAACACAATAACAGCCGGATTGTTATGAATGATAGCATAGTTTGTGATGTGACTCTTAGTATCAACAAAAAACATTAATGACGCGTTGGTTATCTACCGGTGAGCGAGGCACATTTCCACGAAAGAGAGCAGACGACAGCCGCGCCACGTCAGCACCGGATCGAATGAAACAGCCCAAAATAGATCAGTATAGAAACGTAAGTATTGTACAGTACGGTGAATTCGTGATACCGATAATGATATCAGTACAATCAGATGATACTGGCATGTTTGTATCGCTGACGTTGTGTGTAACCTCCGTATCGTATTCGTGTTGTCTGATTGTTACAGTCGCTGTGTCGTAATTTTTGTACGAAAACTCGATAAATGCGTGTTTGCTATTGCAATCGAAGAAACTATAAGTTTATTACAGTACTACTCAATTATATTCATGTTAATTTCGGTATTTGTGAATCTTACTTTTTTTCTTAACCTTCAGTCACAAATGTACTTTATTACAAGTTGAAATGAATGGTAATTAAGTATTTATTATTTCTTGCTCGTGTGTTGTTAAGTTTTTTGTCTTGAATGTTAGGAGCCATTGGTTTAACGATGTTCATTTTCGTATGTAGAGGTGACTTATGCATACTAGTATTGAGAGTACATCGTGTTGGCCTCCATGGCGCCGCCACCGTCGTCGGACTCGCCTCCGCGTCAATAGGTACCTCTTTCACAATAATTCTTGCACAAAATGAGGCGTTGTTTCGTCACCGGCCACACTCCGACACGCCTACGTGGACCTCACCATGCAATACTTTATTCATAGGCGCTTTGTATAAGGCAAACATAATACTTACACCCTACCTTAGTACTTTGCTGTGTAGTCTTTTTAGATTTTAAGAAAATTCAATGTCACTGAACTCATTAAAACGGTGAATAATTTTAAACCTATGATTCATAATGGGTATGCTTATTTAACCAAATCATCGATACTTTAAATGAATTTATTCTTGTAGAAGTAGGTAGTATGTAGCCACCTACTGCCTACATAAAGAATCGCGATGGTGGCTGGCCTCAACCAGACTGACAATGCTATTGGACCTTGAATTTGGTACGAGTATTACTGACACAGACGAGTTTTTGTCTCGGATAAGAATCGCTGGGCTCATTATGTATGTATGAACCAACAGTCATGATTATTTTAAATAAACACAAAAATACATACGTACCTACGTACGAAACAATCATACATGTTGGCTATTGTATATATTTTTTATTTCGACATTAGCCTACCAACAGACTTCCTAGTTCTTGATGTTCGAAGAGGCCAATGAACGAAAAGAGTTAAACGCGTTCCGAATTTAAAAATATTATTACATTCAGCTTTTTAATCGTTACGGATCTTCAGACAATCTGTTAATTACTAGGATATTGCTAGACGTAACATCGTGACATGAATTATTAAAACGAAACACAAGGATATGCATTGATGTTGTGTTGCATCTGTTAAAGCACAGACCGCAGTTTAAAATAACTGAGAACATTTAACTGATTGATACATTATACTGTTATTTGGGTGTAGGTCACACTGGGGGCCTTTTATACCTAATAAGTTTTTTTCAATTAAAGTCAACAATGTTTCTCCGGAACGTTTCCTGAATTGACAATATTTATTTATATACCAACCAAGGCTGCTTTACAAATAATAGGTTGTGGTATCTAAAAAATATTGTAAGCATTCTAACTTGAGATTTGGTATTGTAACGCTAACCATGAAATCGTTGCCCCTTCGTGTTTCGCACGGTAGGGAGCTTAAATTCGTACTGCCTGAAATCATGAGGCCTTGATACAGTGACTCAGTTTCGATATCTTAAATGGTCCGTTGACCTTTTACTGGCTTGCTCATTGTTGCATGCATAAATTATTTTACCAACATTGATAGTAGGTAAATACCGTAGTAAATAACGATATTCTGGTGCTTAATTGCTTCCTAGAAAGGGCACGGGAATATCGTTGTGTTAATAATAGATAGTGTTCTGTTTAAGTTAATACTCACTCGCTACATAATCATATTCAAAAATGAACGACTTCATACATAATTGATGGTTTATAATTAGTTCTCGCGGGAAGCCAAGTTGGTTAAACCTGAATTATTATAATATGGCTATATACAGATATTCATCTAACCGCATGACCTTCAGTTTTTATATACAATATAACTCGGTGTAATGAATACATAGATTAAATTTCCAGAAGTTTTTATTCAGTGCAAATACTACAGACTAGCTAATATACAAGTAACAATGGGCTAAATCTGACTTAAATCTCACAGAAACAAAAACGACTTATCAATGTGAAGTGTAAATGACAGTCGGTATGACATAACATGAGTTTGTTGCCCGAAAACAATACAAAATTAGACTGCAACAGTATCAATTACTTTTTTCATGTTGGGTCCCCCCACCATCTTATCACAGACGTAAATTACCTACCTTACCTTGATTCGAATAAATGGCTTATAAACTAGACATAACTTTGTTAGATTTGATAGTTCAATCAGTACTTACAGCGTGTTTATTACTTACTCAACAATAGAATTCCAAACACATTTAAATCGTTTCCATAACAGTATTTTGGGGTGACTTCGACGCGCTCCCAAAGGTCGAATCCAAAGAGGTTCTACGACCTTATATTGATTTTACATTTCTTTGAATTTTGTGTGGCAAACGTGCGAAAAATAATGAGGCTCGTCTGAGAGCGTTTAATAACCAATAGGTATTGTATTCAGATGGCTCCGTGATCCTCTGGGACGTTCGAGATCTAAACCAGAAAGAACACAAAACGTTGCGTGTGAACATCGAATTTGACTACGCGTCCCACGTCGCCTGGAGTCCAGACTCGAAGGCATTTATTGTCCACACCGTGCGTGATAATCACATCATAGTCTACAAGATAGAGAAGAAAAAGGACGGCACCATAGGGTCGGCGGCGCCGGTCATCACGTTCGATAAGGTTAGTGAGTCTTTCTGTCTCAACCTCCACGGTCTCTACCTGAAACGGGACTCTTCAAATTCTTGTTGACTTGCTCATGGTTCGAATTTTAAACGACACATTTTTGTCCGTTGATCTGTAGAGAGCAACGTCTCCTCAAGTGTTTCACTTCTTTTTTTTATGTTTTCTGCAGTGATGCAGGTGCACATTTAACGAATCTCTAATATTCGGTAGTCAACATACATAATTCAGAGTTTATGCAACCGTATTTTCTTGGCATACTTTTACTGGTGGTTTCACTAAATGTAATTGTCTATTATTGCTCAGTTTATTGTCGTCGAAACACGCAACTTATATGCTACTATTAGTTATGTAAGAGCTATTTGTTGTTATCTCTCGTTATCTCGGCTGCAGATGCATCGTACCATCTCTCGACACGCGCCTAAGCGCACAGACCGTACATTGTACCAATATGTACGTGTACTATCTGCTCAAATATACTTTGTATTAATGCTCAAGAAAGTAGGTCAATAGGTTATGTACCTATTCGTGTCATAATAGTTACATAAAAATTAGTAGCTAACGCTGTGAAACCATTGTTTTGATAACTATGTGAGAAAGGATTAGGTGCATGTATCAAATCACAAGCGTGTACGATTTAACGAGTAGCATATTATTGGATACTTGAGAATTGATGTTTAATTATAATTAATCCACAACGTTATCTAATCGAAAATATTTTGGATTAACTTGATAAGTAGAATAAATATTTTTATTTGTAATCTAGGTTCATCGGTTTAGGCGCGTTGACCTAATGGCGTATCATCGCCCTGCTTAGTTTGCCCTCTAGACTAGTCTGTTGAGGATCGAATTTGATCGCTGTGCATCCCCAAAGTCACATTCATACGTATTTTGATCTAATAGGAGAAAAATATTTACATTTGTTTCTAGCAATAACGTGAAATAAACATTAAAGCGTGGCGCAGCTGAAAATAGGTGGGCGTCATAGTGTAAACGCATGCAAGGAGCAATGGCCGCGGATGTTGAAAATTCAAATTAGAGTTCAATATACATGTATGCCGAGGAATGTTCGACCACAACCACTACATTTTATTAAAGTGACCCGATACTAAGTCCCTTTAGAAGATGTAAGATCTACGTTTTGTTTTGTATACCAACATTATCTAGTTTACTTTTGTGGTACTTAAAAGACACCATCCATATAAGCTGTCATGGCTATTATCATCTCTCATATCTGAGTGCATGTGTTTATTTTATACACATAATCTTTTGTGAAGGTCATAGCAGCTTTTCTCGGATATCAATGAACCTATTTAGAATATAATTTTTATTATTCCTGCCGGGTCAACTTAGGTCATTTAAAAATAAATTTCAAGCGAGTTGTTAAAAACAAAATAGAAATAAAAATTTATAGTAGGTATTGCACAATAGATTTGTTTAAAAAAAAAGTAGACACCGCGAACGTACAATTTAGTATCTACAATCTACCTTTGTGAACTAATAAATCAGCACTTCTTATACATAAATTATTTTGTTGCTGCTTTTTGATCCGTGAATCATTCTGTTAGCGCTGCGGAAATATAGTATGATGCAAAAAATGACGTGTGATGACATTGCTCTGATTAGGTCAGTGCCGAAACACGAAGCGTCATAAGCGCATGTCGAGATGTTTTTATTAAACAACAATAATATATTGTTTTATTTTTTGACGACTTTTGATAACTTGGAAATTTACCCAAGAAAAAAGTTGTGGATGATATTTTTAAAACGACACTTGTAATCCGAAGAAGCGATTTATTCAAAAATAGTAATCTAAACCCATCAGACTCGGTCTGTAACAAATGTAGATAGAGCTTACATAATTATCTATTCTGTTTATTTAGGTCTGTACACAGATAAATATGACAGATAAACACCAACGATTAATACCAACATCCATGAAGTTAAACAGAAAGCAAACCAAAATACAATTCTTTTTTCGATGGGAGGATAGTAGGAAACTCTCTTGGCAATAGGAATCAAAAAGAGAACACACACAACATCACGTAATCCCCGAAGGGTTAGGCAGAGGCGTACCCATTAGTACATCCACATTTCTCATGTTATGTTTAAGTCCCATGTAATAGGGGGCGAGCCTTTTGCCATCAACCGGGCACAAATCCAGAATAAAAAAAAGAAAGAGAAGTATGTATTAAAACACATAGTAGAAGTTAACTTGCCAGATGCGTAACAGCTCCATTGCGATCGGCCGTTTACTTTATTTTATTGTATGAACTAAATAAAAAAACTATTTCAATTTCAAGTCTGTAAACTGTTATTTTAATTACGCAATCAATCATTCTCCCAAAGAGTTCAATGATCCTTAATCCTTTCAATATTATTTTCAGTACTCATAATCTCTTAATCGAGTCTGGCACTCGTCGTTCAAATATTTACAGAGCCTAAGTAATGTACATATTTTGCACTTTAATGACACGTAGGTACAAAGAAGGTTGTACAGTACATGAACCCATGAAGGTTTATTGGGAGTTCGGACTGTGAAGGACCATTCTAACGCAAGATGATGAGGTCAGTATAACCGACTGCCCTTGCCCATGCAACTGATGAATGGTGACGATTAAACGTAAGCATTACGTAATTATTTTCGACGAAACGGATGTTCGAATTAATTTAAAGTATTTATATAAAAAGGCACTTGTGATACTCATTGCTATCTCCTAAATCTGACTTGCCAACGGACTTTCATCGTCTCCAGATAATGCCTTTGTTCCGCACAGTAAACTCGATTGGTCCGGTCTCTTATCGACGCCAGATTATGAAAGCCTTCACAATCACAGCAATTAGTCAGCACCACTTCCACAGCGCGCTCCGATAACACTAAATCAACACGATTATAATACAAAACAAAATCTGTTTTCAACTGATAACATCATAAACAAATACAGACACGATACTTTAACAAAGATGTGTTCGCAGTTCTTTCACCACCCGGAAAAGTTAATGTTGGACTCATGTAAATAATTCATTACACAGACAATATCAATAATGAATAAAAGAGCCTTTGTTTGAAGAATAAAATGGGCTAATGACTCGCTTCAACCAATGTGTTCTTTGGCCAATATTGAATTTGATGTATTATAATAAAAATATTTTAAATCATTTTTATTGTCTCGGAATGTGCTCAAGTTTGACAGATACTGGAAAACAGATATAACGACAGTGTAATCATCAGACAATTTTATCATCGCCAGACATGCTGTGGTGATAAAAATTATTGTAGACATTGTGGTAAACTTGCTCAGGAACAAATAAGGTCATTGACCCAATTATTGTATTATCCAGACATCTTTAAAGATATAAAGATGTCTGCAGCTGGAAAATAAAACGAATTTCTTACAGATAAGAATTCATTTCAGCATAGGACAATGATGTTTCTGCATAACTAGGTAATCTTAGATAAGCTTTTTGTAAAGTCGAATCGATGGTGTAATAAATGACAATCATTAATTAGTTTAAAGTATATCAAGCTAAACCATTTAGCTTGGTCGTTAAGAGGTAACGCATTAAGGGCGACTGTCTATCAAATGAAGACGAATTACCAACTCAGGTAGCCATATTTATCAATATTGTCGCGAAACTAGGAAGAGGCTTCAATCATTTAAGCGGTAATTGACATAGATTATAGAGGCATAAGTAAGTGTGATGTGTTGCCATTGCCATTTTCTCTTTAAGGCAAAAACATTATCAAATGGTTAATTTTGTTAATTAATACTTGTTGTAATTATAAGTGGACACAAAGAATGTTGATAATTGGATGACATTAATGAATTCGGGTTACGATAGAATGAGCTTGTTTGACTTGAAGTGTTAAAGAGACGACCAGTTGAAAGACTCAGAACTACAGAAAGACAGGCTCATCCAAAGGGTTGAAAGATGAATGCCGTCATAAGTGTGAATGTCCTACATAAAAAAATATTGCAAATATATTGCTAGTAAGGCTAAATAACACGACGGTAAGGCCAAAAATATCATGCAAGGGCTGAAAACAAGGTTTGCAAGTAATATGGTTTTAGGACAAAGAACAAAGGTTTGTCCATTGCATGTTTATACAGTGCAATACATATTGGTACAGTGTGGCCGGCTCCGGCCGCGGCCCGGCCGATATCGGCTCAGGCAGACAGACGTTACTGCGCAGATACGTACCGCGACTATTTCCGAGATGACCTACATGCATATGTGCTTATTGATTTTTAATTGCTCCCGTTCAACACGTGAATTCTGAAGTTATCCAAACGTCTGCATCTATTTCTATCAGAACATTATTTTATCAAAGTTTCACTAGGTATTGATACAAATCTTCATAGTTAGTAAATTCAAGATTTTATGGGCGTGATGCCAAACTCCAACGACCATTCAATATCCTTTGGCTGTATTACGTAAAGCTAAGCTCTTTGTGTGTCATAGTTCAAGACTATGTACTGTGTATTAGTCATGCACTCGTTGTAAAAATATGCGTAAATAACGGTATGTGCAATACGAGATCGTGTCAACATTCTGCCCCTGAAAACGTACCCGTTGTAATGGCTTACTCATTGTTTTATTGATACCTAAAATATTTCCACGAATTCAGAGCGAATAAGAATTAAGCAGAAGATGAAAACACGAGTAATTTTAATGGGAATTACCGTTTACATATTGATTTAAGAATCACCTTGTACATGGTATAATTCAATTAATAAAATAAAAGCCAATACATTTTAGGGAACTATCTAATTTGAAATTGCAAATGAAAGGCACTGTGAACTAATGAAATGTCCAAGGTTTCCCTCGAATTTTAGCTTTGCATAAGCTTTGACAAACTCGAATTCTCGCAACCTCATTCTATACAAAGAAACTACTCGTCCACAGAGGATATACGAACTTGCTTTCTCCGATGCCTTTAGCGGACTCCTTTGCACAAAATTTCATCAGCTTAATTGGGAGGTTAAGTAATCACCTAATGTTCCAATAAATTGTGAAATAAGACTATATTTATATTAACAGGCATGTTTTTCATCTAATAATAGACGAAGGTTTCAAAGGCAATACAATACTTATTCTCCTTTTTCAAGAAACGTAACAGTGTTGACGTCACGCCAACGTGCCGTTATTGTGACGTAATGAAGCTCTTTGAGAACGAGAACACTATTTTTGGTAGCAATCAACGTGTTATTATGTAATTAATTTATCACTATATTCATTAAGCACGTATTTTAATTGCTGTTTGAGGTTGAATGCAAGTCTTGATGTTGTTCCGCGTATCGTTATGGTAGGTACTCGTAAAGGCGCGGCTTCAGTAAATGAATTGCTTACATAGTCTCTCATTAAAACCTGGCGGTTTTTTTTGTATGTTTTAATATAATATAGTTGTATTCATTTTTACGTAATTGCAATTTGTATTCGAATTGATGTGAATAAAATGCTCTTCGTAGTTGTTGCAAATAATTATTTCGCTGAATATGAAACTAGATGATGAGTGGAAGCTTCTAATTAATTCTGTTTCACTTTTTAAATAATCAAATTCTGGGTATCAATTCTGCATGACGTGAAAAACAATTTACCATTCCCCTAAAAATATTTCAACGCAACACAATCCTGATTGTGAAACCAGGGAGAGTTTCTCTTTGAAATATTTTACGTAACATCACTTGTAAGTTTTCTCTTAAACGTTTTGTTTCACACAAAAGACGTTCAGGTAATTGTTTCTGAAACCGTAAAAAAGACCTTTTAGAATGAACGAAATTCAATGCGAAATTATTTGTTTATTTTAGGGTGAAGCATTTATCTAAGCTTCTAAGGATTTGAGATGCATGTTGATATGAAGTTATTGCATGCAACGCTTATAGTTTCTCAGAAACACTCGATGATGGACAAGGCAATTTGGGTATCGCAATTTTTTTGAACATGACATTCGCTGCGGTTTGGGACCCCTCTTTAAAATATTTATACCTGATATAACAGAAGAGTGTAACAACCCCGATAACCACACAAAGAGTCTACCTACATATGACATTCAGACAGACGGTTAAACACTTCATGAGGGTCCTTAATAGCTTAGTGAGTCGCGAAACAGATAATGAAGACACAAAAACACAATCAACCTTGTAGTTAGTTCCTTGTTATGGGTACGTAACAAATGATTCCCAAGTAGGTACATATATTTGCAGCTGGTGAGTCACAAGTCGCACTGTTAGTGATAAGCTATTGTAGGTACTCGATGCTTAATCATTTGTGTAGCCCCTATAACAATATCGACCTACATACCTGTGTACAAATACGAACACACCCACCAATTAACATTGACAGCCAAATTTTCACATTTGCAGCATTGGTGTTCATTATTTCTGAATGAAATGCACGCTCTAATGGTCTTTAAATTTTGGCTTAGTGGAAATGAAATTGATACTACTGTGAGATTCATTGTTTTCATGGACCACGAACTTCCTATTGTTTGTAATTGCAAGAGTATAATGAGCGTCGCGTTCAATGAGTAAATTAGTACGTAAGCATAATGCTGTATGAGCCACACCCACGGGGTTTGTTGATATTTAGTAGTAAGCTTTGAAACTCCATGCCATAGTAATTTAATTGATGCGGTTTAGCAGGTATTATTAACCACAACCCTTGAATCGGATTTTCGAAGCATAATTTGATTTTATAAGTGACTGCGGCCCATCCGCCCGGAATAATCCCCGTTACGACGCCCACGGGAAGAAATGGAGTGGGCTAATATTAGACGGAGACCACACAGCCAGCCGGGGATGCAACACACGTTTTGCTATGAGCAATATTTCATTAATTCATTTTCGTTACTGTCACAGCTCTACTAGTTAATAGTTTTGTCAATTAGATTTTAGATCCATAACATTTACAATAACAAGCTGACATGTGGCGTAGAATAGGTGCTACTAAACGTAGTGTCCTTTGTCTTTTTATTATTATACTTTCAGTTTAATAACTGTCACATCATTTAAACAAAACCAATAAAATGACAATGTTTATTTACACAAAATATTTATTTATGCTAGAATAAAGAAAAAGGTTCCATTGTCTTTCTTTGCTATTCAAGGCACAACACTCTGTATATTTACGAATACACCTGAAGTTAATGAAGGCAGTTTATAGCGGACTTTTAAAAGCATAAATTTCGAATATTTCATCTTTAAATTGGCTACTGTTATTGAAGGACTAAAGGAAAATAAATTCTTTTCACCACAAAAGATTTTTTACAGGCCAATTAACTCGGTAAGGGAGACCGGCACAGCTCCCCGTTGAAACACGGCAGGAATGGCGTTGTTCAAAACGGCAGTTATTTTGAATTCAATTGTGGTGACGAAATACACATTTTTGAAACGCAATGCTTACTGTTTCACAAGCTGCAGTTTTGAAATGTTACATCATATATCTGTGATGGAAATGAGATTATATTGAATGTTACGTGCTTTGTGGAGAAACTAAGTGCCGATTGTAGACAATATCACGTACTATTTATCACTCCCCGATGTTTATTGTAACGCGAACAAAGATCTGTTTGTTGCACATCTCTGTTTTTCTGTTTACGATGATGCAAGCCCAGTAATATGATGTCAGTCATTGATACACAAATATTTTAACTTAACCCAGATGATATCGCGCCTAGAACCCGCACGTACCTAATACGTACACGTACGTAGTGGTATTATCTAAATCTTCCGTATACCTACGTCGGGTCTAATCACACACAATATACGTAGCTTACCTACTATCAGAATATACACAACATTATAAATACGTGATTTATCTAGTCTTAATAGTGCCTAAGCATGATTCAAGTTGAAACGCATATTAAAGAATTTACATAATTAATAATTC
This sequence comes from Hoplodrina ambigua, assembly GCA_949774945.1. Lineage (NCBI taxonomy): Eukaryota > Metazoa > Arthropoda > Insecta > Lepidoptera > Noctuidae > Hoplodrina > Hoplodrina ambigua. The sequence goes on along the minus strand of OX458977.1, from coordinate 7,693,303 downwards.
CGTACAGAATGTATCACCTTTTGTGCACAGTTTATCTTCCGCTTGTGAATAAAAAGTTGTACACACCATAAAAGCGGTAGGAGGCACGATGTCAGTCACGCCCGCAGATGTGTATTTCGACACTTTGTATAAAAATTAAACAACCTTGCATGCTCGGCAATGAACCTCCGCAAAAAAATTATATAAAATATGAAATGACTATTGTTTCGTCCAATGTATGAATCTGTATGAAAATCTGTTCGTTATATATCTTACACGGCTCATGTTTTTGTATGTTTGCTATTGTTAGCGCTGATACGATCACAAGATTTCGCTAATTGTGGTGCATGAAGCGACTCTCGAATGTTCTCTGCACTGTTTCAATGCTGCAATAATTCCCATAGTTAAAGAAACCGCTAAAGAAAACGACATCATATCATGAACTTGTTCTCTGAAGTGTCTCGTATCTAATGGTGTGTTTAAATAGAAACTGTTTTCTAAATGTGGTGTGCCTTTCAAACATTTATTTAGGTTACAAGCTCATACAGTTAACAGATGTTAATTTTGGTTAGTGCTGATGTGGTTTTACGAAGCAAAATAAAACCAACGTATAAAAAGACATAGAGATAGCACCATTGTAATATTGTATGGTTTGAAGAGGCGGTTGGCTTTTAATTAAATGATAATTAAATCGAATCAGTTTATTGATACGCGATCTGGAACACGCGCAATCACACTTAAAATGAGGACTACTGTCAAAGAAGAACTGAGATTACTAATCCTATAAGTACCTACCTAGTTGCAGACAGAATGATTCTATAAATAATTATGTTTATAATCAACATTACTTATTATCATAGGTGTAATAAACAATATTACTCACTTTACAGTATTGATTCTAGTCTGTATAACATTTACACAAATATCGGGGTCGATATAATGTCGCACTAGTTAACAGGTTGACATGGGTAGACCTGCCATTTATGCAAGTGTTGCTCTCAATAACCTTTTTCTTTGTTGTGTTATATTGCTGGCAATAATATTGACTTAGTTGCTTAAAGGCCAAATAGAATACTTAGTTGTAGATTTGATCTTATTACCGAGTCTTTGATATCGTTTGCGAACGTTGAGGAAGACTGAAATAATGTACTTATAGAGATGATAGCAGTTTTGTTCTTGGTTCACGTTGAAGGCTTCTGAAACTCTACCGTTAAGTGTATAGACTTCTTAACCATTTTCTACCTTTCTTCTTCTTCTTTTCGAATGGAAAGAAAATCCCCATTTTCTTCTTTCTTTTTATCGTTTTTTTTCCTTAAACTTTAGATGGTCACACATCTGCTTAATCAAATGGGGTAAACAAACTATGTAATTGTACCAGATCATTAATGACGACATCATTTATTTTGTTCTCTAGAAGCGAAGGTTTTTACCGGTAGTGTTAATAACATTATAAATCGTTAACAATAAATAACTAATAAAGTACATACAGTAAATCCCAGAAAACAGAGCTTATTGAAATATAACGTGAGCTTGCGTCATGCGGGTCACGACACTGGGATTCAAATCATATTGGTTAACACAATGTTACTACCCGAAAAAATCTATGTTTTGTCTACATTATTCTTAAACAAGTAGCTACAATCCTACATATCTTGTAACTGCGTGCCAGTGGACGATTAAAAAAGACCTCCCATCGGAACAATGACACTGACGTTGGCGGCAAAGTGATCAAAGCGTTTACGCCATCTGTGAAACATTTACGCTATCTTCACCTGAAGGCAATAGTGCCTATAATAGCTTACTTATTACAATATTTATGGTTGGCTTATTGTGTGGCCGATTGTATTGGCTGTATTGCTTAAGTATAGCTATGTTCGGATCGTCGCACGCGCAGCCTCGAATAATATTATTTTTAGCCGCAGGAAGGTTCTCTGGTTCGTTTTCCGCACGCATATGTATATTGCTTACATAAAACATGATGTGCGGGGCGTCAGGACTACACTGAATATTCAACAATATGCTAGTTCCGTGTTCACCTATGCGCTTATTCCTACAAGGTATTAGCCTCATTATTGTGTAGGTACCGTCTTATCTAGTGCCTATAATCCGTTGGTTAAATATTAGATTTACATCCATGTTTGGTATTACCTCTTATCACTTCTAGTTTGTTTAACAGCACTTACAGCGACCTCTTTTTGCCGGTTACAACGCAATACAGCGTATACCTATATTGGAAGCATAAATTAATGCCCTAATGTTTTGCATTCACAGGTTCATGAGACAGATGTAGTTGGCTTCGACATATCCAGCAACGGCAAGTTTATGATGTCCTGCTCATCAAACAACGACATGGTCATATGGGACCTGAAGGGGCAACAACTGAATAGGCTCGATACGTACCTGGTGACGACACACACCGCCAAAGTTTCACCGTGCGGTCGCTTTGTGGTCGCGACGGGTTTCGCACCCGACGTCAAAGTGATGGAGGTGTGCTTCACAAAGAACGGGGAGTTCAAACAAATCACAAAGGCATTTGAGCTAACCGGCCACTCTTCAGGTGTGTACGACGTTGCCTTCGACGTGGACACGTCACATATCGCCACTATATCGAAGGACGGCACGTGGAAGCTATATCATACAAAGAGTAAGTATATGACAATGTGCGCAAATGCTTCCTTATTATCACTTGCATTTTACGTACATAGTATTGAGACGTGACTCCGGAGGAATATGTGAAGTAAGCGAGAAGCGCGAAAGTGACGTCATCGGCAGAGGGTCGCCCCGCCAATGATTTTGATAAAACGCTTCAATTAATTGGAACACTAGGCTATTCATTGTTCTTTTATCAATTTTATTGAGTCATTAAACTTCAGCTCTTAATTTATTTCTTAAATACTACGTTCTTGGTATTTGTATAGATATCTTAATAGGTAGTCGTATGTCGCAGAGTATTTAATTACAGTGTCTATTGCGCAGATTGCTCTCACACTCATGATTATAGTCAATGAATTATTATCATCACATCATGGTTTCATCAAAGACCCACGTGACGGTTTCCTGACGTTATTGTCAATATTGTTGTAAAAATATTTGTTTTGATTGGCAGAAATACTGCGTAGGTATGTTACGGAGGTCATATACGTAATAGTTACTACATTTTTTTCTCATACCTACACGTGTCTTTTATTTCAAATAGTAATATTCATTCTGAGTAAGTGCATCCATATAATGATAATAAATTGGGCGTGCAATTTGTTTGCAAATCTATATGTAGGTAATATTTTCCTGTATCTTTTTCCTATAGCGATTGTTATTATATGGCTATTTTTACACCGCCATTGTAGTACCTATATTTCTTCTACAGAAAATGCAATGTCAATTAGTCTCAATAGTCATCACAGTAAATGTAATATAAGAAAGTTATTGCAAGTGTGCATTTAACTGAAATCTAAGACGTTATTTTCTCTCTGGAATAGTTGCGATCCAGAGATTTCAGTAAATCGACCGGTTTATAGTCTTAGCACCTTGAAGGTTTTTATGTCGCCATTTTATTTGTTTGCGCACTGTAGGTTGACATAGGTCACGGCTGTAGTATTAGTAAACACTAGCTATACTCTACGGGTTTACCCGCGTTATGTTACGTCATAGGTCACTGCTCTGCTCCCATTGGACATAGCGTTATGTAATACAGCCTATTTCCTTCCTCAATATACGGGCTGTACTTATAACGCATATGGACGGTTTTTATTTTATTTTTGGTTTCTGAGATCGGCACGTTCAAACAAACAAAATTCTTTAGCTTTATTATATTACTAGCGGTGCTAACCAGCATCTGGCACAAGTGGTCTGGCATTTTATGCTGAACTGGACCTGGTTAGGACAGCTGTGGCGCACACAATAATGGTTTTTGGTATTTTTTTATTACCTTTTTGTTTTTTTGTTATTTTTGTGTGCACATGTCCTGTGTTTAAATAAACCTTTCTTTCTTAAATTTCTAATGTTTTCGATGGAATTTTCGTTTTTTTTTTTTTCTCTAAATTATAACAAAAAAAACGATCGGCCAAATCGTTCCAGCTGTTCTAGAGTTTTGCGCTCACAAACACATGTACCGATTCATTTATATTTATGTAGCCAGAAGGTAAATAGCTTGATAGATATTATAGATGCAATTTATTTCCTTCACTTGTTTTCCTGTAAAATCTTGATTTCCAAGCATGGAAGAATTAATGAAATCAAATGACTGACGCTATTGGGAATTATGGAAAACATTTTATACGTTATGGCAATCATTGTCTGTTTACTACGTACTGTCTGGGAATTACTAATGGCGCACGGCCACGTCATATGGGTCAGTCCCACAGTCCACCGGACCTTGTTTCGTTTCATACTAACGCCATGTTTCATATGGCTTATTTAAATTTTATTACTCGTTTTTAGGGTTTCGTATAGAAGGGTGCCAACGGGACCTTATTACTTAGCCTGTGCTCTCTGTCAGCGGTCTGTAGTTCATGAACCGTATTAGATAGGTAGAGAGTTGAAATTTTCACAGAGTGTCTTTCTTTTGCCGATAAACAACATATAATAAAAGGTAAAAATTAATGAAGACCCATACAGGAAACATATTTTTTCGCTGTTCTTTGCTCTATCTTAATACTGTGAAACCTCGTTATAGCAAAGCTGAAGATGATTAAAAAATATTCGTTATATCAAATAATTTGTTATAATGGGGGTTTGTTTGTCACTAGCGAAGGGTCTTAGGGGTCCACGATTTGCTAAATTGAGAAAATCGTTATATTAAATTTTAATCTCTTGAATCTTGTACGGTTGTACGGAACCCTCCGTGTGATAGTCCCAATCTCACTTGGCCGGTTTTTTTAATGCCTTTATAGGTAAACATGTTGCGACGAAGCCATTCCAAGTGACTAGTTAAACATGTTGATGATTCTAATATGTTAAAAGTCGACTTGTTTATCTTTATATCACATCGAAATGTGTTCTAGAGCTATACCTAATGTGACGTGCGAAATTAACGGTATTCGAATACTAATGTTCAACCCGTCATTACTTAAGTATTTTTGATACGAAAATCTTTGCAATAACATCGTCGAGTGGAATTTTTAGATCAGATCTTAGGTAACCGGTTTTTTTTTAAGAATAATATTATTTATTTATTTATTTATCAGCCGCTGGTTTTCTGGCCGCATAAAGCCGGTTATCGCAGACGCAAACGTATTCGCGAAATAAAAAGTATGTACATATGTTCTTTCTTGGGGTTCAAACTTACCCCGTAGGTCTACCAAACGTCAAAATCGGTTCCGTGGTTTAGTTGTGAATGCGTACGCAACAGACAGATAAGATTTAATTTCGGATTTATGATATTAGTATGAATTTAAACTTTATGCAACAAAAAAAAGTATATAGGCGGACTTAATGCCTTGGGCATTCTCTACAAGTCAATCAAACAAAGATGGTGAAGAGATATCATGGCAGGTGCAAATGATTGCACAAGAGTATAACAACCAAACCAAAGATTTAAAAAAAAAAAGTTCATATATATTACTTAAACATTATCAAGAGGCATGCTAAAGAAGAATAGTCCGAATTATTATTTTTTATTATATTCATCATGTTTAGAGTACATTCAAGAAATTACACTGGCAATGCATCAGTTACAAGCCAGGTAGCTTCGAGGCTTCTAAAAACTTTTACTTTAATCGAAGTTGTTTCTGCTATGCTTTCTAAGGTTTCATCGATCCTTCGTTGTACCTCACCTTCTCTACATAGTATAACATAGTCGCTTCCCGCCGTCTACGTTTATACGCTTGCGGTTTTCAATCAATAGATAGAGTAATTGAATAGGTAGGTTTACGTATAGTTTAATCTTTGCGTATAGTTTTGTGTTAATTTGTTGAAATATCACGATAATTCATTGCACATGTGCGAAGCTGGGGCGGGTCGCCAATTATAAAAATCTTCCTTATTGACTACTTTTTCCTGCACAAAAGCTATTTATATTTTACTAACCTATTCTTAAATTGTGACTTCATCTGTGACTTTTAAACAACACGTGTCTACTTTTTCCTGGTCTTTCATCTCTTTTTTTCCCTCAATTCACCAGCGTCCAGTTACCGTCTTTGGTTACTGCTCAGCCCCCGTGGGTTGTAGCGATATTATAAAGCCAATAGTTTTCCTCATGAATCTGGCTATCATATACAAAAATATTTTTTCCAATCCGACTGGTAGTTCAAGAGATTAGCGCGTTAAAACAAATAAACAAGACTCTTCAGCTTCATATATTAGTATAGATTCTAGATATGTTTATTGAACACAACATTTTCCTGTTTCAGTCGAATACACTCGAGGAGAGTCCCCGCACGTTCTGGAGACGGGCACATATGGACAGACAGCCAACCATCCTCGCATTGCCCTCTCGCCCAACGCGGAAGTTCTAGCAGTCTCTGTGGATTCCTCCGTGGAGTTCTATGACACCTACACCGGGAAACTTTATGATACCGTGGAAAATGTTTACTCAGGTAAGGCTTTTCTCTGTTTTGTTTATAAGGGACTTGGTTTCAGTCCGGTTTTCTGGGTATTCTTAACCGAAATTATTTGTTAGGGCGACTTATTCGATATCGTATTTCAGAGCAATGAGTTGTAGAAGAACTTTGCGTAAACAGAAAACTTTGTCGAATCAATAGCTATGAATATTATCGGGAAGCCGGGCATTTGGAAAAGACTCTTGAAAATATAGCATAAATTAGCTTATTATTCCATAAAACTTTATAGTAAGTTACAAAACTTGATATCTGTCTTCGACTATATTTCTAGGAAAAAAATATATTATGTCATAACAACTTCACGCCTGTACTCCCCGAAGGGTTAGGCTGAGGTGTACCTATATTTCGTCAGTTATGTTTAAGTCCCATGGGGGCGAACCTACTGCCATCAACTGGGCACAAATCTAGACTCCGAGGCCTCGTTGATCTAGAAGTCCGAAAGCGCGACTGCTGAGCTTGAGATCTTGGGTTCGTTTCCCAGGTCAGGCAAAGTGTTATTAGGTTTTTCCATCGGGAATTTCAAAGCAGCAGCCTCGGCTTATGTACAAAAGGAATGTTATAATACACTGACTTTTGTTGGCCAAGCCAAAGTTACGAAGTTACATAAAATATTCATAACTTGGAGAAAACCGATCGATATAATTGAAGGAAGGTTATTACCGAAGATAATATAGCGTTTAGTGGCAATGATGTTTTTAAACTTAGATTCGCAGCTTCGTTTAATTTTCGGGAAAAATATCTCGGGATTTCCCATTGATATCTACGCAGCAGGAAACTGTGAATAACATTATACTTTATATCGCTGTTATCGGTTTTTGTCAATATATAAAAAAAACTAATTTGCCATTCGGGATTGTCCGACTCAGGGGTCTAAAAAAATGATGATTTCATTTTTTTGTCAGTATTATTAGTGGAATTAATCAGCTTACATAACATCACGGCTGTACTCCCCGAAGGGTTAGGTAGAGGTGTACCCATTAGTAAACCCACATTTCGCCAGTTATGTTTAATTCCCATGTAATAGGGGGCGGGTGAATTTCATCAGCTTTTTTTATACTAACATCTTAATAATAAATGAAAGCGCATGTAATTTGAATATAACTATAAAATGATACGACTATGTTATTCTCATGTCATTTGAATAACGCGAAGACCTTGACAACGGAGGTGGACAGTCATGAAAAAAATATAATAGTATTCTTGTTAAACAGGCTCTTGTTGATATACCATACATTTTGATGTCATGGGAATTGAATATAAAATGATGTTTTCAACGCGATTAAAACTTTAGTCATCATCATCTGCCTAGCCTTTTCTCAACTATGTTGGGGTCGACTTCCAGTCTAACTGGATGCAGCTGAATACCAGTATTTTACATAGAGCAACTGCCTATCTGACCTCCACAACCCAGTAACTCGGTAATACGATAGCTCTTGATAAGACTGGTTGTCAGACTTTCGAGCTTCTGACGACCCGTAACGACTTTCAAAGATCCACATAAGTCAGCCGGGACCAATAGCTTTACGTGCTTTGCGCGGCACGGAATGATGTTAGTGATGTCGAAGATAAACTGAGAAAGTACATTGATTATGAATTGAAAAAGTCATATTGGTGTTTACCCGGATTCGAACCAGCAATCTCATGCATGAGAGGTGAGCGCCTCAACCACTGGGCTTTCGCGACAGTTTACCTTCATATTTTATAGTACCTTCGTATAATGGGCGATGATTAAAGTTTACTTTACGTTTTGATATACTGCTGACTTTACTGCAAAAGATTGACTGCGTCTTAAAACATTGGCAATTATATGCCATTAATAACGAAACATAAACAAAAGGGGTACTCTTCAGTTTTAATGGGCGTGTAACTTTTGTATTTTTAACTCCGCTCCGAGGCTACAGGAGGCCGTGAATTATTGAATAGGCGATTCAAGGTATCGTTATCGATCACTTGCACATAAAGCGTCTATAAATTCACCAGTTGTGATAAGGACGACGGCTATTTATCAATATTTGCCCTTACTCATACGTAATTAAGCCTATTTTTCTTCGTTATTGTTTCAGGATTAATAAACTACATGAAATTTGATGCAAGCGGTAAATACTTGTTTGTTTGTGGCGACCGCGCTGTGCGGGTGCTGCACAACGTGTGTGGGTACTACACCACCATAGCAAGCTGCATCAGGCTTCAAGGGTCCAAACAAACATCGGCGACTGTAGAACGACAGAAAAAGACCATCCAGGAATGCAAGGAGGCCCTCGCGAAATTCGGAAAGTAACGCCATCTATATTTTGTTCTAAACGTTAAGACATCTTGTCAGAACTGCATTTAATTTGATATATTTTTATAATTACGTATACATTTGTGTAATTGTCAGTGTTGCCAGAACGAATGGAGGATTATCTCGGGTTGGGTTTTAGATGTGTTTTTTTTTTTTAATTTATACATTTATTTCACAAATAAGTAAATATATATTTTAAGTTTTGGATATCAATTCAGTAATTAATGGGCATGTGATTCTTAACAATCTGGCAATTCTGACGATCATATTTTAGGAATATGACTATTGTTAGTTAACTATCATATTATTTGGTCACCATTGACATCGTTTTATTGTTGATCTCGGTCCAAAGTTATTCTCAAAATTATATTAATAAATCCTATAACTTAGGAGAAATACGAATTTGTAGAACATTGTATTGCATGACTGAACCAATAATGTCTGTTACGTGATAATCGAGTAACTGCAGTGGTAATTTGCATGTCAATTATAATTATTACTGCTATTGTTAGACCACTACATAATATGATAAACATTATATAACGTAACAGCCCGAGACAGCGTAAGTTTATTTATTGTGTTTCTTACATGTTATGAATTACAGAAACTCCTATATGACATGGTTCCTAATCTTAAGCTGTTCTACTTCACTCAACTTCGTCCTTGCAGTGTTCCTTCTAAATATATTGTTGTATCAATTGGGTAGATGACACCACTAAAAAATAATTCCAAGACATAACTTCTCTAAAGAAACATTTTATGTTAGCCCTGAAAACCCGATTATTTTTCAATTAACGGTAAAATTTAATTTTTAATTATTTTCAAATTAATAAACAGTTAGTCAATTGAGTCGACATTAAAGTGACGACACAGTTATTTTTTGCCATACAAAATCTATGGGTAATTGCGTTTTGACAAGTAATAACACATAAAAAGTACGTTAATTGATTGATGGTGTCATCTACCCTATTCACCCATTCGATTAACAGTCTTAACACTTCGGGAATCGCTAAACACAGATCATTTATTTTAGTTCGCACAGAATAAAGTTCAAAGTTCAATATACGACCTCAAACATTATATAAAAATAAAAACAGCTGTAAAACGAAAATGGTACCACAATTTATTTGATATTTTTTTCGGTAGCCTTGTTGACATACAAAAACAAATATATTACAAAACCAAATTAGGTGGAAGTTAGCCATGTGTCGCAATTCCTGAAGTGTTAACATTTTCAACAAGAGCCAGGGTCGGTTTTCACAACCGCCACGTCATAGTTCAGTGTGTACGTACCTAAATACGTACAAATTATATTGTTTATTGATCGCGATGTGTGACGTGGCCCCTGTATGCGAGTCGATATTACAATTAAGTCAAGGAACTGAGTAAGGTTATTTTTTATAAAATATTTCTTGCACACATTTTCGTGCGATGTTTGAAGTTTTCTCCCAGTGATAATCTCTCTGCATTTAGTTTAGTCAATAAATTGTATGTTTTTAATATGCTGGTTTTTTTTTTAAAGAAAACCTAGAAAATAGAAATCTCGTAAGGCGTGTTCTAACCGATGATTTAGTTCTTAGACGTAACGAATGGCACAACGGCTTTGCTGATTGGCGTCGACGCTAGGTGTCGTGGGTTCGATTTCCGCATAAACATTTTGTATAGCAGGTGTATTTTCGTACAAAATTTGTAAACACACCCACAATGCATGAAAAAGAGTTACTTAAAGTTTTAGAATTTCTACCCGATCTTTACTTAACCCAAATTAATATTTGCGTTAACTAAATTCAAGTATTGTGTGGACACAGCATAAGAAAAGAGGTCACATCAAATTAATCGTACATACACACAATAGAACAATGGCTTCAACGATATTTGGCGTAAATGCAATTTCTTCGGTTCCGTCATGTGCGCCCATTTTTTATTTCGTTAAGAATCAACTGCGCAGTGTAATTATTTCCACTAACGAGTTAAACTGTATTAGCAAATGACCTTTTAAGAAAGGAGAAAGTTGTAAAAATATACATAGAAACTAAAATAGTGTAATTACAACCCGAGTGACTCAGTAACTGAGCGATTGGTTTGCATCTCTTCAATAAGTGGGTACAAATTAGATGATCTTATTGGCTCTTCTGAGATGGGCTATTTAAAGATTTTGGATACTGTTTGCTGAGGTCACTCAAACTCATTTACTAATAAATCACTACACTCACTGATAAGATAACGCAATCATCGCATTGCGATCAAGATATTGAACAGTGATCAGTTTTATTCATTTGACTTGAGCACAGCTTCGTAGTCTTTACCTTAACCATAGCGTGGATCGTGGTCTCCGTGGAATCAAGTAATAAAACGCTTTTATTTAATGTTTTTAATTTAACTTTATTGTGTTTTGCACAAAAGTGACGTTATCGACATTACACTGAGATACTCTGTGATTATAATTTAAGTACAGATTCACAGCTTCCGATAAATAAATATACTTTAGCTTTTAGGCGTACATTCAATCAATAAATGAGTCCTCTATCAATTCCATCATTAATTTTGTCTGAAAATAGTCGATCTGGTGCCAAAATAGATTTATCCATCTTTTAAAACAATAGAACACTTCTCCACTACGATTCATTTGAACAGTTTACATCTAATGCAAAAAATAATTACACATCGTATCTATTTATTATTATTTTGTACCAATCTGCTGTTGAACTGTTCTATTCAAATAACTATCTATAGAGATACTGTACTGGTGGTGATTAATTTTAGGAAGGGTAAGTAGATATAGATTTTAAAAGTGTAATCTTATTGTTAAATGCTCTCAACGAAACAGCAGTGTAAGCGAGTTGTGACGAAATAATGTATGTATGTATGTAACAGTTTTTATTAGACAACACTAAAAGTAATTCGGTTTCTCAATTTTTAAAGCTGAAATTGTTCACGACAACACAAGCACACAACTTAATACAACATACAAACAATACATGTACCTAACTTTAGAATCGTTTACTATATAATGAGATAAATTGTATATAAGAGTGGTAACCGCAATAACAGTATATTGTATAAACAGCGGGTATATACGAACAAACAGGGTATGAATAGATGCTATAATAGAGTGCATTAAAATAAACAACGATTATGTAAACTGTAAATATAAGATTGCATACAATCATAAGTCGTTATCGTTATGCAACTGTGGATAGATGAACTTAAAGGAACTTTATTAATACCTACGTCATTCATCAAAGTTACTGAATAGAATAACTAAAACATAATAATATTATGTACGTATTACGATACAAATAAGCGGTGTAATAACTAGCATAATATAGGAGAACGCAATGAGAACATGACAGCTACAATTAGGAGTCCGCTCTGTAACATTATATGATTGAGAACAATAATCTGGGTGTGCACTTCCTACTTAATTATGGCGTCCTAAATTAACTGGAATAGAAGTCATAAATTAAGTGGTCCTATGATAATACTCTTGTTCTGGGAGACGAGATTCGTCTTTGGATTGGCATGTGATTTAATCAAGACGTCATTGGAAAACGTTCTCATGGTTTAGGGAACCGAAAATCACATTTACAGCTAGGGCTGTCAACATTTCTTCAGCAGAATATTTTTCAGAATTACAGATAAAAAATATAGTATTTTATGGAATAAGTAAAAAATAAACACAGATATATTTGTTTTCAACGATAAGAACTATAGTTTTTAACGAGTGAGCAATTTATTTGTTACTTTTGATACTGCAAAATATAAATTGAACCATCTAACTGAAATATATATTTTGGCGTACTATATATTTTTTTCATCAGTGTACTATTATATTATAGTAAGGATGGCAACCCTATACAGCTAACGTTCCAAATTTAAAACTTCTAATCCGAAATGTTCTCGTAAAACCAGAGTAACACCGAAACCTCCACACATATTTATTATCATGTAAATATGTATATTTGTAAACTGTACTTTTCCAACACCATGTCGATTCTTCTCAACTACTTACGCGCGTTTCTAAATTATACATGCCAATCACGTCTTAATTTCACGCACTATGCTAATTTTCTCACCATGGTTTGTTTAGCAATAATATGTCGCAGTATGGCATCGATACGGCTATTAAAGTACATCGCTTATTGAGTTTTCGAAACCCTTCATGGTTTTGTTTTAACTGGCATTGTATAATATAGAAAAACGCGTTTGTATATTAACCTCAGACTAGATCTAACCCTACAGCACAATTCCGATCGCCGTGTATCCATCACTTTACAATAACTTAGCCTACACAATAACAATAGAAAAGCCTCACATTTTCAAAAATAAGTTTTACAAAAATTATTTCTCTTAAATTTTTAAAGACTTAAAAAGAAAAATTAAGCATAGCATTGCCATCATGGATCGTCTCAAAAAAGCATCAATAAAACAATAGCTTTAAAAATAAAAAAAATATTCCAATTTTAACACAAAATAATTATTCCATTCAAATAATTTTTAAGTTACATAAAAAAAAGAGGCAAATCAGTTCAGTCGTTGATGAAATATTATTTCATTATACATATATATTATTGTTATGTAAATGTGAGGCCTTGATTACACTTCACATGAAAAATAACGTTTTTAATGAGATTCCGTTGTTAAAATTACGGTGACGTCGCGCACATAGCGGTGTTAAAACAATAGAGAATATATGTATGTGTTGTGCAAGTTGAAGTACTTAATAACAGGCTTTATACATAGTAATTTGTCATGATAATACCGTTATATAGCTATTTGTTCAATTCATGGTGTAATATCACAAGATAGGTGACACCAGCAATAAATTGACGTAGTTAAACGAGATTCTTCCATAGATTTTGTATTGCAAAAGAAAACTTTGATGTCACATTAGTGCTGACTCAATTGACTAACTATTTATTAATTTGAAATCAATTAAAAATCAAATTTTACAGTTCATTGAAAATCTATCCGTTTTACAGAGCTAAAATAAAGTGTTTGTTTAGAGAAATTGTCTTGGAATTATTGGAGTTAATGGTGTCAACTACCCTATGGCCTAAATGAACATTTTAGTTAAAGATTTTTAATAATTTAATTTATCTCTAGTAGGAAAATAACCCAGGAAAAATGTTGATGAAAAAAGTAAAAACGATTCCAACAGAGTATTTTAGTCAAAACGTTCTAAAATACTTCTGTATAATGATATTCCCTATCAGGTAATTTTAAATTAACACAGATTCCATTCGTCCTGGTCCACGTAAGTTACTCATTCAACCTCCGAATATCATAAGTTATATTATAATTATAAAGACCAACTTAATGAGATTATACTTTATAGGATATTAAAGTTTGATTCGATATAACGATAGCTTGAATAAACAGTCAACGTCACTAAACTATAGCGTAGAGAAATTTACTTAAACTATTTTAACCAGAATAAATTAGGGTGATTTTAGTACTTTTTTTTTTAGTTAACTTTATGAAAGAACTTGCTTTGACCGCATGATATGATGTTATTATTTTTTATTGAGCAATCCATGAAGATGATATATGTTTTTTTTAAAATATATTTTTGACTACGAATTCAGTTCAAACAGTACGTGTGATTTGAATTAAATGCTATTTTGTTCGCATGAAATTTTAAAAATAGCATACACGATTATATTTTTTTGATCATAATAATTTTGATTATTTAATAAAACGTAATATGGCAGCGAGTTCCCGAGATTATCGAAAAATAACTTATTTAATAGGCAATAATGATTTAAGAGTTTTATATGTTGTATGCAAAATAGATTCTTGAAGTTCAAGTACTAATAATACGATTCTTAAAGTTTTAAATGATCACATAGGTAGCTATTTCTTTATAACTGTATATAGGTAGCGCATACTCTTACGGCTAGACGAAACTTACATTTATCAACCAACTGTTGATATCTGGACCATTACGCTTGCAAGCGAAAGTGGTCGCAGCTCTAATCAATTTTATATCTACAGAAAGTCCATAATTGCGTGTCAAATCTGGCCGCAGAGACTACGCTACAGGACTGTCGGTATTGTCTGAAACCAGCATTCAATAGACACGTCCAACTAATAACAACGCTCTAACACTAAGCGTATCAAACAAGGCTACTGGATATGTAACGCGAACAACTGATCAATTTAGAATTATTTCCTTTTATTACCTCCGTTATCTAGTTTGTATTAATTGTTAGAATAGGCATATGAGGCCCTAAATAGATACTTTATCATAAATATTGTCGTTATTTTTAATTACTATTTATTGTGTGAGATTTTTCCGTTTCATCAATGAGAAGTGATACTGAAGACTAACTAACGTTTGTTTAAAAATAAATGCGCTCGTCTTACGACTAGTTAAAGCGAAGTTAGAATCGCCAACAACAATTTTTTTGATGCACTAAAATAAATTATAGTGATTAAATCATTGACAAGATTTAAAGACTAATTCAAAAATATCGCCGATTGCACGGTGGATTATCCAGTTACACTTACAACATAAAGTGCACCATATATTTAACATTATTATAAAACGTCACGATTCGACGCCCAAAAGTAAGTAAAACGAAAAATACATAAAAATCAAAATCAGTCATAATATTGTCAAATTCCGTATAAGCGCCGAACTAAAATCGACAAAGTAAAACCTTTTAGAAAATAACTTAATCAACTTAATACGAAATAAATACTGTAAGTACTAAAAATATAGTATTGAATAACGCAGTGGCCGTCGCGCGGCCGACTAAAGACTTTGGTGCAAGTATCTCCCCCTCGCAGTCCGTGTTTATGGCCAACAGTTCGATTCTCCGTTATAATATTGGACTAGCATGAAATTCGATTACGTTGCGCTCTCCAGCGCTCCGCTCCCCTCTCTCTTTACGCGACACCTGCAAATAACACGACAAGTTTTAAACGTAACTTGGTATTCGTTTGGATGGAAAATGAGCTTTAGTTTCATTGTTTGGGAAATTAATTATCTTGCTTCGCCGCTCGTATTACATAAAAGTAGTCTGTGACAATCAGTCGTTAGTTTCGCCAGTTAGCCAGCTATTGTGTTTTAATTTGTTTAGCTTGATTTACACGATGGCTGATTGATTTGAATTGTACCAATATGCGCGAATATTTTCAAAAATTACAGATTGTCTTTCCGAATACACATACACATACACATAACATAACATCACGCCTGTGATCCCGGAAGGGTTAGGCAGAGGTGTACCCATTGGTACACCCACATTTCGCCAGTTATGTTTTTAGTCCCATGTAATAAGGGGCGAGCCTATTGCCATCAACCGGGCACAAATCCAGACTCCGAGGCTGCTACTGAGAAATTCCTGATGGAAAAACCCATTAACATTTTGCCCGACGTGGGAATCGAACCCAAGACCTCATGCACAGCAGTCGCGCTTGCGACCACTAGACCAACGAGGTAGTCAAAAATACACGATAATAACAAAGGGTATTTTTTTTTAATCGTTAGGTCTGTCATGGTTTTCTTATCATGCTCAGTCAAATCAGAAACCGTTTTTTTTTTTTTGTAAAATGTTGTATTATAGTCAGGGAACTTTTGACAGGACAGTTGAGAGCGCGTGCGCGAGCTTAGAGCGATCGTGACTAATTAATTTTAAATTTGCTGGGGGGGAACACACATAGAGAGGACCCACCGGACTTAATCGGACAGCCGAGCTGGCACACGACGTCTTCTATTAGAGTTGCGGAGACGTATGTGGGACCGGTACTATAGTATATGAGTAAGACTGTCACCTTCAACCCGCGAGCAGGGTTCACCAGTAGGTGTGCAGGCGCAGGCAGTCGGCGGCGAGGTCGGCGAGCAGCGCGCGGCGGTGCGGCAGCAGCGCCAGGCCGGCCACGCGGCGCGGCTTCCTGTCGGCCAGCTCCGCCAGCGCCAGCACGCGCCCCGCGCCCGCCTCCAGCACCAGCAGCGCCGCGCGCCCGCGCACCGAGCGCGTGCACACCACTCGTCGCGCGCCCGATGCGTCCGCGTCCAGCGCCACGCCGCCGTAGCCGCCGCGACCTGAGGGTGGACGTGTATTGGGTGAGAAACGATATGTCGTAGTCATTTTAGCTCTATGTAAAAGTTACTAAGGATGAGTTTTAATTTACTACTACATTTTGCCCGTTACTTCGTCCGCATGATCAGATGCCTTTTTTTTTTACAGCCTATATACTAAGGGAAAAAATGAGCTTTCTATCACCAATATAATTATCAGAATCGGATCAGTACTTTCTGATATAAGCTCGTCCAACCAAAACTAAAAAAACAAGCTCATTCCCTGGTTTATGGACATTAGGGGAATATATTTCTGAGTATAATCGAGTATTTATAAGTAAGTGAACGTATCACGCTTACCCTTAGGCACTGGTGCAAACACGTTTTTGAGATTGCCTTCAGTGTCGTAAACTCTGACGGCGACATCTGCTATGATGAGCAAGTCTTCTGACAAGGCGAGGCCGCCGACTAAACCCAACTCTCCGTTGCCTATCTGTAAAACGCCTGTTATTATCAGCTGTAACTGAGATTTTACTTTTTTTAAATAACATGTGAAATATCCATAAAATTGTATTACGCCCACAGTATAATAATGATGGATAAGCATAATAATAATTCGAAAAACGAAACGACTACATCTTCATAGCATGCCACTCCACACACACACATGCCCGCCGTCTGTACGCTTAGATCTTTTAAATTTCGCAACGGATTTTAATGCGAATATCAAGAGGAAGGGTTATGTTCCTACATTGCTCACCTGTGCGAAGCCGGGTGAAGTCACTCGTTATAGGTTAAATAAATAATGTTTTTTGGTCATGTGGTTTATTGTCTACAGTCAATAATAAGAAATTGTGTTTCATTATTACTTCATATAGCCTCAAAGTTTTAAAGGCTTCCAGCCGCGACTTCTTCCGTGTCAGATTTAATATATAATCTCACGGGGATCGTATCTTTTATCGGGATAAAAAGTAGACGTCTGACTATATTTCTGTGCCAAATAACATCCAGATCCGCTCAGCCATGCTGGCGTGATTTAGTGACAAACATAATATCCATACAAACTTTAGCATTCATAACAGTAGTAAGTTGAAATCCGTAATCTACAGACCTCTCTCTCAATATTCCCGTGACTATCGAACAGGAACACTGCTCGCGCGCCGTTGTCTGCGACGGCGAGGCGTCTCGTCACTGTGTCGGCCGCCACACAAACCGGCTCCACCAGTCGCTCAGAACGAATCGTACGGAGTGTTGTGCCGTCTGCTGTCACCTATAAGCAGGGGGATAAAAGTTGGAATATAGACAAAATCCCGACAACAACCGTCGGGCAGTAACCCAACAAATACAACATCTACCTGGTCGGAAAATCTTCCCTTTTTAATGGAGGATGACAAACTTTACATCTTGTTTCTTGTACCCCTAAAATCGCAACATTTGCATGGTTAAAATTTAAAGTATTTTTTTTTAAATAACTGACGTAAATTAACACTTAACAAGGACTCTTCAATCTTGAATCCAAGTACAAATTTTCAAAACGGAATTACCATCTTGTAAACTGCAAAAAATAAGGTGGTAAATAAAACAGCAATTTTAAAACAGTAATTTTTACTTACCTCTGTGAGTGTTCGCGTCCGCCAGTTGACTGCCACAATGCCTTCAGCAGTTACCGCTATCCCTGTACAACTCCGACCAGCTAAACCTGAAACATATTATTTTATGGTTAGCAAAATTTTTGCATTATTACAATCAAACATTTTACTTGTGCAGAGGCGGATTACCCTTAAGGCATACTAGGCATGTGCCTAGGGGCGCGAGGGTACAAAGGGGCTCGCGGGCGGAATTGTAAAATAAAGAAAAATAAACAATCTATAATATAAAAATGAGTCGCTGAATGTGTTGCTAAGCGCAAACCTCAAGAACGGTTGGACCGATTTCCCTAATTCTTTTTTTTAAATATTCCTTGAAGTACGAGGATGGTTCTTACGGAGAGAAAAATTCTAAAAAAAAAAAAAAAAAACCTGAAAAAGTCTAAAAACAACAATTTTCTATACTCCCATACAAAAGATTTGTGATAATACATAAAAGTCAATTTGAACTGTTAGGCGATACGAAGTTCGCCGGGTCAGCTAGTATAGCATAAAATTAATTGCGCCAGTAAGTTAGTAATTTTCAATACAGGAGCGCAAGTTATTTTCCATGAAGGGGCGCCGATGAGATACTTGCCTACGGCGCTCTCAACGTTTGATCCACCTCTGTATTTGTGTGTGTGTATATATAAGTTGCTATCGTAAAATTTATGTAACTGTAAGTAACTTACTGTATTCGAAATTATTAAGAAATTACAATATACGACTTACAAAAGAGTATTTACATTTGCAAATTCATCGTAAGTTGATCACGATATTTACTTACGTGAGTAAAACTTACAATTTTAAAGGCGGCCTAAAGGTAGCCTTTCGAACTGAGCGTCTATGGCGTCATTGGCGCCGCGGCTGTGACGCCGCGACAGTGCGACAGATAGATGTTCTATGCAAATGTATGAAATTCTAGGGAACGTCATTCGAGCGCAGCGTCACTGTCGCGGCGTCAGTGACGTCACAGTGCCGCTGTTGTAGTGCGGTGTTGGTGACGCTATAGACGCTGCGTTTGTGACGCTCAGTTCGAAAGGCTACCTTTAGATAACTCACACGAAGACGCTGTTATTTATAATCCTTGTGTGCGTTCAGTCATACTACGCGTGATCTAAAGGAGGCTTACAAGTTTACGTAATATAATAATGAGCGCACCTTCATTAACAATATGCGTTTTGAATGCGAACGTCTCGTCGTCCAAAACCTTTACTCTCGAGTTGCCAGCGTCGAGGACGTAGATCTCCCGTCGTTTCGGACATCTGAAATGAGAAAATAATGCAAAGCTCAAATATAATAGGCTAGTTGACACTGCCAATCAATTGACGTACTGTTTATGACCAGTCAAAACACGATTCTTCCATAGATTTTGTATGGCAATATTGAACTGTGACATCACTTATTTGGTAACTCAAATGACTAACTATTTATTGATTTCAATGCCACAAAAAATCTAAGTTTACAGTAAATTGAAAATTAATCGGGTATTCAGTGCTAAAACAAAGTGATTCTTTATAGAAGTTACGTCTTGGAATTATTGGTTAATGGTGTCAACTACCTAATTAAACCGTCACTCAACATGGCGCTTGAAATCATAACAAAATTCAAAAAATAATTCTCAAACAATATTTACATTTTAAAGTTTTGCTTCATTATATTATAACTGACTGACTGTGTGTGGCATCGTAGCTCCCGAACGGATGAACCGATTTTGATTTTGTTTTTTTTTTTTGTTTGAGAGTCGGGAGTGTTTTCAGCTTTATTTGATGAAAATCGGTCCAAGATGGCCGCCGTCGAAGGCTTTTAAATGTTTTATTTTATTTTATTTATTACCTAGCTAGCGCGACAGGCTGACTAAGTTGCTCTTTCCCGGTGCCTCGAGAGCCCCACACCAGTAGCGGGGACGCTGTGGCCGCAATCTGCGCGCGCAGAGGAGAGTCCCGCACGCCGCGAGCGAATACTAGTACACGCACGCATAAGGCACCCGCGTTCCATGGACGCATTGTGATTCTGTAAATAATAATATAATAAATAGCATACATACATGAAAAAATGATCGTCTACTTACAATTTTATACATTCACGGGTAACTCTGCTTGTCAGTCTGTTACGATTTCACGGTTATACTACCGAAACGATTTTGACGGAATTTGGTACATTGCCTACATTTAATGCTGTGACTTCTTCTGCGTCCGCGATAATCAACATAGACGCGGACAATTTCGCGGGCAAGAGCTAATAATCTTTTTTAAAAAGTGAGTTTAAAAATATGTATTAATAAAGAATACATACATACATAAACTCACGCCTTTTTCCCATGGGGGTAGGCAGAAACTACAGAACGCCACCTGCTACGATCCTTACATACTCCTTTCGCCTCATCTACGTTCATACATCTCGTCATACAAGCACGCCGGTTACGAGTAATAAAGAATGTGAAATAAAAATCTTACTACTATTATAAATGCGAAAGTTTGAGACTTTGAGTAGATGGATGTCTGATATTTAAACACGCCAGAACGGCTAAACGAATTTGGATGAAATTTGGCACAGTAATAGATTATAGTCTGGAATAGCCCATAGGCTATATTTTTACGAAAAAAATGTACGGCTCCCATGAAATAAAGTCGCGGGCAAAAGTTAGCTAAAAATGTTATAACTTTTTGAGTTAAGGTCAATCAAAGTTACTCCATGAAGTAACCACCCAGAACGATAATGTGATAACATGTTGATGATTAATTACGATTTCACTTCACGCAGGTTTAAAATGTGAAAAAGGTTTAGCTCACGACTGCTGCGTGTTAAGTCCATGAATGGCACAGTTTAATTCTAAAAATAGACGACCGAATCCAAAACTTGCGTGTCAGCAACATGAAAAGTAATCATAATCACAATTTCACAAATGTATCATGGAACTGCTATATCTACATATTTTATAAACGTCCTCTCGGTTTAAAAATGACAACTCATCACATCATGTCATGTCACTCTAAAGTCTAATACATAGTTTTATATACTAGCTCTTTACCGTGATTTCGTCCGCGAGAACTTTAAGAAATTAACATACTTAGTTTAAAAATTCTGAATCAGACTAGTAGTTCTGGAGATAAGCGCGTTAAAACAAAAAACCGAACACACAAACTAAGCTTTTTAATAGGTACATAATAATATGGGACGAACCGAAACCACTGGGGGCGGCAGGACTGTTCATTGTGATTATCTTTAGGGGAGGCCTATGTCCAGTCAGTACCTAGTGGGCGTCGTTCGATTGATATGATGATAATGATGGGATGAACACGTAACTTTCGGCTTTGTCGAGTTTTTGTGTGATTTACACCCGTTTACCTGGACAATTAACTGTAATAAACCTCCTAAATTTACATACATACATACCTATACAGTCCTGTATCAAGGTCAGTGACAGTGCAAGGCAGCGGCGCGTCGTCGATGGTCGCGGCGGCGCTGACGGGGTCTCCGCCCGTGCAGCGCGCCTCGCCGTGGTAGTCCACTGTACGGAGCACCACTACCACTTCCAACCCACATACACATGCTGATTCTAGAAAAAAAAAAGTTTATTCGATAAGCTAAAGATATTGAGGCCATTGCTGAAAAAGGAATTATGTATGTTTAATTTTTTCTCCTGTTTCCACGAACGCTAGTAACCATGACGACTAGTTTGTTTGATGACGGATAAATAAAAAATTAAAAATAAAACTTAATTGTGAAGGCTGACTTTACAAAGATACACCCAAATGACACAGAGTCAAGGAAAATAAAAGTAAGCGGTAATTAACAAAATAAAATCCTATAAAAATGTTTGTCTCGTCGTCTGATTTGGACATCGCATGACCAAAAAAATTGTGTCACGACGACACGCATAACTTTGATATTGAATTAAATAGCGTATATTCAATTCAACACAAATTAGGAAAGCTCACATTTGTTAACTTTCTTTATGAATTATACATTATGAACATGGCAAGTACCAATGTGGCATCTAAAATGCAAAATGATAGACCCACTTTCTAAGTTGATGGCTGATGGACATCACTTAATTTATGGTAAAGGAAAACATCGTATGGGATTTCTAATGATTTCAAATTGCCCACATGTGCAAGCTTGGTAAACAATGCTCATTCCTTCTCTGTATAACAAGGGGCATTTGTTCCGCAGTGGAACAATTAAAAGCTATTTATTACTTGCACTTACCTAACTGCAATGTACAGAGCCCTGGGAAGGTTGTACTGGTTCGTACTCTGCCCAACTCCGCTAGCGCTTCAGCGAACCTCTGCTGGGCGTCGTTATGAGCGAAGTCTACGGCTAGAAAGGCGTTCTCCCGTGGTTCTGCGAGAGCGGCCGCGTCGCCTAGCCGGGCGCCCAGTGCCGCCGCACGACTGCTGACCTCACGGACTTCCACTTGCTGCTGAAGACCTGAGCATTCGGCTTCCACCTGAAGAGTTATATGACATGTTAGGATTAAACTGACAGAAATAAAGTATGATTTAAGTAAGTGGTTTATTTTCACACCTTAGCCTTTTCCGCATCAATCAATTTCAGTTGTTCTTCAAGCAACTTTCGCTTATGTGTAGCGGCAGCAGCCGCGGCTGATTTCAATTCGCTGTGCCGTTTATCAATGGCAGCCTTCAGTTCTGCGAAATGTCGGTCTATCGCTTCATCCGCTGCCGTCGCCGCCGCTTCGAGCCGTCTCAGCTCGCTAGCCACAGCATCTCTCGCCGAGCCCAGTTTACTGAGACATTCGTTTGCTCTATACAACAGTATTTCGGACATTCTTTTCAACGCTATGGAGAATGGTACAACTGTGTGGTCGCAAGGGGTGTCGCTATGGGGTCCGTCGGCGCAGTGTCGACAAAACACGCAATCACAGGTCTCGCAGAAAAGCAATTCTCTGCCTGGATGTGAACTACACTGTGGGATCACTTCCCGACGTTGGCGAGCCATTAAGTCGAGCAGTTGGTTGACGAGAAAGGACGGCGGGAGCGCGGCCACCCCGCCCCGTGGTATTGTAATAAGCTCGCGGCAGATAGGACACCTGAAACTGCCCGCGTCTCGAGTTTGTGAGGCAGCTATTCGTGTGAGGCAGTGCAAGCAGACTGTATGCGAGCAAGGCAGCAGCTTAGGTGTGTGCTCTCCTCCATCGTAAGTGCCTGGAAATAATACAGACCCATTGTTAGGTCACGTGGTCGACATTTTACAATGGATTTTATAATGAATAAAATATTCTTTATTGTCCTAATATATTGTTCAGTTTTTTCATTGGGAAATCTAATTAGTTAAAGTATGAATTTAGCTTAGACGTGATATTAATTGCTAGTTATTAAACGACTGTCGACTCATGTCTATCTATGATTTTATACATAGTATATGTAAATAACTGCAGAAGATTATACAGTCATTAACGGAAATAAATTGCTGATTAACAAGGTACTTGTGCCTAACAGCAATAATGAATATTAATGATAACATTCAGCGTACAGCTACTTCTACAAACATGCTCAGTTATAGCAACAGTGTAGTAGTAAGAGGAAAAGAAATGATGTTAGTAGACACTCAATAAGTAAGTTTACATGTCAAGCATTTAATTGAAATATTATATTAGAAAAAATTTTATTTTGTGCCCGGTTGATGGCAATAGGCTCGCCCCCTATTACATGGGACTAAAAAAAACATAATTGGCGAAACGTGGGTGTACGAATGGGTACACCTCTGCCCAACCCTTCGGGGATTACAGGCGTGATGTTATTTTATGTATGTATGTATATTAGAAAAATTCACCAAAAAAGACATGTTTCTTGTATAGGGATATCCATAAAAGGGATAGCCATGAATTTATATGTGCCTGTACCTCAGAATTTTACAGATGTAACACGGCGTTAATAGGTACAACTGTTGTGCGAACGTCCTTTAAGGGACGTTAGAGAACATTTCCCCTCACCCTCGCCAACGACAGTGGACGTCAGAATGCACACCGGCTCGCACTCAAATTTTATATTGTTTGAATTTTATGTTTAGTTTATTATTTTTTGCATGTTAGAGAGATTATATGTTTTCAATTATAATCGTGCTACCAATCTTATAAAGACTTTCCCTAAAAACCTGCCTGAAGAATAATATTTTTTACACAGATATAAAATGGGTGTCATTCAATAGTACAGGTCCTGTATTACATATTTATCAAAAAAGCTCGTACTTTTCAAGTCGTGGACAAACATGAGGGTTTTAAAAGTTGATTTCGTCATTATTTATTATTATAGCGGCAGTAAAATACATACTCTGTGAAAATTTCAAGTCTCTGTTTATTGCAGATCATGAGATACAGATTGCTGATAGAATGTGGAGGCTTTGTAGGGCACCGTGAGGACACTTCGGGTACAGAACCCTAAAAACCTTAGTAATTAAGAAGAACAATTAAATAAACAAACTTTTACTGAGTCAACATGTAAACTCCCTTATCTCATGTACAAGTGAGTGGTGTACTAACATAAACACGTGCCGCAGGTGAGGAAGCTCTCGTTAAAGTCCTCGTAGTTGATGGAGACGGTCTCGACGAGCGTGGAGCTCATGCTCGCCATCCCGACGCCCAGCCGTGAACTGGCACATAAGAAACACATTTAACATAACACCATAGAAAACATGACCTGGCGCATGCATGAACCACAAAAAATAGCAGGAAAGAAGGATTAATGTACAGCAGAATCCCTCACAACTGTTAAATTTTCGAATGCAATTTAAGTCACTCTTAATGTCTTATAATATGCTATCATTGTCACAGACAGATTGTAACTACAGAAGTGGTTTAAAGAATGTCAAGTTAGAAGTTGCTTATTCAGATTATGCCACTTACTACACACAATAATATGGAAAAAGCACTTGAATGTTTTCTGCGCACTAAGCTTGATAGTTTTAAAACAAAATTCCTACATCTCCAGTCAAATTGCTAGCACTTATCTCACCACACTTCGTACTAAAAATAATACACATTTATAAACAGTAATAAATTCCTTACTAAAGTTTTCCTAGACCGCAGTATTTATGGTAGATGTAGTTCAAATGAATTATTATTCATAACAGTTTTTATGCTTTGTTTTTTTCCTTTATCGTTATTGAGAACTTTAATCTGAAGGATATGCTCCATCGGTATGAGCTTAAACACTAAAATAAGTGACCAACTACAAATTCCTTAACAAGTTCTTGAGGAAAATTAATAGAATAATAACGTAATAAGGAAGAATTATAGCATTGTTTGTTTGCAAAACAATTTGACCTTTGTTCAATATAAGAGGGCATATTCTTGAAGTCGTTTTTTAAAGGTGCCTTTTTATTGAAGTCAGGAACCTTTGTGTCATGTGTCTGGACCTGATTTTGTAATCTGTGGATACAATTTGATATTGTTTTCAAATAGTTTATATTTTCTCAGTTATTGTATTGTTGAAAAAATTAATTTCTTTCAAAAACAAGTCAAGAAAGTGTGGTAGGTAAAATAAAAATGTATCATCAAAAATTTAAAAATGTGAAGATTTCAAGTGAGATCCTTCTTGCGGTTTTAATTAAGTTTTACAAATGTTTTTTTTTTATTCCCCAGTATTAAGACCATGAAAATAATAACATTAAGCTTTTTAGATTAGTACAATGACATAAAGAATATAACTAATAATATACTGTATGTTGGTTCATCTAATAACAAATTGGTCCAATTACAACATTTAGATAATTGTATGTAACTAGGTTAGCTATCAAAAAGATAAAACACAATAATAATATGCACAACACATAAATATTCATGATTCACCAATCAGTGCAGATTGCTCTTGTTCCATGCCATTGTCTCCAATTGAACTAATTATCTAATTGTTTTGACATTCATCATTGTAAACTAGAATATTAAATAGGTTAATTTAAAACTGCAAATCATAGCTTTGTTGTTTATTGTGACTTATGTGATTGAAGCAGGCTTTTGTTACTTATTTATTATTTGATTTGAATTAGTATTAAAGGTTTATTTCATATCAAATCATATCAAATACTTAAAAGCCAGATTTTAGACTACTGGTCTGGATTGTTAATTAAGAAAAAATATTTATAATACTAATATATTATAACACACATTATCAATATAATTTATTATATTAAAAGGCAACTGTTACTGTCTGGCAGATCCATCAACACACAGCTCAAACCAATGAATGGATAGTGCTGAATTGTGGCGTGCATATAGTTATTATGACATAGGCATTGGCTAAGGAAGAATTTTAGAAAACACACCCCTTATGGGGTTGGGAAACAGGGATCCAAAGTCCTGATAACAGATACTTACCAGACAAAGTCAGGGGCAGAAGCTAGTTTAGGATAAGCAATAACAGAAAGGAGTGTTAACCTTGGAATATAAACAGACCACAACTTATCTACCAGCTGATTTATTTATCTTGAATAAATAAATAAATAAACCAGGGATTAATGTCTTATTTACATATTTAGTAACTGTCATGAATAAATTACATTGAGAACTGTGGGATGGAGTGTCAAGTTAAAATTTTAACATCAGATAACTTTAATTCAAAGTAAGAATGTAAACATATCATGACAGTTACATTGTACAAAAGTCGGCTATGTTATATATACAAATGATGAAACTCACCTTAGATAAGGTGATATCTCTTAAATCAACTAATAAAACACACACACACATAAACACCCCATGTCTCAGAAAGTTCATTGGCCTCACCAAATTCCTTTCAGTTTTGTTATTAAAAGTATGGTCTGTGTCTGTGGTATGGCGCAAAATCGTGACTATTGTAAAGTGCAGCTTGTGAGGAAATCTAAATAGTACAGTGCTGCAGATTGTTATATAATTATGCATTGTTTTATTATTGTGATTTATGCATACCTTATAGAGATTATATACTAACGATGATGTAGTAAAGTATGATAATACTTACAGGAAGGAGCAACAATACATGGACGTGATATCAGGAACAAATTACGATATGGCTCAGTCTACGTTACTATCTCATATTACACGAGACGACACTAACACTAAACTAGCTTTATGACTTTTTTAAGTAAATTGAACGCGTGAATACAACGAAAAGCGAACATAAACACATATTTTATTAACACGTTAGCAACTTCACAATCACGCACACTCGATAATTATGTACACAGCACACTCTGCACATCTATACTTATCATTAATTAACTATTTCCTTAAATTATTATAAGCCACAAGTTTCTTTATCAATGTAAAACTTAAAAGCTCTTTCGTAATCGATCGATAGTTTTAACAAAACTATTCTCATGACAAAGAAATTTCATTACAATAGACTTTACATCAGTGTGACCTAATCGTAAGAAGAATATGCGTAGCACTATTTTGAGAATACGTTTTGATGATTTATTGTTGACTTATTCATATTTGGATGAAAACTCCTACCCAACCAAATATTTATCTAAACTATTTTGTATCGACCATTAACCTCACCATCACCTAAACATTTTTGAACTGTCAAACAGTAAGGTTGTACCGACCTTTAAATGCTACGGCATCAGCTTTTATCGACAATTTACATTAGTCAACCATAATTATTATTGTATTTTATTAATCTATTAATTTTATTATTGTTTAGTCATTATTCAACACTAAAGTAGCATATTGAAAATCAATATAAGCTACACTGTTTTATGCAAACTTGTGCCTGCATGATGCAAAAAATTAAGTGACATAGTTACAGTAACTCAGTTTTCTCATCGACATTGTCGTTAACTTTAATCGCTCAACCCTACGAACAGTGTTGCCAATTCTAATAAAAAATTTGGTGCGTTCATAAAATAATTGGTTTGTAATAGTTTTAAATCTGACTGAATTATTTATTTAGGCTGGCCGCGAAGAGGTTTTAATTTCGAAAAACACTTGACCCACAGGCGAAATCGCGGGCGTTGACGAATCCGTCGAAACGCCCCAACTCTCGTGACTCGTCTTCACTTTCTCTAGAAATTCGACAGGCCTGTCAAACCTATGGTACCATTATTAGCAAAGCACTAATTTTTTATTCATATTTAGCTGACCCTACATAACGCGCTAATCTCATTTCGTTTAGTAATGATAGATTATTAAAATTAGTGTTTCGTAATGTTTCGTATTCCTAAGATTTTTTGCCTGATAACTTTTGCATGACTGTAGGCAAAACAAAAAAATATATAATTTAATAATACGCATAATCCAATCCACCGTTTGCGTTTATGTCCTGTCTTGAGTTTAATACAAAAATCCCATAGAAACTGACCTAAAGTTTTACCTGAATACATACATACATAAACTCACGCCTTTTTCCCATGAGGGAAGGCAGAAACTACAGAACGCCACCTGCAAATCTGGATTTAAAAATTAATAATGATTGAATAGGATGCGAACAGCATTTAATTTTTATATAAAGAGAATATTAAATAGAAAGATACCAATGTACCTAACATCGCTCTCACTCGCGGAATTACTGGATTATCATTTCGGTTTCACGAATTACATTTGTATCATCTAAGTAGGTATCTACTTATTATCTGCTAGCCGTTGTACAAGGTCAAACAAATCAATTCTCATGGGCAAGCCGTTTATACGTGTGCTCTTCATTCTATTTATGTTTTTGGAGTTTGTAGTCTTTTAGCTGGTATAATATACAAAGTAACCATGAGAAAAACGGCTTTAAAAGATTATTATACGTTATTTACCATCCGATCGCAAATCTCTGTTCGGTAAGTACCTACTTTAGATAGCTATGTATGTTTTTTCTGTAATGCGTAGATATTTTTGTATTCACTATCTACTCTCGCCGCCATGTGTGCATGCTAGTGTTTAGCTCATTTCACGTTCACGCCCACTTTCAAATAAAGCCACTTTGAACGACCATTTTTATTCATTTAGCACCTTTATGCCAGGTACTTATTATGTATGGACAGCCAACCGAACGTTGTAAACATTAAATTATTTAACACCTTTATTCCGTATCAGTAAGAGCGGTTTTCGTAGTTTAGGTGCAAGCAGCTTCTAGCGCTTTTTTTTTGACTTGCAATAAATTGACGGAAGGTACATTCAGCAACAAAAGTAGCTATAACCACTTCAGCTTTTTAACCGTTAATTTTAAGCATATTTTATTATTAAAAAAAAATCGCTTTTAAATATAATAAAACCTATTTGTTTTCATATTTTTATAGCGGTTTTTTTTTGGATTTTTTGCTATCAGAATACAAACTCTTACCTTTTTATGTAGTACCTACTAGCTTCTGCACGCGACTTCGTCCGCATGGTTTTTTAACCCGCGGTAGCTTTATTGTATTAGTATAGATTATGTAACTAGTAGACTGTACCTTAACTGTTTTGTTTTAGTGATGGCTGCAGAAGTTATTCATCGGTGGCACAGGAGCCCAAACCATTTAAGTCCATACCAGGACTTTCATCTTTACCTCTAATCGGTCCCATGCACCACTTTTTGCCCATAGTTGGTAAGTGCCTAAATTAACTCTCAGACGTCGTCCCTGCTCGTCTCATAATAAAATATATGCTGATAGGACCATTTAATAAGTTTCTAGCTTTTGGTAGTTATGTTTTTTTTTTACCCGCGTTATGTTACCGTTTTTCGTTAGGTTCTGCTCGCAGCGCGATGTTATAAAACCTTTATGCTATACTTTATCTCATGAATCTGGCTATCAAATACAAAAAGATTATTTAATGATTTCAAATCTGATCCGACAGTTCCAGAGCACGTTTAAACAAACAAACAGAAAAGCGTAATCTGTATTATACTATTACGACTAGTTTAGATTATGTTTGGCCTAAATGAGCAAGGCAGATGAAAACATTGTCAAGCTCACTTAAATGTCTCGCCGCGTGTTAGATCAGTCGGTTCCCTTCAAGATGGTCGAGCTAATTTTTTTACTTTTATAATATAAAAACTTGAAAAAGAGTGTCCTTTGAATTTATCACTTGTTCTTTTTCATAGAGACCTACTTACGTTTTAGATTCGAGCAACTATAATAGCTTCAACTTTTTGACTACCTGAAATACTACTTGACAATTTTATTCTAGTGCCTGTAAATGGTTAAGTTGAAATAAATGTTTTGATTTTGATTCTTAATCCCCTTCGGAATTCCGTGCATCAGGTCCAACACCAGTAATTCTTGAGTTTTAGATATTAGTTACACCAGCTGTGGCTGGATGGGGTAGCAGTTAGGTTTCAATTATAATTGAAAGCTAAATCCCGTAGCCGTAGCAACTTTTAATAAATGATCGCGAATTTTCTAATGCATTGTGATTTTCTTTAGGGCAATTTGGACCAAACGTAAATTTGTTCAATATGATCGGTACCCTGCACAAGAATTATGGCCCGATAGTCAAACTGGATGGAGTCTTTGCAAGAGCTAATATGGTCATCTTGTTTGAACCGGAACATATTGATCAGGTATTTTTTGAACATTGAGATTTTGTATCGGTAAAATGTATCTAAGTCAGTAATTTCTTGAATTCAGAATCATATTTTACTCAACTACCTACTTTAGAGTTATATAGTCTCAGTTGACTATTAAGTGACAATTAGAAGTAGTTTCCCAAAAAATGGTTATAATGATATTCTTCTTCTTTATCGTGTAGGCAGTAAGGTCTTACGACCCCACACACCCTATTATCAGAGTTTCTAAACCGATATGAATGATATTCAGAGTTAGCAAAACATTAATACTTAATTTTGTAAGATTCAGAATTAAAATTTTACTAATTATAATTATTTATGTATTCAGGGGTAATAGATGGCGCTAGATGTAGTAATTATTTGCTTTTTTAAGGTTTACAGGGCGCAGGAGGCAAACCCACTGCGACCTGGCTTTGAGACACTCGTGCATTACAGAGAAGTAAAGAAGAAGGGATCACTTGACGGCATATACGGATTAACAACAGCGTAAAATGCAATTACAATAAACTTTAAGATTATTAATAATTTACAGAGCATTAAACACTTACATAATTAATACGGTTCACTGGATTGCAGGCAAGGAGAAAAATGGCGCGATTTTCGCACAAAGGTCAATCCAGCATTGTTAAAGCTTAAACTGGTAAAAGTATACGCGCCAGCACTTGATGAAATTGCTCAGGATGCGGTGCAGAGGTAGTAACTAGTTACTATTACAGTATTCGAAAATAATATTCCAGTCATCAAATTTTTTAGGATAACCAGATTCGGTTGAACAGTACCTTTTTAAGAAAAACTTATTTGAGAATTCCGCAACCTAATTTTACAGACCTTATTGATTGCGATTATCTACCCAATACTTAAAACTTTTTCCTGAATATTTCTTCTTATCCGTATGTAAGTACTTAGATGCTTATTTATACTATTTAATTTTCAAGGCTAAAGCAGCTGAAAGACGACAAAACTTATTTGGAAAACAATTTTAGTCTGGAAATTAATAAGTGGTCTTTAGAATCGATAGCCTTAGTGGCTTTAGGATCGAGAATAGGATGCCTCGAAGACAATATATCAGAGGACCACCCTGGATGTAAACTGATGCATTGTGCGAGGGATATGATCGATTTAGCTTTCGCACTAGAATTTCTGCCAAGCCCTTGGAAATACATCTCTACACCAGCTTTTAAGAAGTTAATGAAAACATACGATACGCAGTGGGAGTGAGTAACACTTCCATTTGTTTACACATATATCAAAAGATCTTTTGGTAAAATTACATATAAATTATTACAGTATTAGTACGACGTACATTGAAAATGCAAGAAAAAGGATAAGCGAACGAGGACATGATATTCCTGACGAAGAGAAAAGTATAGTGGAAAGACTGTTGGCTATTGACGAGAGAGTAGCTATCTTGATGGCTAACGAAATGTTGATGGCTGGCATTGACACAGTAAGTACCCTGTTTATGGATATTATGGGATAAAAATGTCAAGCACCTTAATTATTTTTCGATATTAGCTCCATTGTAGTTATTGACACAGTAAATGGGACGTGATTGCACTGTAAGGGAACGAAAATGTTAAGCACTTTAATTATTTTTCCGCTTAATTATCCGGCTGCTAGTCCCTCACATTTACGAAGTATATGTACGGAAATACTGATTTAATCTAGTTTTCGGCATCGAATGAGGAGGTATTAAAGAAATGCGCCTGCTAGAATGAAAAAAAAAACAAATATGTTTAATATTTGAAACTCATGGGAAACCGCTAGGGTAGCCCAGCCCGCCAAATTTAAATTTTCGTCCGTTTTTTGCAATTTGCAGCATAGAATCGGGCTACGCGGTATTAAAATAGACGCGACACTAGCATAGCAATAATCATTGCAATCATCAACAAAAATGTTCTGTTGGGACTGCCTGAGCCTATTTATTGAAAATGCGTCCAATTATTATAACTTAGTCATATTTACGATTGTGACTATAATTACAATTCTTATTTTTCAGGTAACATTTACAGCCACAAGTCTCATATACTTTTTAGCTACAAACCCAGATAGGCAAGAGAAACTTCGTGAAGAAATACGTTCCAATGATCCACACAAGCGTTACCTTAGGGCTTGTTTAAAGGAAGCGCTCAGACTTTGGCATGTAGTTCCGTCCAATCTGAGGAGGACTGATAGAGAACACATTGTTGGTGGTTATCGTATTCCTGAAGGGGTAAGATTCATTTCATTCAGTTCTAGGTATAATACTAATGTTTTGGTTTCGAATATATTAGGTACTCTAATGGCATTTATTTTTGATTTACGTGAATTCGGAAAACCACTTTTAATGCCGCTACTGGAAGTTTAGTTTCCATTGCAACTTGTTTTACTACCTTTTAGATAGTTTGATATGTGTTAATTGTAGTACCTACCTAAAACATTATTTTTTTTGTTGCTGAATAAATGTCATACTTACTTTCTTCCATTTAGTCTAAAATCAAAAATGTATAATAATAATCTTTTTACTAATTAGGGCTTTTTTATGTTTTAGGTTGATGTGATAGCACCAAATGAATATTTATCCAGGTTGGAGAAATATTACCCACAGGCCAACGATTTTGTTCCTGAGAGATGGCTTGCTGATAAATCTGATCCCTTATACTATGGAAATGCACCTCAAATGATAACATTACCGTTTGGTTTTGGTATCAGAAGTTGTATTGGAAGAAGAATAGCCGAGCTAGAGATAGAAACTTTCATGAAGAGGTTGTTCGACAAGTTGAAAGTTACTTGGGAAGGACCTCCAATCAAAGTTGTCAGCAAAGTGATGAACCAATTTGTTGCACCATATAACTTTAGATTTGAAAATGCGAAATAACATATTTAAGTTCCGATTTCTATTTTTATTACTTAGGTAGTCACTAATGATGTTTGTTACTGTAAGCAGTTACCAATTTTGAATTATTTTGTAATAAGATTTTTTAAATCGAATTTTAGGTTTTATGTTTGATGTTTTTATACTTTATAAAGATATTGAGTAGGTATTGAGTTGTTGCATTTTTTCAGGGCTTCTATCAATATTGTTTAGTTTAGTCTACTGTTGACTCTTACTTCAGTAGTGCACAATAAAACAAATTACAAATGTTAATAAATGTTATTACTGTTATAATGGTTTTCTATATTTTCTATAGACATTAATTTTATTTTCCCTAGTTTGTCGTTGAAATTTCATGTCATTCAGATTCTGTTCTTCTGTTAACCTAGCTTCTTTGTTTTTCTCCAACTACTGTTTTGATGTATACCATAAAAAAAACCAAAAGGCCCAATGGTTAGTTAAAAAAGTTAATTTACCCCTTGTTTTGTTTGAAAACTTCGTCTGCATTTTCCAGATATATGTTGCAGAATTGTAATTTCTTATCAATTGAAGACTCTTATATTTGTGGATTTACTTCTTAGGGCATAATTATATACAAGGATTATAATCAGTTTTATATACAAATAAGATAAGAATTTATTATCATCTTGTAGAACACTGGACTCGAATGACAACAAAGGGCAAACCGGCAAAGCAAATCAGCAAATGACACTGACAGACAAATATATACTCTGTGCTGACAGAGCGACAATGATGATTAAAGTGACAGTCACAGTCTATCGCCAAACAATGCGTTTAGTTATTTCAGAATTTGTTGAATCTTGTTTTTTAAATGAATTTTGTAGGAGCGTATAATTTTACAAAGATTTCTTGATATTATGTAGGCCAAAAATTGAACATTTTAAACGCAGTAGTATTTTGACAATAATCCACCGTAGAAAAAGTTGTTGTGTTTTAGGCAGATTAAGTAATAATAATTTATACAATTAGCTTGCCTATCTTGCCGCATGTTTTTAGCAGTTAAATACTTATTCGATATCGACATGCTGTATTAGTAATTTTCATATTCCAACACTTGACACACCCAGAGCCGACACTAGGTATGGCACTATTAAAACTTTGTGGCCCCTACTCATAGTTCTCACTTTTTCAGTTAATATATCATCATGGGTTAGTTACCCAGAATATCTTCGAGTTTTGTTACTCGCGGCAATGCCGGATTATCTTTTTGTTAGTACAACATTTTTATCATTTAGATAGATACCATCTGCCAGCAGGTTGTACAAGGTCAAATAATCAGTTTTCAGGGGCAAGCCGTCGATGTGCGGTCTTTTCATTCTATTTACTTTTGGAGTTTACAGTAATACACAGTAATCATGAGAAATAAAACTTTACGGGAATATTATACTTTATTTACCGTCCGAACGCAAACCTCAGTTCGGTAAGTACTTATCTAGTTTAGATAATTATTTCTGGTTATAATATAGAAAATACTTAGGTACATATTTACGTCTACATGACGTAGTAATGTAGTATGTAGGATACTCACAAAAATATGTGTATGTGTTGACCGTGCTTGTATGCCCCCAGTACCTAGGTACTTAGTTAATGGTCAAAACTTAAAGCCGATTATTTCTCTGTTTTTTTTACTTTTAATGCTAATTAATTTAATTGCTAATTAATAGGTAGGCTACCTATGTGGGTGTCAACCACAAGTTGGTAATACTTTGAAATTTAAAAACTAAGCGCGTTTATTCCTTATTAAGAAGAGCGGTTTTCGTAGATCAGTACAACAAGAAGCCAAGTAGCGTAGTACAATCAAAGGCCCTTGAGGCGGTTTAGATACTCTGACTGACTTAGGGTGTGTGGGTCGTAAGACCTACTGCCCACACGATAAAAAAGAAGACAGTTCAGTTGTGGTTGACGGTAGGTACTCTACACTTGGCATAGAAAGTCATTTATTACTTTAGGTTTTTAATAAAAAATACCAACTTCCTAAACAAACTCTAACTTTCTCTCTCTCTATACCTACCTAGCTTCTGCCCGTTAATAATTTTCAAAATCGGAGCAGAAGTTCTGGAGGTTAACGCGTTTAAACAAAACAAACATTTTAGCTTTATATTTACAATGTTAGTATAGAAGTATAGATACTTACTATATGTATACTAATAGAGATTTTCGAGAATAAAGCCGCGGGCAAAAGCTAGTTAGTATAGAAACGAGTAGGTAAGTATCTCCCTTACATACTTATATGACGAAAAGAACTGTTTCATTTTAGATATGGCAACCGAAGTTATTCTTCAGTGTCACAGGAGCCCAAACCATTTAAGTCGATACCGGGACTTTCGTCTTTACCACTAATCGGTCCCCTGCACCATTTTTTGCCGGTCGTCGGTAAGTAAATTGATTCTCAGGTTAGATAGTGTTCAAGTTATCCAAAATTCATCTATTTACTCGTTTTATAGTAAAAATATTGACACACCTGCCTGCCTGTTTAGGCTTTTATCAAAAAAAACATTCACATCATCACGCCTCGTAATCTCCGAAGGGATATGCAGAGGTGTACCCATTAGTACACCCACATTTCGCAAGATAAGTGTAAATCCCTTGTAAAAGGGGGCAAGCCATTTGCCATCAACCGGGCACAAACACGGTGGTATTAAAAAAAAAACAGGGCATTACTATAGTTTCCCGCTGCTGGGCAAAGGTCTCGTTCAAAAAAGTCCCGAGCATTGATCACCTCGTTTGCTCGATTTCCGACTGCAAAAATGTTAATTTTAAGTCCATTCCTCATGAAATGATGTTCTTTTGATTTTATGTTAATTATAAAAACAAAATATTTGTTTATCTATTCATTACAAGAAGTATTTAACACATTTTTATCTAACAATTATCCTAAGAAAATCATGGCGATAACGTAGGAAGATATGTCTTGTAGATATCGAAGACCTAAGTACTTACACGAGTAAGATTAACAAAAGAATGCGACATGAACTGTTACGTATGATGCTCTAGGTATCTAGCCTAGGATAAGAGATCTCCTTGATAATCTAGACAGAACAACAAACTGCCGGCACGCTTGGCGCAGTAGCTGAGTGATGGACCGCCGTATTCCGTGCCGAGGGTTCGATTTCACGGAAAAAATATTTGTATGACCCACAGGTAGTTATTCCGGGTGTATTTGTTTGTAAGTTAGGTATATGTTTGTGACCTTTAAGCACTGACGGCGAAATTTTCTAATACCTACATTATGGTTATCTTCAGGGCAATTTGGGAATGTAAGTGTTTTCGATACGATGGGTACTTTGCACAAGAAATATGGCCCAATAGTCAAACTGGACAGAATCTTTGCAAGAGCTAATATGGTATTCTTGTTTGAGCCGGAACATATTGATCAGGTAATTTTGAGCATTCAAACTTTTTGAGCATAAATTTGAATTCCGAATAATTAGTCATATCTACTTATTTGTTTTATTTTTAAGGTTTACAGGGTGGAAGAGGCAAACCCACTGCGACCTGGATTTCAGACACTCGAGTATTACAGAGAAGTAACTAAGAAGGGATCACTTGATGGGTTATATGGATTAACAACAGCGTAAACTTCAGTTATATTGATTATTTAGATTATTTGTGGAATAAACAGTGACAATAAACCTAAATAGAATCATATTTACTGTACTGCAGGCAAGGAGAAAAATGGCGCAGTTTTCGCACAAAGGTCAATCCAGCATTGTTAAAGCTTAAACTGGTAAAAGTATACGCGCCAGCACTTGATGAAATTGCTCAGGATGCGGTGCAGAGGTAGTAACTACTTAAAATTGCTGTTTTCGCTAG
This sequence comes from Hoplodrina ambigua, assembly GCA_949774945.1. Classification (NCBI taxonomy): domain Eukaryota; kingdom Metazoa; phylum Arthropoda; class Insecta; order Lepidoptera; family Noctuidae; genus Hoplodrina; species Hoplodrina ambigua. The sequence continues at coordinate 7,655,671 of OX458977.1, read as the reverse complement.
TAATATTATAATCTCAATTTTCTGGATTCGGTTGAACAATATTGAGAGGAACCTTCTGTTCTGACTTTCAGAATCCTGCAAAAAAAAACTGTACTCATGACCGTATCGATAACATCTATATCTACCCAATGGTTTAAGCTTTTATCTGAACTTTTTATAACCATCCTATTTTATAAAATCTCTTTTTAAGGCTAAAGCGGCTTAGAGATGACAAAACCTATTTGGAAAGCAACTTTAATTTGGAAATGAACAAGTGGTCCTTAGAATCGATAGCCTTGGTGGCTTTAGGATCGAGAATTGGATGCCTTGAAGATAATTTATCAGAGGACCACCCTGGACGTAAACTTATGCAGTGTGCGAAAGATATAATTGACTTAGCTATTGGACTAGAATTTCTGCCAAGCCCCTGGAAATACATCTCGACACCAGCATATAGGAAGATTATAAAAACATTCGACACGCAGTGGGAGTGAGTTAATACTTTCAATTTGAAAATTGACACCAAACCAATAACCAAATAACACCAATAATTCCAAACATGACTTTTTTAATTAAAAAAACACTCTATTTTAGCCCTATTAATTGCCAATTTACTTTATTTATTTTTGAGGCTTTGAATTCAGTAAATAGTTAGTCAATAGAGTTGCCATAAGTGACGTCACAGTTTGATTTTTCCATACAAAATCTACGCGTTTTGACAGGTCGTAAAAAGTATGTCAATTGATTGGTGGTGTTAACTACTGTACTGTTTAAATATATTTCAAAAGAAATTTGGTAAAATTACATAATAACTATTACAGAGTTAGTACGACGTACATTGAAAATGCAAGAAAAAAGATAAACGAACGAGGATATGATATTCCTGACGAAGAGAAAAGTATAGTCGAAAGACTGTTGGCTATTGATGAGAGAGTAGCTTTTTTGATGGCTAACGAAATGTTGATGGCTGGCATTGACACAGTAAGTACCACGTTTATGGACATATAAGGGATAAAAATGTTACGCACCTTAATTATTTTTTGAATTTAGTTCTCTTTATTATTTTTCGAACTACGTATTTAAAGTAACAAACATATACCCGCTAAATGAGAAAATGGGCTTTTCACTGCTTCTTCATATGTGTGACATAATATGTACGGCGCCGACATCAGCTTAGGAGCAGTCGTCAGCGGTTAATCACACTCTTATTCCCATATCTATAAGGGTAATGGCTCATTATCACAACACGGTCCCAACGCAGCAAAAAAATTGCATTCGAGTTGGGGCTTTAAATACAGTGCGTTAAAATAACTAACTAGAATTGCAAATTTTATTTACTGTGTCGGAGCCGTGATTTTATAATGTGCGATAACTATTTTTTTTTCAGGTTTCATTTACAGCTACAAGTCTCATATACTATTTAGCTATACACCCAGATAAGCAAGAGAAACTCCGTGAAGAAATACGTTCCGACGATCCACACAAGCGTTACCTAAGGGCTTGTTTGAAAGAAGCGCTTAGACTTTGGCCCGTAGTTCCGTCCAATCTAAGGAGGACTGATAGAGACCACATTGTGGCTGGTTATCATATTCCTAAAGGGGTAAGATTGTGTAATTATTTATTTATTTAATTGTATTTATAATGTATTTGGTATCGAATTATTTAAACTACGTTGTTGTTTAGCTTTCGTTAATGTGATTTTGAAAATGCACTTGTAATGCATTTATATTTAAAGTTTAGTTTTCACTGCAACTTATTTAAAACCTTATTTTGTTTTTCTTTCAAATAAAGTTAATATTTGCTAAACTGGAAATAACAATGCAACAAGAGTTTGAATTTAGTAATTTTTAAATAATCTAGTTTCTTGTGTTTTAGGTTGATGTGGTAGCACCAAACGAATATTTATCCAAGCTGGAGAAATATTACCCACAGGCCAATGAATTTATTCCTGAGAGATGGCTTGCTGATAAATCTGATCCTTTATACTATGGAAATGCACCTCAAATGATAACATTACCATTTGGTTTTGGTATCAGAAGTTGTATTGGAAGAAGAATAGCTGAGCTAGAGATTGAAACTTTCATGAAGAGGTTGTTCGACGAGTTGAAAGTTACTTGGGAAGGACCTCCAATCAAAGTTGTCAACAAACTTATGAACACATTCGTTGGACCTTTTAATTTTAGATTTGAAAATGCAAAATAACCTATGTTACTTTACATTTTCTTTTTTCACATTTCTTATTGTAAGCATATTTTTTTTTTGTTATTTTGCTCATGACATGTGTCAATAATATATATATATTTTTTAATAATGACAATCAATAAGTTTTTTTTAATTTGAGACGCATTTCCTCTTGACTTTAGTCAAGATCAGAGCTAACTAAGAAGAAGCCTGTTGACCTGGTTTATGATATATATATATAAGTGTTTGTATTTAATAGCACTAAGCCGCCGCATGTTTTTTACTTCAGATTGTCGTCGTTTAATTTCTAACACCACATAAGTAAAAAACGGCAAATATAGGATTGAAAAACTGCATAATATTACATAAATACCATTAAAATACTATATGATAATTTGCGTGCTTAAAGGAGAGAGACTAGATTGTATTAAAAATATAGGATTATTATTATTTAGTAAAAAAAAAAATAACCTGACTTTTTTCATATAAATTAGGATGTCTTTTTTTGATACCCAAATGGACTTCCGCAGCGTTAGAACTAAAACAACGACATGCTGCTTTATAAATAATAAATATTATTACTATTATAAGAGTTTTCTATATTTTCCTTGTATCCACACTCTATACATTTTCAACATTTTTCCTCTATTCACTTGAAGTCTTCTGTCAATCAGATTCTGTTCTTCTGTAAAACCAGCTTCTTTGAATAATTTCGATATTTCTTCTTGTGTAAAGAAGTAGACTCTAGTGTTGTCACCTCGGGCATAGAAGTTGTCAGATATGCACCTTCCTTTTTTGAATCTCAGCTGTGCCAAATCATAACGGCCATAATCACGGAATACAACTAATCCTCCAGGTTTGAGATATTTGTATATATTGTTGATTACTGTTGTCATTCTGGAAATTAATAAGATAATCTTATCAGTAACTTGGGGAGAGTGAGGTTTGGTTACGGCATTAATTATGTTTAAAACATATGATGGTTTAATTAGTCAGAAGTAGATAGTAAAAAAAAATTGAATACTCTCTTGTATTCAATTTTTAAAAAAATAGTTTGTTTTTTAATTTTTCGAGAAGCAATAATTGTAGAATCACTTTCTCCTTCAGTATCATGTAGACGTAGAACTAACTCACACTTGTTGTTAGTGTGAGTAATTGCAAACAAGTTAACAACTTGAATTACAAGTCAAAAAGAAATAGTTTGGACATAATACTCACTTTGCAGGATCAATAGCAGACAAAACAAATATCAACACAATGATATCAATAGAGCTTTCTTCAAACGGTACGTCCCATTTGTCTAGTGTGGCATCCAGTACAAAAACATTACACCGATTTGTGTCATACAGCTCACTTTGTCGCATAATATCTATTGCTTTTGATGAGAAGTCACATCCGTAAATAAACAGGTTTGGATCCTGGCTATATTGTAGTATCGGAAATATTGTGTTGCCAACTCCGCAACCTATTTCAAATATAGACCTTTTAGTGTCACTTGTAGGTTGTATTGTATTTGGTCTAGAATTATTGTCACCTTCAGGGTATACTCTCACTGGGGCTGATGTGTTATCTGGAGCAAGTTCTGGGAACTCAGTGAAGAGCCAATGACGGTCTTTGAAAAATCTGGAATTTTATTTATGCACTGTTATTTAAAATTATACTTTTGCTATAAAAAGTTTAAATAGAAACAATGGAAATAATTTAGAAGCTTTTGCCCAGCAGTCAGTTGTTGTGATCTTAAAATAAGATTTAAAATTGAATACCTGTTTTGATGTATGTCATAAAAGGCGTCCCAATGTTTGTCGGCGTCATCTTCTAATGATTTCAACCGATCTTCGGAAAAAGTTACTTGAGAATTCTGTTCAACCTTTTCTTTTGCCACTGTTTCTTGTTCGTCATCCCAGTCAACATTGTCCCTGCAAAGAAAAAGTTTTAAAGAACAACTTCTTTTATTTACGACGCTTTAAGAAAGATATTTCTGATGAGTACCAGGCATTGAAAAGAAAGACATGCTTCGAGTCATTCAAATATCGACCACCACCAGCAGGCTTCTTCCTATAACTAGTTTTTTCCAAGTCTAGCAAGTTCTTATCACATCGAGAGTTCTTACAAAACCTAACCAAAGTAGTAAATACGGTACCACGCGTTATGTTTGAAAACTTCGTCAGCATTTTCCAAATATCTGTTGCCAAATTGTGGTCTCTTATCAATTACAGATTCTTCCATTTGTCGGTTGTCTTCTTACGAGCTAATCAGAGCTGAGCTCTTCTTTGTTAATAACAAACAGTTTTTATAAATACAAGAATATCAACATAACCTCTCGAATTTCGAGTGACAAGTACATGACATTGACATTTGATAGAAATGACAGTGACATTGCATGGCAAAATATTGCGTTTCGTTATTTTAGAATTTGTTGAATGTTGCTTTTATTGAAAATGATTGGATAAACAAAAAAAAATATTTAAAGAAGAAGATACTTTACTTATGAAGAAAAAATATTTTAAAATCTTTATAAATCATGTGTAATTTCGAAAAATTTACAATTTGCCGACATCTCAATGGGTTTACTTGAGCAACCAACAGATGGCAGGACAATCATCTAAAAACCCACAGCGGCCAAGTAAATCACTGATGCGGGATAGGGACAGCTTCCTTCGAAGTCTTGACCAACTTGATAACTAAAAGAAATAGCTTCCTTCTTACGTGATTTCAAATAGAGTATGAGGTAATGATGGGGTAATAGTGGGTCGAGAATTATTAACAATTACTAGTTAAAAACCTTACTTGGAAAAGTTTCTAAATAGATACCGAGCAGTTACTGAAGACTTTTCTTACGGAAAACTTAAAAACACTTTGCTCAATTATTGAAGAAGGTAAAAGCCCCCTAAGCTCAGCATTAAATTGATTTAATGCTGCTATTTGGTGCTAAGTGCTAAGTAGTAAAGTTGGATACAAGTTGAATGTGTTATTTATATAATTTGATAGGCATCATTTGATATACCTCAGGTTACAAAAATGCCCCCACCGAGCTTTTGACCCCGGACATTGAATTTACGAGTTCCGAGAGTCACATTCTAAAAGTATCTAGGTAGAAATACCGACTAACTCCTGTAAAGGTACCAAGCAGGAAATAAAAGGATGATGGTTAAAAAATGGGGCGCATGAGATATCGTGTTCTCTAATTAACCCCATGTAGATTACGCCCCCCTAAGTAAAAGGGGATTACGTCTCTAATGAAATTCTCTAAAGCCCTATACGTATAACTGGTTGGTAAGTTCGAGTATAGGTAAAAGGTAACGTAGATATTTAACGTAGACAGGTAGTTAGGTACCGGAATACACTCTATTAAATCTACGAGTAATCTATCTATATAAAAGGCAACCGTTACTGACTAACTGATGCATCAACGCACAGCTTTAACCACTGAACGGGTTGCGCTCATATTTGGCACGCAGATAGTTATTATGACATACATTGAGACATTGGTATGCGCTAAGAAAGTATATTTCAAAATCACCCCCTTAGGGGATGAAACGGGGGTCCAATATTTGTATGGAGTTTTATAGAGTGAACTATGTTACCCCCAATTTAACGCAAGCGAAGCCGCAGGCAAAAGCTAGTCGTATTATAATTTTATTCTTCTGTCAACCAAATCTTTGGAATATCATAAGTCAGTTCTACAGTAATGTTTCATCTAGCAAATTTATTATAATTATAATATAATACAATGCAGCAATAGGTAGCATACTCGTATAATGTTCCAAGAACTACCAATTTTCTGTCGAATTTAAAGTTATTGCGTCATAAAAGACGTTCTGATGCTGTTTTCTGATCAAAGTAAACACCATAAAAACGATTCCACGGGTCATTAAAGACTTTCCACAAACGGAATAGCCGCACGTTCAAAATTTATATCGTCGGTATAAAGGAACTTAGCGAGACACATTTACTTAGGTTACCTATAGGTACGGGAATAGATAGCTCTGTACTATACATTATCTACGAGCTTTGAAGAAAACGCGATACGTAAGTAAGTATACCAATCAGTGGTCTAATGTCTATTTTTATTTTATCCGTTCCGCGGCGGTGAAATATGGAGAAAACCAAAACTTGTTAATCAGCCAGTCATCTTATCTGGCTGAAACAATAATAATATAATTAACTGTAGGTAATTCTACAGATGGTCCATTTCCTACGCCCCATCTTTACTTTTTTTTCTCATGAGTACAGTCATTTAAATAAAAAAATAAAGTAGCACAGACTATCAAGTCGAAAATTGATCACAAAAATATTTGGAAACGCAAAACCCTGCAGTAAAATGTTATATTATGATAGTGTAGTCGGCACGAATGATGTGATAACCCTACTCTTTATGGAATCGTATCGCTCCGCTGAATTTTCCGACCTGTTGATGAAAATTTTACTTCGAATCGCAAATATGGGAAAAAATCTTCTGTAGTTAGTACATTACCTACGTGAAGGCTGATTAATTAACTAGTGTGTATTAACCTTTACCCTTTCAGCTTCAGTTCCCTACTCTTTCAAATCAGAATTTAATCCTTCAGTGAACATCGAAAACGTTTCAGGATCGACCACTATGAACGAGAACCTTAGGTAATAATGTACGTAGGCGTAGTTCGACATAACTACCGTACTTAGCAAGTGGCATGTAGATATGTCGAGTAATGTCGACGCGAGAGAGTTCCCAAATCGACTGCATAACTTGCATGAAGTTACCAGCGTTTGCGATGGAGACATGCGACATACGTACAGTTCACAGACTTGTAGCTTGAATTTGTGTTACAACTTGGGTATTTCATACTTCCGAAGGTAGACATGTATTATTTACCAAGAAACTAGTTAAGTATTTTCATAGTTCGCTGTAGACACACGTTCCGTTTATAGACGCCGACAGCTAAACTATAGAGTACATTAAGGATTATTAATTGTGGAGCCATTAGAGGTGGTAACCTTTGATCGTAGTTTCTAAAGCTTGGGGTTTAGTATTGAGATGAAATATGTTTTAAGCTGCGGAAATGTTAGGATGACGCTGGCATTTTCCGCTTTACTTATTTCTAATAGATTAGTTAATTGATGGCGAGTTTAGTTTCACGCGAAGGCTTTTGCGCTCTTTATAATTAAGTAAGTAGATAGGTATGTATACAAGAGCCCGTCTAGCTTTCTAAAAGCTTTTTGTAGTGTAATGTTTAACTTAGGTATAGGTAGGTAAGTGCAAGTTTATATGGATACTTGGAAGATCTCTTGTTCGCTTCCTAAGTCACAAAAGTACCTACCTACATAATTACCTGGAAGACACCTAAGTTTTGATTATTCAAGACGTAGGTTTCTTCCTAGTAATTAGGGGCTGCTTCTATTCTATGCTATAGCTATAATAAGCTATTGCTAAGTGCTATTACTTCTGTGAGTTTAGCTACGTATCAAGATGGCATTTTATTACATGATATGTATTTTGAAATAATTTTTCTCTGAACTAAAATACGGGCACGTATATAGTTACGACTACAGTAATCTCATTTTGTTTATCATGCTTACTTTATTTGTCTATTACACTGTCTATGTAAGTCTGTCTTTTTGCGAACTCATGACGTACTATTTGTGGTCACCCAGGCTTGAATTTCCACTCTTGACCTTATTGCACGTATTATAAGGCTTAAAACTTTTCCTCCACTATTTATGTTACTTACTCAGACGTGGGTGGCATATTATTGTGAAGAGTTATAAGCTTTGTAGGCGTGCGAAGTGAGGCCCATCATGTAGGTTACCTACCTACTTTACGTTAATCCGGCGTCAAGGACCAAACAAGCCTGAATAGTTCCGATACTTCAGTTCTCGGTTTAAGTGCCTATTGTTCCTTATTTAACATGTCTGGATTTGGTTTAATTTTTGCACAAATCGTCATATTTAGTAGGTTTGTGCGAGTTAACCTTATAGACTGTAGAACCAATTTTTATTACCTCAATTCTTTTCGTACTTCTTCATTTAGGTTTCACATAACTTCACGCATGTGATCCCCGAAGGGTTAGGCAGAGGTGAACACCCATTAGTATACCCACATTTTGTCAGCTCTCAAGTAATAGGGGGCGAGCCAATAAACCAGGGATTACATTTTTCGCCGATTATTCCATACAATAGTGCAATAAACACGTTGGTCAAAATGTATGGAACAGCAGATTTTTTTAAAACCTTCTATAAAATATTAACTCTAAGCGTTTAGAATCATTTCAGAAAACAGGATAAAAGTTTAACCTTAAGTTTTACACCCGCATAGAATTGTAGCACTTTTTATTACTAAAAGATATGTATATCTATGTTGTTTGAAAAGCTTAACGAAAAGGTCACATAAACATATTGAAGACGTACGACTTTTATAATAATAAAAGCAGCTAATAGGTCGTAAAAGTTGGAGTCCATCATTTTTATGCCAAACGCAGCGTGGGTTTGTGCCAAAAGAAAAATGTTGGCACTTAATTGCAACTCCACTTGACCTTATAATCAATAAATATCATGGAAGGGGTTTTATACATATACGTACTTACATTAGATCGTTTCGTACGGTACTACAAACAGTAACATTGTGTATATTTCGTACTACTTGGAGTCAAAGCTGTCAAAGTATTTATTTTAATTAAAACATTTACAGACACTTCTCAATTGTCAAGAAGTCGATCAGTTAGTCAGAGAGTTTAAGATAGTTTCCCCAAAACGTAGATAGAAAAATCTCCAGGGACACTTTTATCAATCAAACATAACATAACATCACGTCTGTGATCCCCGAAGGATTAGGCAAAGGTGTATACACATACCCATTCGTACACCCAAATTTTGCCAGTTATGTTTAAGTCCCATGTAATAGGGGTGAGCCTATTGCCATCAACCGGGCACTAATCCAGACTCCGAGCCTGCCACTGAGAAATTCCTGATGGAAAAACCGAATAACACTTTCCGCGACCTGAGAATCAAACCTAAGATCACTTGCTCAATCAAAGCTCTAGTGTAATCGTCATTTAAACAAATGTAGTGTTTGTACAAAACGCAGTCACAACTACGCCAGTTTAAAAAGTCTAAATGTTACCTAACTCTCAATATATAAAGTACATTTAAATTCAGTTCTCAAGATTCCGACATTTCAGTAGATATATAACACAATTATAAGTTCTTTCTATAATCTCTATTTTCAATCGCGTCTGCCCTGGGGGCGCATTCGCGTAGCCTTCGGGCCTGTGCACAAGTATTTATTGCCGTACCCTTTAGATATGGGGAGTCAACTGATATATATTATACAGATGCCTGATTCCAAGTTATGTACGTCACTGCTTTCGATAGGTACCTATTCAAATGTTTGGGTGTATTCGGTTTGCTAACCTACCAATTGTTAACATCTTCAAAATTATGTAAGTAACACTTAATTTGCAATAAAGAATTTGTTTGTGAAAATGAAGTAAACACTTGAAAGAGGATTTGTTTTAAATCCTGTATAATTTTAATTACAAATGAATAAACTTTATTTGTTTGTAATGTCAAGAATATAGCTTTTTGCTGCTTATAAATGTTTACACGGTACTAAACTGCTAATTTTTTCGACCGTATGTCTGACTGCCTGCTTGTTCCGGCTAATCTCCGAACCTGACGGACCGATATTTGCAAAACATTCACTGGCAGATAGCTGATGTTATAAGGAGTAGCTTAGGCTACTTTTATTTTAGTAATCGAATTAAGGTTCCGCGCAAAAAAAATTGTAATCCCGCAGAAAACGACATTCAGGTGGACTAAAAAACAGGCATAAATTAGTTAATAATATTTTTTGCTGACAACCTACATAGAGTGTGTTCTATTTGAAATTCAATGTGTCTATAATACGTACCATCGTAAACGTTCTTTATATTTTTCTATATTTCCGGTATGAAAGAAAAATGCCTGCATACATTTTTTCAGGCCAGATTAGTCTTTGAAAACCCAAACTCGACTCCCAAATTAAACATTCGTCCCTTTACAGGCCTGAAAATTAACACATCAACGCATGGATTAAAAAAAAACTGCGCTTCACAAAACCCTGTTTGTGGCTTTACTCGGCAAGTTACACCACAACTAGGTACAATATTCAGGGTGATTTTATGTTAGTAATAAAGTGGATGGCTACGCTATACATTAACTTATGTTTAACGCACTTTGATTTCCATCGAGGGATCACTAATTACCTTGATGGACCTCTTTAATAAAGGGAGCAATGGACGTTGAAGTATGTCCACCATGTGCTATTGTGTACGGGAATCATCAGGGTTGGTGCACATCATTGTCATCATCAGTAGGGTCACCATAACGAATAGTTAAAGAAGATATGGTAAACTAACCAACCAAAAAAAGCAATAGTAATAGGTTTTAGATAAATTAATATCTTTCATGATTTTTCGGTTGGAAAAGTCCTTGAGACGAAGGATACTTTTCAAGTAAAGTGTGAAATTCTGGGATTCAGTCTCATATGAAGTACGTACATTAATTTAAGTGCAAGAAGATGATCGTCTGGTAGAATCTAATAAAAAATAACACGAAGCCAATAATTCACGCTCAAACAGAATTTAATTTAAAACTTAATCTTAAGGAGGGATATCATTTTATCGTGAAGTCTATTTCTAAAACGAGACACCCTTGCAGGCTCCATTAGAGGCAGCGGTATCGGCGGGGTGGAGCGGGACGCGGGAGGATGGTTCTACAAACAATCCTCGCGGATATTGAACGGCGATGCGTTCGGAAATGCAGCGCCCGCCGCCGGCTGCGTGCAACGGAACGCTCGCTCACGTCTCATCGCGCGAACCAACGTGTGAAGATATGAGCGCCCTCATTTTCATCTCGTTTGTATTCATATTACATTTCAATTTTGAATAGACAACGGGAGATTTTGTTTTATAAACACCCTTTTGCGTTTGCTGCTTAGTAGTTTAAGTTTGACTCTGTAGACTAGAATGCAATTGGTTTTGACTACGTTGTGTTAATGAAGTTTTCCATTTCACTTCGTACCTAATTATGTCGTCATAATTTTTCATAATAATTAATTATATACGTCTTGTAAACAGCAAAAAAATAAAAAGCAAGTTTTTTAATTTAAAAAGATTTCGCTTTAGATTTTCTTCAACATTATCCTCACCATTTTGAACTAGGAGCAACAAGACTACTAAAGTAAACTCGCCGTCCATACAGGAATATCCTCTTTTTACAAAGTCCGACCTTTCAGGCTAGAAACTTAAATTTAAGAGAGCCTTAGCAGCCAGTAATATGCGGAGGTTTAAAAAAGTGATTGAAATGGACGGTTTCAGCGCTCGTGAATGTTTATATAGCTAGTGAAGTATGTGTGTAACGTGTATAGATAGGTGGTGAGCCCAGCCATCTGTTGCGGTCAAGTGCTGCTCCTTCCGAAGTGGGATGAGCCTCCATCTTTCATGGACCAAATAAAGCGATGCGCGCAAAGTATATATATCTATTGTATTGTATTGTACGTCATGTGGGTGGATCTTTACGTTCGTCTTTTTGTACGAGAATAGAAAGCTTTGTTGATGTTTTTTTTGCGATGGGCATTATAGGAAATAATAAATCTTTATTTTTCTGAAATAAGTTCCATTAGTACGACCGTTGGTTTTTTTAACGTCTTTTCATAACTTAGTCTGACTGTCAGTTTAATAAGTAAACTAAGAAAAATAATCTAGCCTTAGTTATAATGATGTTCTCATAAATTAGGTAGGTACTTACTTACAGCAAAATTTAGTCAGACAGTATTATTGATTCGTTTAGAATCTTTTTTACCATCGGCATTTCAATTATGCTAAAAGTTTGTTAAGTAAGTATTGTTTTATTTATGCCATTAAGCCCGCCGCCTTTACCACCATTGAGCATGAAATTAAATGAATAAGTTCCCTAATCCAACCCCTATTCACATTGTAAGAAACTTCTACAAAAGAAACAATAGCATTCATAGGAGTTAAGAAAAATCTTAAGCAATGTACACCCAGTCCCCTTTTCCTTAAAAAGATTTTCCCAACAAGTTGCCGTTTTCATTTTTATTAAAAAACAAAACATTTGTATTACAAAAGCCTTTGTACGTTATCGAGTCTGGCTCCTTAAGAAATGAAAACGATACGGTTGCCAGCAACACAGGTAGCCAATAGGGATTGTATGGACAAACACACAGAATAAGTTAACAAAACACAGACGTTATATTTATTTTCAATTCCATTATTTATAGAAAATGTTTTTAGGTTTATAATTTGTTTTAGAATTAACACGGTGTTTGCACAGGCATGAAATGAAAACTTTGTACATGTCATGTTTATTCTCGCGTCTGCAAAGTCGACTAAGGAATAAAGTTACGGGTTGTAATTATCATATTAAATTAACCGTCTTTAAGTCCCTCTACACACGGGTAAAGTATCTAATTACGTCTGCTGGAGCCGTGCGAAGGTACGCTACCGACGTAGCTAATTCTCAAAGGGAGAGTTAAAACCTCTGGAATAAAATGGCTGGACAAAGAGCCTGATTCCAAAGACGAGTGCATCCCTAGTGCAAATGTAACTGTGTGCAGACATTGTGTTCTGGCTTACTTCCAACATCACGACCCTTGGTTACAGCCCGATGTGCCATGTACTATGGGATAATGGTAGATAGCTACGTAATCACATAAAAGGTCGAGAGTTGAACACACAATTCGTGAACTACGGATTATTTTTACCAAAAAAATTGGAAAACATTCGTGCAATCGTTTTTATCGGGAAGAATTTTCGCGCGCCCATCCCAATTATTCGCTTTATTAAATTTCTACTTACGTCATCAAAAATATTTTGGAACGTTTTGCATTTTTATGAGCCGCTTGTGAAAAAGATATCCGGGAACTATTATATTCGTGAATAACGAAACAAAGCTCGAAACAATCGTAATATTAATAGTCATTAATAAATTCAGTTTAATTGAGATAATTTTGGAAGAGTTGGTAGCAATTAGCGTCAGTCGGAGGCGGCGGAGGGTGCTCCTCACAAGAGCCATCTGGCGGGCCTCCAATGTGGCTCTCCTTAACACGAGAAAATTCACTCGTTCACCGGCAAACTGTTTCACAATGACGATGCCACGAGAAATAAAATTTTGAAGATGTCACTGTTAACGACTGTGGCCTTTTACTGCAGAATACCTTCAGAATAAAATATTAACTCTTTTTGAGTTTGTAGCAACGTACGTTACAGACATTTTGTAGCAAACGTACACATCTCATAGTTTTGCATTTAAATATGCCGTTTCATATTTTAGTACGCCTTAATATATTTATAATGCAAAGGAATACGGAACCTTTTACCCTTTCACGAGGATTCATCGAGTGAGTAATGCCTCACTGCATTCGAATAATGCGTGCTTGCACACTCGAAAATACTTTAACTGCAGTCTATTATTAGCATTTTACAATACTAAACCATTCGAATATTATTTGCCTAATGTAATTATGACATATATTATAATATGAGATATATTTAACAATTTGGCGTAGCTCCAGCGTAGCGTGTCGTAGCAAGTATTCCCCACGCTTCAATTGTGCAGTTTCTGTTTAACTAGTCAAATGTATTGCGTTAAGTGCCTCGAAGTCTTGTTACTAAGTAAATAAGTTACCGCTTGTAAGGTACTTCGTTCAAAAAAGTACGGAATTAATGACTTTAAAATGCATATAAAAAAAAATTATGTCTTAATTAAAAGATAATACTTTTATTTATAATGTTGGTAAACAGCATTGAATGCGTTTAATGGAAAAATTAAATATTTTATATATCTACTTAATTTGAATACATAAAAGTTAGTATTTTATTAAGTTGGCAATAAACATTAATGAAGGCGTGATGTGGCGCGTGGTACGGTACACCCATGGTACAGTCGATCACAAAACTGCGTGGCGTCTTACATCAGTGCCTCAGTGGTGAAGTGGGCAAGCAGTGTGCGGAGGTCGAGTGCCCCTGCCTGGCGTATTTCCAAACTATTCAGTCGCTATATGTACGTATTTGTCGCTTTCTATCGATTTGACTCACTGAAACTGTAATTTCTGGTAACGACTTCGCTGAGAAGCATAATCAGAAAAATCAAAAGAAAAGCGACTGTAAAATGTACAATACATGTACAAGACAAAGCTACGTCATAAATACAGACGTTAAGTATAGCCACCTTGAACAGTCTTGATTGTACCAACTTTAAATAACTTTTGAGTTTACACTGTTTGTTGCGTGGGCTACGAACTTATGGCCAGGTGGGGGAAATTTATTCCATTTATTAATATGCAGGCTCAGACAGGTTTATGAATCCCTTACAAAGTACACATTGGGCGACGGGCTTTCCTTGAGTTTACTAAGTGCCTATTACGGCTATTGGTACACAGTTTTCAACAACCACTTGGTTTTGTCATTGATTACAGTTGCTCATTTAGTTTTGACTAATGTGACTGCGTAATTAAATTTAAGGTAAATCGTAATAATAAATATATTATTATACTGTTTTGATCATCACGCTTGATTGGCGATTTTTAACTTATGTTAGTCCAGGAAGCAGCACAGCTTTTTTAATTTACCAACAAAAGAGATAGGGATACAGGGTCGTCAGATATAGTTGAACTTTTTTTTTGAAACCGATGGATGATTTAACCAGTTAGGTAATTAGTTAAATTAAGTTTAAATCGAAAACATCCATCGGTGTCTAAGAAAACATCAACTGTACATAATAATGAATTGAAAAAATGACATCGATACTTGTTTGGTATCGAACTCAAAACCTCATGCATGATAGACAGGTGAGCCTCTTAACCACTGCGCTATCAAGGTGGACAAAGCTTTTGAGCTGACGATATACATATTTACTTACGATATTATGTAAGGGTTAAGTGTGATAGGTTTATGTGTAGTGTTATGTATAATGTAGCGAGAGAAGAATGGGAGTAGTCTGTACGCGCCTCTCGCCGAGCTTGAAACTTGAGTGGCCAACTTTGTCCGCCACGCGGTGAAACTTCGTTTTTCATTTAATTTGCCCGAAACGAGTGCAGCTTACAATATTTTCAACGCTTGCAACTTTCGACTTGGTCCTTAGCTATAAATATTGTATAGTTAGAGCGGCCGGTGTTGTTACCCCTCACCTTAACCATCACTTATAAAACCTCCCCAACTGTAATGAATTTAGTGCCTGAAATGTCAAGCAAGCTAGTGTAGACGACAGTTTTAAACTAAGTTTCGTATGGCGTAAAATGTTATTCGCATTGTTTTATCTTTTCTTGTTATAATTTGTTTTTAGTGTCAATGAAGATTATAATAGGTTGAGCATTATTTTTCTGTGCGTAGGAGTGATCACTCATAATCTCCCAAAGAACAAATCGTATAACCGTACACATAAACTTGTCGGATGGTATCGTCAAACGTATTGCCAACGGTACATTATTTTTATGTTCCCATAAATCGAGCATGTACTATAAGTAGGTAGACGCGGAGACATAGCTGTGAACGGTTTTCAATAAACAAGCTTAGTTCTGTGAAGCGTGAGCGCACGCCTCGATTCTTGCGTCTGCAGTCGGCGTGCGTGCAGCCTCCATGTAGAATGTGTCGCAAAGCCTTTTTAGTGCGGGGCTGTAGCGGAGGCTCGTTCCGGCGGACGATAAGGACTGATCTGCGGAAGACAGCGTTGCAGCGTGCAGCAGACGCGATCGATACTGCAGTGGGGGCGCCGCCTGCCTCCCTACTCCCACCGGCGGCCCCTCGCCCCCTCTCGAGCCGCCGGCTGAAACTTTCGCGATAAGTACGGAACTAGCGCGTGGCGTACGCAATGCAATATTGTTAGCCGGTTACGAGTCTGAAACAGCGGATATTAAGGCTACAGAGACTGCCGTCCCGTTTTTACATTGTGCCTGAGTTTGAAATGCACACCGAGTTACGGCGCATTGTATTAATTTTTATTATCTGCTCGTAGGTACGTGTTTACTGCTAATGGTATGTGGAAGCGGAGCATACCTACTCTTTATGGGAAAGCTGAGATAGAATTACACGCGCATACTACTTTGCTTTAAAGTATTATCATAATGTCAGAGCTACGGTTATACCAACTTCAAAAACTCGAAGTCATTTTATTGTTAATTTAAAAATCACAATTATAATGATAACGTTTGACATAGCAAGTACTAAGAGAAGATATTAAGTTTACTACGTATAACTAATTACATGTAATAATTTATCTTTAAAACTTTCCGCAAAAGTATGCCTATTACGTGCTCAGACGTGCATATATTCGCCGTCATAAAATATTGCATATTACATCAATAAAGCATTTTAATGACAAAGAAGACGGTCGGCATTTCGGTGCACCGCGGCGCGTGGAGTTCGGCAAGAAAGTTTCCTTTGGTCGCGGGGACGGCTAAGTTTTCCAGTTGCGACCACGCCTGGCACATACAGTTTGCAGCTACCCTCCCCAGATGTGACACATTTTTTTATTTCTTACTAACATGTTCTGTAATATGTGCCGAGAATATAAGGAAGCCGACCGCAAATATGAAAAAGATGCGCGTATGAGAATTTAATTACTGTCCGCAGCAAAATAATTAGGTTTGATACCGTATAAAATTCCTTTTGAGAGAGAAATCTTGGTTACTTACAAGTTTTCTTTTTCAATAAACTTCTACCAGGAATCAATCAAGGGAGGTTGCATGTTAAAAAATATTGCTTTGAAAGAGTATTACTTACTAAGAATTTTATGCTGTAATTTTTATAATGATACTGCAGTATTTTGAACTAAATAGTACGCTTAATTAATTTTCCTTGTACTCATTAAAATGTCGCCAGTACGAAGCAGTAGTAGGAACCAACAATTTCGGAATTATTAGCCAGCGCAATAATTAAAACTTTGGAAAGTGTAGCAAACTATGAACGTACTTTCAGGAAACCGGAGGCGAAGCGGCGAGATCGTGATTTCTTTGACGAGATGTTAATAAATGGGGCGCTTACACCTTATAATTGGGAAAAACTGTCGCGTCCTCCTCTCAGTTACAGATGGGAATAAATCTTTATGTAGACGGGGATCGCTGGGTTCCTTTAGCGCGCTGTCGGTAACTTATTCCGAGCACGTGCTCACTCTGTCCTCTGAATATAAGGAATATAAGGCGCTGCGGCCCATTTATTGCACGTCGACTGGCTCCCGCTAAAGATGTTCAAACTACGCTAAATAATTAATGACGAACGTCACCTAAGGCAAATTTTAATTATGTTCAGGCACGGAATGGCAGATAACTAAAGGTTTTTGAATTGCTAATACGGTTATAATCTATGGTTGAGATGGTTATTCGCTTTGGTTATTATTTTCTTGTTTATGTTTGAACAGTATGGTAGCTAATAAAATTGTGGGTATGGTACGGTCTTACATCTTAATAGAGGATAACATTGTTATAAACTTAAGCATTAGTACCTACCTTAAACTATTACAAACATTGCTGACTAAGTATATTATAATTTATTGAGATAGTTTGCCATATGTTGACCTTCTTTGTTGTCTATCCAATGAGATTAACGGAGGGTTCCAATATCTTTAACCTTTCGTGGATAGGAATGTGAAACAAAACAGTATGTTTTAAGAGAAAAAAAAAACAGCTAAGTGCGTGTCGGGTCACGCGCAGTATAGGCTTCTGTAGTTGCTTATTAGTGCATTTTAAGCTGGTTGACTTATTAGTTATCTGTTCATTAACTTGTAAAAACAACTTATCTGTAGTTCTCCTTTAAAAATCGTTATAAATACTACTGCTGTGTTTTTTACACATATTTAGCAACAACTATTTAGTAGAAGGTTGAATCTGGATACTCGACTCTAACAAAAAATAAGTAATAAAATTAGCACTTTTGACTACAGAACCGTAAAAAGGAATAACTTCGATATTCTGAACCCCTAAAAAAATCATTTGAAATAGGAAACAGCCAAAAAGATACCTATTTCCTCATTGATAAAACGCATGGTGTAGTGGTTTCAGACCGGCCATAACCATTGGCTGTGGGTTGCAAGGCGCCCCATGAGCCATTTATTGCTTCCAACTAATTCCATCCACGAATGTTGCAATTATTCCGTGGAAACTTATAAATCACTTTAAATACTTTGCATTTGGTGCACTGCGCTTTAAAACATTACTGAGCTGTTTAGTTTTTGTTATGACAAAGTTATTGTATGTGTAGGTACATATTATCATCATATTGTAATCACAACATTATCATATAAGCTAAATTACGTCCACAGCTGGATTTACCCATTTTTTAGTACTTTTTTTTAAATCTCTAGTTTTGTTGTTTTACTCTCGTACAAATAGCTTGCACCTACCATATTATCTCTTCGCCTCCTTTGGTTGACTGTTAGAGAATGCCTAAGGCTTTAAGTCTGCCTTTGTTCATTTGTTGCATAAAGTTTAAATAAATAAATAGGCCTCTCCTAAAGAAAGCCACAGTGTAAAACATACAACACCTTTATCAAAAGTCCAACAGTATAAGCCAATTAGTTTAGGGGTGTCAACAATAATCGATAAGAATTAACTTTGGCTTAACTGTTTTCTCATATGTATTATTATTTACTGTAACATGAAACGTGGCGGTGTTATGCGTGGTCCAAAATGCGTTAGGTATTTTCTACCCTAATTATTTTTCTAAAATAAACGTAGTATAAGATACCTTTCCTTTCTTATAAATAAATATTTTGGGACAACTCACACACGGCTATCTGATCCCTAGCTAAGCAGAGCTTGTGTTATGGTAACCAGACAACTGATATACATACTTATATAACACCAGCGATCTCACGATTGGAGAGAAAAACGTTGTGTTTTTTCTCAAAAAAGATAAAAAGGATTCGTTTGTCTATTGCTAAAATAATAAAGAGAAAATAATATAGAGTACGCCATACACCTTTGATTTTTAATAACAGTATCAAATCTTGTCCAAATACAGGGTCATATTTGAGTGTTACACAAAACGCATTGAAAATTGCATATTACAAGGAGTCCTAAAATACCGTAGGTATAATAGTCAGTAACAAATTATAGTAGCAGTCTGTTAGCATTGCCTACGAGCACCGTAATACACGTCTCGCTCTTGACTCATACAAATGACACAGATGATGGTACATACTACCTACCCTGTCTGTTTTCCACAACCATAAATAAATTATTAACACGTGGTTATTTTCACGACGTTCTGATGGAATTAATGGAACGTAATAAATTGAGATATCCTTAACGTTTCGTATAAATATTATAAGGAAGGGGACAGCTCATTGCGTATTCCATTCACATATAAGCACTTCGTGAAAATGTGACTGGTATGGGTACAAAGAAGCTGTGTTCTCTTTTAACTTATGAGGGATGGAATAATATTTCTTTATCTAACCTTTTATGTGTGATCTAAACTCTAAACTAAATATTTACAGCCATCAGTGTTATAAATTATTCTTAATTAAAATTCTCTGTAAAGATAGTCTTGCAAATTCTTTAACATAATGTATTTGCTGCACCAAGTGCATTTTATTTTGTGTAAGTAGTTTTTTGCTCACATCAACGCTCGTGTACATAAAGTACAAAGAGCTCTCTAAAATGTGATGCAGGAAACACAAGAACATGTACTAAGTTTTATTTTTATAGCAGAGAGGAAGCTTTCTTTTCGTTGCTGCTTACTTATGCATAGTTTCAGATAAGTTTGCATGAAAATTTTGTATATTCCAGCGTATGTTCTTCTTCACTAGTTCCATATTTATGACACGCAAAATAAAATGTTGCTGCCTGTCGTCGATGGTTGATAAAAATGCAAACCGTAGCCGCGGGCTCGCCGGCTCCGACGCCCACTGAATATGGGTATCTTGAGGATGGAGACAAGATTACATTTTAAGAGTGTTTACACAGAGAGACTGCAAACAATTTGCTTAACTTGTGCGAGAGCGCCCCAACTGAAAGTGTACTCTGTTAAGTAGTAAAATTGGCCTTAAATGCTTATTTCGGGGAGTCGTAGTCGGCCGGCGTAGTACGTAGAGCTACGCGAGTGTAGCGAGGCTCGTAGCGTCGGCTCTCACCTGACCGTCAGGCGGTCGCAGGTAAACATTGTAACGTGACCCGACCACGTGCGAAACATGTGACCTCTCGCAAGCGCCTCTCGCGCCGCCGTCGAGCTGTATTTTACGGATGCGTTCAGCAAAGCCGACGACATAGGATATCTCTAACACCAACACACAAATTTAATGATTTTTACCCAGTTTTATTTTATCGAATTTCCAGTGAGGAAGCGCAGTTACCGAGTTGAACCGGTGGGCGTGTTCCAGACAGTATTGATTTTGTTCTCTCTTTTCAGTCGGCGAAGCATGAGTTGCGCGGGTGTGAGGGAGAGAGCGATACGGGCAGGAGGTCGGCGCCTAGTGTAGAGTTTCCGTGTAAAACCGGCGTCGGCTCCGAAAGGACTTAACTGCGGGATGAATGAAAGCGTGTTGCGATCCTGAAGCGACGGCCGCTGTCGACGCGTCCGCTTCCGGTAAATCCGCTCTACAACTTCGTGCACTTAGTTTTGTTTAAAACTGTTCCTATTGCTCTTTCAAAAACTAAAGTTGATAAATATTATGCCTAGAAGCAATAAATATTGGAGAACTTCGATACTGATACGTAACATTATGTATCTTTGCATGTCAAAAGAATATCATAAATCATGTAATGTTGAGATAGCAGTACGAGTGAATGCTGACATATCATCAATTATTTATATTCAATGGATATACTCCTTATATTTGACTTCAATACTTAACACAGCTACACTTTACACTGAATGTGTTTAAATATTGACCAAGTGCGTGCCGAACACGCATTACGCCGGGTTTCCGTCACCGTTATAGAAACAGTATTTTTGTATAAGTATTTAAAACGTGTCGCTGTAGGTAACTCGTAATAAGTTTTACTCAAGGATTTGACGCTTTACGTTCCAAGTTTATAAAAGTTATGTTGTTTAGGTAATCGACTTTCAAAGTCATGAAACAAACAATACCAGCTCGAACTCAGAACAATTGACACGTTAATTACTTTTTATATAGACTTTGTCAAACGCAAGCCTTGACCGCGGTGACGGCGCAGTTCACGTCGGAACAGCTTCATTCAATCCTATATTTGGACGCATGAAAAGTTTTCCGAGATTTTTTAATTTGTGGATGAAAGAACATGCTCTGCAATATATGAACATACGATTGGTCGAACAGACGAGTTCAGTCGACCGTGGCGTGTCGGTATTACGGACAGTTATGCACGAAACAAATTCATATAAAAACATTAGAGCAGTGTTTTTATTATACGACATAACATCACGCCTGTAATCCCCGAAGGGTTAGGCAGAGGTGTACCCACATTTCGCCAGTTATGTTTTTTAGTCCCATGTAATAGGGGGCGAGCCTATTGCCATCAACCGGGCACAAATCCAGACTCCGAGGCTGTTACTGAGAAATTCCTGATGGAAAAACCCAATAACACTTTGCCCGACCTGGGAATCGAACCCAAGACCTCATGCACAGCAGTCGCGCTTGCAACCACTAGACCAACGAGGCAGTCATTATACGAATGTTTCAAAAGAACTTCTTCTTAGTAAATAACAAATGTTTTTTACTGCTTAAGACGACGTGTTTAAAACTTCTAAACGACAGCTTTAAATAATGTAAAAGTACAATGTCTCGTTATGTCTGTTTAAATAGATTTACGAAAGGAATTCTTCGAAGATTCCGAAAAAAAAATGAGGTGGTGTGAGTATTTTCACCGACATTGGTGTGAAGTGTGCGCGCCTTGCCTCGGGGAGGCCGGGACTTCGCATCCAATAGGTACTTGTGCTGCCACCTCGTAAAAATATTCATTCTGTCGTTTTCCTTCTGCGTTAGTACCTAACAATTTTGAATAAACTGTCTCTGGTGGTCAGATTGTGTTTAAAAATTATGATTTCTTTGGTGGATTGAATCTTTTTTTATCCTCTTACACCAGATAATGTCGTGATGGCCCAGTGGTTAAGGCGCCCGCCTTCCATGCATGTGATTGCGTTTTCGATTCCGCGGAAGTACTAATGTGACTTTTTTAATTCATCTGTACTTTTTATGTTTATCTTGGACATCTCTGACATCAGTGAAGGAAAAATATCGTGAGAAAACCTGAACTTATCTATATATAAAAATCTTGTGCCACGGTATTTGTGGTCGTACTTCTCCAAAAGGGCTCTGCCGATTTTCATGATTTTTTTAATGTATATTTGGTTGGTATTAGAATAGGTCGTTAAGTATATTTCATACCACTAGGTAATAGGGTTAAACTTTGACGCAGACGAAGTCGTGGGAAGCAGCTAGTAATATTTATAAGTCTGAAATCGCCAATCAGCCATGAGCAAGTGTGGTGATCAATGCTCGTGCTTTCTCTATATGAGAAGAGGCCTTTGTATTACAGTGGGACAGTAATAGGCTGGTATTATTATTATATTACACTAGACTATAGTATTAATACTACAGTTAATTATCCATTTCCATTTTAAAAGATTATAGCAATATTGTTCCCTTCGGCTTATCAACCGGAGTAAGCTTTTTCATAAAGATAACAGTGAATGAAACATTTGAATTCAAAACATCATTCATAAACATTTTGTGTTCATTCAAGCTTTTGTTACGTAGTAAGCCTACATAGGTGGATAAATTTTGATACGTAAAGTTTATTGCCCTCTACTTTTAGACGATGTTTCTGAATCTCTAAAGTACAGAGTATAACGGATAAAAATTAGACCCTTGATTCAGTACATGGATTTTAAATCCCTAAATGACGAATTTTGGCGTCGGTATAGAAAAAACATCTCAGTAACCGACGAAATTGTTAAAGAAAAAGGCTGTGCTGTGACCTGCAATCATGATATTTGGTTAAAATATGTATGATATAGGTTACACCTATAAAACCGTTTTAAATCGTAACCGAATGTCTGGGTACAGCAGTTTAAAAGTATACAACATGCAATGTAATTAGAGGTGTAATGCAACACAGTTCTGTAATTCGGACTGTTTAGCGAGCGCGTAATGACCGTTTCGAATCCATTTTTGAACTTTTCATTCGTGTTCGTAAAACGTTCATACAACCATGTTGCAGATGTAATTACATTGCAAGTTACAGAAACCAACAATGTGTAGCTAAGCTAATAAAACCGTTTAAAAGATTAATATTTTTGTAACCATAAAATAACAGGAAAATGTTGAGGATTGTTTCCTTAATTCTCGGAGCTATATCTGAAATTCTTTAAATAGCTTAACAAAGTATTTTTTGTGACAAAAAAGAGAGATCTTTTATTGTTACAGGAAATATATTACTCTAATTTTTAGGGTTCCGCAGTCAATGTGGAACCAAATTTAGTGTCGCTATCCGTTAGTCTGTCTAATCTCAGCTTGGCTTACAGACTTTTAGTGCTACAAAGCCACCAAGAAAGCTGAAAAAACGGTAATAAAATAACAATAATATAATAAACGGTGATAAAATAGTAAAATAAAATATTGAAATTTATTTTCGGTATACTTTCCCTACACCTAATTAGGGATGATTGTTGGTGTGGGATGTCATTGGATAGGTCGTTCAAAAATATTGTGGGTGTCTGTCGAGAAACATTTTTGTACTCAGGGATCCGTAAGCGAAATATCGGGGGGCACGGTAGTGCCTCCGCCAAGACGAGCCAAGCGAAGCGCAAGAATTGAAATCCCACCAAAAACATTTCATGTAAAATGTTGCCAAGACCACCACATAAGGTCTGCTCTGTGAAAAAGATATCAGATCTCATGAAGAGCCAAGCTTCTGAATCTACACGGCCTAACTCTACCGACCCTAACTTCACAAATTCTACATATCAGTAAAAAATTATGCTTGGCTGTTTCGTTACTTACTTCAGAAACTAAATATTTGCATCACCTCCAAGACGGTAGCGAAACGGCAAAACCATAATTTGTATAAACCATCTTTTGCAAAGTGCGACGGGTGAACATGAGCTCTTCCCAGGTCGGACAAAGTGTTATTGGGTTTTTCCATCAGGAATTTCTCAGTAGCAGCCTCGGAGTCTGGATTTGTGCCCGGTTGAAGGCAAGAGGCTCGCCCCTTATACATGGGACTTAAAACATAACAGGCAAAATGTGGGTGTACTAATGGGTCTGTCTAATCCTTCAGGAATTACAGGCGTGATGTTATGTTTTGCTACGATAACGAGTGTCTTCTGCTGATGTCGTATAATTAATTTCGTCTCTTGCCAGTACACTTAAAGGTTAACAAAGGTATTTCATTAGGCAGTGCTAAAACCTCTAAGAATAGCAGACAGTAAGAATAATAATCGAATCGACGGTAATAGCTCATTCCCCGATAACAAAGGGTTCGTTCATGCGAATTGAAATCGGTAAATTGCTCTTACCTACTTCCCGTTGAGAGGTAATTATTGGTATAATTGATTGATTATGACAAAAATGTACCGCAGAGTTAAATGGAACAGCTTAAACTCATCCATTCTTATATTATACTAGCACTTTCCCAGCGACTTTGTTCGCGTGATTTTCCTAACGGATCCCTAACTTTTTTGAAAATACAATATAGCCTATGTTACTCAGGGTGAATGTAGTTTTGAAATGGTAAAAAAAAAAATGAAATCGGCACTGTAGTTTTTGAGTTTATTCATTACAAACATACACGCAAAAATACTAATCTTTCCTCTTTATAATATTATAATATACTCGTAGAATAGGTAGTATAAACTAGTATAGAAATGCGAAATTAACTGTCTGTCTGTTACGCTTTTACGATTAAACTACGGAACCGATTTTAATGAAATTTGGTAAGGGGTAAGTTTGAAGCCCAAGAAAGGACATAGGCAACTTTTTATTCCGTGACTTCGTCTCCATCTGCGATAACCGTTATTTATACGGACGAAGCCGCGCGCAAAAGCTAGTAATATTATAAATGCAAAAATAAGTCTGTTTATCTGTCTGTTACGCTTTCAAGACTACACTACGGAACCGATTTCGGTAAGTTTGAAGTCCAAGAAAGGACATAGGCTTATTCCGCGGCTTCGTCTGTGTCCGCGATAACCGACGAAATCGCGAAAGCAAAATCTAGTTCTAAATTCAAATTCTTTAGCCAGCGTGGCCCATGGTGTACAGAGGCATTAAAAGATTTAAATAGCTTTACTCTGTCTATTTACTTACCGTCTTTGTCTATTTATTGACTCAGCTAAAACAGACATCACAATGCGAATTTCGACCTCAACATTTCAAAAGGTTACGGAAACACTAAATAAAATGTCTACGAAAACTAAACCGCCTCAGTTTGACGTAGGTATTTTCTAAAAATAATCCTTCTTTTTTATCGCAATACGTTTTGACAAATTGAGCGAAACGCCGGTGGGCAGACGCAAATACCTCTCTTAATTCGGAAACAGAGATAACAACGGAGAGACCGTGACCTTTTATATTCAAAGAGATTATTTACATGCTGGATTTGAACTGGATTTTTCTTTGAAAATCATTTTCTCAATAACTCCTCTGAGAATAACAGGCTTATATGTATGTTCAAACAATTGTCTATACAAATAAATAAAATTGTGGTGTCTGTTTGTAATGTTAAAATAACGGCTTTTAAAAAAAATAAAAAAAGCATGTTTAAAAAAAAAAAAATTGTATGTCGGTCTGTTTCTGCTAATCTCTAAAGATTTTGACGGGCGATCACTGGCAGATATCTGATGATATACGGAGTAACTCAAGCTACTTTTATTTCAAAAAAAGAATGAGGATAACGTGCAGTAAAAAAATAAAAATCTTTCTTAACCGATATTCACGTGAACGAAGTCGCGGGCATAAGTTATCGTATAAAGCTGCGTTATTGGTAAAAATTGAACAGTGCACCATATGTGATAGATTGCTTCCCCAAGTCTTACGACCTCCAACGCCACCGCTCCGAATTGAGGTCCCATAAAACATACACGGTAAGTTAACAAGTTGAAACACTCTCGTACCAAAATTATTAAATAAACGTTCTTCCAAGAACAAGTTTCCGAATAATGTAAGCCCTATCAAAGTCTGTTCAGTGGTTCTTGAGTTAAGCCAGACACAGGCGTGGAGGAAACTTGCCGGTACGTCGTGATTACTGTCTTGTCTGCGGGGGTGAACCTCTCGAACAGAGAACTATTCATTTGAAACAGAAAAACAGTGTTCTGTAAAAATTTCCAAACACTTTTTCCTCCCACTGAAATGTAGTTTTATATAAAAACTTGCATCGGAATTATTTTAGTGCCGCGTTCGCTTGTATAGGCGAGGGGAGGCGATGTGTGGAGGACTTTGTAAACATTCGAGACGAGACTATTATATTATAGGTACGAATACATTCAAAGGTCGGAACCTTTTGTAGCTTTGCGCGATGAGTGAGCACAATTTAAACTTTTATTGATTTCTGTTCCATTTCGACGGTTGAGTATACATCTGTAGTACCTTTCACACCGTCTACTTCATACCTTTTACCTACGTTTTAATACAAACAAGTTAAAATATATTCCGCATAACAAACATAAACTACTCAACGCCTACCACATAAGTTATGTTGAAAGATACACTGAGTAAAGTAATAAATATTGTACGTCGACTGGCGTTGAAAATTAAGTACTTAAAATTATTTCACTCATACATTTAACAAAGCTTTTACCACACATTACTACGAAGTTTGCGCCTGGCTCATTCATTTACCTGAGTACTATGACGCTCGTCTAAAAACTGTGTTTATTCAAAATTCTTGGAGATAACGAGATGAAGCGGAACATTTACGTCTAATTTATACGGAGACAATGGAGGTGGTCGCAATTAGTGAAATGGCCACTGAGAACAAACGCGTTTCCAACAAAAGAGTGGAGGCTTCGGCTCAGACAAGGGCCCTCTTTCATTTCTTCCAAATGAGCAAACTACAGTCGCTAGTAGGGAAGATTTGTTGTTCAAGAATGAAGGGCTCGCGAGTGAGCATTGTTCTTTCCGCGGCCAGTTTGGTAAGCACTTGAGTTCCGTTGTTCTAATCAAGATTACGAGGGAGAATTATTTGGTTTTGCTTGTTATTTGTTTCAATACTAACTGATGTTATCGTGGAACGTATGTCGTAATTTGTTCTCCGCTTTTGACTTATTGTATCAGTGATAATTCACTCGTGTGTACCAATGTACAAATTAAGATAACGACTTTAGGGTCCACTTAGGTAATAACGTTATAAATACGTTCCGAAACTTCATGCCTACAAGCGTCCTACAGGGAATCGTTGATACATTAACCGCGTTTATAATTAATTTGAGACAGATTTCCCAGACCTAATTTTGTAGTATATTTAGGCACATAATCTAGACAAGTATTGCATAAAACAGTCATTCCTACAAACAATTTTACGTATTTTCAAAATTAAATCCGAGAAACAGATAAACTATAACTGTAATAGTAAATCATTTAAAGCAAAAGCAATTGTAACGGTTATAAATCAGGTAAGTTGGACGTGCATACAATTTAACAAGTCTGTAAGTTAACAACACATTACTATTCCCCCCGGCTGCCAACCGTACGTACTACGTATAGTAGATATAACTATTCGTAGTTGTTCCTAGGTACGGATGGTAAGTTGTATAGGTACGGTGTAGCCACCATGAAATTATATTAGGATTTGCACAGGTTAGTCGGCGTGTGTTCGTCCACAGGGTTTAATTGTTCTGAGTTCCTGTGAATACCTAGACGTACATGATGCATGGCATTTGAACATATTTTGGTTGTTCTCATTAAAATTGTTTTATTCCGGTCTAGACTTCTAGGAACGTGACGTTTTCCACTTAACTGTGTGGGAGTGAGGGAACGATATTTAATAAAAAAAAAGCTTTTTTACAAAAAAATATGACCGCCTTCAAAAACTACAAAATAAATAAAAAATAACTTTAGCTTTAAAGTCGGCGGCTTTGGTTTTGTTTCTTGTTATGTAGGTATTGCCACCGACTTCCAAGCTAAAGTTATTTTTTATTTATTTTGTAGTTTTTGAAGGCGGTCATATTTTTTTGTAAAAAAGCTTTTTATTTTTCACTTTTTAGTGCTTGTGTGTTAATGTTTGAATTCCTTACATAAAGCCCTTTCAAGCAATACCTCACACGATATATTTAATTTTGGAAAGTGGAAGGAAGGGGGTTGACGTACCCCCTCCCCACTTCCTTCAATCAGTCATCGACTACACGTATAAACAAAGCAATTTTTCTTGTTACGGCGGTTCTGCTGTGATTTTATAAGGAGTTCCGTTACATATCTCCAAAGTTCATCATCAGATCATGACAATATTCCTATGGGACCTATTCGGGACTATACTCTTTCAAACAAAAAACGAATCATCCAAATCGATTCATAATTGGCGGAGTAATCGTAGAACAAATATACAAAAAAAAAAAAAAAAAAAAAAACATACGCGTCGAATTGAGAACCTCCTCCTTTTTGAAGTCGGTTGAAAAGAACTCTTTGAAGTATCTTTTGAAAGCTGTCAAAGGAAGGTGAGCAATTTTATGTGACATTCGACGGAATTACGTAACTTTATAGGTAAGCTGTTACTGCATTAAAATTTGAACCTAAGTAAAACACGGTTAGTGATTAAGTTTCCATAACCTCTTTCTAAAGTACTGTTCCACCAAGCATTGTCTGTTATTTAGTCTATACTTTATTTGGGATGCGAAAGTGTTTATTCGCGGAAATGTCTATTCGCGTAAACGTCCATTCGCGCAATATAAGTAAGCGAGTTTTTTTTTTTTAATATACGTCGCAACTTGCAGACTACATTTTCACTGGCACTGATGCTCTGGCTACCCTCCCAGGCAATGCAAGTGTGATGTAAAGTTGGGATAGCGAATACCTAATAAATACATAGCTGACAAAGTAGACACATATAGCAGTTCAATAATTTCCGTGCGATATCTATTTAATTTATCAATGTGTGCCGTTAAACACTCGATGACACGGTTAGTTGTGAAATTCAATTAGAAAATGTTATTGGAACCTGATCGCATTTTGTGTTGCGAACATGATGTGTTGCGGTGAAACTGTTAAAATTAGCTAATGTTAGGATTTACTGGTATTTTATTTTTTTAAAGAAACGCACTAAGAGCTTTTTTGTGTTTTTCTGGCATTATTTCCAAATGGAGGAACAGTCTTTTAGTATTTATACTCGTATAAGTAACTTCTAATTGCTGTGTTACTTCGGAAATTTTAAAAATTAGCAGTTCTAAATATTTTTGGTCCATACATATAATCTGCAGATTATTAATAGTTGTAATAAAATTAACTATTAATAATCTGATAGTAAGGACCACTTATTGGTGTGGTCCTCGTAACCGGCGTGCTTGTATGACGAGATGTATGAACGTAGATGAGGTGAAAGGAGTATTTAAGGATCGTAGCACGTGGCGTTCTGTAGTTTCTGCCTACCCCCATGGGAAAAAGGCGTGAGTTTATGTATGTATGTATATTTAATAAAATTAACAATAAACATAAATAAACTCGTTAAGGGTCTTTATAATGAAACACCTATCGTGTCCGAATATTTTTATTACTGAACTTGAAAAGACTCATGTTTTGGTAAAATCCGATCCATGAATCATCATTGTTTCCAGCGAAATCATAAAACTTTCACTGGTAATTTATGCCGTCCTGTTATCGCACACATACGAACATTATTTGTGGCTCCCCCAATGACTTTGGCAAGCCCTCCACAAATATTATAACAACGTATAATTATCTTCATTGTAATCGTCATTGTCCATACTACCTACCTGCTAGATTGAGTTTTGTTCCCTGCAATAATTACCTCAAGGCAGCGGTGCACTGAAGCGCAGTGCCACCAAAGAGTTAAGTTTCCGTTTGCATTGACAGACATACAAACATATGCACGTGTATAGACATAGAGTAAACTATGTCGCCGCATTGAACACTGCGCGACACTAACTGATAGGACTAGGTCGGTCTGATAGCGATGGATATTGGCGTTAAATTCGATCGTGAGTATATTATTAGTCTAGATGAGTCACATAAGAAAGAGGCTTATCTGATGTTGATCAGTCCAACAGTTAAGTTTGCAATGCTAGAGGCATCGTCGTATGCTTGGATTATTGCGACACCCTGGTACCCTACAAAACAAAACTAAAAAAATATCGACCATTTATTCTTAGGTCGGACCACGTGACGTTGCTTGGCAGAAGAAATAGGTATGTGTTTCTATTCGTTAAACTTCGGTATTAGGTCCAGCGAAATGATCAATATAAAATGTCTTCAAAATCCTTATAGGGGATAAAAGTGATAAAATATAACGTCTTTATTTCCGTTCGTCCGCTGACATCGTGATCTCTTTGAACCTTCAGTCTATTTATATCCTAAAGATGTAATTAATATTCATAAGAAGGCCTCCTACCTGTGACAGCCACGCCAGACCTAACCTCCTACATGAAACAAAACAATGGTATATACCATCGCTACCTACGTCAATAGACGCAGTAACCTAATATTAATTTTAGATCAGTGAAAATCAACGATGCGTGTAATTTGACGCGATATTTAAGGAAGGCTATAGTGAGGATAAGATCATACGACCCTTAGCCCGGTTATATAAACTGCGCTATCGATATTGCGACAAAAAACTAAAGGAAAAAGTGTACAAAGGATTCTTTTGGGTAAGTACTTACATAGGTACGTGTATATTGAAAAAATGAATGAATGAAAAACAATTTTAAGAACGATGATGAATGATTGAATTAACAAAATGGATTAATAAAATGAATTAATAAATTGAATGTCAAGTCAAATCATTTATTTCAACTAGGCCATTAAAAAGCACTTTTGAACGACTTAGGCAAGAAAAAAGAATTGAATCTAGTTGCCCCATCCAAAAGGTAGTTTCTTAGGGGCATTACAAACAGGTACTTCAATTTTATTTATTTGTACAGAGTATAAGATGGCACATTGGTCACGGCGAACCGCTGGATGCGGGCAGCGTAGGACCGGTCATTGTGGTAATCTGTAGGGGAGGCCTACGTCCAGCAGTGGATGTCGTTTGGCAGAAATGATGATAGATGGTAAGCTAATTGATATGTAGCACACCAAAAGTAATCGCAAATCGCTACTTATCGCACCACGTACTCACACTAGTAAATGACACACTCGATGTTCTGATTGAATTGTTTACCTACACCCGATGTTGGTATAACTAACGTGATTCGCATTCATTAATGTTGCACATATGGATTTAAAGTTCGCCAGTTGATAGCAGTTTATTCAGACGCTAACTTTGCCGAGTGTATTTCGTTGAGTGGTGGTGTGAAGCAGACTGTTGCCTGTACCTATCTATAAATATAATAAAGCTAAAGAATTTTTTGTTTGTTTGTTTAAATGTGCTCATCTTTTATTATGATTTTTTAAACTACCAATCGGATTCCAAGAATGGGTTATAAATTCTTTTGGATCCTAGTAACATTTCAGGAAGTTGCCATAAAAGTCATTAAAAATAGTTGTGTGTATTTCAGAATCTTCTATCTTTAAAAAAATCTATGTATTTTATCATTGATTTGTGTTAAGAAGCAATAATAAACTATTATTAGAATTTGATGACGTTGCAAAACTGTACCTTGTATTATTATCACCATCACACTACGGCCGAAGGTAGCGTAACAGAAATCAAAGACGTAACTTAACGCAGGTGAAACAACCACGCGGATGAAGTCGCGGGCAGAGGGCAATAAGTAATTTTTTTTGAGTTTGAGTGGGATCGATTTTGCACTTGTGTTATGCTAATAGTGCTTGCAGTGCTAAAAAAATTAGCCATAAGCAAAGTTTTTGTCAGGGTTATTCGGTTTGTGTGAGGGTCTTAATTATGAACCCAACGATTAGATGAATAAAGAAAGAAAGCGTATGATAAAGGACAATATCAATGGTAATGGGTGCTTAGTACCGTAGTAAGTGGCCTTGCAATCTTACAGATTATAATACCCAAATGAGAAATTTTAACAAACAGTTAAGGTTGGTAACGCAAACGAATAACGTTGGTTTGTTTATACAGGACTACAGAAAATATTGCAATTCTGTACTTAATTAAAATAAGAGTAAGGATGAACTTAACACAACAACTTTAATTAATATTTGCTCCTACTTCCTAAAACTGTACATGATTGGTTATTACAGCTATTAGGTTATTAGCTATATACAGCTATTCTTGTAATGCAGTGAATTTTCAAACGGATTCCAAGTTTATTTTTTAAATATAGCTTATATTACTCGCTGATTATGTAGCGTTCCATAGGTGAGAGAATTTTTAAAATCGTTTAAATAGTTTGAGGATATCTATTACAAACAAAAATAAAAGTCTTTTCTCTTTATAATATTAGTTGAGACTGCAACAGTAGGCCCTTTTCGTCAGCCAACTTTAACACTTCGTGCCAGTTGATAAACAAATATTCCGTTTTGTTTGACTGCCACATCGACGTACAAATGTAGTCAAACATCTCGGGAATAAGTTGGTTCACGAAGTCAGGAAATCTCTAGGTGTCGCTACAAAAAATGGTAGACAATCAGAAATCGAATGCCAATCACGATAAATAACAGTTTCCCCCAAAGCCCTTTATCCCAAAAGTTACTCGAGTCGACACACGCGAGTAATGGCACAGTAATTCGTTTTTGATGTCTGTCGCGTAATATATGGCGTGCTAATCAAAATATATTGCCGACTCTTTTATATTGTGCCGTTGCATGCTCCCATTGTGATACTTGGCTCTTGGCATTTGACGCTTAGTGACACGTGGCGTGTCTCTGACGAGTTTAATAGCTTGTTCGCAGCTTCTCATATGTCTTTTCATTTCATTTGTGACGGCAAGTAAAGTAGCACGCATACGACGCAAATAATGATCAATAACATTAACAATCCCATATTTTTATAAGAATGCAATAAGTTTCATGTTCATTTAACGCTAATAAAGTGTGTTAACGCTTTTACTTAAAGCAAATTTAAAGACACTCCCCTCCTTTGAGGAAGTGTCGCGCACCCCAATAATTTAATTGTGAGTTCATAAATGTCGAGTCAAGAAGTTTGATCGAAGTATACAAAACATAAAGTTTTCTATACGAATGATTTGCCCACAAAATATATTTCATGGAGAATATTTCGAAAGAGTTTAAATACTGAGTTTATAATACATGTACGTATCGAAAGTGTAACTTTTAACTCAATTACAAGTTGTACTATAAATCAATCGGTGGTGGAAAATCTCGTAACCTGTGGCGGTGTACGCGCCCTACGCGCCCCTTGCCGCCGCCGCCGCTCGCCGCACTCCGCCGCTCTCCTCTCGGTGGCTATTTTTGCGCAGACGTAACGATTGGCGACGGTGGCGCCTCGCGGTGGAAATTCAAACCTTTTGACAGGCGGGTAAAATGGCCGCGTGAACACGCGATCTGCCACGCTGAAGTCGCTACGTACGTCACACGCGAAGTTATTACTTAACGCCGGCCCTGTAAACTATGTTATAGTGCTTTAATCGGTCTTTCTCTTGGTAATCGTTCGTAAAAGCTATAAAAATGGCTCTCCATCTCGAGACCGCGTTGCAGCGCAAGTTAAACTTCAAGATGACCACGGTAAGTGCATGCCGCTCGCCGCGCCGCCTATCGATCGGAGCCCGCGTGGTCCGAACATATGGTGGCCGCTACGATCTCGTAGCACCGTGTAACCTACGAACTACGTCACATGAAGCCTGCTAACGTATCCGCGTTCATTTTACGTACGAACGCTAATGTTATTATGACACAATCAGCTTCTTATTATTGTATTGTAAGAGACCGCTGTATGAGCGCGTAAATAGGTAAATAAACACTTGTAGAGACACGCGCTACGCCGATGTCGGAAGTCGAAATATACAGATTAGGTACCGAAAAGTACAAACTATTCTATTTTCTAAAAATATTAGAATCATTTTGATTTAAAGTTAAACCAGCAAATATATACGATATTAGATACAAATTAACCTGCTTGACTTTGAAGTATGGGTATTTCCGCCGGTAGGGTACTTTTACCGCCGGCCGGTTGAAGTTTTTTTAATAGTTTATCCTATTTATAAACATAATAAGTAGCCACTGTATTTAATAGCAGAAGTAATACTTATTTGATTTTACAATGTGGGCGTAGGCTCTGTACATACATACATACCTATGTATATTTATGTTTGTGCAGGCGCTGTGTGCAGGCTGTAGTGCAATTTGCAAATTAAATGTCGGTTTACGCCTACGGACGACTGAAAGGTCATGTTACTCGTGAAATTTGATTGAAATATCACAATAAAAGATCATGAATGCAATCAGTGATCAGCTTTAATTAACATGCAGTTCAATTAATAACTTTGAATAAGCCAATTGATTAAATTATTTTACAAACATTGTTTCGATAATAATTGTCTTTCTATTGTATTAACTGAATGAATACCAATTTGCCTTTTTCATTGGCCTTCATTAAGACTTTCAAGTGGCTTTCCACTTGAATAACATTTTCCGTTACTGATAATACAATTTATTAGTCATAATATTTTATGTTTAATTCAATTAAACAACCGGTTAAGGGTTAAGTAGGTGTTGGAGAGAGGAAGATCGTCTTTTGTTTTCAAATTTGAATATTAGACGAGCTAAGTAAACCAGCAAAAGTAAATAAGGATGTAATCGAGACTTACGGTTGTTTCAATGTATGCGTACAATGCCGGACTGTTGCAGTGTTAGAGTAGTGCAGGTTTCGGACTGCGCTCGGACGTCTTTTTTCATTCAGTTAACACGTGACATTTGTCGTACTGTCATCATGCGTGCGCGGTGCGGGTGTCGCACGGCGCTCTTGACGTGTCAACTGCCCATGAGCAGTCCAATACCCGGACTGCTCCAGCGCCGCAGCAGTCCGGCACCAAACCCTTACATTGAAAGAAATAAAGAAGTCCATGTGGACACAATAATAATAATAAAATAGGCATTGAAAGAACCCCTACACTTTGCCATTGGGTATGGAATAAAAAACATTTGCCAAATAATGCCATTTGATATTCATGTTTTTTACCTACCTACACATACATAACATCACGCCTGTAATCCCCGGAGGGTTAAGCAGAGGTGAAAAGCCACATTTCGCCAGTTATGTTTAATTCCCATGTAATAGAGCGAGCCTATTGCCAACAACCGGGTACAAATCCAGACTCCGAAGCTGCTACTGATAAATTCCTAATGGAAAGACACAAAATCACTTTGCCCCGACCTGGGAATCGAACTCAGGACCATGTTCAGCAGGCGCGCTTCGCGTCCACTAGACCAACGAGGCAGTCGTTCATGTTTTTCCTAACTAATAAACCCATTAATTACTTATCTATTGATTAGTCATGCTATCTTATAATATCTTTGGAAATCGTTCTACCTCGGTAGCTTTAACAATAAATTTGCATATCGCTCTTGTATCAAGATTATCTGGAACGAATTTATCACATGCTAGGGGCAGTTCCTACAATTACTTAACTTTAAGTAATTGAAAAAAAAAAACGGTTGCAAATAAATTCGGGCGACTTTGTCAATTGAAAAAAAGCGCTTTTTGTTGTTTTTTTTTTCAAATTCTGTAGACTGAATTTATTTAGTTTGGTTATAATCTTATTTGACTGCCTCGTTGGTCTAGTGGTCGCAAGCGCGACTGCTGTGCATGAGGTCTTGGGTTCGATTCCCAGGTCGGGCAAAGTGTTATTGGGTTTTTCCATGGAATTTCTCAGTAGCAGCTTCGGAGTCTGGATTTGTGCCCGGTTGATGGCAATAGGCTCGCCCCCTATTACATGGGACTAAAAACATAACTGGCGAAATGTGGGTGTACTAATAGGTACACCTCTGCCTAACCCTTCGGGGATAACAGGCGTGATGTTATGTTATGTTATAATCTTATTTATTTATCTGATGGTGAAGTTGAACAACGCATGAAGAAATGCATGATGCGCTTGCACATGCAGCGGGCTAAAACGCAGTCCACTGCTGAACGTAGGCCTCCCCCAAAGAGCGCCAACCATCCCGGTCTTGGGCAGCCCGCAACCATTCGCTGCCCGCCATCTTCTTTTAAACCTTCTTTCTTCTGTAATTAATGACATGCAATTAGTAAATGTCTCTAAAAACTTTTCTGGTTGTTTAAACTTTTGAAGTCTATGACAGACAGAGGTCGTAGTAAAGGGGTTCAATTTCAACTGACAGACTTCTTAAATAAAGGTTTTAAAATTACTTTCTTAGCAGGATTGTGGCAGGTGGACGTGGCAGTTGCATACACCACGTGGTCTTATAATAGTTTTATATTGTAACTGATTAGGCTCATTATTATTTTAAACTGATTTTGTGTGAGTAAACTCTTATTATTTAATCAATATTTTAAAGATTTTGAATATTTTTCATATATTTTCAACTAGCATTTGCGGCGACTTCGTCCTCATAAATGTCGGTTATCGCGGACGCAGATGAAGTCGCTGAATAAAAATTAGTATATGTCCTTCTTTGGGGTTCAAACATACCCCGTACCAAATTTTATCAAAATCGGTTCAGTGGTTTAGTCGTGAAACCGTAACAGACAGACAGAGTTACTTTCGCAATTATAATATTAGTATGGATAATATGGATATTCATTTTCAGGTAGCCTGATGATGGATATAGATTGTTTTAATAGTTTAAAATTATGATTTCATAAACATTCAAATACCCTGAAACCAGTTAATATATTTTTAGAAAGATATTATTGTACGAAAACGATTACAATAAAATTAAACTTTGAAAGCAGTCGCAAAAATTGGCGCCTAAATTGTCGCTTCGTACATGCTACAAATAGGCGCCGTAGAGTCACAGCGGCCCTGCCCTGCATACCTACTGCCAAACATTCATTACAATGATTGAAACACAAATAAGTTCTCTGTTTACCACATAGGTATGCGTAATTAAACTTTCCTTTTACTACAAACCCTGCAATCGGCGCTTTCATTACAAGCGAAAACTCATCAAAATGTTTTCCCCTCTTTTTGTACTAATTTTCTTTATGTCTGTGAGTTTATTTTTTATTTGCAGAACCTGAGTAAAGTAAAACAGTTTTAAATTAAGCCACAGAAACGTCGGGCTTATCCGCTGAAGCAGAATTAGATGTACAACATAATTAAAAACAGAAATACCTATATTGATGTTTTTTTTAAAAATATTTTTGCTTCTATCTATCGTCTATTTATTCTCATCTCTTTCGAAGCTTCAATTCGATTAGGTTCTAAGTTTAATCTTTTTATTCTGTATGTATATTTAATAGATATTTTCTTTTTTAAATCGGCGAGATATCTATTTAGATAATTGAGAACGGTTCGCGGTTTTGTCAGTACATCATAGTCTAAATTGTTATGAGAACTAGTAACGCGTTTCCTCAGCTGTGGCCTATATTGTGCGATAACAACAATAACATAATGAATTCAAATAATAAGCACTTATCAATGAACAACACGTGCGAAATTCTACGCACATTACACATTGTGGGGCTGACAAAAGACGATCTACGATCCTCATTTCAACAGTGCGTCGCACACATACATTCCGCATTCCCTTTTACATGCGTGTGTTAAATAAAACATTAATCTCTACTAATAGGATGTTACCGTTCGAGGCTTTGCGTTCAGTTTAAACGCATTACGTTTTATTACTTATCTGTAAATCCTCGCACAGCTCGGGCGCACACGTAAAGGCAGCCAGTCATGTGGAACCGAACGGAAGGGTCGCTACACTCCTTATACTAAATGACGCTTGCCTTACACTCTTTTGAGTGAGAAATACGTAACGTTATCAAAAGGTTAGTGAAATATTGGTGGTAAATACAAAAAATTGCGCCGTTCAGTCCCAATAACTTGGGTTGGGAATGATTCGTTGAAATATTTCAGGTAGGAAAGCAAATATATAAAGGTTTCTACCTACGCGTACGGTAGAGCGTCAATCAAGTGCTCTTTAAGGTCTATTAATGTTGTCGTGATCTGAATTTGTTTCTATTGCTTACTAAGTACTTTTTCCACTTAGGATGGTCTTTTAACGCGTTGGTTACAGGAATAGATTGGTTCCGAGAATCAAGTGCTCAGATTAGTAGCCGGAAAAGTTCTCGCTTTTCTATCGTGGTAAACCGGAGACCCGTAACTAGTTTAGGGTTGTGAAACGGCGGCACAGAGCAAAAACATCAGAATATCTGTATAAAAGCTGACTCTTACAGTATAAAATAGAATAGTAACAGTAACAAAATAGCGGTAATATTCTCGCTAAATCACATTAAATATGATAAAATATTATGCGTGAGGAAAATAGATTTTAGCTATACTTGTTCATTAAATATTCTGGAGAGGTCTGAGAG
Organism: Hoplodrina ambigua; assembly: GCA_949774945.1. Classification (NCBI taxonomy): domain Eukaryota; kingdom Metazoa; phylum Arthropoda; class Insecta; order Lepidoptera; family Noctuidae; genus Hoplodrina; species Hoplodrina ambigua. Next base: position 7,617,030 of record OX458977.1, on the reverse strand, counting down.
AACAAATATACTAAGCAAAATCTGATATATAACAACATCATAAAACCGTAATATTAAAAAAAAAAAACTAAAATAAAAATAAGATCTCAGAATATTATTACGTAACCAATATAGAAATAACTTGAGAAGATAAAATTCTTTAATCTTTCAACCGTTGAACGTTATCAGTCATATGGTTTTTCTTTTGTCAAGATACCTACATGATAATAATATACTTATTGCGATTCTTCGCGAAATTCCAAAGAGGCGAAAAAAATACAAACCGGTAATCCGTTAACACTCTCAAATATTTCTGATACAGCAAATCTATAAATTGTAGAGCATTTTTTCAATCGTATTGGCTCAACAAAGGAAAGCTACACACATAAATCACTCGTGCCTTTTCCTTATGAACGTTACTTCAGGTTTGAAAAGATTTCCTTTCATAACTGTTGTTCGTTCACACCACAGAGCGTAAAAGTAGATAAAGGCTACTGATACCTAGACTACAAAAATAATAAAAAAATATACTGAATAACATCGCAGATTTTTTACACGACTGCCCCAAAAAAAGGAGTGTTATGTGTTTAGGGTTAATGTATGTATGTATGTAAGTATGTATGTATGTATGTGAGATTCTTTATTCCACCATAACTTTTAAACGCCTGAACCGATTTAGATGTATGGGGTATCGTTACAATCCTTGCATCGTTCCGAGTAACATAGGCTAGTTAAAAATAAAAAGAATCCTGTGTAGTCACTTTAAAATGTAAATTAATACCAGCCTCAATTTTTTTTTAATGAATCTGGTCGTGTCTATGCTTATCGTCTAGAATTTGACAAGTAGATTTAAAAAATATATAACACTTTAAATAAAAATCGTTGTAAAAAATAACTGACGAGTAAACAAAGTACAAATATGTGCAATTTTTGCAGTCGTGTTTTTTAATTTTTTTAATTATAGTAGCTTGTTAATGAGATAGTTACGGCGATCTATTTTTATTATTTTGTTTGTAAGAGGTAATCTCTGAAAATACTGGTCTGATCATAAAAATTATTTAACGGAGAGAAAGCTACACTATTGCCTAGTGTTTTCGGATGTGTTTTATGCTATATTTTATTTCCACGCGGACGAAGTCGTTGACAGAAGCTAATTTTAATCTGTCATGAATTACTTAGCAAAAGTACTGGTGCATCAACTGATTTCCAAACAAACTAGTCTCAGCTAACTAGTCAGCCTTGCTTCTCCAGTCAGTTATCTTTTATGTAAGTTTGAGGTAGGTGCCCATTTTGCATGATATTTTGTATTTTAACCTATTTAACATTAGGTTACAATTCACTCTGGCAACTCACTCTGAGCTAAACTTTTGGCAAATGTGGGTCTTAGAAGGGTAGTTCTATCTATTTTGGCACTCTGTGGTTAACCCACACAAGTTTACCAACTTTTGAATACCATCGACGCAAGGTATTCTTGTTTAACCATCTAATGGTTGGAGCTATTTTTAATATCGCGCAGAATCCACTTTGTCACTTCGAATATAATGTAATAAACCGCAACAAGGCGTAAAGCCTTTACCTTGTGCCCACGTGTTTTCATTTGAGGCTCTTTAAAAGCGTGGTTGTACGAAATTATAATAGATGTAATTTTCTCTCTCGCCTTATTAGAACTTTTATGTAGTAAGCTTCTATTACCCAGAAATACTCTGTAAATAGCAGTTTAGAGTTGAAATAATGTTAGATAAATTGCAATAAGTATATTAAATACCGTCTATGGCCAATTGTTGCTATACGTTAGGTTGAAACTGCTCAGATGGGTGCTTCGCTTGTGCGGCTCCACGTATTCAATGAATGACATAAGCAGATAGCCTAGCATCTGCCACTTAACTATTGCTGTAAATCATGCAGCACGGTGCATGCTGTGCTGTCTTAGTGGATCTCTGCACGGCACAGCCATAAATAGTTTTTTCATTTTGTGAAGTGAATTTCGATCAAAGCTTAAATTGTGCTAACGACCTGGTATGCAAAGCCTTCGTGACGTGAGTTTTGAACATATTAATCGTGTTTTCCATTCCGGGTGTTCATTTCGACAATCGTTAAAATTAACCTGTCTTAAACTTAAAATAGATCGAATAGGAAACGAAAGTAACGAAAGAGAAATAAACATGATATTTAAGCAGTGAATCGGTGTAGTAATCGTAGCATCACAGTTCGGCAGTCCTTGCTGGAAGCCGATTAGTTCGCGAGTGTCTCTTGGCTGCAGTACTTAGCTACTTGTTTGTTGTTCTTAATGAGCACTGCCAGCCAACTTTGGGCTGTTTTCGCTTCAATTAAGACTAAAAACATGACCGAACGTCGTCGTTTGGTCGCTCACTTGACGTTTGTCAGCGTGTTGTTTCGCCATGCTTGGGTATTAAATTAAATATGTATTGTGTTTTATATTTAAGCACTTGTTGGTTTGTATTGTAATGCTGAGTTGGAATTCAGTGGTGTCTTGTGAAATAATTTAAGAGTGATGCTAACTTATTAATGCGTCTTCATTGCTAGGTATTAGGCAGGTAGTAGGAGGGTTTTTTCTTCCGGTCTAGGCGGAGCGGAAGGTAGTGTCAGACCCTTAGTGATTGAAACCCATCTGTGTTCCTCCTAATGCCCTTCGCGTTTCAGGGCCGCGGAACTTTTGACTTGGTGACTCTTTCGAACAAAATTCTCAACCCTAGCAGGACTTTAAGAGGTACTTATGAAATAACGTTAGATATAAACGTAGTAAGTATAGTAACGCATAAAAAGTAAGGAAACGTGACTGCGTCTGGTTAACTCATTATTGGTGATTACTAGAGTTAACGGTTATGTAAAATATCACCTACCTATATGTATCACACCGTGTTTTGTATATAATATCTTCTATAATTAAATTCACGGTTCGTCATCGCCAGGCACCTGATAAAAACTCTTTGTATTACGTGTAGATACACATGTCATTGACATCGATATGTTTCATACACAGTTATTATTATAAAAAGTCACTTTGTTGATCTATCGAACTAGTTATCGGGAAAAAAAATGCTATAACAACAAATTAAAATCGAAAAACTAAGTCTCGTACCTATATCATTTTTGACAGAATTGTTCACAAACTTCTGGCGCCCTTGTTCTCATTATCACCCATAAGCTTTTGCTAACATTAAACTTGGCCAAAGTTGCTTAAGTTCGGAAAACTCAACCTAAACGTTTACCTATATAACAAACTAGCTTCTGTCCGCGACTTCGTCCGCGTCAAAGTCGATATATTATCCCCATTTTCTGGAATAAAAAAGGAGCCTATGTGTTATTTCAAACTATTATCTATCTCTGTGCCAAATTTCATCTAAATCCGTTCAGCTGTTCTGACGCGATTGAGTAACAATTAAACATCCATCCATCTAAACTTTTGCGTTAATAATAGTAGTAAGATGATATAATTGTACAAGCAAGTGCTGCATTCAGTGCCTATTCAACTAAGCACATTCGTTAAGCCCGCATGCGACCAGCACCCGCTTTATTTAAGTTCAAGTTCACACAATCAGAAGGTACATTTGTTTTAAGATATCCCTTCTTAGCTTTCGAGATCGCGAGTGTAGTCCGATCTCGAGGTCTTTGCCCCTAACACGTGCGAATAGCACAGCCACACCCGTTAACGGTAGTTACCGCTCATAATACCACATCTTTCATTTAAATGGCTAGTTAAAGTAGAAATACCATGGATCAATCGAATACAGAACGTGAGTAAATAGAGTCCGCCAACAACCTAGACCAATTAGACAGATTGCCAGGGGAGGGGGCATGATAAATGTACGTGGGTTACATTTCGAAGGTCGCAAAACAGGTACGAAAATATGATGCACTGAACCCGAGGGCAAGAACCTTTTAAGTATAAAATAGTAACGTCTAGCTTTTCTCCGAAAGTCTAGCATCGATTTTACATACTATTTTAGTAACCCGGCCTCATGCCTTTTCCGTCTGACTCATAGAACATAAACCACAAGAATGTATACTAGAGATATTCGCTCATCTTGTTCGTCACCCTAAGGCCTTCAAACATCGCTGTACGATTACTCTGATCACATGAATTATAATGAACGTCTACGCAAGTGTACGCTGCTGACATATTGAAGTGACTTTATAATTGTAAAGCTAAAAAGTAAACATGATTTTCGTTTCCCATTTAAAGAGTAAACAGTCTTGTTTGTCGATGAGCTCCCTCAATGATGTACACACACATAAAACGGGCTTAACTGTGGTAAAACGAGCCCGCCTCCACTGTACAGAATACGTATTTGTATATTTTTTTTTACTTGACCTAAATGATAAATTAAAACTGCCTTTCTTGGTAAGAAATAAGAAAAATAATTCGCTCCAGACTGATTCACAGCGTGAAACTATCAGAGCTTATTTGAAGTTGTTGGCTGTGAAAATATTACTGAAGTCGCTAAGGCCTGAAAAGGAGAGCTTTTTCTACTTCTATAGTAGGTACCAATTAGCGTAATCATTTTAGTTCGTGGAATAAAGTTTGTATTAAAAAGAGGGATAAGAACGTGAGTTTTTATCTATAAAAAGATTTTACTATGTGGATATTTTGTTCAACGTACAAACATCTCGCACTGATAGTCTTATCTAATTGTATTTCTAGGAAAAAAGATATATACAAATGCAGCGTAGCAATGCATAAGAGATTTATAGGCATATAAAACTGTGAATACATTTTCAATAACAATGTTGTAAATTCACCATCGAGTGCGCCGCAGTCTGCCCTTTCGTGCCTACATTTTGAATTTGTAGTGGGGTCGTTAAAAATCTTGTTATATTCATAGTCATCTTATACGACTTTATTAACGACACCATTTTATTAACTTAAGTGATTAATCGTTTCGAGTTTTGCTGAAATTGTTGCAAGCGCCTACGTGCACAAAATATGCACAGTGTTGCGCAAGAGTGCGTTCATTCGCAAAATTGAAGATAAAATTCGAAAAATGTGTATTTGTTTGCAAAGGTATTTATATCTTCTTAAAATTTATCACAGAAGACCTTTCGGTAATTAGGTACTAGATAATAGTTTATGGAAATTGAAAAAGAGGAAAGTTGGAAACGGTTAATTATTTTCAAATATATTTTTTTGTATCTTATCGACTTTTCTCAACTTTTAACACATAACAGAAACACGGACAATATAACACGTAGGTACAGATGGGATGCGTGAAAAACAAATGTATTAAAATTCGCCTATAAATAGCATTATTAAAATCTGATCGCGGCGGCTGTTGAACCGCGGGGCGCCACGGGGAGGCGCGGCCAGCACGATAATTGACTATTATAATGCTGCCGACAGTCATTATCAGTATTTTGCATAAAGGTCCAGTATTCATACGAGCAAATGCTACTGTAGATACGTAGTTTATTGGAGATAGGAACCGTTGACATGCAGTAGACATGACCTTTCAGGTTGGCAGATTAATCTTAGGATTGTCCAAGTTGGAAAAAACAAGATAATACATTATATTAGAAGACGTGATAAACAGAATAGAAAAAAATGGCACGTGTTTTGTAAGTCAAAATGTTTTAGTACTATTGTTGTTTCACGCTGATTTGATAGTAAAGAAAAACATAGATTATCTCGTTAGCATAGAACAGATGGCGGTAGAACGCTTGCTAAGGCTTATCTTGTTGCGGAGGGCGGGCGTTTTTGAGGGTTTTCTTTTACTGTTTACGTTCAGAAAATGATAATGGTAATTGGGTTTTCTTTTACTTTGAATAGTGATATTTGGTTTCAAGATTTATAGTGTTGGTTACTTCCTAACATGGACCTTTATTGATCTCTATGATTATTAATATATGGTCTATTTTACATTGGGTCTATGTGTTTAGATAAGTTTTTTTTTATACAAAATGTACCAACTGGGGCGTGCTGTGTAATTTGTTTGTATTCACTTGAACTAATGACACACAAGAACAAAGGAGGCCTTTTCCGGTTACTTTTTACGAGGATATGCCATTAGCTGTAAACTAGTCGCTTTATAGTAAAGTTTAATCAACTTTGAACCTACTTTGTAATGATTAGCAAAAAGTTCCTAATATAACTGTATAATTAACCAGTCATATGTGTGATAAGTTTTAGAAGTAGCTGATGATTGTAAAAGTAAACAAATTAAGTCTCTTTTGAAATGAATAAGCGAAGAATTTTGTAGAAGACGAATCGTAACTTTTATAGAAATAGTTTTTAACACACATAATTACATAACATAACATCACGCCTGTCTATCCATTAGTACACCCACATTTCACTAGTTAAGTTTAAGTTCCATGGGGTGAGCCTATTAGCAGGAACCGGGCTCAAATCCACACAATTTTGAACCCATCATCATTAAATGTTACGTCAGAAATGTAGTCGTCTTAGTTGGTAATGGCAGCTGCACAAGTTAAATAAACCATAGCTTAAAAACCCTCTGTTCCCGTAAACGAATATGAAAAATGTTCCAAAAGCCATACAAAGTAACAACAGCTGGGTTTGATTATTAAAAAAATGTTTGAAAGGAAAATGTTAACTCGCTAAGCCTAAAAGGGGCAGGACGATAAACGATTTAGCTCACTCTCGGATTTTCACCGAACCAAGGGAAGCTTAATAAAGAGTTGTTCACTTTAGAAACACTTTACAAACGTTTCGAATTTCACTTCCCTCCGCGCGCGCGCTCGGTGCAGTGGCGATTTATCTCGCTGCTAATTATAAATACGTTTTTTGTGTTTTGTGATCGATTTCCGGCTCGTGAGTTGTTTCTAGTTGTGTACTATTGTGCTAAGTGCTGGTATCGTAAGTTTTTATACGTGTTTATTTCCATAATTAGTGGTAATTCGTTAATTTCGTCAATTATCGGTAAGTGCATTTATTTTCTTCGGTGTGAGGGTATCGCGACATAATTTATTCGTCCGTTATTTTATCGTTTTCTTTTCTCCTTATACTAGTTTATCGTTTACTCTAATTAAATATGTTATCAAATAACGATGATCCACCTGATCGTGGTGGGGATATTTTTCGGAGAAATACAAAAACACCCAGGTCGCCGCCCGCGCCGACCTCCGCTAATACCAAACGTTTGTACAGCGATATGTCTCCGACTGTCTCGCCCGAAGATAGATCAAAAAGATTGCAAACATCTGATTCTTGTGAAAAGTCCTCGCCAATATTAAATATCAGTAATTCGAGCAATTCTCACCACCAAAACAGTACCGACTATTGCGATTTAGTTTCTGAGGCATCGGCATATTTGTCTAAAATTAACGATCTCGTCAATGATCAAGGGTCCCGTATTAATGTTGCGAATAAATCTGCTATCATGGACATGACTCAGCGAGTTACGGCCATTGTTTCGATGCTAGCCTTAAAATCATCGTGTAATGAAACGAAGTTAGCCAATACGGAACGCGAACTAGATAAAATTAAATTAAATCCCGGTGTCAATGTTGCGAATACGAGTAATGATAACAAAAAAATATCATATGCGGATTCTTTAAAACTTCGCTTGCCTAAAGTAGCTCCAGTGATGGAGACGCGCGCGCCGTTGCCGTGTGTCGTCGCATACCCCACCGCCGAGCGCTCAGCTGATTACGCGTCATCGTCGGCAACTAAACAAGCCCTAATGAAGGCGATTAAACCTAGTGATGACGGTTTTCAAATTGTAGGCGTTAAAAAAACCGCTAAGTCTGGCGTTGTACTGCGTGTCGCTAACGAAAATCAATTAAAAAAGTTAGAATCGGTCGATGCCATAAGGTCCGCTGGATTACGTTTGGAGAAACCAAAAGGCCGTAGGCCCCGCATCCTTGTTAAAGACATCCCATCTTCAATGGAAGACAGCGCTTTTTTGGTCGCGTTATACCGGCAAAATATTAATAATGAATTAGCCATCAAAGAGGATGATTTTATAAAATCAACAAAAATCATTCGTAGGCGCACTACTGAAAATGGTCGGAAATGGATAGGCATTGAAATTGAATCTGCGGTACGAAAACACCTAGTATCTACCAAGGATAAGCTATTCATTGACTGGGCTACGTGCCGTTTTATTGATGATATCGAGGTAGTTCGGTGCTTATATTGTCAACAATTCGGTCACGTCAAGAAACACTGCACCAATAAAACACCTGCATGTGCTAACTGTTCGGAGGCACATGAAACAAATAATTGCCCCCATAAGGACAATTTAAATTACAAACCGACTTGCGTGGCGTGTAAACGTTTTAAAAAACCGTCTGACCATCGTTGCGGGTCTGAAGATTGTTCCACCTATAAACTTAAACTTGAGCAACTTATCCTGAACACTAATTACTAATTTAAGATGGATAGTTTAAAAATAGGACAATTAAATCTTCATAACGATAGGGTTGCGACATCCGAGTTAGATAAATTAATCATCGATAACAGTTTAGATATAGTACTTGTGCAAGAGCAATATCAAAACGCGTGCTTACGTCACAAAGTAGTACAGCTGGATTCCAAAGCACGAGCCGGAATTTATGTAGCGCGTTCTGCTAACTTTACAGTAACGTCTTTGCGTAACCTCATGACGCCTCACTGTGCCGTTGCGGAGGTTTCATCAGCTTCTTTCAAAGTTTACGTTGTGAGCTGTTACTTTCAATATTCACATCCTGTTGCTCCTCACATACATAACCTCCGTCACGTCTTGCGGTCGCTCGCGGGCTGCAAAGTCATCGTTGGCGCGGATGTTAACGCGTCATCGTCCCTGTGGTATGGCAAGGTTCGGGCCACGGATTCCGAACGACGCTGCGCTGTTGAGGACTTCATTGCTGAAATGAATCTATCGATCCATAACACCCCTGATGCACCACCTACTTTTTGCAGCCAAATGGGCGAATCTTGTATTGACGTCACACTTTCTAGTGTTGACGTTCGCTTAGTTAGGTGGCGTGTCCTACCGGACGCGTCTTGTAGTGATCATCGCCTGATCGTGTACGAATTTGTTCCTATGTTTACTCAAGGTCCGTCCCATATTACGGGTAATTTTAGATATAAGTGTAAAGGCGCGAACTGGGAATTTTTTAGCTCGCTTTTTGCTTGTCACGCCAAAGACTTCACTCACGACGGACTATCAGCTGAAGAAAGTGCTGAAATTATGTCAGACACTTTTACATACTGTGCCGACATCGCCATTGGTCGCGGATCTATGACCAATATTCATAGATGTGATTGGTGGAGTGATTACTTAGTTGAACAGCGTAAGTGTTACCGTAGAGCGCGTAGACAGCTTAACAAGCTTAGGAAACGTAAGGTTACCGGAGACTTGTTTACTTCTGCTTTAAATACGTTTAGAGTTGCCAAGTCACGCTACAGAGCATCGGTGGAAAAATCTAAGGGTAATTTATTGCGTAAAATTGTAGAAAAACTAGATAAAGAAGGTCCATGGTCTCCTTTGTATCATGAGTTTAAAGCCAATAGATCGGTCGATCTTGCGTATATTGAAAACATTAAAGTAAATAATAAACATACCACCGGTATCGAAGAAACAACGGAAGTTCTACTTAATACTCTTATACCCGATGATTCAGCGTTCAACGACAACGATTACCACCAGCAGATCAGAGCGTGGGCTGCTGTGCCTCCTGAATCACCAGCGTCAGATTTACCATCCACTGACGAGTTCATAAATGTTATCAGGAGACTACCACTCAACAAATCATCGGGTGAAGATAAAATTTCAAATAGAATGATTATAGAAGCGTGTAAAACAGCGGGTGACGCGATCTTAACTGTTTATAATCGATGCATTGCAGAAGGCATTTTTCCTCGTATATGGCGACGTGGTTTTATAAGAATAATTCCGAAAAGCGGCGATAAGCCCCCGGACGATCCAAAGTCGTATCGACCTATAACCCTACTACCATCTTTGGGTAAACTTCTGGAGCGCCTTATCGTACCACGTTTGCTTCCAGATGGACCGAAATTTCATAACAATCAATTCGGTTTCACAATAGGAAAATCCACCGTCGACGCGGTGCTTTCTGTCCGGCAAACTGTAAATTTGTCAGAACATAAATACGTGATTGGAATCTTCCTCGATATTTCTGGAGCTTTTGATAACGCATGGTGGCCTATGCTTCTACTTAAAATGAAAACTCGCGGCTGCTACAGAAACATCTATAATCTTGTTTGCTCTTACTTTATAAATGGCTCCGCGAAGCTCAAACTTGGACATCATTCCGCGTCGAAGCCACTAACCATGGGATGCCCTCAGGGTTCGGTTCTCGGTCCTTATTTATGGAATTTAGGTTTTGACGATTTTCTCGCGATTCCACTTCCATGCGGCTGTTCACTAACCGGTTACGCGGACGACGGCCTTCTGCTTATTCAGTCAAGTACTCGGGCTGGGCTTGAGAATTTGGCTGACACATGCCTACGTTTAATATCTCAGTGGGGTGTTCGAAACCGTTTGACCTTTGCACCGCAAAAAACCTATCAGCTTATTCTAAAAGGTAATCTTAAATCATGGCCTAGTATTAAATTTAATAACGTTTCAGTCAAACGTAAACAATCCGTGTGCTACCTTGGTCTGGTCTTAGAAAAGAACTTTACATTTATTGACCACATTAAAACAGTAGGAGAAAAAGCCAAAAAGAACTTTTATGCCTTAACGAGAATTTCTAAAGCTACCTGGGGCCTATCTTTCTTAACTCTAAAAACTATTTATGGGGCTACTTATCTAGGTTGTATGTGCTACGGTGCACCTGTTTGGGCCGATAGGGCCACCATAGGGGCGGTACGACGTAAATTGCTTCAAAGTCAACGGTTAGCTTTAATATTTTTATGTAAAGCGTATAGGACCGTTAGTACTGAAGGTCTACCAGTACTTGCAGGTGTACTTCCAGTCGATCTCGAGGTGCAGCGACGTGCTGCAATGTACTATTCCGCACGAGAGACCATGGGCGCAAACTTTCTGACACAACGTGACAGTGCTAAGATCTCTAGATTATTTAAACCGCAGGCTGACGTCTGGGAGGAACTTTTAACCGAATGGCAATGTAGGTGGGATAATTCTATCAAGGGCCGGCACCTGCATCAGTTCTTTCCATCCGTTCGTGAGCGGCTGGCTAGAACATGGCTGGAGGTGGACCACTGTGTTGCCCAATTTCTCACAGGTCATGGTAACTTTAAGAGTAAATTATTTTCTTTCAAGCTTGTTGCTTCTCCTTTGTGTCAGTGTTCTACATCTGACTGTGAATATGAACAATCTGCTCATCACATCTTATGGGAGTGTATTCTTTGGCAGAATGAACGCAATATTATGCTAGATAGTGTACAGGCTACATCCGGTGTTGTTTATTATGCGGACCTTGTAGAAACTAGAACTAATTTCCGTGCGTTCAAGCGTTTTTGCCATACCTATTACTGGAATCAAAAGTAACAGCTCACATTAGGACCCATTAATTTAGTAATAATTGCAATCCGTGGTGCTTGGCAATCTGGGCTTTTCCCAGTTGCAAATGTCCCTTTGTGCCTATTGGCCTAGTTCTGTTCTGTCTCCTGCTTGTATGGAGGGAAGTGGAAACTATTATTTTTCTTACTCCTCCGCTATTCTTTTCTGATTAATTTCGTTGCGGGACCCAAGACAGTTAATCGTTTCTCTGGGACTCGTCGAGCTTCATTGCCTCGACGCTTTTCTGGTGGCCTCCACTGTTGATTCTGGCTTTCAGGAGTTGCAGTGGGTGGGAACAGTGTGGCGGGCTTGTCCCAAAAAAAAAAAAAAAAAAAAAAAAAAACGTTTCGAATAACAAACCCCTTTTCAATTCACAGGAAAATAAAACACTCGAACTTCGCCACTTTATTAAACAATATAATGAAATGTTTAAAGACTTTGTAAATAACGCTAATCATAATATTATCTACGCATACATATGATGTATTTATGTATAAATGGTCAATGAACAGCAGGCGATGATTGCGCATGTAAACACATCATTACGTACATACACACCTATGTATATTGTATAAGTCCCTATTATAGAATTCAGAGTCGCACGTGTTACTATCGTGTCAGTGTATTCCAATGTATAATATACATATGTGAGTATATAAATATACAAAGTTTACATAGATATATACGTGATACGTCCATAATGGCACACGCTAGCTTGAAACATCTGTTCAAATCTTATACGCAGTTCCTGACGTAATATTAATTAAAAGTTAACGACATAATGACGGGCACGTATTTGATAAATCTTTGAAAAGTGTGTCTGACAAGTTGATAAACATTCTACATTTTTTATCGAACAAAGACGAAGTGTTCGAAATCTCTGTGGTTTGCTAGTCTGGCCGATGCACTTAAGCTCCTCCTATCTCCATAAATAATAGAGCAAGGATCAGTTTCCAGCCCTGTCTGGTTTAAAAATCAATATTTGTGATACAGAGATTCGCACGGAACCTGGACACGGAAAGAATTTTCACTTATTCTGTTTGCTACGAGAATTCTTCGACGGAACAAGAATGTCGAATTATTATTCTTTATTCAGTTCAAATTCGCACAACGGATTTTGCGCAAACTCTACTAGGCTATACATTGGCGTTTTGTCAAAACTATTTGTAGATCTGTTCAGAAAATACTTTCCTGAATGCTCATTGTCTGCTGACGACTTGTTAGAACAACACAGTTTGTGACGAAATAGTCGAAACCGCTTCAATTTCCTCAACAAACAGTATTAAATAATCGGATTAAAACTTTGAGCTTTGATGATTGTAACAAATTACGTTAGAATTGTTAATAAACACGTTTAAAAAGTTTTGAATAATCCATTGTTGCAAGTTGAGTGAGATTACTTTGAAGTGTTCAAGTCTTCGTGTTGGTTTGATCTTTGTCTGTGCTTCATTTCAAACGAGTGCAAATTGTTTACTCAATTCGTTCGTTGCACAGGGCACAACGCACACGTGCGACTCAGTGCATTGCCTTTGTTTTCAATGTCAATAAATGGGCGATGAATCAAGTATTGTTTGCTCGTCATATTAGTTCCGCAATGAAACGTAGTTTCTGGAGAAAATGAAAAAGAAACTGATCTCAGATATATTGTTGCGAACATTTAAATAAATAATTGTAAGACAAAAAGGAATATTGTTTTGTTTGATCAATGTAATGGACGCTTTGGGACGAGATTTTCCGCTTTCCAAAGTATGAATTTATATGTTTTCTTTTGCTTCCAGCTACATAATATTCTTTTTCATTTATAGACATATGGTTTCCTTTCATAATGAGTTACAAGACACAAATCAGTAATAATACCAGCCTATAATGGTCCCACTGAAGAGGAAAGGCCACGGTAGGTCAGGTACAAGTGAACACCACGCTTGCTCAAGTTGGATTGGCAATTTCAGACATATATTAATATTAGTCCAGTTAATCGATTCCACGATGAACTTAGAAAGTACGCTAAGTCTAGAACTAGGTAATACAAAGGTATTTTCAATGACGTCAGTGGTTTCATAGGAGCTTCATAGTTGAATGCGGAGAGAATGCAGCCACATCCACAATGGATTGCCCTTAACCTTTGCAGTGCGTGGGAGGCGGTGAGACCCACAGTGGGAGGGGGATGGCTCGTGCCTACGGCACTGTTTAAACTAACGAGATCTCTTTTAATACTCCATCCATTGTTAGCTCCATAGCGCAGTTTAGGTCTTCCTTCATACTAAACATATGCATAATACCTATATAGGTTTAAGTACTTTTTTTAATACATCCTGCAAACATTTCAACAATGTAACGTTTTTTTTATCTGCTTGTTGCCAACGGCACGTATAATTACTGTCACGTATCTCTGTTTTAATACGTTTGTTATTTACTATGTAGTGTTATAGTACTCAGAATATTAATAGAAATGTAGAATTAATAGAGGATTATGATCTAATTAGCGGCACCAATTAGTGGGAAACAATTATCACATTAATACAGATGGGTATTAAATGACGTGTAACATCTTGTGTGTGGCTGAACAATAGTTTTCGCTTCATTTGCTATTGAAGGGCTTGATATTGAACGGGGATCTGATGATTACCAAATATTTAAAAGTAGGTACTAAATAGCGGCACTGGTAGAAAGGTTGAAGAGGCGCCTAATAGTTTTGTGCAATTACAGTTGGTACTGCCTTCTCCATGCTGACTTAGTGACTTAATGTATCGTAAGTATGAAGTACCATGGGGCCATTTTTTATTAGGTATGTAGTTGACATAATTAGCATGGCGGTTGAGAAAATTGTCATGCTCGCTCAAATGTCTCGCTGATAGTGGAGCGTATGTTGGATCATTAGGTTCCCTTCAAGATAGTTAAGCTATATGGTGCTGATCCACGCGTCATGTTTGTGAACAAGCGCTGTCAGTTGTGATAAGTCTTCTCTTAACTGTATTTTTTTTTCTTTTCAACTATATGGTTTTCACAAATAAAAACAATAAGAATAAAACATAATTAAAGAATCAGACTAAGATATTTGTTTCAATTAAATTAGTCAACTTTTATTAATGACGCCTAAACTATTTACATTGCTTTCAAAACTCTATTTATCAAGCCTATGATTATTTCGTAAATAAATCGTGCAACAGAAATGGCATAAACAGATCCGTTACGTGGACATCTCGTAACCATGGTAACCGCAATTTATATTTCAGTAAACACGCGATATTATTCGCACGTTTAATCATTACAGTAAGGGCTTAACTGATTTTATATTTGGATAAAGGTGAAGTTTAATTGTACCTTTAAATGAGTCAAAATTTTGTTTAAAACATTTAGCCGCGCCAGGATTATTTTTAGTACCGCCGTGGGTACGTTTTCAGACAATTTTTATATTACCAGAATTGTTATGAACCTCATAAAGAGAATAAGCGCCCTTAGCATTGAGTTACAGATAGGTCAAGCAATTCAAGTATCCGAGACTAGATTGGCGAAAATAAAACCTTTACTTAGTATGCAAATAAGAGCATAATGAGACATTAATATTTTTTACTAATGATACTAAAAAGATTGTTTATAATCATGTTACATAAAACACTTATGAAAAATAACCTGACAACGTGAAGAAAATTGGACTTATAGTTAATAATATAAGTTTGAAATCGCCAATGCGCCTCATGTCTTCTCTGTATGGGAAAAGGTCTATGGCCTGCAGTTGGACAATAATAGGCTAGTATTATTATTTAAGATTCTAAACTAGTAGGTAAGCTATTAGGAAAACAATCTTTCTCTCTATCGTGTGGGCAGTAAGGTCTTACGACCCCACACGCCCTAGTGTTAGAGTTTCTGAACCGCCTCAAAACAATACAATGTAGAAACATCGGGATCCAAACTAGTTGAAAACCTCTATTACGCTTAACCTTTCAGATTCGTATTTGTGTATAAATTACGCTAACAAGAACAATTTTAATTGAACTTTGAACAATTTTCGAAACAAAGTAAAGAAAGAACCATACATTTATGTGGTGAGGAGTACGTGTGTGTGTGTAGTGTGGAAGGCAACGAGACATCAGTTTGAGTTCATCTTCAGATAAGAATATGAAGTCATTACCTAACAGCTTTTAATGTTAAAAAGATTCATACTTAATTAGGCCTTTTAAAAATAACATTTAAATTTTTTAACAATTTGTCGGTGCCACTTTCCGTCACGTCTTAACAACACTTGAACTTTTTTCTGGTATACCCAGTGCTACCCGTGTCAACCAACTTACCCGGGCCGCAAAAGGTTTCAGTAATTTTCTTACGGGAAAAACATTAATTACAAAAGTTTGAATTTGTCCTTGTGTCTGGAGGGCGGTGTTTTGGTTGAAAACTTTTTAGACGCGGTACTTACGCTATTATAGATTTTTTTATTATGCTCGAGTTAAAAGTTAGACAAATAGTTCTTATGAAGAAGCTCCTGGTTTGCTGTAAAATTAATGATAAATGTTGTGATTATTTTACAAACACCAGTTGTATATGTTACGTTGACAAGAAATTTGGCAACCAAATAATTTAAGTAGGTACATATTATTATGACTCGTATATCTATAACAAAAATATAAAATAATATATAGTCTGTCGCTCCTTACTCAACGTTCATACATTTTGTATAAATCTTCGCATGATAGTCTTCTTTATACATTAAATATTTATTCACGCAACATAGATTCAAATAAATACAAAAATAAAAATACCTAAACTTCAAATAGGATAACGGATACATACATATCTGTGTTATTAAAAAAAGTATAAATACTGTATTTCCTTTAAAATATACATAATATTACACTTAATTCTGTGAAGGTTTAAAGGTAAAGGTCCTGTGTACCTCTGCATTTCGTAAAGCGAATCTTTAGATATTAAAACTAGCTTTTGCCTACGAATTTGTCCGCATGGAAGTCTAATATACAATAAAACAGAATTTTTTTTTATAATCGGACCAGTACTTCCAGAAATTATCTCCTAAAAAGAAAAAAACTTTATTTCCTGATAATGTTATAGTATTAATTGCTGATGCTGGTATGATGGAAATCATATGAAAAAGAATAAGAAAACCTCTGATTGGCGATTGTTTCCAGCACGTTGACAATTTCAGGCCGTTTCAGTTACAGCCCTATAACAATAACCACCGTAACAAACTAACTCATCAACCATAAAATAAAAACGTAATAAATATTTTTACGATAGCCGTATAATAAAATATGCATTTATTTTGTTTGGTCCTGTTCAAAATTAGTCAAACTCGTGCAATATAATTTTATTCGCTCGTAATGTATTACATCTCCACCGTGTTACGACGTATCTCCTTTTGTTTGACACTGAGATTTGACAAGGTTTATATTTTGATAAATGTGTTTACCGAACCGTGGCGCTTTGTGGACTAGCCATAAAATACTGTCTCTCTTCTACCTACTTACGATATTCGCAAAGCATTTTGTTGAACAAACTTGATAAAAACTGTGGGTTAGCTTTGATACTGAATAATAAAATAAGCTAAAGAGATTTATGTTTGTTTTATGATTTAAAAAAATACGCCAAGGAGCACCAGACGGAAATTGCAGAAAATATTAAACACAAAACGTTAATGCTGTAAAGGAACTCATTCATCAAAATTGAACCACCACCGCCGCTGTACAGAAATTTCAAAGAAATGCAACTTTTCATACTTCTCCTTTAAATCAAGGCTTTTAGTTACATTTTTCAATAGAATTTTAATATCTACGCAATTGAAATCTTCATTTTAATAGTGAAGCAAAAATAAAAAAAGCGCTTAGGCTCCAATCTTCCTTCTGTGGAGCATTGATTGCACCCCCCTACCACAGCTTTGTAGTTGAATAAAAAGTCGCTTGGTAAAATGCCAGCACGATGAAAAGAATAGCTTCGCTATACTGAAATATTATGGGAGCTCTAAGGCCTGTGTACACTGCTTTCTGCGTAAATAAATTCTATGACTTCCGACAGAGAGTAATTTTTCTAATGCGGCCAGTAGAAATGATCGAAGTGGTTTATGTTCTTGGCGCTGCGGCAGTAGGTACCAACTACAAATTGGTAGGACAAAAGGCTCGAAGGATGATTCATGACTTTATTACGCACATGTATCGCCGGAATTTGTTTTGGTATGTAGTTACTTGTATGTATAGGCTCGTAGCCAGTGTGCGTGCACTGATATTTATTTGTCGTGGAAGGGCGCCGACGACCGACAGCGAGTGTCTGGTCGGGCGACTTCGACCCACTGCGGGGGTCAAGGATCCTAGCCCGACGCCCGACGGCTCGTGTAAACGCCACTTACTCATTATAATCATCGTGTTGCAGCCGTTTTCATAATGTCGAACATTGTAATCAACGTTTATCTTATAAATAATTTAAAGGTTAATGCGATCACCTAAATGGAAAAAGTGTGTCCTTCACTCCACATATTTATTGCGCTTTATGAAGTTTCACATGGAACATTTTGTTTTACCACTTGATAATACGAACGTGTTAATAAATTATTTATTGAAGATTATATCGTTTGACGTGAATTTACAGCTCTGCAATATCCTTCCTCTTTGATATCAGATGTAATCTGAAATCATTAATTTATTGCGTAGGTTTCACAGGATAGTCGATCAGTTTTGTGTACCTACGTAGGCAGATACTAATGAGTTCTTTATATTAATGAATATAATGCTATGTACTTATACTACAGTCGTGCGTCAGTAGGTATGCTAGGGTTGTCAGGAAACAGGAACATGTTCCAGGTTTGATAACACGTCCACGCCCACGTAATGCGCACGTATCGGAGTAACGTCGTATCATACACGTTCTATTCTATCTCGACTTTTGTTACGCAGACACTTGATACACAGATAAAAGTGTTCCACAATCGCTCGTCAATTCGAAAATGTTTACTTATTATGTGTAATTATAACATTATAATTACCATTGCTTTATTGGAATTCTCTCGGAGACAACTATATAGGGCGAAAGGGATATAGTGACGCAATCGTTTTATTAAAAAAAAAAACAGCTGTTCAGTACAACATTGCACTTACACGGTCAAAATGTTCGGAGCAGCTGTTTTTTAACGTTTGTCTCACGATGTCTCCTCCACTGTTATTAACAGACAGAAAATGCTACTGATCACTCAAATGCACATTTTTAAGCTTTTGTAGCACCCTTAAGTGGAGAGAAGTTTGCCTATTCCTAAGTAAGTAGATATGTCCGTAGGATCGCGTAAAGCAACAATCTTCATACAATTCTAGATACTGTCTTTTCTTTTTCAATCTTCGTAATGAGAAACACTATAATATTTTAGGTTTACGAAGATAATAAGTCTTAGTCGACGACAGAGTAAACTAATGAGCCAGAAGAATCGAATGGAAACATTTGGGTATTTTGATGGACGTTCTACATTTAGGTAGATTTGTCTGGATCATTTACGAAGTGCCACGTTGCCGCTTTGGTAGTAAAAAGTCGAATCGTAATCGAGAATAAAAAATGTGGGGAATTACAAGTGGGAAGGTACCTTAGACTTAGCTTAAGACAAACGGTGATAAACTGCAACAAAACATAACGAAGGCTTAAAGATTTTTTTAGGCAAACACCTTTTTTTTTGTAAAACCTTAAAAAAAATATTTAGTGATCTTTCTATTCTCTTTTTCCTATTTTTTTTTTCGGATACAATATAGAAGCTCGGTCAAAAAGCTTTTCTTACTAACAATACCTGCTAAAACCAACTAGTCCAGTCGATAATTCTAACTGCACTAAACTTCTAAAAAACGTATTAGTCTAGAATAGGTTAAAGCGTACATAAGACGCACCAAAGAAAGTTTAATTACTGGAGTTCAGCACTGTAACGAGAACTTGGAACTTGGAGAGGCGACGTTTTGCGATACACGTACGTACTAGGTACCTAGTGTACCTACCCGGAAACTTGGATTTCATTAGATCCTCGTGTATGTATAAGGCCTTAGGGATAGTGATATATAGCTCAGAAAATGTTTGATCTGTTTCTATCAATTTCATCAACAAAACTTTCGGATATTGCTCTTAGCGCCTTTTATAGCGGTTTATTCTATTATACGTCTTTAATCCGGTTAAGTATACTGGTGTTTGTTTTAAATACCTCAACATTTTCCTGCAAATTATTAACCAACTCCATAAATAATTTGGAAGGAAAAAACGGAAATATTTTCTCTCATCTAATTTTCACAGCGTTACAGCTTCAATCGTTACACTTCTCGATTTATGTTGAACATAATTTGACCTTTCATGTTTTATTTATACAAGCCAACAGAATATTGAAATATTGTCGGTATTAAATATCTTTAAATACAGGCTCGGTGGTAGGGCGACTCCCCCCCGCCCGTCTCTCCCACGCAATCTACCAGCTACCTACGCCTTTTGCAATTTATTTATAGATGTATCTATAGGCACTAGTTCAATGTGTAATCTAGAATTCCTAGTGAGAAATGAATGGCGCTTGCTATGCGTGAGTAATGAACGTCGACTGACTCAGCGGCAGGTGAGATAACTGACGAATTACTTACAAATTACAATCCCTCTTTGTGAACCATCACAATATTCTTCATTGCGGATCCTCTAGAGACATATTGTGAACAGCCTCAATATCTGAAAGGGATCCAAGTTTTTTGTTTTGCGACACAATAAATAATAATGTGCTTACATAATGTATTTTTTGTGATGTAACTAGGTACTCGTATGTCATCAGTACAAGAAAGTGAACATAAATAATTTGGAATACAGACGAGCTTTGTCTGAAAAAGAAGGGAAAACATTTGAAGTTTTTTTTATCTAGACATTTCATGGTTAGGATTTTTTCTGTAGTCATGGAAAAATTTACACGATCCCAAAACAAAAATTAGTAAAGTCAATAACACTAACTAACATACTCGAACTTTATCAAATAACAAGATGGTATCTAATGTATTTGTTAAAATGTGATATTTTTTTATAATCTCAATCTATCATAATATACAGTTCATAATATGTTAGTTAAACTTGGCCCATTAAATTATTTTAGATCTAATTGAAGCTGAAGTATTTTTAGTCATTTATTTTTAGCCTTCGCAGCTGCGGGTTCTTGACCCTAATATAATTGACATAGATTGTGTTCATGTTATATTTAAAGTACTTTGTGTGATTCATTTTTATCCCAGTCATTTTTAGTCTACCAGGACTGCACACTAGAGGGCACTATCAAATTACGATTTATTTATCGTAGAGGGGTGCGGGGCGCGAGGGGAGGGTGGTTATCGTTCCAATCGAGACCGCTGATGGATTCCCACTGTCACGAGAGAGATACGACTATTTAATTCGAGTTTGCACACAGTTTTTGTGAGATTTTTCCCTCCCTACTTTACAGTTTGTGGGTCCGATGCCAGGGATTTTGAAATATTGGTCTGACAATTTGCGAAACTTTTCCTATAAAACAAACATACGAATTGCGAATGTAACGCGACTAAAGGGTATAGGTAGTCGATGCACGCAGTTTGTGTTTACTTGCAATTTATTAAAGTGCCCGTTGAATTACTGTATTGAACTAATGGCCTGACAATTACGACATTACAAACATTTTGACATTTCAGAAGTTCATGACTTCAAGCTTTAATAAAGTTTAACGATATTCTGCAAGTTATGGCGATATTCAAGTCTTCCAGTACATCACAAAAAGGGTAGTATCGAGCACAACATGTTATGTCGTTTTTGTAGTTTGTTTTCCCCTTGTCGGTCGTAAGTAATTCCCTTATCCTCGAAGAAAAGTTACAGCAGAGGGATCCCTACTTTACACAGGCCTGTAGTTTTTTTTCTTTATTTTGGGAACGTATAATTCTCACTTTACCAAACAGACAACCCGCTTTTTTTGTTCTCGGCCCTTTTATTGAATTCCGCACTTGGTAGCTGAAGGAAGTTTGTAGTGCCTACCCTAACAACATTCTACAAATTCCACGTTACCTAATGTGATTACAAAAATACGACTGTCACGTTCATTTTTGGGTTCCGCAAGCCCCATTGCTTTAATACATTTATTCGTACTACCACGGAATGTTGGACCTTTATTTATGTCCCAAACTTGTGAGTTTGGATCGAAAACACGCAAAAAATATGATATCTGTTCAAGTTAGGTATAATGACTGTTACGAGCTGTAAAGGTTTTTAAATGGCGCTTGTTTTGTTAAATGACTATCACAATTCTCGGAAAAGCTATTTTAAGAAAAATAGACTGGAATGGGATCCTTTAGCCAGTTGCAAATGACGTTTTCTTTGTGTTGTATCTGTGTCAAACGTTGGAAAGAAAGTCCTTGCGGGTGGCATTGCAACGTGGGTGCATTGTTCTCCCTACACGACTGACTTACAGACTATACGTACTCCGGCGCAAGCAGAAAGACTACAGCGGATTAATTTGAACCGTAGCTTTAATTCTTTATTCTTTTGAGCTAGTCAAAACTAGAAGTACAATGGAAGGTTATTGGCATTACATCCGTCACAACAATCGGGAGTCCGCCCACGATGACGTAGCGTGCTAAAAGCAAGCCCGGTACAAGCAAAAAACATTCAGTCCTTGAGAGGCAATGCCCTCGGCGTCCTACTAGGTAGACGTGTGAGTGATTATCGAATGCTCGTAAAGTCATAATAACAAGTCTTAATTAAATCCTTCGACACCTGTCTTTGACAAAAATAACTCAATCACCATGATGCAATATTTTTTTCGTAGTTAGATAGTATCCACAAAATTGTTTTTTTTTGCTGGAACTAATTTTTGTAGCAGAAAATATAACATAATTAAGACAGGTTTGTCTGGTTACGCTTTCGCTTACCTCTTGCATTTGCTAGGTTTCTGATTATGACGTACCTACAATACATAACATGTTCATCCTTAAGCGCTTCGTTCGGAGAACCAACAAATACACAATAAATTCTTAGGAAACTAGCTTCACAAAGAGCCTTAACCGTTTTAGATGAATTGCAACGCCATGACATCATTTTAAAATATTAAATTGCTTTTATAATTTAGTGGTCTTACTACCTGATCACAACAATTTTAATGACGGTTCGGTACTGATTGTTCTTCTTAGAAATAAAAAGTCGAGCCCACTTGATTCGATTTAAATTGAAGATAATATTATACTCGGTAACGACAGCTGGCTGACCATAGCTAATATAAAATCTACTTATACGTAAGTGCTTCTAGATGTTATCTAGGAATGAAATGCAGATTTTTATGTCGATAAACTTGATCTGTGACCAGTAAATTTTCCTGTCGTGATAAACAAATGTATAGGTACCAACTGCGAGATAAGGTCTTCTTTAATGTGTTTTAGGACCCGGCATTAATAAAAAAGAAAATGGGATCCATTTCGTTGAGATCGGGTGGAAAGAGCATTTAAATCGTAAGTCATTCAGGAGGGCTAGCGTAAACATCGTAGCGTGGGATCTAAAAGCGATTTGTCATCCATCACGGGTGAAGCGGGGACGCCAAGTGCAGTCCCATGTCGACTGTGACTCATTAGACAATCGATCCTCAGCAAAATCCGGCAATGTTTCTATTTCTAACGACGAACTCCGCGGTTAATGTGACCGAAATAGGAACACTTTAGGCGCGATTTGTGTTGCTAGGTATGTGACTAAACCAGACCAGCCGCCCGCGCCGGCCCATTACGTCGAGCGGTTGTGTTGCTTCACAGACGAGAAGCAATAACTAAAGTTCATCACAATAATAATACTTTGCAGTTGTTTATAAAATAAATTAACTTGCTTTCAGTCCATAAAGTGTACAAATTATCGTTATGCTCAGCTATTGTTGCTTATCTGCTTCAAATATTTGATTTCCTCATAATTTAATTGTAAAAGACTAGCTTTTGCCCGCGACTTTGTCCGCATGGAAGTTAAGTAGGTATACCATATAACATAGCCAACAAACCGGTAAAAGGTACTGTATCAGGTTTTTCGTATTCGGACGAACCAATTAACAACCGATATTTACCGCTTTATAAAATAAGGAAAGATATTTATGGACTATAACATAACATACATAACATCAGGCTTGTTATCCCCGAATAGTTAGGCAGAGGTCACTGAGGTGTACCCCATTGGTATTGCCATCAACCGGCTACAAATCCAGATTCCGAAGCTGCTACTGTGAATTTCCTGATGAATTAACCCAATAACACTTTGCCCGACCTAGGAATCGAACCCAAGACCTCAATTATAAATACTAGGTATTGTTCTCCTTTTAACAAATACTCGAGAGTTCAATATAGACAAACGGAACGGTAAACGACAGAATCAAACAATCCGTTCCAGATGTCTTAATTAAGCTGTTTATTGCCAAAATTGGGCCATCCTCGTGTTAAAGTTGACTCATGAGAGCGAATTTTTGAGTACAATTGGATGAAATTGGTCGTCAGGTTGATTGACCTTGCGTGTTGTACTCGCGTGATAAGAGTACAAGGGTCAGAGATTCAGTTATCAATGGCTGGGTTTAAGTGCCGTCTTGAGATCAGACCCCCGCGTCTTATTCCCACATGTAAAATGATCTGGGATACTACTGTTAGTGTGCTCCTTGGGTCAATGACTTGTTGGCTACGGTTAATTTTTTTGTAGGAGTTTAAGTTCTTTTTACATAACGCTGTCATAAGCCTGGGCCATACTAAATCATGTTGAGGCTGGGTACTTATGATGTGACTGAATATCATTTCTTTAAACAACGTTGGTTTAGCGTTGGCCGTTTATATATACGCTGCGTATAAGCTGCATTGACGCTATTTCGAAACTAATCTTTACACGCCTTCTACGCGATATACTCGAAGCGCCTACGCTTCTGCTACGCGGCTGCTACGCCCGCTACGATACTACGCTGCTACGCGGCGTCTTAGCTACGTTAATGCCTACGCTGAACTAACGCCGGAGGCGATACACACTTAGATAAGTTTAACCTGTTGTTTGTTTATCGTGTAGGCAGTAAGGTCTTACGACCTCACACACCCTAGTGTCAGAGTTTCTAAACCGCCTTAAGGGCTTCTGACATGGTTAGAGTGGGACAGTAAAAGTCAAGGTTATCTGTTCGTTACCTGTAACTGTCTATTAAGACTGCCATAAGTATATCGTCCTCTTCGAAATCGAGGGGTCTACAATTCACGATTTTCCTTATGTATGGCCTTGATTGTCATTTTCATCATTAATATACACCTGTGACCTTGTATATGAATGTAACTGTAAAAACAAACTCTGATTACACGTAAAAAATGGTTAAAACATACACAATAACGTGTATTATTTTATAAAGTTACTATTCCACTTCTATTACTAAGACAAACACTTCTTAAGCTAAGTGTGGAACCCGATAAGTGAGATACCACTTTGACTGAGCAAGTGAGCATGGGAGTAAATGTGCCGCCCTTTGAGGAGCCACTTACTGAACTTACATATACCTACACACACACGTCTGTTAGGCCCTCCCCCATAGATCTTCACGAACGATCTTGGGGGGATAATGTCATAATCCTAGCTTGGCAGGCAGATTGGTGATCTCAGTATGATGTAGGGAGTAACGTAGATGGTACTGCACATCCATTTCGTGTAATCCTCTTGTCTACCTTTAATAAAAGAATGAGATGGGGAGACCAATGCGGTGTTCTTAGATGTCGTAATTGTGTGTTTGTGCGTACATGATGAGTTGTAGACTTGGTACGGGCGACGGCGCTTTAAGGTAAACAATGCGGCATCTTATGTGGTCGTAATAGGAGCGATTTTTCAACAACATGTATAGTCTGATGTGCTGGCGACTGTACGTACGTAGATTGTGTGTTAGTTTGGCAAAGGAGAATCGTACAAAATGGTCTAAATAACCAATAACAACCACACATACGGAGTATAACAACACAAATCACATAACCTATGCACTGCATCAAAATAAGTAATTTAAAGTAAAAAATATTACAAGGAAACGATTTATTTTTGGTAATAAAAATCATTCGCGTAATGTAATGCAAGCAAAACATTATGCTTAAGGGTTCATGTAACAAATAGTCCGCGGGGATTTTTAAAGTTACAACTTTTAAAACTTGTTCTCCATTAAATCCATAAATTACGTATGGAAAGATTTATTTGTGTGGTTGCTATTGGTTCTTAGACCAACTTTCATGCTTTTTGCCGTTTACCTTTTATTTATACAGTGATGCACCACACAAATATTCACGATAACAAATTAATTATTCAAGTCGTAGTTAGATTGTAAACAACGCTACGTCATTAAAAACAAATTAAAGTGGTTAGGTAAGTAGGTATTCAGGTAGGTAGTAGGCTAATATTGGTTAGTCATGTCACAATAAAAATACCCCACGGGATTTTCCTGTATTCAGCAAAACTATAAAACCATTCCACGAACAGACGAATAGATACTTACGATTGAGAACATCCAATCGACGAGCAGATAATAAAAATACGGAGTGCATATGAAGCTCGCCAACCTGTGCTTAGTCTTTTATTTATGAAGAAAATGCGGACGAAATATTTCCATTCAAGTTTTTTAAGTTCCTCCTCGAAGTTCTCGGTTCTCTTGAATCCTCCTCATAGTGTCATGCGGCTCTTTGTTCGAACACAATGGCTCCGTGGCTGCATGTGTAGAATTGCACAGACCGGCCAACTCATTGCATCGAGGATATTTGTCATGAGAACGCCTAGTTGCTACCCGCGGCCTGTGCTGCATCATTACGCGGGACCGCCATTCATTTTCTTACCTATTCATCTTGAAACTCATTTTAAACTTTTATTCTTGTACTTATGCTTCTTGTTGTGGGCCGCTTGCTACTGGAATAGGCCATTTTCACTTAATAAAGACGTTACCCTGTTCTAAAAATAAACGCCTGTTAGCGAAATGAGTCAGAGAGGTATCGTGGATTTGATATCGTTACCAACAAAATGAATCTATTAGCATTTTTATAAAACCTTTTAGGCTTCGACTGCCAACGTGCGTCATTATTAAATGTAACTGAGATAAAATCATTATATCAAAACACGACAAAACTGCCGCATTGAAACATGAAATTGTTGTTGTAAAATTAGGTACTAAGTTACTTTAGATGAGGCAAAAATAGTACGGAAAAATGACTAGTTATTAAGGACCATAAAAATAAGTTAAACCTTAATTAATTAAAAAAAAAACCTAAAAATTAATTAAAAAATAATATGACGTAATAGATCCAATTTATTCCTCATAGTTTTCCTGGATTGGCTCGCTCCATACCTAAACCTTTCTTAGTTAGTAAACTCATTTGTATTGAACACAGAAGGACTAAGTTATTTCAGTACATCGGAATTAATTGAAGCGCCGATGCAGCTAATAGCTTCAATTATTAATATTGAAGCTCCGCAATATTATTGGACATTCTTAAGATGAGTATTTAGAACGGCGTCCTAACTATGTTTTCGCTCGGTAAGGGTATGTCTAGATAAATTTTCTAGATAAATGTTTGCTGCAGAGCCGACTCGGCTGTTTCAGATAAGCTGTACAGGCATGCAACCTGCTAAATATGTGTGCGATAAATCAGTGAATAGAATACAAAGGACGGGTGTATCTACTAAATTATCGTCTAGTTTAACAAACCAACGGTGTTCTTAGTAAAATAGCTTTATGGCAACTTTCCAAAAGAATTTCTTTTAATAAGATTGTTCGGCCTTTTCCTTTACGAGGTGAGCGGAACCCGCAAAGGGTTCGCATACTCGCACCTGTTGACTTTAAGTAGACAACATTGAGACAGAAGTTATCCATTTTCTTTTATCGTACTGTTCTGAATCGTAGCATGACCGAGTTAGCACGGCGCACGCTACAATTGGCTTTACCGTTTCTTAATTGATATTATTATGAGGCGTCATAATATTCATATAACGTTGACATAATGTTAGGTATTAGCTGATGTAGCGCGGGGCTGGGGCCGGAGTAGGTAGGTCCGTATTGAGGGCCCATCGAGTATTGGTCCTCGAGACGAGCGCCCTGCACCGGAGACTCTCAATGTACCTACCTATCGACGCTTTGTAATCACCGTCCTCTACCCACCGCCTTTGAATCACGCCTATTGTTATTTATCTCATCTACATTATAAAAAACACTTTGATATTGTAATATTACGTTCACCAGATACCTGGAAATTCAAATTATCGCACTTTTCAAGATATTACGCTATTTCGATTGGCGATTACCGAAACATGAATACATTGATTCACAGTCCTGAATAAATGAATAACAACTTATTTGAAGATTATAATAATTTATTCGGCGATTTATTTCATTCATTCATGATTTTAATGTGTATTGAATGAAGAATCTGTAGGTCAGTTTTGTAAAGCCGAGTCCGAGTTGATACTTAATAGATAAAAAAGTGTCATTACGTGGAAAGTTTATGTGGCTGCACAAAGTGGACTTTACTTGATGCGTGTGAACCCAGAACAGGATGGATGGCGATCTAGTGCATGCCAGCGGACAGGACATGACGTCACACAACGTGCACAGACATCCCAGTATCTTGATGCAATCAATTACCATTTATTGCAATACCTAGTCTATGCGTAGAGGAGGGTCGTAGTGGGTCGTCGGCGAGACTCCATTGTCTTTGATTAGGCTTCCTGCCACTTTATTGGACTATCGTTGCGAGAGAAAATAATTGAAACCTATATGGAATCGTATGTGTCATGTTGCGAACATGAGAAATTGGTCGTATATATTTCTAGTAAAATAGCGTTTTATTAACAGTCAGGTCAATCTAAATAGAGAGCCAATTATCCTGCCGAGTTTTACGAATACTTAACAAAGAAGGAACAACTTAGAATGGACCGACCACAAACTACATTGCGAGATTCAGACTTACCAAAGGGAATGTAAAGCAACTTGTTTGTACTTAAACTTTAAATTGCATTTTAAATTTTGCTCGTTAACATTATACTTACTCATTCAAACAAGCACTTTTAAATTATTCGCAGAGATTTCTAAATAAAGGAATAATTAAGTCACAATTCCAAAGTTACCAGTGCTACTGGCAAGTCTCTGAAATTAAGCAAGTATTTAAATATAAAAAGCATCCATGTACATCATTCAGTACACGTTCGTGCGTCTGATGATAGCCATCAAGAGGTGAGGCCACTAAACAGACATTACGCAAGTGTTTACGACAAGTAACGCCTAAGAAAATCATAGGAATGCCGTAACAGTTGATGCAAAAAGCCAGTTTTAACGGTACTAAAACATATCTATTGACGATTGGTGTCTGGTCTAGCCATTGCAAGTCTCGTATGTGATCTAATTGTGGCATGCGGCCGCTGACGTAACGGGCTTTAGAGCCGGTTGAGTGACCGCATCGCATGCTACCAAACGGCATCCCGAACGAACTAAATCGTCTCCATTTATTACTAGCCGCAGCCCGTCAAGGCAATCCTCTTAATTTTGCAACATAACACGGGATGGCTTGACCACTGCACACGCATAGAAATAGAATTACGAGATGCGGTTTACTAACGATATTCAGCTATATAAAGCGACCTTGACGTACCTGTGTCGGTGATTTTTTTTGGACGATTGTTTGGTCTACGTGTGCACTACAACCCACTTGCAACAAACGTGTATCAAAAACTCATGAGAAGTTTTTTAGCTTGGAGTTTCTTATTTGTTCTGATTTTCAATCATCTTTTCAATTCCGAATAAAATGTTTCGATAAGATTTATTAGAGACCGGAGTCGTCAGGGCTAAGGGTCGTTTCCTCCTCGTGGTATCATTTTCTCATTAACCATCTTCCTCCATTCGGTCGACGGGTAAACGAACTGTGGAGCTATGTCGGTGTGAGTGCGGATTTAGCCGGATCAACACCTTCGGCGTCCCTTATTTTCTGACTTTCGTCTTCACAATTCGCAGTTAGTTTGGCCAAGATTTATAAGATTTGGGTGGTTCTAGTAAGATTGTATGGATATGATTTTTATTCGTAGTTGTGGAATAGAGTACGTTCAAGATCGAGGCTCGGCGCAGCTTCGTGGAATCGTGAGTGCATCTGCACATCATTTACAATGTTAATGTTGCGTGCTTTTGCTTTGAAAATACATTAAGCAGCCAATATGGAGCTAGAGAAAATTACTTTATTAATGATCGCATTTTTTTACCGCATAATGATACAAGGCGTGCAGTATTTTTGTTTCTGGCCTTATTAGCAAATTACGGTGATAACTCAGAATTAATAATATCTGTGGAGCATGTGCCTGAATGGGTTAACAAATTACCTCCTTGAGTTGATCATAATTACAAGCGATTCATACTCATCAGTTTTTAGCTTTGCAAGTCGTAATATAATTTGGTTTGCAACCCTAGCGTCGAAGCTGGAGCGACGCAGGGTTAATCTTAACTAAGTTAGAAGTTGCAAGTGCACTGCGCTGATACGGACCTTTGATATTATTGCACTTTGCTCTACTGAATGTTGCTCTATAAAATATTCTAGTCGGAGCACTAATTTAAACAAAAACGGTTACAGTGCAAAACGTGACGCGTTTGGTTATAAAATGCGACGGCCTCGTATCAAAGCAAAAACTTTATGAAAGCTACTAACGTGCAGTGTGTTGTAACTAAAAAAACTATGGAAAAACGTGCACGTTCATCGTTTTAGTTGAATAAAAGACAATAACCTATCTACTTCTTTCCTTTTTTGTTGCCCTACAGTAGAAATATCTCCTGTATCGTGGGTGCGTTTACAAACATATAAATTCACCTACACAAACAACCTGACCCAACAAAACTGATTAACTAACAGAGCAAATAAAACTGTAAATGTTTTCTAATAAAAAA
The DNA here is from genome assembly GCA_949774945.1 of Hoplodrina ambigua. Lineage (NCBI taxonomy): Eukaryota > Metazoa > Arthropoda > Insecta > Lepidoptera > Noctuidae > Hoplodrina > Hoplodrina ambigua. The sequence continues at coordinate 7,586,721 of OX458977.1, read as the reverse complement.
ATATATAGGTAGTTGCGTAGTTTTCCAGCATAGGTATACTTACTCGACACGTTTCTAGTAATACACTAGCCGTGTCCCATCACCACTTAAGTACGGAAATCCAAGTGTGTACACGATAATAAGATACATAAGATGCAAGTGGCCGCACGTTCCATTTTAGCCGTATACCGCTACCACTAGTGGCGAGGGTTCCGAGAAAAACGTCAACTCGCTTACACTGCCTTCCGTTCCACCTTCTTAGATGAACTAAGGAATGCGAAGCGAAATTACGGTTGTTACTATGTTTTTACTGTATCCTGATCCACTACGCTTGTGCTGGCTTTTGTTTTTGTGCTAAAACTGTAGGGACATAACCGCAAGTTAGACAAAAAGTCCCTCTTAGTTAATCACTGTTTGCCCCACAGACTCGTCTCGAAATTGACCTTTTTGTCACATGCCTTTATCTAAATATTTACCTTCAAAGCACACAATCTCAAGTAAAGACACACGAGAGGTGAATTTAATCTCTTATCTCATTTAATCTACAAGTTGGCAACTTTGAAGTCTGCCAACTATTTCTCCAGGACGGAATGTTGTCATAGAGACGTTGTGGTGGCTAAAGTAAACACACGTGAACATTTATGATTCTAACAGGACTCACAGACTGGAGTTTAAAATTAAATTGTATAAAGTTAGACTTGCCAACTTATTATCTATCATATGATCTGATGTTATAGATAAAAGAGTATTCCATTTAACATTTAATTTAAAACAATAAACATAACAAGACAATTGGTTTTATCAGTTGATAAACCGATAACATTGTTAGTTCTAGTTTCATAATCTGAAATCGATAAAGTACTTTTTATTTTGCCAACACTGTCTTTTGTCATTGCATAGGTACTAAGCCAACCATCCCAATCTGTATTTCTAATAATACTTTTCCTTATACGAGCATATAAGCAAGTTCAAATATGCAAAGGATACGAAAGAGGCTTTTCAGGAAATCTTTTGCAAAGATTTGGGAATCTATTAGAACAACATAAAGAGTTGTATTAAACCTCTTAGAAAGTTCACCGGTTTGAGTTGTTTGTCATTGGTACAAAGTTCACAGGCCTACGGGGGCTTATCGGTGACTCAAAACTTCGGCAAATTTGGATAGTTTAAGAGTTACGGGTGAAAAGTTCATTAGAAGTTAACGTCTTTTACAAATAATAACTGCCTCCGTGATCTTTTAGATTCCTTGAAACGAATAAAGTTGAATGTTAGGATAGTTATGTAGACAATTTGTTAGAATTTATGATTTTCTGCACGCTATCTGAATTTTAGTTCGATTTACGTAATTGTTAAATAAATGACGGACTTGGGAAGTTATTCATGATTATCTATATTACGTTTTCATAAAGAAGACGGGTCTTAGTAAAATAAAAAAATACAGTTCATTCAGTTCAATCAGATTTCTTTTTCTGTTCTGTAATGAAACTGGTATATTGGACTTGTATTCGATATTTATTCATCAACGTTTTATGACGTACTAATTAATTTTATAGTCATCGTGTAGGTACTTTAGATAAAAATAATCAGGGCAAAATGTAATTAACATTTTTAATTAATGCAAATTGCTATTTTTAATACGATAATGCTTAGGTAAAAGAAATTAACTTGAGAAAAGCTTAACTAAAATATCTGTGTGTTTAAATAGCTTTATAAGCGCTAACACTCACAGAATTACAGTTATTTTTACGCTTAATACCAACAGAACAATACGATAATATTCTTAAATAGCTTCTTATTTCACAGCAAGGGCCAGATGTGGACTTTGACCACACAATTAAGCCATACAATTAGTGTAGTGTATCCGTTATCGATATAATCGATTCAACTGCAAATATTTACAGCCAAATCGCAGACTCGACGAACTTTTGACGATGCTGATAAAGTAAAGTCATTACTGTTATCTCGAATTATCATCTTAATGACGAAAGCCGTTGATATTTTCTGAGAATCGCCGCTTCGTGTCTCGTGACGTCAGAGACAGTTTCGATTAAACTTTGTTATTTTGATAAAATATTGATAACAACGACACCTACGTGCAAAACTGATAAAGTTTCAAGAATCATTGTATATCAATAGATAAAAGGAAATGCCAATTTGTGATTGTAATACAGTAAAGGTTTCCGGGCAGTACCTACACCTGAACGATGAATACCGAAGACGAAATTGGCACCACGGACCATGAAACAATAAAAACATTTTACTGGAAAGTTTTAATGAAATGTTCAATGTTTCAATGAAATGGTCAGATTGCATAAACATTTCTCAATTTTCCTATGAACACCCTAGTGACGGAAACGGATACATTCTCTTTTAAACTCGGTTGCATACGGAACAACCGTTCACACTGTCAGTGGGAGACGCATAATTTCCGGAATTTAGAAGCTTTCATTATTGTGTCTGTTCAATTATCAATTTTACAGTGCACTGTGTCGAGTAGTGAGCTCGAGAGGAACTCGTGGCTAAAGCCCAACACACACAGATGAGCGGGAGCAGGACGGGAGCGGGACGTGAGCGTTGAGTGTGTGGAGATCCATATAAATAAAAGGAATACAACCTGACGGCACGCTCACGGCACGCTCACGTCACGCGCACGTCACGCTCACGTCACGCTCACGTCACGCTCACGTCACGCTCACGTCACGCTTACGTCCCGCTTACTTCCCGCTCACGTCCTGCTCCCGCTCCCTGTGTGTGTTGGGCTTAAGTTATCAGCCACACGGTCTATCCATCAAGTTAAGCTACACTTGCCGGTGTTAGTCCGTGGATGGGTGACCATCTTTATACACAGAAACTCCTCCGTGCTTCGAAAAGCACACAACCAGAGAATTTTCACATTTATAATATTAAAGTATGGTTTCGTCTTATACAAAGATAGGTACCTAATACTGTGGGTATAAAAGTCGATACGGTTTTCCTCATCACATCAGCTTGGTAATGTGATCTGTCAATTGCCTAATGTAATTTTGTTCTGAGACTTGCGGTTTTTCTAGAAATTCCTCAAGGTTAGATCACAACTTCTGCTTATGGCGCTTTAGGTTTTATATTCAAACTAGTTTCTCACCGCGACTTGGCCTGCATTGACTTTAAAAATCAATCTACATTATCCCTAAGGAATACAAAAACTGTGTAAAATTCTATGTTATAAGCTAGATCAATATCCATATTTGTGCCAAACAGCTAACGTAAAAGAGTAACAAACATCCTCACAAACATCCTCTTCGTTTTTTTTCGTTCGTTTACAATACTATTAGACCTACAAAACCTGTAATGCTGGGTTTGAAATTGTAAAATCCTAGTTCAATAGCAGACTATTGAACAAGAGCTTAACGGGACGTCACAATGCACCATGTTAGAGAGGCTTATCACTTCGTTTTGGCACTCGACACGAGTTTGTTCGATATGATCTAGACAGACGTCTCTCCCGACATTCTAGGAAAGATATATAAAGATATTTCGAAGTTTGGACCCACACACTTGCTTACACAGCGTCTGCCTATTGCATTTGATACAAACACATTATGTCACTATTGAATAGTTTCCATTAAAGTAATAATAATTTCAAGATAAAACTTCTCTAAAGAAGCATATTATTTTAGGCCTTGAAAACTCGATTAATTTAAAAAAACGGTTATAGGTATTTAATTTTCAATTGCTTTCAAAATAATAAATAGTTCAGTTGCATCGGCACAAACGTGATGCCACAGTTGTCTTTTGCCATACAAAATCTATGGGCAAATCGTGTTTTGACAGGTCGTAAAAAGTACGTCAATCGATAGGTGGTGTCAACAAACCTATTTAGATGTTCGAAATTAAAAAAAAATGGTTTTAGAAAACACGTATTAAAGAAACGAGAATTTTGAACGATTTTCAAATTAGAAATACCCGTTTTGCACATTTAGTATTTATTCTTATCAACTAGTGACACTAATTGTGTTTATCGTATAACATTAAACTAAAATGCTAGACAGGATAGTCGTACTTCTAATTCGAAAAATGTCTCAAAACGAATCGAACTCTAAGCGCTCTTACGCACGAGCAGTCAACGGCTAGCCGCTTTTCCAGTCTAATATGCAACCGCTTATGATTGTACGCACTAAACTGCCGAAAAAACAAAAGCGGTTTCATATTAAACTAGAAAATCGGTTAGCCGCACGGTTAGCCGCCCCCGCAGTTCACTGCTAGTGCGTAAGAGCGCTGAGGCTACTGAATTTACATTTCTGCATCTGCAATCTGTCTTTAATAACATAAACGTAATGAAGAACTGATACAGGTAAAAACAATTACTTTCCACGGAATTTTGGCACATTACAAACAAAACCTGTCAAACCAATGAACAAACCAAGAACGTTTTTTACGTACCCGTTGCAGAAGCATACGATCGTAAATAAATAATTAATGATTTATTAATTATGTAGCGTTGCAATAAAAGCGTTATCTGAGGCACAACGAGGTATTAATAAAGTTATATAAATATAATATCTTTTTGAACTCAGTAAAATGAATACCTCTCACATGTGGGGTCATTCCACCATATTTTCTGCCATTCGACCTTTTAACTTTGAACAAAGAAATGTGTTTGTAACCTATCCCTTTTCCAGAATGGTATAGGCTAGTATAAAAGATATCATCTTACAGCCATTTTCTTTATTGCGATCTGTAGATCGATCCTTGCCCGCAACCAATCTTTTTGTTAATCAAATGAGTGAATGTGTATGATGTTGGGATAATAGATATAATAATCAACGTAGCAACAATAGATACCTTATACATTATTTTGATCTCGGCCGCTCCACAACTAGACAATAGGCATGACTTCTATTTGGGTTAGTGAGAATTGAGATCAATCACAGTAACAGGACATTATTGTACTCTGATGACGTAGATACTACATAACCTAACCTAATTGGCTAGTTGACACCATTAGCCAGTAATTCAAAGCCATAACTTCTTTTATTTATTTATTTACGCAAATCATACCCACATTATATTACAGATCAGCGATCCAATGCGTTAGAGTGTCGTTATATGCTAAATCCTAAACCTACATATTAAAAAAAATTACAAATAATATCCTATCTTTAACCTAAATCTAAATAACATTATATTTATATAATGTAACTTACGCGAAATTACTTAAGTTGCACCACAATACATCAACCCTCTCTTGAAGTGAGCAGGTTGGTGGTTTAAAAATCTCCACTTAATTTTATAAAATCTTTAGGAGAACCGCGTTTTGACCATATTATTTGACAGCTTATAAAAAGTACGTCAGTTGATTGGTGGTGCCATGTATCCAATTGAGGAAACCCAGAATTTTGAAGTCTGACAGCAGGTTGATTGACTGGTTGACATCCATTACGAACGGAAATTACTTTAAAAAAAATTACAATCTAAAACCCGTAAACATAAATTCAAAGTCAAAGCGTTCATTTCAATTGGGTAGTGTCGTATAGAGAAGAATGCTAAATATTCACATGTGAAACAAAAAATTCAAAGCAGACAACATTTTCCAAAATTAGTTGGTGACATATAAACTTCAGACGATTAAAGTCGTTTAGCCTGACCATACATTCCGGGATTGTATAAAACAGTCCACGAATATCGAATTCGCTGAAAGAAACAATGCAATCACGGTGATTCAGTTACGCTCACCGATATCCGAAACAAATCGGCGTCAAATGTACTGAAAAATAGTCGAGAGTATTTTTTGATGGCGGTTTTAAAGTCACCTATATCAATGTAATGTTTACACGGACACTTTACGATATAAAAACATTAAATACGCCATGGATTCTGCAATAAAAAGTCTATTCAATAAAAACGGAAAAAATTGTCCCCGATCCACATTTCACCCGCGGAACGGGTATTTTTTACAACTAATCGTTACATTGACGCCTGGGTGGACAAGAACAAATTACAAGTTTGTCATGGAGCTGAATCTAACAAAATATATTTATTTCAGCTCTTAAACAGATGGGGCTTCTTTCGGACCAACGAACGGTCTTGAGGAAAATATTGTCATAAAAGTAAACACCATGCTTGGCAAAAGGATTAGTGATCGTAATATTCTGATAAAACTAAGCTTAGAAGAATATGCTCCACAGCTCACAGCTTTCTACATCGCACAAAATTAGGCCCACATAAAGTTAAATGTTGTTCTTTGTTCTTTGTCGAGAACTAATTATAATTAAGTACTTACATACCTTCTTTCATTTTCATTTTCAGTTCTTACATTTTACTGAATGGGCCTACAAATCTGACTTTTGATAGAACATAAGTAATATCATTAGCAATCATCATTTCCGAGAAGCGGGATCATGATACTAATGAAATAGGGAGACCCAAAAATGAAATATTGTCCTGCGAATTTGCGACGAAAGCTCCTCTAATTCGGTACCAGGAAAAGAATTGTGTGAAATGTAGGTAAATATGTAAGAGTGGAATAGATGTTGTATACCGCGACAAAAAGCCGGGTCCCGGGTCTCGGCCGTCGTGCCGTCGGCTCGCCCTGTCACTACCAGCTCTAGATTATATCGCGAAATCCAATTTCGTGGTTTTGTTATCGCTCTCACAGGAAATTCACTAGATTATTTTCTTCTAATGAAATTTAAGTTTTCTTTTAATGTGTTAAAACTTAAATTTGATGTCAAACGTCATTCCGTTGCATTATCTGCTTTTCAAATTACGAGTCCAGAATAATTTTCATGGACACATTTTGATGGACGCGGAATTAGAATGTTACATCTAAAACAAAATGCCCGCTCAGGGTGACTTTAATACCAGCTACAACAAATTAGTCATGCAAGCTTACCTTGGCAAGAAATAAAAATAGAACGTTCAAGACTTCAGGTTTCGCTAAGTAGATTTATTATTGGATAAAGTTGTACGAGTTAGTAATAATATTTGAGAAATGAACGTAATGTCAACGGCGGCATGCGACCCGGGCTTTGGGGCAAGATAAATGAGCAAACACAATGCAACGTACCATAAACTTTTAATAGAAATAACAAAGAATATTAAAGAAGAAAATCAGAAACATTTTTTCTATTTGCCTACCTACATTTTTAAAATAAAATTGCCCTGTCTCAAACACTAGTACATTTTCTAGATATTATTTCAGGACTTACTGGTCGGAAGACTAAACCTTCCTCAAAGAATAGGCTTACGTTCGAGTATGATGAAACCAGTAAAATTCAGTTCAGAGGATTTCAGGATTAACTCACACGGTCAGATAGAGCGCGAGCTGCAAAGGAATACTGGATATTGTTTTCTAGTTGTTACGAATTCATTTAAAATGAAAATTTTGCATGAGTAGCGTTACATTTAGGGTTAAAATTATCATCAAACATAATCTTTTGATGGTAGGATTAGAACTAAAATTAGTATTCGATGTAAGGGATAAAATTTATATATCACTAATTTCTAGTATCCTTCAAACATTTACTGCATCGAAAGTTATAAATCCGACGCAAACACAAAACGTGAATAAAATCTCATATTGAACATTAAACTTGTATTATGATCGCATTATTTAACCCTGCATTCGTTCTAGGGTTACAAAGCACCCGTCATTCTTCTACGGATTAAAATGACTTACTTTGTTGCTTTACCTGCATACTGTCGCAGTCGGCTCCTTCACAACGATCTGTAAGCGTTTACTCGGCTAGCCATTGGGGATTTGCTACGGTATTGTGCCTGCAAAAAATAAATTGCCCCAATACAGCTCGGCTTAACAACTTAATTTAATTAACAATCATCTTAATGAAGCATAAATTGGCCGGTCATGGCTGAGCCGTACGCATACATATATATTTATTGTTTGTTTTAGTATTTAATTTGTCTGATACGCAGCTTACATTTGCATATCTCAATTTGTAGTGCTTCAATGTGAGTCGAGTCGTTGTTATTGTTGATACAATCCGATTTCCTACTACTATTATAAACGTGAAAGTTTGTAAGGACGGGTGGATGGATGGACGGATGAATGGATGGATGGGTGGATGGATGGATGGATAGATAGTTTCTGACTCTTTCACGCTTTAACGGCTTACGGAACTTGATAAAATATATCATACATTTAGATATTGATCTAGCTTAACATATAGAATTTTCTCCAGGTTTTGTGTTCCCATGGGTTATATTAACTTTGACGCGAAGAAGTCGCGGGCTGAATCTTGTTTATAGTTTATGTACATTATGGAACAGAGTTTAAAGAAGCTTTTAATGATTTTGTGTCCATTAACCAAATTCAGATGAGACACTTAAATTAAAAAATAAAATGATTTGTTTAAACGAAATGCAGAACGAAATTATGCCGAACAAATTCAGTCCCCTCCTCGACCTCGTAAATTCAAATTTATAAGAATAGAAAGAATTTGTTGGCGCATGTATCTCTAACGAAATTTATTCTGAAGGATCAGTTTGGGACATCCCTAGTCTATCTGCTATATAGCTGGGGAGCCTCAAGTGTCGTCCTTCCCAGTAGTTAATGCTTAGTATAGACCTTCAATTCATATGAGTCTGGAATACTAGAGTTGTAAATGCGACCCTGTGATTTTATGAAGCCTATAGGGTAGAAGGACAATTGCATTAGTGGTATCAGTTGAAACGCTCTTCATTGTCGAACGCCATACTTATAAGATTTACTTATCTAGAACTTATTGTGACCCAAACAGTAGATTGTTACTGATTAATAAGATTTTTTTCTAATCTTGTGAGGAATTAATAAATTATTATTATTGATATATTATTACTTATACTTTAACTATGCAATTTACGGTTTTAAGCAAATTGATTTTTTGGTTTTTCTGCAAAAGCGATCAAAATTTAAGGATTATTGTTATCTAGCTTATACCCGTGACTTCGTCCGCGGGAACGTCGGTTATTCGCGCGGTTTTAATTTGTTCGAAGTCCTATTTTACTAAAACAAAAGCAGCTTAAGTTACTTCTTATAACATTAATTACTTGCCAGTGAAGTCCCGTCAAAATGAATCCAGCCGTTTCGGAGATTAGCCGGAACAAACAGACGGACAAAATTTGTTTTTTTTTATAAGTATCCTGTAAACAGTCATAGTAAAAAGCTGTTATTTTGATTTCCATGAGGTATATTTGTTTTACAGATATCATTATGAACCTTTTATAGCGTGTTCTTGGTACTGTAACTGCGAATTCGTTTATTTTATTTCCTTGTCTCGTTACTTCTTGGGTGTTATAACAAAGTAAGGCTAATTGGAATGATTCTCGACAAATGTAAAGTATGTATTCACGAATTTTATGGAAAGCAATCTCTCGAGTGTCTATATATCACTGATATTACAGACGTAATTAAATCTTCAGCATCATTACCTTACAGACCTTTCAAGTCAGGCTAGCTAGGTAGGTATACATTTGCATACTGTGAACATAACCATTCGAGGCTCGTACACAGTTACAAACTTTTGGAAATCATGCCTTTATTATGATAACATCGCTACAGAGGAAACGACGATGGTCCGTAATGATGTCATTTTGTTACTGATAATGTTATAACTAGACAGTAAATAACTGCTACGTGCTATCCTTGTGATAAATATACATTTTTAGGAAATATTATTGTATCTGCGATAAAACACAACACATAAACGGGTTTGTTTATAGTTCAGTTAAAAGAACTTGGAATCTTGTTGACAACAGTTCGGAATCTTTTCTTGCTTAAAATATTTAACAGCGATATTGATCAAGGGCTAAAATAAACTGGCGAGTCTAGCTCAGATCACGAGCACGAGGCATAAAAGTAGGTTTTATGCGATGAATCGCTTCACTATTAACGCGATGGAGAGGCAATATCTCGGTGTATTGCAAAAGAATAAAAAGGGAAATAAAGTAACTTGTATGGCGGGTCGGTTGCAAGATGCAGAAATCTGTGCGGTGTGGGCGTGGGTGAACCGGTCTAGACGAGATGAACTTTAAGGATCCGACAAAACAAAAATAAAAGTTTGCTATATCGCGACACCGAGCCGGGGACGCTGGCCTTAATGTCTGATTTTAGTCGCGACTTGATTTAGTAGGATTTACTAAACGTTAAGAATTCACGGAGTACGCCAGGGAAGCAAGCTCGCAGTCCTTGAATTTGAAAGCGCAAATTACAAATACGAATTTGTTTTTGTAAATGAAATAGAAAACAACAGACACCTCACTCATCTGTTGCACAAGTTTTGAGAATTGACTCAACAAAACTGGTTATTATGATACTCTTAGGCTCGGCTTGCCACTTATTCACTTTTGCTATCATTAAAGCAACATTATTGCTATACATGATCTCCAACATGCTTCGTAAGTATCGGTTCGGGCTCGGCTTATTCCAAAAAGGAAAACCGCATAAACAAAACATAGATGGGATTTGATGGAAATAATCTTATTTGCTTGCCACTATTATCTCCATATACTTTGTTTTTCGAGGTAAAATTGCGTATGATTTCAAAAATTAGGTTTTGTGTACGATCTCTGGTGCCTTTCAGTTGGTCGTAATAAAGTCTTTACTTCAACTAATCTATTGCAGGGTTACATTCTAATAGTTCTTGTTTATTGGTTAAGTCGTTAGTTTGAATCAAGCAGCAACTACGATTGTTTTATGCAACCCAGTATAATCGCTAGTAGGTACAAATGCAATTCAATTTAATGAGATTTTTCTACAGCACAATGAACTTTGTCGGAGTTTATTGTGAACTCCCGAGAGAAAACCTCTAATTTACCTCGAGTGGACACAATTGGAAGAAAACACAAGAGAGGGCGTCGCGCCGGATTAGATTAGCGCTGATAAGATTAGTTGCGTCGCAAGCGAGCGATGCACCACAGCACCGACTGCCATGTGAACCTGCTAATTGCAAACTCCTCCCATCACGGCCCAAGAGCACAATGCACTGCTGGACCTAATTACTGCACAATTGACGCCGCGTGACCATATGGGCGCCTGTTGGTGGTTCTTACAGGAATCAGTTCACAGAAGCGAGAGGTGCAATATGCGGTGTGTCTAACCGCTGAAGCAATTTGGACAAATTGCAAATTGGTAGCCCTCGGTGAATATTGATGGCGTGAGGCGCGGACCGGAGTTTCGCGGGCTGGACTCGGGCGGGGCTGCACCCTAATGCAATGATTCATATTATTCGGTTTGCGGGCGAGTTGAACGTCTTCCATTATTGTCATTCATCGGAGGAAGTGGGCGGCGAGGGGCGGCGCGGGTGCCGGCGGTAGCCCCCCGCTCGGCTCTCAGTCGCTCGCCGACACTCTCGCCGCCAGCACGCGAGAGCGCGATGCACGTTGCCTTCGCTTGACACATTCAGTCGCGGTCCGCGTGTGTGTGCCACTTGTGCCCTCTCCGTGATCCGAGATCGGAGCTCGTTTGAACCGCGTGCAGTGTAGCCGCAGCCAGTGCGCTTCTTCGGATCTAACGCTCTGAGAGCAGTAGCAGCCGGTGAGCAGTGGACAGCAGCACACGCAGCCGACGGCTCAGCTGACCGGCACGACTGTCTACGAGCGCACGGTGAGTGCGATCTATCACTGCATGCACGCGCTCGACATCACTTTGTGTCTATTTCGAGTCGCTCGCGAAACAGCTCCCGATAGAACGCATGTAAGCATCTCGGACATCACCGCCGACAGCTGCCAAACGTCGATGATTTCGCTCAGGAATACAAGACTTATGTCAAGTGTCGTCGCGCTGTGCAGCGCGCGTGTTGATAAACAGTGTCGGTTTACTGCGAAAATGGGTAACGAATCGAGGTGCTTCATTCGTCCGTGGAAAATCGTTTTATGTTTCAAGTTGACACGTCTGTCTTCTGTAATGAGGTGAAATCGGTTTCGGATTGAAAATTTCAGAGTATGGACGATTTAAAGGAGTGTAATGTAATGGTGCATTAGTGAATCGGCGTAGTGAGTGCGGGTTGCATGCGGTCCGAGTCGGTCAGACCAGCTGACTTCCCGTCGCGTTGCACTCTTGCGCAAACCGCACGTCTAGCGGCCGGGGCCCGCCCCACACTCGCCGCCGACTGTCTGGCCCCCACTACCACTACCCACCGCAACATGCCGCCGAATACCAATATTTTGCTAATGGAAATATTTATTGATCGCAGACTTATCTACGTTATATGTCGAGACTTAACTAACTAATTAGATTTGTGGCATGCGTCCGCACGTATGATTACGTATGAGAAAAACTTGCGTTTACTCAAGTATCATAAAAACTTTATAACAATGAGGCTATAATAATCGATTGTATAATATAACTAAACAATGAAAACTATACAAATCGTACCTATACCTACAGGTAGTTCACACGTACAGCAACAAAACTTGTTATCTCTTATCAATCTGCTCTTGCGAAGGTCGCGCTGATACGCGGATTCCGGTAGTTACCACTCACTGTGTGGCTACATAAAGAAAGTATGAATAAAATTATAATACATCGGAAAAGAGGAAAAATTATTATGTCCAATATAAATAATTATATTTTCCTAAAATAATAAAAGTAAAGTAATAAATCACCAAAAGTATTTTACTAATCTTGTCTAGTCTTTTTATTGACAAAAGTAACGTTATCTCTCATATATTTTGCAGTCAAATAGTCAATTCACATTCAGTTTTGACACTTATCACAAATTCCATTACCTTAAGCCATTTAGTTTTAATAGAATTGTAAATGTATTTTATGAAAACCGTTTTGTATATTTCCTACAACAAAATAACTGCCCTTCATACCAGAACGGTATTAAGAATGTTTGAATAGAGAAGGTGATTAATTTTAATCACACATGTTTTAAAATAACGAACAGTTTTAGTTACAATGTTTGCAAGTCTGTACCTTATCCAGTTAGTATATGTAATGATGTAGGTACTTATGCTATCCATTTAACTAGAAAACTCGACGTCGATTACGATTAGTTAGGTAACTACATCATACTGGTAAATTATCGCGTTCATATAACTCAAATGCATTACCATATCTGTTTTATCAGTAGTGGGAATTAAAATGTTTTAGTAAAACCGAATGTTTAACACCCCTGAAGTTTTCCATGACATTTTGGCTATTGGAATTTTTGCAAAAAAGGACATGAAGATATTATTATGTCGATAGGCTTGCAGATAAAGTTTGATAATTTTATTATGTCGTAGTCATTTGATATTCATCGTAGTTCATCATAGCAAGATTATTGTAAGTTCTATTGAATATGAAAAAAATCTATAACATCAGTTATTCATAGTCCATTTAGATTCGTCTGACCTATGCTCTTATAATTAGCTGTTACACAATGTCCGGCGAAAAGAATGTGATGGAATTCCACGGGTCAAATGTGTTAGGTCAATGTTAATTTTAACAAACATTGTTCTAGCTTGTTATTGCAATCATAAATAATATTGTTGACGAACCTCCGCCAGAACAGTTACACTTACCAAACTGAAAGCACCCTTAATGTTATTTATAGTTGTCGATAACTCACTTTGAACCCTTACTTTCGTTTTCGAACTTACATACAGAAACTTATTTGAATAAGGGTAAATGCCTATTTATGTATTCAGAAGACGCTTAAACATTTCTGAAGCAAAATTCCAAATATTTGGTGACAATTAAGCCGTTTAATTTATGTAGCAATCACCGATAACATACCAAACACGTCTCAGCACAGATAATAAAAGGCAGTCGTGACTATTCTCATTTATTTTTCACTGATAACAGTTTAAAACGTACGACCAAATCGCCGACTAATGGGTCACTCCATTGTCAGCAGGTTATTCAACATCGAAGAATGCTGAGCGCATTAAGGGCAAATAGACTCCCGTATCGCCAGTACAAAAGAGTATTGACACAAGGAGATAAGCATATCTGAGTGTACACTAATGTAGGCATCTGCGGCTGGTTTACACTCATTGTTCCGTTATCATGTACGGTTAGCGCATTATGAGGCCGATAAGCAAATAAATGCTCATTCTTTAACATCGCAGACACGTCGCCGGACATTTTTGCTCGTCTGGCCTCATCTTGTGCATACTTTTTTTTTCCATAAAGACATGCATGTCGCATTGCGACACTGTTCTGCACTCAGTCTTATGATCCATTTTAAAGCGGTTACGTTTAAAATTATCTCAACAATTTGCATGTGGAAATTCGAAAACCAATCAACATAAATTATTCTTTTTCCAATAAACAATTAGTTGCAATGTTCAAGTAGTATTTTGTGAAATATTTGGGGATTAATATTGAAAACAAGTGAAGGTATTGTCACGATTAGACAAACAAAATGTGCTACGAAAGTGCTACGTACGCGCTACGTACGCGTAGCAGTTTGTAAATTACTTTTTAATATTTAAATAAGAAGTTGATATGTTTCATTACATTCTAAAATGTGATAAGTTAATGAGTATAAATAATAAATACCTTAGATTTTCAAAGGTTAGACGGTCATGTGAAAAATTCTTCTGTCTACGCCTTAGCTACGGCTACGAAGTTGACGTAGCTTATGCAATTTGTCGTAAATAGTGTTCGATTAACGTTTTTCTTGGGAACTTGATGTGAGTCAGTGGTGATCGCATCCCGCGTACTTCACAGTAATTTTCATAGTTTAGCAATTTCATTGGCAGCGTCTAAGCGGCGTGTCGGCGACGTTGCGTCGCGTCGCGTTCGTTCACTTCGCACAGGCTATATTTAGTGGGAGCGGCGCGCTGTGCTGCGGGCACGCCGGCTGCACGGAATGCAGTCCGCCGAGCGCCTGACCTACCACAACACCGCTGTACCGCTGTCACAGTTTCGGCGCACGCACAGCCTCTCACCGCGCACACATCAGGATGCACCGTGACACACGTACACCACGTCTCCCGGACGTACCGTTGGTTGAGCCTCGTGCGCTCTTCCACATTTACGACCACACTCGTAAAAGTTCGATTCGTACTTGACACCAATTACGTCTTGTGGAAATGGGTAGGTGCTATGTGCAACCTACAATTACTGTAACTCTAAACGTTACTGTTATTTATGTTCAAGTTTCACTGTTCACTATTTATCATCTTTTAGATCTCAGGTTTTCTGAAACTACAATGTTAGTCGTACATAAAAACTTGAGCTTTATAGCTCAATTAGCTTAGGTTGGCTAACTGTAGAAATAATGTTTAACTTAGTGATTGATTTTATGCTCAAATGTAACACCTAACATCACGTCTGTGATCCTCGAAGGGTTAGGCAGAGGTATATCGGTTAGTACACCCACAGTCCCATGTAATAGCAGTAATAACCAACTAGCTTATATCCTATATCACTCAAAAGCAAAACTCTTTATGTGCTTACGTCATTTAAAAAAATCTTTTATATTATTGCGTAGCGTGGACATGAATCACTTAGAGCAATCGCCTACTAGCAAAGAAAAGGATAAGATTAGAAAGGTTTCGGTCAAAATTGTTTGAGCTAAATCGACGTCTGTGTACGTAGAGTAATAAGCGCTGTATTATTTATTCCAAACTTGGAAGATGATTACCATAATAATTTGTGTCATGTCATGTCGTCGGGCACAATATAGGCGATGGTTGAACAAGACACAGCCCTGAATAAGCGCTGAGTCGTTCCACCTACGTAGTCGGTCTGAGTGTAGGGGTGCGTCGGCCGGGTGGCGCCGGCTAGGTCAGACGCCGCTATTAGATCCTCAGATTGATCGCAGCTCCGTCGCGTTTCTTGTATAGACGTCTTATTTTATTCGCCAACAGCTAGCGTGACGCAATATCGCAACCATCATGTTTTTTTGTTCGGCTAGGGTTTATATAAGGCTTCCTGTCGTTGGTAATTAGTGTCTGTACTCCTCTGTTGAAACAACGAGGCCATATCTCAACCCTGGCCTGCATCACGTGTGGAGCAAGGTTATTTAGCGATAAAGGATTCTACATACCTGCGCCGATAATCATGCTATTATTATGCCAAATCGCGATATCACCGTTTTTGCATGTTTCATAATGTTGATTATTTCACCATTGTTTCTTTGTCAAGTACAATATTTAAATGAATGTTACAGGTGGGCACTTAATATTTTCTGTAGAGAGACGTGAAATTAATATTGATATTATATTTTGCTCCCCAGGGAGGACCTTGTTGGATGTTCTTGAAAGCAATTAAGTCTCGATTGTTCTAATTAGATAAATTAAATATCCAATATCATAATGCACTGAGCACTATAGAGCAACAGAATCGAACAATGTGTGACGTCATAAATAGACCATACAACTTTTATTACTCGTTATCGCAAATATTTGTTGCAATTCACGATAAAATAAGAAGTGCTTTGCGAGGCGCGTAGATAACCACTTTTATATTAGTTACTAAGTCGCCGTGTTTCATATTATATATACTTATGGCGCAAATAAATTAATAAAAAAATATTTCAACTTCACTTTTGATCAAATGTTGTCGTATTGCTTAACTTATTCAAGTTTAATATTCTGGCTTTTCGAATAAAACACAAACTTTTTTAATTCTTGGAGAAATCTCGTCTCAGACATTATGCATGCAGTATGCAGGCGACCGTAAAATCTGTAGCCGACCATTTTTGGCATCCCCCAGGATGGTAACTTGTCGAAATACCTGTTTTGATTTGAGATAAATTATACTGCAACGTTATATGTTTAAAGGGGTTGCTCAAACCATTTTACTGCTAGACTTTTACAAAGTCCACATATTCCATTATGTACAGAATAAATGGTTGGAATGTCTTTCTGTTGTAACGCTGGTATAACTTACGCGCATTTCCACGATTTACGGGCACTAAAGTGTAGCTACACACCACACCTCCTTTAATGTTAGAATATAATCCCGCGTTACTTACTATAACATTTAGATCTGGAGCAACTTAATAGAAACTGAGTGTGGGACACTAAATCCGTGTACATTACACCAAATTGCACGTAATTCTGAGACGAGACATTTCGTTGAAGAAGGGGAGTGTTTCTCAAGCTGTACTAATACATAATATGAGAAGGGGGTTTAATTGTTTACTTTGTAAGTTTATTACTCCGACATTGTACCTATAAGAAATAATTACAGCGGGTTGTAAAATTTACAATAAATTATAAACGTTCAGGATTGCACTGGAAACAATCAATTAACTCGAAGCACATAAAATAACAATAAAAAATAGAGCCAGCTCCAACTAGTTGGTTTTCACAACCAAGATAAATCTAATATTAGCCACATTATTATAGAAACGGAACGGAGGGCTTATAAGAAATGATTATTAAATTACAATTCGATGTCGAGAGACATACTCTCGACATCGAATTGTAATTTGTATCTAGTTTTCAGAAGCATTCTGTAGTTTCACGAGGAATTACCGACAAAAAAATAAATGCGAAGCTAAAAGAAGGAAACTTTAGAAGAAATAAGGTTTATTCCCTTCCTTTTAGCTTCGCTTAGTCGGATAATAAATCATTCCGGTGAAGTAAATCGTGTTTAAAATTTTCGCGATACAAATTATACGGAGCACAAAAGTTGAACGTTTGGATCAACGCGTTATTCACGAACATGATACGGCACACACATTTGACTTGTTTTGTATTTATTTTCATTCAGCAACACATGATGAACAGTTGTATGAAATCGTGCCATATGCGGTGCAATTATCGATCCACCACAGTACGTGTGAGGCGTCTGATTGTTATCTGAGCATCAACTTTCATTTTTCATACTATCTTACTGTATGGAGCGTTGTCTTGTAAGTTGTAACAATGGAACGAGCTTGCTTGTAGACGGAGTGCGGAACCTTGCTCAGGGCCCCACAGAACAAAACGTCTTGAATTGTATTCGAATTCGCTGTAAACCGGTAATGTTTAACTCTGTAAAAATAAGAAACAAAAAGTTTAAAGAGTACTTTCTGAAAGATTACAATGTCAAGTGATCTGAATGTTGTTCTCATAATTACCAATTTAAATTCTAATTGAACAAGACCTTCGACCGATGTTATAAAAGTAATTTTAGAAATAATAGAAATGCTGTTATCTGGTGTGTAGTGAGCCCTCGTCACGACGCGCGTGGATGTCACCGCGCTGATAACGGTCGTAGTCTGTCATGTGCGACAGTGCGACAATGCTCGCGTTACCTAACTCAACTACAATGATAAGGCAGCAAACAATCGCGGCCGTGAACGTTTTACGATTGATGTTAGATCACATCTTGAACGTTATTCCTGTATACGTATTGACTGTACTGGCCTCACACACATACCAACTACAATTGACTCAAATGATTCTGGCTTTTTTTTTCGAGTATATCCGTCGTTCATATTGCTGTAGATCCTGTAAGCCAGGATGTATTAATATAGTCTCCACTGAAAGCAGCAATGACACTGAGTTTGTGCAGGGGGGACTCAATTGTCAAAACCTTGTAACAGTGATTTTGGTCCATATACGAACTTGCATATCTTTCAGCAACTTGTACACTATTATTTCATTAAATGGATATCACAAACGCACTACAAGATATACCGGTTTCGCGTACCTTCGACGACTTTATTTCAAATCGGCCCCATGCATTCCGAGTGAGCCACATACATCAAATAACAGTGCCGTTTTATTGCACATCGTAAATCAATTCAATAGGTGTTGCCCCAAGTAATTTTAAAAGTTCGCTTGAAAATTTTTCGTTGAAAACTTTTGCGATTTGTCTGGAAAGATTTTAAGTTACAATTTTATTGGACCACGCACGTAGGGAATTTAATATATCTTTATAACTATTCCAACTTTCTCAAGACTCCTATGATTAAATAATTGTCATTTCATTGCGCGCAGGTACGTTTTTTTCTTAAGGCTTCAGGCGTAATATTGTGCAGTTACTGTGCCTGTAAGACTCTTGGAATCTTTTCAGCAAGAAGCGAGAGGGCTTCGCCCTGGGAGGGGTAATAGCCCTCTCCGCGTGCGGCAAAGACGTCGATAATTGGGCCCATTAGGCGTCGCTTGCAGGTGCCTCGAGGCCGGCGACAAGTTATTTAGAAGCTCTTACATTAACGAGGACCTACCATAACTTTTTTTGCCATTATTTTTGCTGTGAGCTTACCTATGGAAACTGCTATAATTCCATATAATTATAAGGATATTAGATAAGATATAATTAATAAGGAATTTCTCCTGTATCGTGGGTTCGTTTAAAAACATGTATAACTCACGTACACAAACAGCCAGACCCGGTACAATCATCTGTAGGCCATACAAATATTGGCTCCGTGCGGAAATTGAATCCGCGACACGCAACGCAGCAGCCAATCACTCAGCCACTGCACTGCACCAACCGTGTCATCAAAGTGCATGAAACTACCCTTTGCCAAACTCTGTTGTTCAAGTTATGTTGCAATCCTCTTACATCACGAATTCCTTACTATGCTACGTACATTCTACGTAAAATAAATTACATGTTCTGAACAAATAAGAAAACAAACAGAATGCAGAAAATGCGTCGCTATCATCATCGTCATCATCCACAGTCCGACTTCACCCACTGTTGGGTACAGGCCTCTCTTTGTTTGTAACATAATCTATAGTGGTAGATAATCAAGTATTAACTGATAACTGAGTGATAAGTCACCGAAGAGGGCACAGATGACCTAATCAAAAATTAATCATTGAATACCTACTAGATAAGAATATCTATGATTGATTATTAGTTAATTATCTATTATTATTGGTTAATTATCTGAGAGAAGAAACTATGAGCTGAAGAAGTAGGCAATGGTTTGCTTTGCACTTATAAAACGCGCCGAAAGAAAGAATAAGAAAAAAAATGAGTTATTTTATTGTTAAGCTGAAAGAATTTGTTTCGGAAAAATTATATTATTTTCTGAAAACCACATTTTTCATGTTGCAAAAATGTAAGTGCCAAAAATGTTACTTTAAAATTTCTTTGAGAGAAATATTTCGTCTTGCACGACCGAGTGCTTTAAGTTTTAAGCAACCATCGAATTTCCACCGAAGTTTCCGTCCCATCGGCCTCAATCCTCGCTCGAAGCATTTTCAAAGTATTTAACGTTTTCTCTCGACGGCAGACTTTTAGTCTGTCAAATTTTTATGTTCTACTTACTGCTCTTAACATTTCCATTTTTCAGACTGTGTATAACATGCATTTTTCTTTTATTTTTCAGGTATGTACAGATATTCTTCTTGCTCGTAAGATGACAGGACAGTACAGTAAGTCCGCATCCAATGCTACAAGTGATAAATAAAAGTACACAAATGATTGAAGTAAAATTAAGATCTCATTGATTGAATGTCGTTGAGAAGGAAATACCAGCTCACGAGTAATTATTCCGTGATTATTACATTCACATTGTCAATGAAATGCGGACAATACAGTGGTCTGAGGATGTCAGAGTCGAACGGGGGCTGAACGTTGAAACTTCAATTAAATCAGAGGGTTCATAACCTCGATCGGGAGCCGCCCGCATTATCCTGACAAGACAGCCAATCACGATCGGGCTTAGCGGTCGTGTACAACATGAACGATTTGAACGAATTTAGTCATTCACACGTTCAACCCGAGCCTGGTGACGTCACGTGCACGACACTCGGCCACCCTTTGTGTACTATTTATTGAAATTAATTGTTCTAACAATCATTTGTTGACTTTTAAATCACTTGCGTAGAAGTCCATATTTAGTGGAAATGTTTAGTACAAAGTACATGATTTAGTCATAAACGGAAAGTAATTCGATGAGTCACGCTTGTTTTTATGCAAATAAGTAGGTAGTTTATTATACTATAGAAAACAAGTTTGTTGTAGATAATAGTTGCACATTTGTTTGCATGTGTGTACAAGTAGGCGACGACGCCGAGGCGGATATCGTATTTGTGTTGACCACAACATGCTCTCCACTCGATCTTATGGCGCAAATATTTGTCGAGTAACCGCGATCACCGACCTTATTGACTGCTATGTGATAGCCTTTGCAAAACACTACATGCGATACTTTCATATAGAACTGAAGTGTGGTGGCGCGTGAATGTGGTACTTAGTACTAAGTCAAACAAACATCATAAGACCACTTCCTTATTAAGGCACTCATCGAGAATAGTTCAATCTTGAATAAGGTTTTGGTGGAACACGTTATGGTTTCCTGAACCCTTCTTCGTTTCGTGTTAGCTGACCACGCTTATCCAACCAGTACATATGTAACTACTTGGGTACCTATGCCGTTTGTCTCATTCCAACCCCGAAAGGTACAGGGTTGCACATGATGAGCAGAAAAGAAGATGAGGTATAGTCTATAAAGGAGTCCCATATGGACTATGTTTGGGATGCGTCGATGGTATACTCCATTTGGTCAGATCGTATTTTCAGCTACCAACCTGGGCCCGAGATTTGCCTCTTCCGTTTGTATCCAGGGGCAGGTGTACTGCCGGAGTGATGGAGTATGGGGGGTGGCATGTGTGTTCTTCCAAACTTCAACTCCGGCAGAGCATCTGTCCAACATCATCCATTGATAGCAGGGTTACGGATCAAGATATAAGCATTATGTTATATTCATAATACAATCGTACACGCATCGGTGAGTATTTAGGGCTAAAATCTTGTAATCAATACGATAGCTTGATTTTGTTTTTGTTTGTCTTGTATACTTATGTTGTTCAATAACTGTGTTCTGTGTGTTGATATCGATGTCATAATGTACTTGATGTTGTAGTTTTGGGTATAGTACGAAAAATTTAAGCTTTAATATTATTTACCCTAAAACATGATAAATAGATATTACAATTTATAAGAATTTATCAATTAAAGATTAACTACACGATAACATTGATACGTTATCCGCATTTCCGGGAAAGGATATTAAAAATTCGCCAAAAAAATGTTGTCGTAATCGCAAATCTACACCTGAATAACAGATAGGGAACCGGAAAAGTTATAAAAAGCGTCGCGTGCGGCTTTCCCGGCCCCCTACCCCGCACGCCTTGCGTAAGGCACCCCTCTACCCACCACTAATTAAAAACTTCGCCATCTGATGTAAATTAAAATGTCAGTAGATATTTTTTATTCTCACCATAAAATTGCAAATCTCGTTTGTAATGATAATGTAATTAAAACAGCGTTATTAGCACCATTTAATGATTTTATATCTGCGTATGAGTACCGCGTCTTTTGTAGAGTTGTTTATTGTTAAAGTTATTCAACTAAATGATTTTATGGATCTTACAAGCAGAAAAATACTTGTAGGTACTTAGGTAATTGCTTTTGAAACTGTTCGGTTTAATGAACTGATTCATAAATAATTTTACGAATATAAAACATTTCAAAAATGAAAGTTTTTAATGAGTCTGTCAGAAAAAAAACATACATGCATGACCTGGTACAATAATAATCTTATTTTTAGTTACCTATGCTGTTGATCCGTTCGATCGTTGAACCGAGATAAAAAATGCCATTCTTGTGCATGTCCTAGCGTGATGCATCCTAACATTTATGACATCATAAAGCAACTCATTACCTGACTCCAAGCTCCAGTTTCCGTTCCAAAGTTTTAATGTGCTTTCTATTTTTAATCGCTTCACAAAATTCATTGTTTCGATGCTTATTATCCAGTGGAAGTGGGTCACTCGGCGCTCAGTAACGATGCACTGCTAACACTAATATTTACCCTGCTTACCTATTGTTGTTTGCCTTGTGGTATGTACCAATTTCATTTCAAAAGCTTTGCTTGTCGGGAAAAATACACAGACTGTTCAAACATTTGCACTGTAAAACCAGTACAACAATTAAAGTAATCAATTTGTTAAACAATAAACGGTCATATTTCCTTGCATGTGGTATGGTTACTGTAAGTCCGCATCGTCACGCTGACCGCACGTCATTGATTACAAAAATATCGTTTTACCATAATGATGAATAATATAGGCGAAGCATTTTAATCATCACAAGTACATAGATTTTAATTACCCATTCTGTAATACATCATCTTTAACGAATGTTTATTTATGGTTCGTTATGAATCAGCACAAGAAACGTATTAAACGCGAAACGGTACGTGATCGACTCCATTCCAGTTGCAGCGTGCGTCCGCGAAAGCTACGCGGCGCAGGCGCATGCTGATTTAAAACAACGGAATGCCTGAATTGAAACTGTGTAGGCAACTGCCATTCCGTACATATCTCCATCGTCTAGAAACTTTATTAATCAATCGCACAATAAATACCTTTGGTTCAATTAACATGTATTTATTAGTTGGTCTACCAGTAAACTGGCTCTACAAGTTATTAGTGAGCAGACTGGAAAGATTACGTGATTAAGTGCAATTGAAGATGAAGGCATGAGGTGAAAACGGCTGCATGAGATGCATAAGAGTGCTTGCATAGTGTTTGTGAATTTATTACGATATGGCATTTCCCATTACCTATGCGGCCGGGTCTGGAATGTGAGGCACTCAGCGGCTCGGTGGCTCGTCGGTGAATCATAGCGACTGCGACGTCGGCGTCGTCAGGCCTGGGCTGAGGTCACGTGGCTCCGCGATGCCGTCATTGATGCATTACGTCGTTTTACGACCGTCAAACTACTCTACAGATAACGACGAACACACAAGTGTACCATAAATGCCATTTTAAAAACGCATATTAAGGCAACAGTCGCCGCAAACAAGGCCGCGGATAAACTGTTCAAATTGTTGAAATCCACTTTAAGAGCTTGTAACAGGATTTGTTGTATCGCCGCGTGACAGAACGCGATTCTGGGAAGTAATTGTTCTTTTTGTCTGAAATTTATGCTGGGAGAGGAAACACAAATATATTTTTTGTCAAATCAATAGTTTAAATCATAAAATCAATACGTACTAACGGAAGCATTAGCTCCTGAAATCGTGTAAGAATCCATCATTTCAATTTAAATGGTACATCCATATTAATGGTTCCGGCATCAGTCAATCGACTCAGTATAAGCGCGTGGAATGTATGGTATGTGCCGTGCACAGAACACGCTGGTCAATTCAAAAGCTATCTATCACGAAATGCGATAAGCGTCGAATATAATAACCGATTTTCCTCTTTATGACGTGGTGTATAGAGGTGGCGATTGCATGACTAACGGCCCTACGTTGAGGTCGATATATCTCGGGGGGGTTTATTGGCGAGAATTGGGCGCATCCCGGTTGTTCGACGAAATCGCTATCCTTCCTACGCGCTATTATCTGATGGGACTTAGTTTGGACAAACCAGGTTTGATGCCACGTTAATGTAATAAAGGATAAAACTTCCGCCCCCACTTTAACTTTAAATCCGCTTTGGTTCCCTTTAAATTTGTTCGTTTTGATTCGTTACATCAATACTTTGGGAGTTTGAGCATTACGACTGAAACTTTGTATTCGTTGCAGATTTTTCAAGCGAGTTCGTGAATGTTTCAGTAACTTTGTTGTTTCAAGATTTAAGAACTGTGGGTATCTGTGCTGTACGTAATAGAGCTTGTTAAAAAAATATTTAAATGATTTAACGTAGTTCTATTAGATTGGACTGGCACATGGTCAAGTTTACGAGTAACATTTTCTTATATAGAACTACAGTTCAACTTGCCATAATCTACTGAAGGATTTTAGCACATTATTCGTGTAAATCACAAAAAAAAGTAACAAAAATAACACCAAATACGCTTACGGTTGTGTTGAGAATTTTGTAATGTCCTTCAAAAATAGCTACTTAAATTAGAACCACGTATATCCTCAAAATATTTTTCCTGGTCCTATTTCAAAACTTTATCCTTATGAAATCGAAATGCATTCACTAAGGTTAAAGGATGCTAACATTACTCACAGAGCCCGATGCAGGGCACCTCTACGCCTAGTCGGCTCGTTAACGACTCATTCATTGGTGGCCATCTGGCTATGTGAACTCACTCACTTGCCCTTTTTATCTCGTGCCCTATTTTACAAGTCAGATTCTATCATTAATTTTTAATGGATTATATTTTAGATGTGTTAAAGGTGCCTCTTTAACATTTAGTTTTCAGTGGATTTGAGAACATTATTCTTCTAATCTTAATTGCCAAATCCATCATTACGTCTTTTGTAATAATTTATACGATGTCTGATACGTTATTAGTAACGTAACAAGTATAGACTTTTCTTTCGCTTCGATTTTGCTATTGAGAGTTTAACGAGTGCAAGAAAAAAATCATACAGTCCAAGCTCTTGTAGGCATGTATTTGTGTTCCAATGGTTTGGAATATTTCGTTCGTAGAATAGGGCTGGACGCAACGGCGACGCGACGCACACGCCACGTCAGCTGCGCCTGCGATTGGACGAGCACACTCAATTGGCTCTTTGTGCGCTCGCCGGCAGCCCGTGTCGGCTCATCACTTCCCTACAATCATTGACGGCCCTATAAATAGCACTCATTGCGACACCAAATTGATCGATTCATACTAAATTGGATATTAATTTAAACGCACAATATTCTCACACAATTTAAATAAGGCATTGTGTACGGAGGAAATAAGAATTAATATTGTCTACCCATTGTGCTCCGTTATGCTTTACAGCGTCTGTCTGTATATAATAAAGTTTTATTATAAACAGCTTTTGTATACTTTACCCGCAGCGTCGCTCAAGTGGCATTTGGCTTCAGACCTTTAAGTTCACTATTCAATTCTCTTCACCTAATTACATGTCAAGAAAGTAATAATATTGTTCTATAGTTACACAGCTGTTAGCACGCATGTTAGAGCCCGGTCGTTCTGAACGTTGCGCGTAAAAGTAGGGAAACAGAGTTCCGACATTTATGTTATGTTCAAACGAAACAAATAATAACATAAAGTTGACATTTATTGCGTTTTTGGTGTTTTTGTTTCGACGAGTAACAATAAACATTCACCATGTACGCGTATAGTCTACATTTTACTAGTCTCATGAAAAGTTTAAGAGTCGTTACCGTAAGGCAATAATATGTGTAATAAAACTAAACCAAATATCGAGTAACACAAGGCATATCCTCCGAACAATATGGCTAAATATTTAAATCTGAAATTCACATGGACCTATACACGTGTAGGCCATATATTTATCACTTGCACAGAGCGACGTTTTTCGTGATTAATTCAATCGGATGCGCCCGATACATCGACCCCAAGCCAGCCCTTTTGGGAAACAGTCGCTCTGATTCGTCCAACAGGAAAAACTAGATAAATATTCCCATCTGCTGTATCTACTTATTTCAATCGCAGCTACATTTTGCTTTGAGGCGAGGCCTTTGACGATAGTAAACACAGGAATAACATTTTTTTTTATTTCCAATGCTGGCGTACAAAGGAACCAGTGAATTACAAAACGTAAAGCCCTCACTAAAGCCTGCGTTTACGTTCTCCTGTAATACACTGAAAGACAAATCTGTTCCATTATTTTTAAAGTCTTTCAAAGGAGGGAGATTCTACTGAGCGTTATGATTGGGAGGAACAATTTCCCGGCGGGACAGAGAGCCTCATTTCCTGCCAGTTCGCGAGCTGGGGCGATGCGACTCTCCAAAATATTATTTTAAGCTTCCGCGAACATCTTTCAACGCACGACAAGCTTTATCTCCATTCAAATTTTCGTTTCTAAATAGCGCAGTGAAACGGGTTAAACATTGCATTTCGCTTTTAAAAGCAGTACAAATATTTACTGTTAGGAACCGAGGAACATTGAAGGATTTTGCTCATTATGAATTGAAACGAAAATGCAGAGTTATTTGCTAATATTAAAGTGGTATTGTTCCTTTGTTTTTGCATATATTTATGCGCATTAGGCGAAACCAAGGCTATGAGAATATAAGTACTGAAGTTGTACTGAAAAATCACAGCATTGTCTCAACTTCCGTATGCGTGGCTCGAAGTCAGATCGAGCCAAAAACATGAAAGTACAATTTAGCGTTTGTTCTTTTGTCCCCGCTACTTTAAAATGCGAGTCTCGTTTAAAGTACGATATGCACCCCAGACAGTGTCTTTATCAAAGATACATTTGAGATGCAAAATAAAATTTCTTTACGAAACGTTCGAATCTTGTGAACTCAGAAAGCGCGGCTGAAATTATTTATGTGAAAGATCGCTTTCTCGCTGAATGTAGGTGTTTAGTGTAAAAGGAATACCTTTGTGGCGAATACTTCCGTACAGTATATTTATGTAGGTTCGCCGAGCGCAACCCGGAAGCTGTTCAATTAAGTCTGGTATTTAAGGTTGCCATCCACCGGCAAGCTCTGATTGCGCCTCACCTCCCCCACCCGAGGGAATTCCTATCTTCCTTTTAATTTTCGAATACAATAAATACTCTCTCACCAAAATGTCTTCGCTAACAAAGAGTTTTTTCACTTATAGACCTTGGTATACTTATTGTAAAAAGTATTTTACGGTTTGGGATTTAAATATAATGAATTTTTAAGCTGAAAGCTCCGGACCAATGGAATATTTTTCACAATAAATAATACAAAAGACTTGAACGATGAAGTGCTTAAGATGGAACTCACAATAGGTTTATAATTATTTAGTAACAAAGCTTAATTCTGGATATCATCAAATTCTTGATAAGCACATTACACAAATAAAGGCCCAACGGTCACCTCCTCATTAAAACTCTCCATTCTCTCCAGTTATCTAGATTTGGAGATTGTGTTTAGTGATAATGTCCATGTCAACATTTTGTTGTGTTAATATAGGATGTCACCTCCGGATAACGCACAATTTTTATCAAACGCTGACCGTAGAACTTTGTAGCACGTTCAGCATTTTTCGTGCCATGACAATTCAGAACACATTTTAGCGAATTAATTAATATGTTCTAAAGTAAATTCACACCTTTGTCTCATATCCGCCGCTATTTACAGATGCAAAGAAGTATCTGCGTTTTAAAATAAGGTTAACATACATGAACAGATGGATGATGGCGGATGGCTCTCAAAGTTTGTATGAAATGTGAACGCAATAAGCTCGCTGTGTCTCCGGTATCGTTTCACTTAGCACACCCATTCCTGAGCGGACACACTTGAATGGCCCGGGGCGAGGCCGGCCCGCGGAAACGTTACGACTGGATGTACTAGAACCGTCATAAACGGCTTCTCCATTTACATAATTATTAAATAGGCAATCGTTTCCCAAGCTACGTGCAAATTGCTTACATTAGGTACCTTGTAGAGCTTAACACATTGTTTTGTTGTTTTCTCTCGTTGTTAATTCTCCTTCCGTGATTTATTTCCGTTGACATATTAATTTAACTACTTGTAAATAATAGCATACGAGTTAATATTGTAGCCGTAGATCATAAAAATATAATAAAATACCTTTTCACTTAATGCATGTCATGTCTAAATGTGTTATAGACTCGCGCGATATTAAAGCGCAGCGCCAGGTGTAAGTGTGTTAACAATAAATTTATGAAGCATGCAGTTCCGGCACTCGCTCACTAACTAATTTTCTTTATACCTGTTTACTTAACATGAGTTAACAACCTGTTAAAAGTAAGTAAAAGAGGTATTTCTGCCGGCTCTTCTAGTTCCCACTTTGTCCAATGACACCACTCAGATTTATAACTCAGTAAATCCGAACTACACATTCGCTGTGGTTAGTTTTACGCTCGCACTAAATCTCGTACGATGAACTGCCCTTTGTTTCGTTCGGTGGAAAGAAAGCGGTGAAGTACTCAGTAAGTCAGTACCGCCATCGCTAAATACTTAGTTGTGTTGGCAATAGTGATTTCTGCGTTTAGCGATTCAGTGTTGTTGTTTCTTGGTCGACGGCGAGACAGTTCATTTGAGCTGTTAGCAGATAACGCTTCTCTGTTTCTGTGTTGTTTATTGCGCTGTAAATTCAGTGCCGGCTGCCGCCCGCTGCCGCCGCCCGCCGGCGCGCCGATGACTTGCACTTCGTACTCCGTCCCTCCAAGGATCAGGCGCTTTTAAAACATTTTCAGTGCGCGCCACGAAAGGGATCATTAATTAATTTCGCCGCATTACTGCGTGCGTTCAATCTGAGTGTGACTGCGTGTTTATTCCTTTTTGTAGCTCTCCACTAGAACTACACGTCCTTCGTTTACGTTTAGTGAAAGGGGTTTTTGCTCCCCAACTTTTAAAAGGAATTGCAAAGTTATTCCGCCGGGCCGGCTTTCCACTAGATAGATTTTGATCAATTTAATGGATGAACGGAACGTCTGACTGAATAACAAAAGATTGCGGCGTAGGAGTCGTCTACGAGAACAAAGATAATTTAGTAAGCGGTAGGTGCATCCTGTTTACTCTCTCATTCTAAAATCATCTTGTATAGAGGCAAGTACTAAATAACCGCAGATTACTCATTTAAGCATTGCACACTGCGTACCTATCTATACATGTTTATGTATTTATTGAAGCTATAAATAAAGCTGCCCACATGAAGCTAATGAACTGTCTGTAAAGTGTTCTTCAACTAAACCCCCCACTATTGTTATTCGCATTAGTGGTTGCTACGCTTAGTCCCCAAACTCACATACCGTCCCCAACGCCCTACGCTTTTGTGCTGAAATCCGAGCGGTCTCCGATTGCCAGTGACTTGCACTTTACTGTACCCAGTTAATTGTGTCCGCTACCGCTTTACGTATACGTACAACCATGCGTCTATATGTACCTACGTGGCTACATTTGCCTACGTGGCTACATCTGCCTACGTGTCTACGTTTCGTCCACATATCGTAGCGTCACTGCTACGAAAAAACGCTACATTTTGTGTTTGTTACTCACCGACGCGGTACGGTCGTGCAACACATTCAGATATAACACCAATTAAACTTTATTGGGTTTTTAAATACCGTTACGAATTTACCATGAACTCCTACCGCGTTAATAAGTAGGTAGCAGAAAATTTTAAAAATGTAGTTATGTGTAAAAAATATTGAGATTAGTTTTCTTACATGTAGTTATGGGATGCAAGTATCGAACAGACACAACATAACAGCAAACTGCAACCGCACTGTTACCAAGTTGTTAACGATACTCGGAAAAAACGATAAGAAAAAGTGGGAGGCATGTTTTATTAATTCTCCGTACACACGGCGCGGCCGCGGAATGGAGTCGACCGCCATTTTTCTGCGGACGAGATTTAAATATGGAATTCCGGTGTGCGAGCGGGAGAGGCGCGTGCCATTGACCTTGCGGCATCGCCAGGGCCGCGCACGCGCCGCCCGCCCCGCGAGCTGCGCCCGCGACGCCCCATACACAACATTGCACTTTTACGTTTACATTTTATTGCATTGTTGCACTCATACGTAGACGCTGTATTATCTCCCGTCGGTAATCTTAATATACGTGACTAATATCACAGTTATAACTCCTAGGATTGGAAATATATTTGTAATTTTTCTCCATCATCATTAAATACAACTTTAATATTTTAGTTGCAGTACGATAGAATAATACATGAATTCTTGTTAACTTTCATTTACTATTTAATTTGCTAATTTAAATGCGAGAAATCAAGTTCATAAAAATGCTACAACTGCATTTTTTCAAAGGTCATCAGGTTGCTTGCAATCTAGCCATGTGTTTTATGTTTTATATTCGTATGTAAAATATGGACATATAGAGACGAGGCTGATTTTAAAGTACACCACTAGTTTTATTCTAAACTTCGAAAGTGTAAATTAGTAATTACTGTTATCAAAGCAGCACTTGAAGTGAAGTTTCGTTGATCAGTTCGCGTCGTATCCCAAACATCGTCTGCCGTCGCACACACAACACACACCAAGCACTTAATTAGCGAAATTGTTCTTTGTTTACATACCCGTGTTGGAAACTTGCCTAAATCACCGCCCGGCAATCAACGCTATGACAGAATCAAGTGCGAAATGAAAATATACGAAGGAGGCGTGGACTGAACATTTAAAACAACTGTTCAACGTATTATCTTTACATCCGCTTTCAATCTCGTCAGATGCGAAGATCAGAATAATTTACCATATAAAGTCCGCGAGATAGTATTTGTATTGAAGTGAGTATCTGACACTTATCTACATGTTACTACTATTATAAATGCGCAAGTTTGATGGATGGATGTTTGTTACATCAAGGAACGGCTGAACGAATCTGGATGAAATTTGGTACAGAGGTAAATTAAAGCCTGAAATAGCACACAGGTTTTCTATTTTATGATATCATATGCTTAGTTTAGAGCGAAGTCAGTCTATCTAGGTTCCGCTTCCTCGTGCGGACTGTAACTAATTATATTAGTACTCTCTGAGGACCTATAACATTCTACAATAACGTATTTAGCTACACTAAGTCTTATATGGTAGCGTAGAATTTTAGTTATGGCTTTTAAAACAACTAAAGTCACAGTAAAGTCAGTCATGATCTTCAAGTTAAAATAAAATTACATGAAGGAGGCGTCAACAATACCTACATTGAAACATGTCGAGAGTATAACTGGCGTCTAATTTATTCAATCGATACATACTGCGATCCAATCGGAATGTAAATCGATCCAATCGATTCTCAAGGACCATCTTGCAGTCTAATGTCCATATGAATACGCTCTTAAAATAGGGCATGATTCGCGTCTGACTAGCCACGTTAATGTGTTCGTATATGTAAAATATTCAGATGAATTATGCAGTTTTTACACATACACACGTATATTTTTGGATTTAATAAAGCGTTACATGCACATATTTTAATTAGCATTTAAATTGAATTGTTTCTCGTGCAACAGGGTACTAATCGTGAATATAAAGTTTGTGTAGTGCGCTGTTTAGGACAACGTTTCCGACAACGATCATGGTAAATGAAAAAACATAAGTTAATCGAAGTCTAGGGAAATCTACGAACTATTCGTTTGATTAATGACTATGCAAACTCGGAAACCATTTGCCCTAACACGATTCGGTATCAGTTCTGCGGATTAAAGTGGAAGATCTAAGACCACCTCAACGGCAAGCCTATTACGGCGTGCGCATTGTGTTATGTGAGATGGCGTCGCCGCGTCGCTTGTAGACTTGTAGTGTCTCGTTGCACCCGACAAGGATGAAATACGCTCACTTTACTCACTTTGTTACCACTCTCAGAATGCTGAACTTCTAAAAATATGCTTACTTGCATCTTGAGAACCTTATTTAGTGTCAGACACGAGTCTGCCCGATAGGATCTCAGATACAGTCATTTAAGTCGTGTACTTCAGTGTTTTTAGAGGCTTTACTTGTGAAAGGACCAATATAGTCTTTAAAGTACGTATAGTATGAACAAAAGTTTACCCTGTGTGCTTATAGGATCCCTATACACATGGACCGCACGT
Organism: Hoplodrina ambigua; assembly: GCA_949774945.1. Taxonomy (NCBI): domain Eukaryota; kingdom Metazoa; phylum Arthropoda; class Insecta; order Lepidoptera; family Noctuidae; genus Hoplodrina; species Hoplodrina ambigua. The sequence goes on along the minus strand of OX458977.1, from coordinate 7,554,443 downwards.
ATGAGTTTAAAAACGCATTTTGTTGGTAACGGTCCGGATAAAGTTTCAAACGCATCGGGGAAAGCGTGGTGGGCACTAAGTGGTTGATATGTTGACCACCGTCAGTCGCAACTTTGTGTTTGTACTGTTACCGCCAACTGCAAACGTAACTACTGGCTAGTGTACGGTTTCACAGTAATTTTCCTGTCCGCAAGCAACAGATTTTTTGTGGACAAAGTCCGTAATGCGTCTGTCTGAGCGGTCGTCATGCCCCGCAATATTTCCAATTAACTTAAATAAACACTTACCTTGTTTAAAGTATTGTTTAATTTCAGTGTAAGTTCATTATCCTTATTAATTTATTCTATCCCGGACAACCACTCATTATTTATTCATTCCGATTTATTTTGTAGAATTATTTTCTCTTTGCTATTAATAAGTTCAAAGCATAAGGCAGTGATAGCAAAAAATACAGATAAAATTAATGAAATCAATTCAATTTAGGGCGCGACCATCATTACTCTGAGCTGAATAAAAGGGGAAGAAACTTTGTAAAAGCAAAAATTTAAATGAAAGCGATTCACGGTGAGACTGCAACTGTTTTTCAAGTTCTATTGAAAAAATATTCTGCGGGTTGAAACAATAATCTGGTGACTCATCAAATTCTCACTTTGAAAACAACCTTTCAACAAAATCTAACAAAAGTTTTCAATATCGGAGCAGAATATGTTAGCAATCTGTTATCAACTTAGCTCGGTTTCATTCGGTGTTAACCACACATTTGTTCACTGTTATACCACTTTAATTTATGTGGGTTAACCTTTGTTATTTGTTAGGTAGACACCGATACTTCTAATCATTTTCATGTTAGTCAGTAAAATATTGTTATCTCTCTACTTCAGAAATGAAAGAGTTTTAGGACCGGAAAATTACTACCTTTATAAAAATATCGGTAGTAGTTATTTTTTGTATACTTTACGTACTTTGTGCAGCCGGGTTATCAAATCTAGGTAAAAGTATATCTATTTCCCTGGCTTTAAGAGTTATTTTAACTCGATTCACAGCTTCTTACAGTGCAATTATGCATTTCCAGAGCGTAATAGCAGCTGTGCGTAGCTATTTCTTTACTTAGCAAACCATTTCCATTATTAGGCAATATATCACTACCAAGTATAATTATGACTGCAGTTATAACTGCTTATAATAACTTCTTGGATGAGATAAAAAAGTGTTATTGTCGATTGAATATTTTTTTACGTTTATTGATCTTTCATCACACATTGCAATTAGGTGCTTGCAGTGCACGTATTGCCCAGGCGCACGCGGCACAGTTATCTTTCGCATTAATTATTTATAACTTCACAGCTCTCCCTCCCCCGGCCCTGCGTCTCCCACCTCCCTCCAAGCCCGCACTATGGGCACGCGCATACGGGTACTATAAAGTAGGAACTTAACAATTAATTACACTGATTGAATTGTCTATCTACTCCATTGTCATCATATATTTTTTCCATTATGTTTTTATGGTTCGATTATTATAGTTTATTACCGTCATTATGTTTTTAAATGTAGAATGATTAGTGAGATAAGTCGAACTTCGGGTAAGTGACGGTCCCCTAGCTTTTGTTAGTTTGTTAGTTCGCTTTATAGTAGTACATAATCAGTATATTAATGACGACTATGTTGAATGAAATACTGATGAATCGACATTATACCATATTTTTGTCACTTTTTTTTCACTCATACGGGCTACTCATTAATGAAATCTATTTGTTTTTCTGATTTGTGATCACAGCCACAAATTTCTGCCTCATCATGCCAAGTTGCAAGTTACACTCGCAAACGTCTACGAAAGCTCCGTTGAATTTACAGACTAATTTCCTGAATCCATTTGTTAGTCGACCAGACAACACATTCGTTGCTGCGCTAGGGTACCTATACCTTTTTGTATGAACGGGTCACTCAACGTAACATTAAAGCAAGTCGTGAAACATGCCGTTTTACGTGCACGATAGTAAGTGGTGTGGTGTTCTGTGATGCACGTCAGGTGGCAGTGTGACGCGACACGTCAAACGACTCCGGCGACACGCGGACGTGCCAGGCGCGTGCGCCGTATACAGCACGACAGTTCCGGTGTATCGCCTCCGGGGCCCGCAACCCGTTCCGAGAGACTGATGACCGCAAGATAACGGAACGCAATACCACTAGAGAGGCCCGCCCAGCGCATGCACCCGCCACGCCACCACGCCGCCCGCGCCGCCGCCTTGGGAACCACACCATTCATTTTAGCAATCTCACAGCACGTTACGTAAATGAAGGGCCGTTAAGTAAATGCCGTGTTGCTGTACCAACCTGTTTTGTTCAAAATACTGGCACGCATTCGTGTCATGGGAACGACGGACAGGTATCATAAAACCCATCCCAGTCACAACGGTTTACAAACCTCGTGTACTCGTAAGCATTTACAGTACCTATCTAGTGTTCGTTAAAAGCGCTCGCTGTTCTTTTAAGGCATTTTATTTTATTCCCCTATAAATTAGGATCCGACGGTAATGTCTTAGCAGGTACCTACGCCAGGTTCAGTCTAAAGACGATGAGCTGAAAAAAAGACGATCAAAACAAACATTGGCAGCAAGGCGGGTCGAAGGCTATTCAGAAAAAAAAAATAAGCATCGAGTCTCTCAACTCTGTGCATACGACAAGACACCTGCGCGCCAGACGAACAAAAAATTCGCGCAAAGCAATCACACGGCGTAGCTCGTGTGCCGCCCCGGCCGACTTCGAATCGAACAGGAAAAGAATTGCACACTTTCGTTGCAGTTATAATGTTCGTTTGCAAATATTTTACCGGCAAAGCGGCCATATTTCTCATTCATACTTTTAAAATGTATTTGAATGAGCTATTTTTCCTTTATAACATTTTATGGAAAGGATTAGAATTTTATTACCTACTTCGGAAATTTTACACGGCTTTAGTAAGAATACAAATGAAGTAGGTTCTTCTATATAAACTGAAAACAGCATTAATCCACACACAACAGGAACATACAAAAACACTGGAACATTATACAAGGTGCAGTGTCGCATCGTCGCCAAATCAAAAAAGGTGCTATGCACTGTGTTAGTGATCCCAGTAAACTATGAGATCTCAACAAGAGTCAATAAAAAAAAATAAGTCTCTTTTTTTTGGATAGGTGTTTTTTTCTGATTTGAAGATAGCCAGCCATCTTACTGCTGTGTTTAGACAGACGAAGCGATGAACCCGTACCCACAGTGCGATATAGTCTCGCAACACTGCCTACTGCAAGGCTGATTCTGTTCTTTGAAAGAAATGTAATCTGAAATGCTGTATAAACAAGTAAAAAAAGAAGTATTTATTAATTATCGACCAGGTGTCGTAATTATTTATGTTTTATAAGGCAACCTCCCAAAATTTGACGAAGATATAAAACTGCACCATGTATAATACGTAGAAGTAAATTTTAAACACGATAATATAGAAGTTCTACATAATAAGTTCACAATGTATAAGCAAGTTCTACATTGTGTGCTTCTTGTTGCATGTCCGTCCTGTCCATACAGCCTGCATATCAAAAGTTAATTATAATCATTCGTTATATAAGTACAATCTTAAAGAGCGAGAGGTCGTCGAACTCGGTGATAAATAAAACGTTCCGCCGTCATTTATTATATTACATTGACACTTATCTAAATCATCATGATAGGACAATATCTGCACAGTCGGGCGTGCTGCGAACTAGTGCTGTGTCGCAATTTTGTATTTAATAACGTCTACTTAAAATCGATGTAATATCAGATAGTAATGGTTCGTAATGTGGTAATGTATAAGAAGCAGAATCCCCCGGCCAGTGGCCGAGCGAGACGGTAATTTTTCGCAGCCGGATACCGTGTTACTTTCAACTATAAGGAATGCGGCCATTGGCCAGCTTCTCATGCGGCCGCCGCACCCGTCTGCTCCGTGTCTCAGCACTATGCTGTGTGCACCTCCACTGTGCTTTGACCACCACGACACACATGCTTTCGTGTGTACATAAGTACTATTTTATTATTCAAATAATGAGCTTGTTTGTTAAAAAAATGAACATGTTTTTCCACAAAGTAATTAGTAAGAGAAAGGGTTTGCCGTGTAACGGTTAACACTTGAGTTAAGAACCTAATTACCTATTTAATTAAATTATACCAAAAAAAAAAACAAATTATTTAATGTAATAGAATGATTCTTCTTAGCAAATAAAATTCGTCACAGCACTGTCAAATTACACAAAATTAACTACAGCAGTTTTTAATCACATTTATCATTAATTTACTCTGGTCCGTCCACCATCTTTAATCTTATCTCATTTTACAACAAAGCAGGCAGTGTGGACTGGACAACAGACGGCTCGATATCCTACGTGTAAACAGTTATCTCTCGCCGATAAATCATGTCATTGTTTTGTGAAAGACATCTAACAGACAAGTATTTATTTCCTTTCCACACTAAATTACTGTAAATCAATGTTAGCTACGCGGCTTTGTGCGGTTTTATTACGTAAAATGTTGTAGTATTTTCTTCCTAGTACTTAGTATATTACAATGAGGTGATTATGTGAACGAATGTGAAATTTAATAATGAATCTACACGCTTCTTCCTTATAGGTGGCAATCGAAGCTACATATTCAGTTAAACGTCACAATTCGCAATTGTAATAAGCGCGACCCTCACTGCTGCAGCACTAATCCGTTTAACCACCACAATTGACTGTAGTACAGCTCGCGTAGGGAGGGCGACTAACAGCTGATACACTGTGTGTTTTCTCTCATCCGTCGAACAGCAAGTGAAACTAACAAAATAAATTAAACACGGCTGCCTACATTTTCTAAATGCCAAGTATTCATGAATCATATACATAGGTACGTGTGTGTACAATAAGTTTACACGCCGCCGTCTGGCCTCGGGCAGGCTCGCTGCAGGCAGCTCCATGACGTCACGTGATAGATTAGGTCAACAATCAACATTACCATCTCCCGCGATGATAGCACACATCAGAGATTACTCTCCGCGTTATTTAGGTCATCCTTTCAGAGTTTTTACGTCCATCACAGCGGACAAGGACGCTCGCTTATCTCAACGTCCACCAGCCGCGCACATATGATGCTTGCTTTGCAAACATAATAACGTGTTGATAATACACCTAAGTCTTTGTGCAAACCGACAAGTATCGCATTATATGAGAAATAGCCGCTATATATCACGTACGGCAACGAAAGCGTAACAAATTGTGTATTACAGTAGCGATGCAACAGTGAAAAAAATACATTAATAAATACAGTTGTCTGTTGGATTGGAGGCCACGCCTAACAAACCATGTAAATGTCGTCCTACAGACAAGAGAGATTTGCATGCCAACCGTTTGTATTTGCGAATGGCGTCTAGCACCGAGAGCTTGTCGAAATTCGCAATGCTAATAATACAATGGCCAGACGCACCTCGTGTAGCAGCGAGCATCTGTCGAATTCAATCGAACACATCAAATAAGCAACCTTAAACACTCGCGACAAGTCACTGTTTACCTTGAATAATAGTGTTCAATAACGAAATGAAGGACTAGACACATAATTTTATGTTCTCCTTTGGTTGGATGAGCGATTGCAAGGTAAATTCGCCTTATTCGTGAATGATTTTTAACGCTACAATCGCGTGACGGCTACGTTGCCTCCTGCAGCTCTTTGTAGGCTACGCCGCTGTCGTATTCACGGATAACTTTCGACAGTCATTGAATGGGGGGTTCGATGACCCGACACCGAAGCGTTGTTCGAATTTGCATGTGTCAATGACACGATCTGCAGCGGCGGCGCGCACCGCTGCGGCCTATACTTTTCCTTTCAGTCGTCGTCGTTCACCGAGAAACACTTTTCGGAATGACCTCGTGACACAGCTGCATCATCGGACTCGCACTGTTTTTATTACTATGCGATTTTGATAACGATTAACGTTTCCATGTAATTTATTTCAATGTTTACAATAACAACATACCATTTATGTAATCGGAAATCGGTCTTCATTTCTGCGTAAATAATACAGGCGCTTCCATTGACGTGTAAGTAAACCTTAAAATCTTGTTATGACGGAGCCGAGGGGCTGCTCAACAGGTGAGCGCTATAAACGTAACCCACTTTCCCATTGCTGAAATACATTCAAACAATAGTTGCCAACAAGTCTAAAGATAATTTTGGAGGAAAATTAATATCTAGCAAAGAGTTTAGCAAGAATCTTCCGGCTATCAAACACGTCGAGTCGGAACGTGCAAAATCCAATAAAGAACTTGCGGCACCTGTGCCTTATTACATTCTTTTGGTGATGCTCACCGGTCGGTGCTCCACTGAAATTTGCCCAACTTTCCATGCCAGGAGATTGCTTGTTGTACAACTTTTACTTTGAAAATTCGTTCCATTAGTATCAGCGGTGGAACGAAAGTTTTATCAACGAAATGTTTTCATAATTCAGTATTAAATTCCTCTCCGTTCCGTATTCGACTGTCGCGACTCGAGTCGACAAAAGCTTTCGCTAATCTTACGTTTTATTCTATTGCAAAACTATTATCATTGTGCAAGATTGAATTGCATTTATTATTATAAATATTGTATCGTTATATAAATAATAAGTAGACACATTTCACATGTATGAAACAATGGCGTTCCCTTGTGGGTGTCGCGATCTTAATTGCAAATGTGTCATTAGCATATGCGCTTTGTGAGTTCTTGAATGGTGCGGGCCCAAGGCAATGTGCGATGTCCTTACGAGCAATAGATGGATGTCACCACGACCACAACCTGGATACTAAATTAACTGTCATACATGCATGAATCTTATTCCAACACGGGGATTTGCATGATTTTTTAAAACAGCGTGCATGCCACCTAGGTACACTGTTGGGTATTCAGAGTTATTGGAGGACGTGCTGTGTATTCTAAATACGAGGTGCATATTGTACAAGCGACGCATTGCCTCAACTTTGAGATAAAATTTATATAACAGTTACACAGTAAAATGAAGCCAGTTTAAAATTTTATAAAGTCCAAAACGTTGTTCCAACTAATTTAAGTGGTAATAACTGTGCTCACTGCAGCGTATTTAGCTACTAATTAATAAATAGAACACTCTAAACATAGTTTTCCGAATGGCAGCGCCGAGGAAATTATAATTAGTAACTGTGTGTGAAACATAATTGGTTTGCACCCATTACATAGTGGATGTAGGCATGTATATAACATGTGTATGCAGGCGGCTCAAGTAGCTATACTAGTGACTCACAAAGGTGAAATAGAAATACGTACTCGTACAGCTTGATGGTTAAGATCATGAAATTATAACCAACTAGCTTTTGCCAGCGACTTTGTCCGTGTAAATCTCGATTATCGCAGATGTAGTCGAAGTTACGGAATTAAAAGTAGCCTATTTATGTCCTTTCTTGGGATTCAAACTTACCCCGTAGTTTTCATCAAAATCACAAACAGAGAAACTTTGGCATTTATTATATTAAGTATGAATTTAACAATGTACGTGCAAGTTACAATAATGCATTCACTGACGGCACTATTAGCCCAGTGGCTAACCGATTGGCTGCTGCGCTGCGTGTCGCGGCTTCGATTCCTGCACGCAACAAATATTTCTCTGACCTACAAGAAGAGGTTCCGGGTCTAGCTGTTTGTGTATGTGAGTTTATATATGTTTGTAAACGCACCCACGATACAGGAGAAATTCCCAGAGTGGAGAAAGGTATTAAACAAAAAACAAAGACAATAAAGGACAGAATCATAGACTTAACAGGCTAAATTAACTGCTAATACTATAATCATATTAAAAAGATTGACCTATTTAATTACAGTACTAACTGTTTTAATTACTTAACTAATTCAAAATGTTATAGCCTAACGGGTTTATTATATCAGCCGATCCGGAATTATTTGTGTAATTTACCGCCATGATTAGCTTATACAGTTTTTCTTATCGTTTAGTTTCATTAGTAATTCAAATTTTATTTAATTATATCACATAAACAGTCGTGAACTTGTGAATAAGTCGTTCTAAATGATAACGTATAAACATGATTAAAATTTGCACTATCAAGGTTCAAATAATTATTATAGTAAGTGTCTATTTAAACTGTTAGAATAATAACAATTAAGTTATCAACCTAAACTAGTAAACATTAGGTATGTTGCATAACAATTAGATATAGAGGCAAAGTTCAGTTCATATCTTCACATTAGGGCTTCCTAATTGTCGGTAAAATAAAAATTCCTAGCTGTTTTATTCCAAAGATGACTTTTTGTTTTTATTTAATTAACTCAAATACCTAATGGAAACAATGTTATAGATAATTTAAAGGAAAATGTCAAATAGTCCTTAAGCTAAAATGAAGTTATCACTCGCGTCGTATAACATTATCACTATATATTTCACTTTGTAATTAAATGACTGACTTTCTTTATTTATTACTTCGAATTAGTGTCAGGTTGCTATGCAATGATATTTATAACTTGCCTTGCCACCATGTTCGGCTAATTACGACTGTTAATTGTTACGTGTTGACAAATTACTCAGTTTTATGATACTTGATACTTTTTGTTGGGAACCCCATAGTTCCCCGTCACAGACGTAGCTGTAATATACATTTAATAATATAATTCATAGCAAGGCATTTTACGATACATTTTCTATAGTAAATTTCGACCGCACAAACAGCTATGATATATATTTCTGTATCGTCATCAAACTATACCATAATTTATATTACTGCATATTATTATAGGCCAACCGTCAATGAAATTAAGGCAAAATATAATTATAGTATGTCTCCGTGTGTGATGGCTTGCTATAATGTATATTATGGTACCATATATTAATATATATTATAGCTACGTCTGTGACGGGCTTTAACGGGTGTTCAGTTGATTGTTTAAATTGTGTCAAGTTTAAGCAGTGCAGTTCTCACAAGTAATATCATGTAAAGAGCACATGTGACTAGTTTGTATGTAAAGTTACATTCTGTTAAAGCTTCATAGGTATTCATTACGTGAAATATCTACGGACACAGACACATAAATAATTCAATTATTTGTACTTTACTGGGCGGCTATACGTGGAGAATTTTAATTCAACTTCCTTCTTCCGCTAGTTCATAGACCTTTTCTATCACTAATTTAAAATTCTATGCTAATAGGATGTTAAAAATATCATAAACGTCGAACCAACATACCTAACAGTTATTCAAACAGTAGGTACATGAGCATCGCATTTTATCAAATAAATATGAACAAAGTTCAAAGCCATGTAGGTACACAAAAAAACCATCTTAAAAAAACTTCGGATGGATTACCCGGTAAATTGAATTAAGGAATTAGGAACCTATGAAATGGATACGAACGGACAAATGGCTCAAGGTGAATTTGTTATAAAACCTTCTATTTTTTACATAAAGTTTTCCTGTGTAAGACATTCCAATTTATCAATGTATTTAACTGAAAACAATCTGCCACTTACTTATAATATTAGAGAAAATTTACATTTGAGGACTTCCGAAAGAGTTTTCTAAAAAGAAATCTTTTATTTTGGCTAGGGGCCGTGCAACCCCACTTAAAAGACTAGCCATTTAAACGGTTATCCTTATAGACCACATAACCTCTTTAATGGGTAACCCCTTCTTGATTAGAATGGGTTACCCATAAAGGGAAAGCCAATTACAACAATAACACGTTGTACAGGTTAGCCTTATTATTAACGACTAAACCAATGAAACCGTTTAAAGAGGGCGTTTAATAAACTGTTCACAATGTATGATTGATTGAAACGGTAACCAGGCCGTAATGACATGTTGACAGTGTAACACATCGAAAACCCTTTATACGTTTAACTGTAAGAATTTTGATTCATTTACAAAGTAGTTAAGTACGTGTAGAGGTAGACTAACATTTTTATTTGTAATGTATACCTACTTATTTTGTGCTATAATATAAGATTATAACCAGTCAATGCTTTTTACTAATCCGCAACTTTATGTTCATCTCTTTCTTGCAGGTACGTAACAATTCGCTATGCCAGACGCAAAGGAGTTACGTATACAGTAACAGCTTCGTATACCGAGTAAGTATCAACAATATTTTATTAATACGTGACGCAAATACTCCTATTGACGTTTATAAACGTCACTTCGCAGTATGGCGTCACGTTTTGATGTTGTGAGTAGTTTAAATTCTTGAGCCAATTACCTACCACATTTTCGTAGGTCATGATGAATATTCAAAAAATATCGCAAATTACCTGAATATTTACAGAAGCCCTGAAAGGCCAGGAATCGGTGGTTGATAAAACAATGGTTGCCTCTTTGATCTAGTGGTAACTACTTAACTACTTAAAAGAGTTTCGTTCTAAGGTAAGACCATCATTTACTAAGGCTTACTTTTGCTGGCAACAATAACTAGTTTTAGAATAAAATAGGACTAGATTTGCACACACAAAATGCAACGTTCAGCTTTATGTACATTGCATATACCACATTAAATCTCATTCAAACTCTTTAGAGATCACAAACATAAGGTTTATGCTATTCGTAAGACAGTCAAACCCTCTGCCACCGTAAATCGCAAAAAGTATTTTATAGCGTGCGAATTGAAACGTGTCGGACCCGAAATGGGTTGATAGTGCGGACCTCAGGTAATTCTCCGGTGTAACAAACGATTCCGAATGTTTGTAGCGATTTGTCAAGCGGCCAGTATCGGGACCCGAGTGTTTGCGACAACTGTCCCTTGAAGCCTTCGCGATCTCTTTACGACGTCGTATATCGTACGCGCAGTAATTGAAGCCAACAGTGCGTGTCTTGTTTGTTTCTTCTGACCATCCCGCTCGTTACATCCAACTGTAAATTTCAACGAATGACGTGCTAATGTAATTTTTATATTGACTTGATACGGAACTGTACACGTAATGATTTGAGTGGGGATTCGGTCATTATCTGAGCTTCAGCCGTCAGGAAAACGTTCATTATTTGTATTTGAAATTCATCTACAGATTACGTTAATGGATGAATCGTTTCGGGCTGGAAATCGCCTATTTCGGCGTTGAATAAGAACAGAATTAAACAGTAAAATTGATTAGTTTTGTTTGCTTTAATGCTAGAAAATTAAAGCTTCATCAAATCGTATCCAAGGGCTTCCTGAAAATTTATTCTTCGCATTATCTTTTAAAAGTGAATAAAATTAATGTTCTGCTGAACGTTACACGTCGTAAGTCTGATTAAATCACGAACATGCATAAGGAAAATGACTAATTATCTTAATGTTTTTACCAAGTTGTCTAATTTGCAAGTCACGCAGTGTAAAGAGTAGTAAGATTAAAAGATTTACTTATTAAAATTACCTTGCTGTAACTTTACTGACGGCTCTTACTTCAATTGTTTCTATACTCCGAGGAAAAACAACGGGATTTAGCAATATTGCAACATTTTACGGCGGCATTGCGAACACACATAAAATTTATAGGCGTTAACGTCTCTAGGCTGGCAATAAACAGTTAGTCCGCTGAGTAAGCTGCGGGAGCGTCACGGGATTTTTTAATATTTTCTTGTGCCGGCAACGGCCGAGTTCGGGAGAGCAGCGCGGACGCATCAGTCCGCAATTAAGGGCCAGACAAAACGTCGTCGACGGGGAGCGAGCGCTTCATCAAATATTAAACCCGGCCTGTACCCGTACGGGAACAAATCCTACAGCGCATTTAATATTTTACTTAAAACGGTCTGCGGTTTCCGCCAGCAGAATTTTCTTGCGGCTTTGCACGGCGATTTAAGTTTTGTTTTAGTGGCCACGAGGGTAGGCGCCGCTGCGTGGCCCGCCGCTGTTAAATACTTGATGCAATGCTGTTATTAGTACCTCCTTCAAAGTTCCGCGGTCCCGTCAAGAACCACTAGACATAGTAAACTCTGACGTAGACGCCGAAATAATTTCCGGCGTCGTTAATCCTTTATAATGAAATATGTGGCCTAATATATCTTCGTTCAACTTAAATTAATTTTGGCCGGCTCACGAAAAAGCCATTCTAAACACTAAGCCATACACAAAGCGAAGTGAAACAGTCGCTAATGTGTCCACCGAAAACAAATCGTTGAATCGTGCTCGAAGCTCCCTCGCTTGAATAACGAAAGCTAAATGCGGGAAAATATCAACATTAATCGGATGCGGTATTAACTCCCAACTCAGTAACTAATGAATATTCAGACAAACTGACACCGCTTGTCTCGAATTTGCAAGAAATAATCCGTCGGCGTCCGACAGCTATAAATCTTTCGGTATCTATCGAATGTTAGACATTCATAAAAAGCGTGTCTCGAGTATTGTTTACGGTTTGGCTGAAGTCCATTATATACGCACATAAAACGCTGAACCGATATCAATCTAACTATGAATAAAGAAACTTCATCAAGCTCAACTACAAAGTTTTTGTCAACGACGAGCACGACACGTCCAGTTAGTAAGCGTAGTTTTTGCTTCATTCGACAACTCGAATGCGATGAAAGAAAAAAGAAAATAACTTTCATTAGGCGTTCTATTTCACGAAAGATAAACGTTGTCAGCAGTGCTTGGATTTTTTATTGTTTTCTTTTGTTCTGTTCAGTATGTAACGTTTTAAATTAATGATGTAAGAATCCAGTTCCTTAAAATGAAACCTTTTTCCAGTAAGTTGCCGTTGCAAAAACGATTAGGTAAAGTAACAAATCGGATGAGCTTAACTTGTCTTCCACATGTGTTGTGCTGTCTGAACACTTCCTCAGGAAACATTTATTGATATTAAGTTACAATTTCGCATTACTAATGCCGTAAGAACTCACTCTGTATTACAAACACTATCTATATTAAGTCTCCTAAAAATGACGGAGAGTATATAGTACACTATTTTTATGCAGACGGTCGGAAAATTTTAACAATTCCCTGTAAACTCATTGTTGAGGAAGCAAGTCGCGAAAATATTGTATTTTTGTAACGTCAACGTACATCGTCGTAGCGCACGCAATTAAGCAAACAAGGAGATTTCATTAAAAATAAAAGAAGCCCGCGTCCCCCGGTGAACAAGGTACATTGTATTATTTAGTACACAGATTATTCTTCTCTGTGAATAATGCATGCTGTACGCTCCACAGACATAAAGCGCTTTATAAACTCGGATGTAATACACTTTGTTATATTTATACTTTCGTAATTCGTTGAAAATCATTGTGTCGCCAGTATCAAGACAAGCTTATGATATTTCACTTTAGGAAGAATAAAGTATTCCCTTTGTATTTTACTAAGGTAGGTACACATGTTTCTTCTAAGTTAAGTATTTTCGTTAAAAGTATTTCGCTCGCAGAATTGTGTCGGTATACACCCGGCTGTTACCGACAGCGGGGAGAGAGATGCTTGTTTTCCTTTAACACCGGCGTGTTTAGAATTCCTGCGTCAATTAAATGCTTGTTTGTAAACACGACAGACACCGAGAACAGTGAACGCGATCATTTTCACGGAACGCGCCTTTCCTTTCCTCAACCCCCTGCGTCGGTGTGGGGCCGGCCTTACTGAGCCTTCTTTGAAACCACTCCTTTGAGCACGGGCGCCTATAATACAACCCTTGCAGGTCAATTGAGCGCTTTACAAACTCGCGTAGGAGGGCTAATTAGTTGCACATTTTGTGGGCCTTTTTATCTTTTATGTTCCACCCAACCAAAGGGTTACACGTGTAACAAATAAAGAGCATAACATAACAAAATAAACGACCAAACGTGCTACATTACGCGCTACATTGTCGAACCAATTGTCAACACAAGACAGTCGCAAACTTAATACAAACATAGCCAATGAAAATATCGTACCTACCTAGTTACCTACGTCAGCGTAAAAGCCGATAAAAGATTGCGTGTTGGTCGTTTTGTTTCAATTCGATTCACCGAAAACTGTATTGTTGTGGTGGACAAAGGGCGGCGGAAGCGGAGCGGAGCTATCGCCGGCGAGCCGAACGAGCGGGGAAAGGAAAGCTGTCTTCCGCCATCTTCCGCCACCCGGTGCTGATTACCCAGAGATGCTTAAGTAATTTCGTGTCCGTCCCTCGTTAATTGCGGGAAATGAGTTAATTAATTGTTTTCCTTTTCTCTCAGATTTGTGCCATTTAGAAACGGCGTTTACTCAATTGATTGAGCCGATTTAAAAGGTGCTGTCTTGATTCTTCCTTATGGGGTGGGATTGTTCTTATAAAGGCTTTCAGACTATTTAATGGATAGAGTATTTAACGGTAGGTATTTAAGACATCAAAATGGAATTTGAAATCGGCTAGGATAAAAATGAAAAAGGTATTCTAAAATAAATAAAAGAAGTTAGAAAACTATCTTCTGTTCGAATAAATCATTTTTGCACTTAAGTTAAAGCTCTTCTTACGTAAAAGTCACTTTAACATTTGAATCAATGCAACATGCGTAGGTGGCGTAGAAAGAAAAGTCCAATAGACACCAATCAAGAATGAAAAACTACTCTATTTCTTTATTTCATTCGAGTAAAGTTCATTTAATTCAAAGAATTTCAATTTAATTTATTAGAAAACTCATTTCCTGCGCCACCACGGATTTCATAGCAAGAATACTTATTAAAGAAACAAAGTTCCTCCAGCTACCTACCGTAAAACTATTCTGCTCATCGTCTGTCCGCATACAACTTTATTGGTGATGGTGAACCAGACAGTAGGTACCTACAACCAAAATAAACAATGTAAATTTTAAAATTCGTTTGAGACCGATTCCTGCAAAAGTCGCGTCATTAAAATTAAAAATGTTTTGCAGAGTGCATCTGCTTTTGTGTTTTGTCGATGTATTTATAGGGGCGAGGGCGGCGGCCGTGGCGGGCGGGCGACGACCGAGCCGCCCAAACTCAGCCGCGCATCGTCTGAACTATTTGTTATTTACGTGTTGTGCACCTCCAGACGAAATAGAATCACAATACTTTGTAATAGAATATTCAGATAGAAAATTGAATACAATTTTTGATGCTGAATTAGGTACCTGTCTCATAATGTACTGAGTTGGTGATTTTGTGATGTCCAGCTATCTAATCTTACAGCGGATCGGTCGGCTCGCTGTATAAAGGTCGGATTAGTACCAGCCACCGACACAAAAAGGATCATAACCTCTTTTTGTGTTCTCGCGGTTTTTCCTTAATTAACAAATTACACTTACCTACCGCAATACCTATCCACCTGCCTATAATAAATCGGTAATCTTACCGGATTATTCGTTCCGTTATCGAGCAACTTTTAACTTTCAAGTTTAATTAACCTAAATATTAATATTCGTAATCGCATGCCGCAAATCTTCCAACTGAATATCTATGGTAATGGCATCTATAATAATTCGGTGCCAACAAAGTGTACGTTTCATGATGCGGTTAACTGTGGGAACCGAGGAATTTAGAAAATTAGCTTTGGGATTTTCATTTGTGGCGTAGATAGGTACCTAACTAATAAATATAATGTACGTACTTGTGCATAGATTAGGTATGTTACTACACTATATCATATTCCGTGGGCGGATCTAGATTACTACAATCACCTAGATGACTGTACCACAAAACGTAATATTTATTTAATGACACAGATATCAAACTTGCTAATGACGTCCGATAAGCCTGCGCAAACGATCATTATCGGAACGAAGCTGTCAACAAGGTACATCACTACTTGTCTCCTGCCAACTTACTATATTCTACGCTAAAATGGAGGACATTATTCGCCGGACTCACGTCATTAGTCACCGTCCGCCTCGCATAAGAACCAAATGAATCGATACGTGACGACAGAAGGAGTTCGGAATATAAATATCCTAGGAAGGGTTTAGGGGAGCAATGTGCAACACATTTATCATACCTTTTCGGTGCTGAGCGCCGTGCAGCAGTTAGTAACTAGAGCGATAATGCGGGGGCGTACACGTGCGCTCTAGAAAATAAGTAGCTACCTACCTACGGACACAATCAATCAGAATTACAATGTATGACGTTTCAAGATGCGACACTGGCGATCTCCCAATCACGGTTATTTTTCTATTTAGTTCAGTTTAAATCTAGAACGAAAAAGACGCATGAGTACTCCATTAGCTTTCTACTCCTTGGTTGAACGTCCCACAAACGGGCACGTTTGTTGATTGTAGCAATAGTCTGTCAAATAGTGCAAATACAGTGACAGGTTATGACGTCAGAGTGGAGTGCATCGTCGGGCCGCCGGAGAGCACTCGACGCGACCGAGCTGACCTCCACCTTGCGCAAACAATCGACTACGCCATTCAATACCGATACTGACAGTAGCCTTCTGAACGTGACACATTGTCTGTCTATGTTTTTATTACTCTGTGCAAGTTTGTTTCCTTTTTTATTAGAGAATAACCGATGCCTATTTACAGTCTGTGAAGTTTATAACGATTCGTTTTACTTACAGAGATTAAAATGGAAATTGAATGAAATGATAAGGTGAATAATAAAATAAGTTGGATTTAATTAACAGCACGACAAAATAGCTTTCTATTGCTACAAAGTTGTAATCAAAGTTAGATATAATGTAATATAAACCAGGCCACACGGCATTAAGGAAAAGACTACAGTGTGTTAAATCAAAATATCTAGATTTATATTAGGCAATTCTTCAGTGTACTGTCATGAAGTATAAATCTTGGGATGTTACGCTAAACAAATTAGCAGGCCCCATCCCTCTAAGAGGTCAGATACCATCTGTTAGATTTATACGATGTGAGACAAGTATGCCGCACTAAATAATATTACGATTTATATCACGTGTAAAACTTCATCATTTTGTTTCTCTTCACGTAGAAGGTAGAAAAATAAAATGCACGCAATCTCTGTGTACACTCTGTGATAATACAAATTACTTTTATTTTCACAAAATTCAGTTTTACTTACAATCTTCTTTTTAAATTTTTCATGGCTCTGTACACACGAACAAAATCATTCTCACGAAAGTTATAATTTAAAATAACAAAACATTAAACTTCTAAGTTTTAGTTTATTTTACAAATATCTATAGAAACGTGGAGATAAAATTGACGTCTGACAATTTTACTATATAAAACCTGACATCAAATTTAAAGTCGCAGGATAAGACTTCAACTAGGTATAAAAGTTTATTCGAATTCGCCCTGAATGGGATATGAAAGCAATTATATTTCTATGTGTATTTCAATAACGGTTGGATTACAACATTCAATATTGGGGTTTAATTTGGGCAATGTCAACGTCTCGGGGAAGGAATAGCGGCGGCATATTGCGGTCTAAAGACCCGTGTGATTGGAACCGCTTTCCATATTGGATAATCGTCATTTGCAATTTAAACTTAAACGTACATGTATACACGAGATATTACAACAACACAAACTGTTCTAGGTACTTGTAAAGTTGTAAAAGCTTTCAATGCGTCTCGTACATGAAAAAAAGAACTAGAAGATTACGTCGCAGTGCACTTTTCGATTCTCCATAAAGCTCCCGTCTCGGCCGAAGACAGTTTTCGCGTTTTCCTATAGACGGTATAATACGTCTGTATAACTGTAGCAACCTATCGACGTAGCTACAGTTCTAAGATCCGAAGTGAAAAGCTCTTTGCTCTAATAGCATTACGACTCTGTTGCCTTTTAAGTGAAGATATAACGGCGAATTTGACAGGTCCCTCTGAATCTAGCCCTCTCTTACAATGTAGTTCTAAATGAATTAAAAGCGGAAATAAAATGAAAACGGCGGAGCGCGCCCGTCTATTTACGATCGTGTAAGCCAACGGCATTATCTCCTATTTCCCTGGATTTTGGTAATTGGCTGTACGACGTAAAACGATTACCTAAATGTGAAATCCTTTTCTCTCTCAATCCCTAGGCTATTTTGGTTGCGTTTTCTCAATTTACTCGCCAGTTCGGTAAACGAACTCCAAAATTGTGAATCAGACTTGATTGAATCGCAGTCGTGCCCGCGGGAATGGAGTTATTTTCCAAGCTATTTCATGGCACGTCGTAGGATCGACAAGTCTCGCAGCCGTGCACTCGCTCGCGTTTCATGTTTGTACCCTCTCGAGAAATTTCTTTCAGTTCATTTATTTGTTTGGAAACTGTCGTTCCACTCACAACACCCATATTTGATATTGGTACATTTTTTTTTGTGATTTGTGAAACAATTGCCTTTGGAAAACTTCCTCTTTCTTTCAATAAGTTTATCCTTATGTACATTACAAACAAGACGCAAAGAGTTGCGGAAGGCACGTGGAGCAATGATTGTGGGTTGCGAAATAAAAAATGAACATTCGTCATATTCTTGAATGTATACGCACACTCGTACTTATCGTATGAGGGATAATCGTCAGCAATAAAAGAGCTCATTTGTATTACTGGTCCAGTTGTTTCGATTCACGTTGCTCGGACAATGGGCAAACGTACGCACAATGTGGCCCCATCGTCATCAATCAAAGTCCCTCGCCCCCACCCACGCACCCCACCAGACCGTCCAGACTGATTTACCCCTTACATTACAAGCAAATGCACGTCTACGTTAATACCAGTCGACTGCGGCAAATTGAAACTAAAATAGCAGTTGTAAAACTAAAACAACGGCTAAATGCAGACTTTCAGGGACGCATTACAATGACAGGACTTGTTATTGTTGAGGTTTACATTGTGTTGGCGTCGTTTATTGATTGCAACTTAAGATTAGTCTCACCTAAGCGATTGTATTGGACAGATTTTTATCAAAAAACATAAGGACAACCAATATAATCAGATTTAGTCATACTTTTTCTGAATGTCTATTTCGTTTTCAGTACCGTTTCGAGTGTGTAAAGGTAAAATTAATTCCCCTCGCTGTGATGCTGTGCATGCAACAGACAACACAATGTCAAAAGGAGACAATCAGTAATCATGCGTCATCCCCGTGAGATTACTCGAAGCTTCCATCTGCGTAGTATACACACAATACCGTGTTTACAGGCTCGATTATATCTGGTTTTTCAACAATCTACTTGTGTTATTATTTACTCAAGTATAAAACGTCACTTTTAGCAGTAATTGATTGGAAAAACCTATTTACAAGAATAATAAAGTGTGTCATCTAAAAAACTATGTTTTCTACAAATTAATTCAAAGGTAAATTAATATTGTGAAATAAAATAAATTGTTGTGGCAATTTAGGTGGAAGGCTCATTTCCATGTGGCTGTAAGTCCAAACAGGCCGGTCCGGACGTCGCGTGACCGGGCGCGACATTCCCCACCCTCATTACCACTTTAAATAACACTATTCAGAACAAACTATTGTATTTAGTAAGAAGTGTATTAGAAAATCACGTTTCTTGGAACTTTGAAAGCGGTTAGTAGGACTTTTTATTTTCGTTGCGTTAAAAACATAACTAATGACGCATCAAAACAAAACCTTAAAATATCATCGTTTTTTACGCAAACAAAACTGGAATGAACTCTTTATTGTTTTTAGATAAAAAGTATACCAAAAATGAATATCTTTTTAGGCACTATCAATAACATTGTAATTATAGAGCACTATCACTTAATTGCTTATATTTTTGAATACATGAAAAAACGGGGTATTAGGTTCTCGGGTCTCATTTACCGGACAGATAATAACAGAGTTGATTATATCAGCTCCTAATTAGAATAAGTAATTACGTTGTATTGATAACATAATAACTGTTGTTATTTTATCAGTGGTGTGTTCAAATAATAATCAATTTTCCTTTTATACTTATTTAGAAATTGTTCATTCTTTCATATTGCATCATGAGTTCATGACATTATCCGATCGACCAAATATGAATATTTAACTGTTTTATAAATACATCCCATATCTAACCAGTTTTAGGTATTCTATAACTAAGAAAAACAAACATGCCTTTTCTAAAATATTGTAACTATTGTAACACATAGATATATTCCGGTATTAGGTACGAAAATCCGGATATACGAGTACATAAGGTGTTAAGACAATACAAAACCAACTTGCTGCAGACTGGAATAATCTGTTCAATTGCACAAACGATGGGGAGTACTTCCAACCCTTCACAATCGCACTGTGGTGGCTAGCTTTAAATACAATGCGCATCTATGTAGGTATGTCGATATACATAGCTAGCCCAGCGGGCACTATTGATAACAAACGAGGCTCCACTACGCATTGTCAGGGAAAACACAATGAAAACTACATAATACCTATAAAGCTACCCATCTATATAGTTGAAGGAAATTATATTTTTCCTACGACTTATATAATTAAACGAGGCAATGGTTATAGAACTATTTGTATGGGACTGTTTTCGTCGCATTAAGGATAGTTAAAATTCAGTTCGTCACTGAATTTTATCTAATTCTTATCTTAGTCTACGTCACGGTAAACATATTTCGATTTGAATAACAAAAGATCCTAATCGCATCTGCGTTTACCAACGGCTGTGGCCTGTGGTACATTCAATATGGCAACATTAGATGTGACACCATCCACAACCGGTGCTGCCGTCCGGCGCGGGGGCGTATGATTAGAAATCGATAACTATGCGTCACATTTCAGCTTACACTTATGTATTGTTGATCCTCTATTGTGATCTGACCCAACGTTATCTGTTACAACATTTACAACGCTTTTAGTACGTTGGTAATCCCAATCAGTGAGGATTTCGTCATTTCCTTTTGTTGAACCCTTATCTCGACGAATTTTTTGCTCCACGCTGGGGTACGGACAGTTTAATAAATAAACATCTGTCAGCAAGAGATTTGTTGACTGAAATAGAACTGACGCTGACTACAATCTATAAGTATAAATATTTTTGTTCTCAAATACATGGAAATAGAGTTAGTACCCATCTCACTAATCTAGAAGTTAATATTGAACAGGATATTTTGATATTAGAAACGTGTTAGTTCGAGTAGCTGAATAGAAAGTTATTAGTGTCTGTACAGAGTGTCAGTTTACACGATTAATGAAGCCACTGATGTTAAACCCATTCTGTGCTTATGAAATAGTAAACAAACCTGTCTAATGACTAATAGTAACGGCCTATGACTCACATTGGATGCAGATGCGGAACACAACTGGTGTGCTTATAAAAATGCACAACGACAACATAATTAAAAATAGGAATGACAAAATTATCACTCACTTATCATATCAGATTTAGAACTAGAGTGAGTACCTACATTTTTCTAAAAAAAATACAATTCAATTTAATTTTTTACTGCCTCCATAAATTATTTTAAATGCCTCTACAGTTATGTTCAAAATGTTCGTCATCGATGACAATCGGAATCCGCAATAATTGAAACGTAAATGTAAGTGAAGCTCTATAAAAAATCTACTCAATCATGAGCATACAAGTACGCACGTTTCACCAATTTATATCTGTTGGCATGTCAATGAAAGTAACGCTAATGAGTAATTGAGTGTAATTAAGAGTAACACGCTACCAGCGCTCCGGGCGCGGGTTACATGCTCGAAAGTATTGTAAAACATTAATTAATAATTACATTATTTTATAGACTATGCCCAGTCCCATCTGCATCAATACCAATTTCTTGTTTCGTGCCCAGAATTATTGATATCTTTTGTTTTAGAACTCATGACACGTTATACCTTTTAAGAGATTATTATATTTCGGCTTCGTGACGGCTTCGTATATTTTTTTAGGATTACGCCTGAGCCGGGACCCTTATAATGGCATATTCGGCCCTTCATATGTCACTAATGTCACATACTCGTAGTTCTTTCGATATTACAGATTTGATGAAAATTCACAAGGAAATGCTTTCATAATATCCATTGGATGGAAAATTGAAAAATGATTCTGGAATTGTACTCTTTAATCATTGCAGAGCTTCGTTGAAAAAATCTTTTAAAATGAAACGAATTCGCCTCAGATCATTTTTTATTTTGACGTTTTGATTACAAGCTATGAGCCCCCAAGTCGTTTGTCCTACCCTTGTTCTCTATTAAAGAGTGGTATTAAGTGAACAAATATTCGGCAGCCTCTTGGCTATTCATCTTGTCTTATATTTCATCCTATAGTAGGCTTGATAGTTTCTGTCTACTTGCTTTTTGGCTACGTACCATATCGTTATTTATACATGCTATACATATTGTTGGAATCCAGACAAAGAATTTTTATGGTTCCAAGTAAGGCGTAACACTCATATTTGGGCGATCACCGCAGGCCCGTTCTTCTCATAGTTTGGCGACACCATTACGGCATTCTGAGCGCGAGTGAACAATAAATCTCCCTGGGGCTCCACAATGTATTCTGCATGCAGGCTACTGCGCTTCGTAGCCTGGCAATTATTACTCTCTGTACGAGATTGCTAAGTTACCAAGCCGATGTAAGTACGCTAGCTAGGTTTTTGAAACATTTTTAAAAATGGAGGTTCTTTTTTTATGCATACCAGGAATATTATGCATGTTCTTTTGTCATTCTACGCCATTGCACCTAATATCGCTTGCGTATTTATGGGTTTACAAGTATCCTTTGTCCGGAATATTCCAAGAAACCACTGAAACGACTTCATTGGAATTGTTTTTATCTTATTGCACATGGTTCAACTTAGGTCATCTAAAAACATTCACGGCCCAGAGCTTCGCTTGGTAGATGCCTTTTAAATTATATCTGGTTCTGAGATATTATTAATTATTCGTTGCGTTAATATTTTAATTGTATTATTGGTCTCCTAGCTTGTTAGTTCGGACCTAAGAATGTAAATCCGTCTGTTCAGATTAAAGAGATTTCAATTTAAACTTGCAACTCTACTATACCTCGACAAAAAAAATATTGCGAATATTTTGGATGCAAACTTTTAATTATGGTATGGCAACAAGCTTAATTAATAAATATAAACTATATAGAACACGGTTCGGCAAAAATCGACCGAGTCCACATTTTTGCAAGACTATACATAAACATACCGCGCAGCTAAACCCTACTGCGCATTTAACAATCAAAGCTTTCAAACCTGTTTAAATATTTTCAAGTATGCAGTGCAAGCGCTGTTAAAGTAAACTGTGAAGTGAGCGTGTATTAAACACTACCGCTAGACCGTAGCTGTAACCTCCTCAAGTGACCGAGCGATATTCCAAGAAGTCATCGAGTGGCCGGCTTCACTAAACTTATCAGAACTTTACTCGACGTATAGATGATAGCTAGGAAGCAATAAAATGTCTGCCTGGATTGGATAGGAACTGGCGCGCCTGTGTGCAAATGATCCGGCGCGGCGTACGCCGAAGGACGCGGCCGCATTCCGCACCGCACCACTACACCGAGATGACACACATACCGACACGTAGCCGCAGTGTGTGTGTGCAACAACACATTAATGCCAAAGTACATAAGGCACTTTTGCAGTACGCCGGAGTTGGCGTCAGTGTACCGCTAGCGGTATGGAATTCCTTATTACGATGCAACACGTTGCATTCACAAAATTGTTTAGAACTGTTATGTTAGTCGCACGCCGCCGTCTACGCACCGCACCGTTATCGCTCCACATGCGATATTAAACCTCAAATTATTCGTGGTATAAAATAGTAGTAACCGCGGTGGCTTCGTGGTTCACATCGACGTGAGAGATAGAGACAAAACGGAATATCTGCAAAGCGGAAACAGTTTAATCACGCAGCGTGTACGGTGGCAGGCGCTAATCTCGCGTCGCGGGCAGCCGTCGCCGAAGCGAATCGCATACAAATGTGCCGCCAGTCAGAGCAAAAACTGCTGAATAATGTCCCCTCACAGTTGTACCACTCGTACGAGCTTTATAGCACACATAATGATGCAGTCACGGCACGCTCTATGCATTTCACAACTGCATTACTTGCGAAGAGCTTTATAATATTGTAGCTTTTTAATATGAAGTGTATTGTCATCGTGTTCATGTGCCATATTGGACAGAAACAACGATCGGATCAGTGTTGGGGTCAAGTTGCTTGATGGCATGTGCCAAGTGCGTCACCGCCGCGGATCGAGTGTCTACATGCAATGGCCACCGAGAAATGTGCACACTGCGTTACTCACCTTATTCACCTTTTTTGATGTTGTTTTTAGCTACAGGAGATGACTAACTTAGCAAAGTCTTGGGATCTAAATTAAAATATGAATGTGCAACATTATTCTCATCGCATTGACTCGATGAGTGTCAATGCAATTAGACAGAATTTATTGGTCTCAACACTGATAATATTATAGTTATCATTTAGGCACCTATCTACTTAGGTACTATCACACGTATAATATTTATATCCGCAAATGTAAACTGTAATTTCAAACTCGCAAACGTAACGTAACTGACCTACGCAAGGTAAACATTTTTCAGTGAACTGAGTGACTGATGACGTTTTTTTGTTATTCACTATTTACTGTTCGGGGAAATTGCTAAGATTAGCGTCATTCAATGACTCACCGACGTCTATGTCTGCATAGACAACAAACCGTTTTTCTCTATCCAGTTACCTTCAGGTGGACCGTACACCAGCCCGGACTTTTTGTAGGCGGAAAACAAACAAACAATCTAAATTGTATTTTAAAAGTGGTCAGGCTTGTCACGTTTGTGAGTAATCTATTCCACCGGTATTTGTAAACGTCCAATAAAAAACGGAGTTGGTTTTCAATAAAACGCATTATTCAAAAGTGACGCTCTGTCGGATAGCTGTACCCATTGATGTAGTCGAAACAGTAGCGAGCGACATAGTACAAATTATTTACATTGCCGCCGGTCTAACAATTTGGGAGCGGTATCCGGAATTCATGGAAGACAACTGCGCTCGTCATCGCGGCTTTGTTTGCGGGCCGCTGTGAGCTGCCGGTAATCAGACGAGCCGGGATGGATTAGATGCGGTCGACGGCCGGGGGGAGGCCAAAGATGTGTCTGTGACTAGTTGAAACGTCTGGCGAGTGGCGACTCGTAATTTGCGGAGCCGTCGCGATCGCAAGGGTTGACCTCGTCTGGTGGTCGCCCATTCAATTAAGATTTTCACTTAGCCAGGCAACTGTCTTAAGATATAATTATAGGATTATGTTCAATGGATTCTCGAATAATAGTTATTTCGAAAGCCATATTCAACAAGGACATTGATGGCACAAAAATGTTATTCGTCCAATAAAGTCTGGAGAGCGTAAAACCGGTGGTCGTTCAATGCTTTTAGTGAAACCCCACTTTATTTGATCCTAGTCGCTCTTACTAAAGTCGAGAAGTAGCTACAGGGAGCAATTTTATTGCCTCTTATTGGCTAACGTTCAAAGTGACAACTTTAAAGACTATACGAACGTATTGGACGCGCGGCCGAGGCTGACTTTAACTGGCTAACGTGATATCCGTGTGTAATTCCATTAAACGATCAGTGAAATCTCAATAGCTCCACTTTCGCTTTAAATAAAGACGAAACACAATAAAGTCATGAAATGTAATAAGACACTATCCCGTACCGAATCGAATTTGATGTTGATTCCTGGTCGTATCGAATTTATGTCCATCGAAGTTTGAATGGACAATAACTTTGTTACGTCGGAGCGAATGATCTCTGCTAAGATTATACTAGTATCCCGAGTCGCTCATGTTCACTATCTATTCACAAGCAACTTATATAATTTCCTCAATCGTTCCAGTTTTGTTTGCACTACTTGAATGAATAATTAACTTCCAGTAGGTATTCAATAGTCGTTTGTTTAACTAAAACAATATGTGTAGGTACCTATTATTGTTTCTTCATTTATATTCTGATGCGTATTTTTCAAAATTATGCCATGAGTTTTTTAGGGACAAAGTGAAAACTTTAAAAAAAATCGTTCCAGTCTATAAAGAAAAAATATGGTAGGCGTTTCTAAAAAATCCCTTAATTAATTGAGTACATCCAACCAAGCACGGCGCGGCGGCAACCTTGATAGAGAAGATGCCGTACAAATAGTAAGCAGCGTAGGGATATCACAAAGCAATTCCAGTGTCCTCGAGGCTATAGTAACAGGCGTGTCCATTCTAGATTAAAAGCGGATCTTTAGTGGGTAGGGGTGGTGGTGGTGGTGGTGAGGACGGGGGGGGCGGCGCACGCGGCACGAGGCAGCAACAAGCTGGCGTGGCGTCGAGACAGAGCCGGCGCGACCCGCCGACGCCAACAGTCCCACTCAACATAAAACTAAATCTCCACAGACAACAAGAAAACGCAATAGCTCTCCACAAAAGACGTGAACACTGGCTCGAGTATCAATTCTCTGCTATTCGGCTCGACGACTTTGTGTTTTCCTCACTGGCGACATAGTAAGCAAAAGATTTGATACTTCAGTTTGCATCAGACAAGCAGAAATAAAACCGTGCAGTTTTATACGTAAGCAAATCCAACTTACTTCTTAGTTTTGTTAAAAGTTTTGCTTTTTCTTTTTGTTCGTGTAACAAACAATTCTGAGCAAAGTGTTTAAACTTCGGGCCATTTTGTCTGAACAATAGTAAGAAAAACCTAGACGTTTTAAATGATAAATCACTAAGGAAGTACCTACCTAGCATTTAGTTGGACGAAGTTGAATTACAGCTCATGAGTTTCGTAAAACGGAATGGAACTTAATTTACGTAGACTCATGACAATATTGACAATAAACCTTAAAATTCATGTTGCCATTTTATTTAACGTAGCCTTAACGACGTACTAACTCACTTTAATGTAATGTAAGAGACCACAATTCAGTGTAAGTCTTTACATAACGTCTCGGAAATGTTCCAATATTTTCAATACACAAGTAAGGTAGGTAGCACTTCGTCGATAACCTTTACACGTAATGTAACATAGAATAAACCCAATAAAGATATAATCTAATCTGCTATCGTCAGACCTATAGTGGACATGAGCTCTCTGCTTTTACTTAAACAAAAAAAATATTTACGCTAATTCCCTGTCGGTGGCCCCACGCACACTAAGCGGATTGCCAGCTTATCGCCTTACAGACATACTCACCTATTTTTTCAATAGCAAAAAATAGTTTTAAATGTACAAGAATGCTACTTATCGAGAGGGAAAAAAACCACAACAAAGCCCTGATCCTTGAGGCTTTCCTCGTGGGTTTTTCGAATTCCGTGACTCAAATAATTAAGTCCCCAAGATGGGGGTCGCTGGGTGAAATTATACATTGTTATTGCCCCCATAAATCTCATTTTGGGTGAACGCACTCGCTCAGAATAACAAATAAAGACAACAAAAATTTCATATCACAGCCCTAAGGCGCAATGTTATAACTAAATAACTACTTAAACCTTCCTGTATTCATGAGTTGTACCGCTTGTAACAAAACAGTACGTTATGCTTATTCATCCGTACTATGTAGGCGTTTGTGATAGACAAATGACGGGAATCGCAATAAATAACGTTCGTCTAAAATACAGCTACAATGATGATGTTGTAAAAGCAGTTTCTTTAGATTTTAATGCTCTAAGTTTTTTTTTTACTACATATTAACGATTCTTAACCTCGGTACAAATATCTTATTTCTTTTCTTGGATTTTCTCCTTTGAACTTAATTCTCACCCACAGGGAATTGTGAAACGCTGAACTGTCTTGAAAGTCCTGGTGAATTCAATTCTCGTTCGCGTCAAATTGTTGGTGGCAATTGTCGTAGGTTCTGGTTTACGATATTCTCATTGTGGAGCTAGTGTAGACCTGCGGTTAAAAGAGGTAGCTTTGTACATGATTATCATTATTATTCAAGTACTTTTGTATGATGAGCCTTCATACTAAGTGTTTTTATAAGTACCTATACATGTACATGAGTAGTTAAGCTGAATTACCGGATGCATTGAACACTTTAACAAACTGCAACACACAACAACAACAACACAACATAATTATGCAAAACCATACATACATCTTTTAACTTTTTCGCCATACTTACATTTTACATCCAAATAATACGAATAAAATAAAAACAAATGCATCCAGATCGAACCAATATCTGAATGCATTCACAAAAAAAAAATAGAAACTAGCCAGATAAGATACGATGTACACAAGTACAACTACACATAGATCTGCGTACTACATTGTGTGCATGTATAAGGTATTCTAGACGTTTGCGAAAGTCTGCAGACACGCTTCGTCACGGCTCTCGGCACACAGATGCCAATCTGTTATAGTCATATGTCTACGTCAGCGGCGTGATGCAACATTCGGATCCCAAAGATATACGCACATCAGATTGATGCTCCTAGATCTACTCATTAAAAATAAACTTAATTGAAATATCCATGTTGATCTCTGAATGTCCGTAATACTCAACTTTGCCGCACAAATATCTAAAGTCGGTACATACCAGTTTGCGTCGGTAAACTGCATTTTTAAAATGTTTTAATTGGGACTAAATTACAATGAAATTAATTACTGCTCAAGGATGCGAAGGGTTTATTTGCATCAGTTTTTGTTACTTTTCGCTACGCTACGGTCCATGGCCGAACTTGTTACCACTAGACTAATGAGGCAATTAGATATTGCAGTATTTAAGAAATCAATATTACCAAATAATTTTAAGCACCTACACCAAAATTGTTTACCAACTTTATTAGGCGTCCAAGAGACGCGAACGGAAAATTCAGGTGGACCAACTAAAATTCTAGCAAAACAGGACGGGACATCGAATATTGTAGGTAAACTAATTATGCACTAAATCAATTTTAAAATTAAATTATGCCTGGCTTTGCCTCCTCCATTACGGTAACAGATAGGAATATGTTTGTGCGCCATGTATTGTCGAAACAAATGGCCGCTTTGCAGTGAAAGTTGTACCGACTACACAATCACGAATCAGCTTCATTTATTAAATTGTAAATCTTTAATTTTCTTGGCTTATTATGGCTTTGATGGCTGTTGCAACAATACAGTTTGTAGTACCTAATAAAAACCGATTGTTCTAATGTATACCTACAGCTAAATTGGGCTGAGTAACTGGATAAATATTCTTCACTAGTAACCCACCTAGGTAGTAACATTTTATTGCTATGCACGAGCCTCTAAACAAAAAGAGACAATAGAGAGAGAGAGAGAGAGAGATAGAGATTGTACATAATTCGCCATAGTGACTTAGAACCTGATATGCCTCTACTAGAGGTGGCGCTCCTATTAGAAAAGATTATTAGCGAATGGCAGTAGAAAGATGGTGCCACAACTGTCAGAATGTTACCTTAGGTTCTTAGCACGTAGCTTATACATAATTAGTAGGTTGTAGGCGCACGCAAAACGATTAAGCTGAACGCTTCTTCTAAACACCCTGCACTGTACTATTTCAGGTTTTTATTGTATTATGCTAACAGCAATTCTGTATTGTTCACAGAGCACCGGCGGCGGTTGTCGCTCAGCGAGCAACGCGGGCGCGGGCGCCGTGACGGTCGCAAGCGCGGGCGCGGGCGCAGGCGCGGGCGCGTGCGCAGCGCGCATGGCTAGCGCGGGGGCTCAGTACCGCGGCGGTGCGCAGCAGTGGGCGGCGGCCTATGCACCGCAGCCCTGCCGCTACCCGCCGCCACAGCCGCAGCAGTACGCTGCAGCTCCTAGCCCTTACACTCAGCATCAGGTAAGTCACATTCCGCTCATAATTCTGAACAGCAGCAACCCATACGATGAACATCAGTCGTTAAGCGTTATCGAGATGATCATCACGCGAGAAAACATCAACTGAGACTCAGCGTCTTGGGATACTTACATTTTTAGTGAAATCCGTATATTTTCAAAAATGAAATACAGGGGATAAGTAAGATAGGATAAGTAGGTACTATAGTCTGATTTTCAGGATTATGTAAGAGTGTAGTTCGTGGATTCGGTTAGGTGGTTATTGTAGTTCTTGTCTTTAACGTCGAAACTTCATAAAACATGAAAGTTATCCATGTAACCCACGTGGTCTAAGTTCCAAGTTTCTGAGCAATTTTGGCTACACTCACCTAATACTATAACACTACACCTAGGTTCGATAGAGCCCGATGATTAAAAAGCCCCCTCGCTCCTTCCTTCTTTTTCTGACAACTGCAAGAAAACTTCTGTAAAAGATAAACATCGTGTGTCCAGAGAAAGCGCTAAGTCAATGGAAATTATTCAACTGTCTCGGTAAGAAAGTTAGAGGATTTAGAACTAAATACTAGAGCCTAAGAAAACAACTGTACCTAGATTTGCTCATCCTTCTATGCATTTACTGCGCACTTCTTAGAAACACATATTCTACCGCAACTCCCAGCAATGCAATGCGATAATAATAATACGTTTCATAATAGGTTTGTAATAATAACTTCCGCGATACATTATGTTTATCCTTCTTCCGGCATTCTTTCAGCAAGTAGATTATGAATCATGGAGCACTTACTATTTTTATACCGGCACACGTCTTAAATGTAACACGTGCTCTCGCGCCGTGTTATAGGGCGTAGTCGGTGCGTATGCGCCTATGTTATTTTAATACTTGTTATTCAATGCTAAGATATCGAAGTCCTGAAGTCCTAAGTGTGGAAATGTTGTCTTAGACACTTTTTGTCCAACACCGCAAAAAATAAAAACTAGAAAGTTTATATTTTTACATGAGCAGAACATTGAGATTTGTTGTAAAAATACCACAGTTTATTGCTGTTTTGAAACATGTGTAAAAGAGACGACAATTTTGTCAATTATAGAATAGAGTGATGTATACCGTTGTTGCTGCTGGTGTTGCAAAAGCTGTTGCTGTTGCAACCGCGCTTGTTGCAGCTGCATCTGTTGTTGTTGCTGCGTAATACCGCCCATCGTGCCCATACTGAAACCTGAAATCATACAGAGTCTTTTATTTTTCATAAGCATGACATCGAAATGTTTCAGTGAAAACCTAATTAACCAAAGTCGTACTCAATATTGGTCAGTAAAAAAGTGACAATTATTCTTGACCACACATTAGATACAATGGACTGACCTCTACGACAGATATATGAAAACTACGGTTATGTAGCATTTCTTCTCTCGCAGCATTTTAATGTCATTTTTTGGAATTCGTTGCTAATATCGACAAACATTTATAAATAAAATAGTCCATCTATAATAGGTTTTTTGATAAAATTATTGACACTCAATGACTAAATCGATAAAGAAAGATACGAATACGTATCAGAATCTCCACTACGAATGACGTAGCACAGTCAATTATCTTGGCACCATATACGTCCATCAATATCGCACCCCCATTCCGTCTCCATGTACTGAGCGCAAGTATCCCATAAATAAAGCAGAATCTTTAGCCGGCGCCATCTTCTGCATGTTCTAATGAGGTGTGTTTAAGTTTACGATCGGGTTTACGACCGCCGGCGGCCGGAGGTTCCGCTGTCTGCCGGACCGCGAACGTTTCCTTAATGTTGTGAAACGTTTTCCTTTCATTCGACTAATAAGTGACTATTAACTTAACTTTCTTTAATGTAAACAACATCTTCAATAAACCTGAGATACAGTGTTTAAATCAATAAGCTTGAATTCTAGTTAGCTAGTGGCAAACCCCTGGCACCATGGCAACATTGCTTGCGGCTCTGGACTGGATAATTAACCGCGAAGTCGGCTCGTTGACATCGCTCCATCAATTTCTACGCCCGCCACGGCTGGCTGTAGCTCGTTATGCATTACACACAAACAATATTATGTGATTAATGTCTTCTCGGAGCACTTAAAACAACACAACTAGATCGTGATTTGCATAAAACTAGTTAATTTAGAAGTTTACTCTGTTTATCGTTGGGTGTGAACTCGTGCATTGTTTCCGCATGCAGGCCCTAAGCAAAGCAGTAAATTGATAATACGATATACGTTAACATATTATAAATATTAAACCAACAATAATAACTAGCTCCTCTTAAGCAAATCGGTTTGTCGAGACTTTCAGCAAATAGAAAAGTGTGGCGTTGAATGGATATAAAGCATTCTTACCAGAACGGTAACAAATATTTTCCAACAAACAGTGTTTGATTCTTTGTGTGCAATCACAGTTTTGTGTGAAGTGTCATCGAGCAGAGAGCTTACTGGGCTGTTTACGAGGCGGACACAAACCAGATGTTGCACAAAGAGCGGCTGCACCTCACCACCCTCCTCCACAGGAATCTCGTAAAAGGAATTTCTCGCGCCCTTATCGCTTTTCGAAATAAAATGTAGCTCCCCGAGCCGTACGTGTTTTATTACAACGCGTCTCCTTCAGGATTTATCTCATGGTCGCCGCGCCGATACTGAACTCGTTTTTTTTTTACATTGAGAAACATTTGAAAAAGAACTTCGCTTATGCGATTTGCTCCACTCGAGTTTTCTTTTTACTTGTCCAATTTAATATTGTGGTTAAAGATCCGATTGTAGGAGCATTTTCTTCTGGGATTATCGGGAATGTACTACACTAAGTTTTCTATTATGCTTTATGTCCTAGTTAATCCACTTGTCACGTTTTTCATTCGATACGATCAACACTTTAATGTGTATGTACTAATAAAAGAACATTAAAAAACGTTTTGTTTTCCGATAAAGTAATCTTAGTCGTAAAATAGGCGACTTATCAGTTCCGACGATTCTTGCTTGTCGTTGTAACCTTATGTTGAAGTGATCAATTACAGGTTTTGTTTTAACTTTTATGTCGGCCTCGTGTCTGCATTTACCGTTTTAAACGCTACGTTGAATAATGAAAAAATTTACACTTTAGCTTCATTATAGTTCATTGTTACTATAAAATGGACAACAGGCAATGTCCGCTGTGAAAATAGTAAGTGGGTGATTTTTAAAACATCTTAGTTTTATGTCTAAAATTGCCCCGTGTAACACTAAAACCCCGTGACAATAGTATCTAATCAGTTTATTGTCCTCGTTTTTAGTGAACACGACTTTGATCGGACTTCGGAGTCCCAGCTTGTAGCCGTAACATATATCTATGACCGCTTGATTAATGACCGGAATATGTCAGCTGTCAGGGCTGTCACAACTCCGAAGCTTGTTAGATCCATCGCGCCCCTTTCCAAATATGGCAGCCCTAAATAGAGGTTGCGTTTTTTAGTAAAGGACCCAACGTTTTTATCGTAAGGAGTGACAGAAGTGTCTGACTCTAATACCCTAATGCGTTTTACGTCCAAGCCCGGCCTAATCCGCCGGCCGGTAACTCTCTCTGTAGCGATACGCAACGAGGATGCTTTCATATTTCTGTTTTATTTAGGGACAATATATAGAGATGTAAAGTTAATAATATGTAAGGTTCACAAAGAAAGTTAAGGCCGAGATTAAAGTAGTACCTAATTCCTTTTCTTCGTTTTCATTATAATCATCTAGGCCGAAGCTACTCGACCTGGGCGCTTCATTTTCACACGCACGCACTCAAAGATTATGCTGATATATTTAAATGTATTCGCAGAGGAAATTTTTTTTGTAAATGAAATTACCACATTTATTTTGGAAGGTTTCGCTGCCGTATAATTTATATTTAGAAGATCCTTTTTCAATGTCGAACACGGTAATACGTAGGTACTGGTAACTGTGTCTATTTTATAAATGAGCCAGGGTCATCAATTACTTCCCAACGAACGATTGATGAATACCGGTGTGGAAGGTTCTCGGAATATTCGTAAATAATACAGCTTTGCTATTATCTAATCACGTGACGTGCATGTGTTGACTTTGTGAGTATAATAGTTTATTTCGGTACAAAGGGGCAGAGCACGTCCCACGTGTGCCACCCTCCCATAAGTCGGGGTGAAAGTATAAATAAACAAGGCTTGCTGATATCTGTCATCCAAGGAATTAGATTTATTTCGGCTCTGGCGGAAGGTGAAGGACCCTAGCCCTCGTGAACAGCCGCGGAAACATTATCACTCTCCACCGACATATATTTATCCGAATACGAAAGAAGGGTATTGTATTAAACATGATGCGCTTGCGACAAATTGTCCTCTCGTTAGAAGCAACAATGTTGATTCCTGATCATCTTGGCTGTATGCTGTGTCTATAATGGAAACGGTCTACTCTTTTCTTATCCCTTCCTCGTGGCAATGTTTAACATAATGTAAGTTACATCAAATTGTTTTTATAGGGTAGGGTACAGCGTCGGCGGTGAAACTTGTCCAATATTGTGAACTATAGGTCGGGTCAAAAGGCGCAGAAAAAAGAATCATTTTTCTCTGGTGAGGGTGTTTTTTTTTTGTTGAATTATGTTAATGTCGGTGTGACAGAGGGTAGGGCCGCGGCCGCTACCGATATTTAAATTCGTTCGTACCAGTGTTCTGAATCATTTGCCCCTGCCAATGGTTTTGTTTTTCTAGTTCTCTATCATAACGTTTTTTACTGACTTAAACACCGGATGATCAATGAGCCATTAAACTAGTCTTTGTGTGTTAAGCAGTAGATTTTTTTTTTCAGTTCAGCACACATCAATTAGTAGGTAACTATTTGCTAATAAGTGGGATTCTGCTATAAGTAATTAATTTCACTTGTCCGTCACCGGCCGAAGCCTATCTAATCGAGTATTCTCGCTTCAATTAACTTGTAGCAACGTTATTTATCTCTGCTTTTGTTAGTTAATCAGATGCTAGGTGCCTGCTCCTTTTCAGACGTGAATAATGTATACCTAGTCTTAATTGCATCAGTATTTCAGTTTAGCCTAATTAGCAATTAATTAATTACTTAAGTCATTTTAGATTTTCTGTAAAGAAATTAAATAAAGTTACTATTGGCCATTCTGTAGACTCAAAAGGCAATTTTAACACACAATCTAATAAATGTAGGCACTCATCAAGTGGACTGTCTCGCCGTAGTAAATGGCGAACGAATTGATCGATTTCCTGATTGAATCGACGATAAAACAAATGGAGTGCTCAATTTAAATAGATTGAATGGGATTTATGTTTCATTTCGTGAGCTTCGGCGTGAATCTGTTGGAGCCCGCGCATTGAGTTTGCTGGCCACGGCGCCTGCTGCGGCCGCGCGCCTGTTTTAAATTTGAAACCGGAATTTCATCGTTTTATAAAACTCATTATAAAATTCAAACGGATGGGTTCACACCAATTTCATGTTCCTAATTAACGTTGATACGTGCGCGGGTAATTCGAATGCAGTTACAACAAGTATGTTCAAAGTTTGCGTGTTCGCCGACCATGTGACGTGGTCCGCGGCACGCACGCGCTGCGCTATCGAGCCGGGACCAACTGTTGAGTGCTATCTACCACCCGCCACCCTCATGCCTTTGAGATACAGCTCCGCTCCCTCGCGGCCCTCCTACGCGCGTGACGTCATCACCCACAGTCATATGTTCCCGATGGGCGACGTGTGCGTTCACGTTACATCATTAAATTTTACTGAGGACAAAATTAAAATCGCGTGTTTTATTGCCATGTTGATTGCGGGCGGCGCGGCGGCTGCTCTTAAAACAGCTGACGTGGCTGTTACATTGGAATTACTATTGTGTAAAACGGGCATGCCCTGTCTAGACATAACACAGGCATTTATTTATCGAATGAATTGATTTTGGAAATTACCTAAAATCAATTAGTATAAACGTTTTTCCCGACTATGCCCCGGAAGTTATTTCCAGTATCTACCTATTTTTTCACGCTCAAGAGAGCATGAACTTTTTAAACCTACTTATGTAGAATCGTTATTGGTAACGTTATTATCTCGTAGTGAAATGAAAAACTAGATTATTTTCTTGTTTACCACACTCTACTTAAGTTTATCTAACTTGGAAGCTATTACACAGTGAATTTGTTGAGGAAAAACATTTAATAAGATTATGGGAAACTTGTTCTTACTAAACTATAGAAAAGAATAAACGTAGTTTTTCAAGAAGAAACTCGGTGTCATTAATCTTTGCCAACACTTTGGTGATTTTATTCTGTTTATAGTTTTCATAAATAATTTCTAGTAGCCTGAAAAATTATGATTACATGGAGCTAATAAAAACTTAAATTAATCTTTACAATTAAGTCTATACCACAAGCCCACACATACCTATAAGATGTCACAAAATTAACTGTAAAAAATTTAGGGACCTATTCAATTTTTTTTTTTTTTAATATACATATTTGGGAAATATTATAATGATAATACGAAGAAAAAAACTAGTGTTCTAAAGATGTGCATTATTTGCATTATGCGTAGAATACTAATAAGCGCATGATTTAAGTGAAAAATCATTATCACAAAAATGTTAATTGTCATTATCTTAGGGTTAGGCTGAGTATTAGTAGGTACACCCACATTCCACCCCCCAAAATTCTTAAAGTTAATTTTGAAACGCCTTATATAGGCATTATACAGCGTTCTAAGTTACTTATTTACAAATATTTCAGCACAAAATATAAACACAACACAACGCAAAAAACACATAAGGGAAATTCGACGAATTTATAACAAAAATCATTTATTCACACAACATGTCGAAGTTCGCACAAAGTAGGCACTTACGTCAAAGTTCGCACAAGTTTGACGCGTGATGATTACTTGTCGTAAACTGTCTACGGGTTCCGTCACTTCGGTACTCCGGTACATTTGACACCTGTCGAAGCTAAGCCAGACTGATTGGAACTTACTTTCGGCTTGCTTTCGCCAGGATTTCCCGGTTCTCAGAAGCTTACAGGATTATTATTTATGTTTGAAAAATTCGCGTGTTAAGTATTGATATAATCCGTGATTTATTTTGGGATGTTTAGAGGGGAATGTATTAGCTACTCTGGTGTTTGAAATATGATGAATAGCGGTGGTATGTCGTTCCATATAAGTAGGTTGTAATTGATGGTAAGGTGGGAAGCTGGCTCTAATATTTTTAGAAAAGGCTAGGAAATCAAAATATACCTACTAATGCAAAATTCAGTAGATGCTGAGAACTATCGGTCTATTGTTGGTAGCTAGATCCATTCGGTCTCCGCTTTCGAGACCTAGTTCTGCAGCAATTTATTTTAAGATACAACTGTACTAGGCATCGTAAAATTCTGTTAAATCTCGGTCACAGTTAGCGGTTAGTATTTCCGTCAACACACTCCAAACAGGAGCCGAAGTGTAACCAAACTTCGGTTGTTCCGTCCGCGGGTAGGCACACTGGCGGACTGGCCTGACTCACTTAATTACCCATCCAAATTTCCGAGCAGATAATAAAGTTAAATTGAGTAAATTGCACAGGTGGCCGACATAATGTGAACTCGTTGTGAACTACACAGTTTAAATAGCTCTAATCGCACATTTTGCCTTTTTAACTACCACTTAAAAGATGTCTACCTAATAGCGATTGGTAGGACTGTAAAGTGTGTCAATTACATTAATCATTATTTCTTAATTGAACATGCACTTCAGCATTAGTTAAAGGAAGGCTAAGATAGAGTAGGAACAATAAAACATAATATGTTAGGTATAGCTCCACATTAATTTTCACTTAGACATTCAATTTGAAGAACCTCAAGGGATTTAATTCAGCCTTCAGTAAGATATTAATGTAGACAGCACGTCAGCCGCCTGGATAACCAAATTATGAACATTAGGGACCTAGTCTACCCACTGTCAAAGTTCAAACCAAGCTAATAGAAACTATATAAATTGTTTATTAACTTCCTTGAAGTTTCAATGCGAAACTAATTAACGAACTATAGTTTCCATAATGAAAAACGCAACCAATTTTATTTTCACTTTATAAAATGTTTGTTCTTTATCGTAATCGTGGCGGTATAAACCACGTATTTTGCTAATTTGTTTTTATGTTGGCGTATGTATCGCCGCGGTGGTCGTTCCGGCAGTTAACACAAATTGGTCCAATTACCGTCGTCTACTACGAAGATACCAATTGGATTACGGAATCTAAATTCCTCCTGTAACCCCGGGGAAAAGTCCTCTTAAAAGGTTTTAAAGGTAAAAATAATATGTGTACCCTGAACTTAATTACACAAATGGCAACTTTACAGCGCATAATATGTAACTCCGCTTGATGAGTTGTTACGTCAACGACACGCACAGTTTATGGGATTAATATGTTAACTAAATGCAAATAACAGAACATCGTAGAGTACCACTGTAGTCTGTACCGTACTGGTGTAAACGTAAGCGAGGACAAATAAATGACTGGTTCGCGTTTTCTATAAGAAATAAATTACTTTTCCGTCGTCTGTAAAAAGGAAAAATTCGCGCACGCGTCAAGGAATGCTCTCTTTCTAAACCGGGTATATTTTTATACCATAATAAAACCCTGGGTTATGGTGCCTCGTTCATAGCGATCATACCGTCAGATTACACGATATCCTTGTAATCAATTTCATGTTTGCGTTATCAAAGCGTCGTTTCACGCTACGAGTATCTAATGTAAAATATATCCATTAACGTTTTCATGTTAAATACTTGTTTATCGAACCAAATTGCTATTTCCAGTCGCCCGAGCCTCCTCGTTAATCCAAACTAACTGTTCATCCATTAACAAATTGTAGCGTTGCCGGAACGCCGAACGGAGCACGTGCAATCCGTACCGTTGGCTTTTCTTAACTCGGCGGGTATCGAGCATGCGAGTCGATTAAGGGTGCGTGCTCGGAATCGGCATGCGCTCATTACTCCTCCCTATTCATTACTCGTCTCGGCTAGATAACTAATAGTCGACGTCTTAACGCGTTTCACTGAGAACAGTTATTTCAATGAAGTCGCCTCGGTGGGGCTCCGCGTGCCGACTTATTCCAGCCGTTTCGCTAAGTTGCTACGAGCGCACATATTAACACTTTGATCCAGTGAATATAATGTAATCGTTCCGACACCGAGTTACACCTACAGCGTGTTCACGGGGATTACAGCCATCGACATCATGTCTCGGTTATACATGCAGAATTACATTTAATTAAATAGTTATGTAACTTGTTCAAGCTGTTCTACACAGTCATAAATCAAGATGTTTATTTTAGTTTTAAAGTCCAAATAAATCTATATAATGTATTTTTCAATGAGGGATAATCGATATTATGAGCAAGTGGGGATTAGCTGGACAGTTAGACCAGGCCTTTAGGGAACTTTATGCGTCAAACTATAGGTGTTTGTAGTATCATATGCGTATGATGATCATTGTAAGGGCTTCGTTCAAGTCATATAGTGACTATTTCATTTCACGTCTTAAAACGAATTCCGAACTTAGATTGGCCGTAGCAAGGAAAACCTCCCTTCTCCGAAAGATTTATAAGCGATTCTAATCTGAAGTGCAAATGCGGTGCGGTTCCGTAAACGATGGGACACCTAAAAATTATGTCCTTAGCGCCCCTGATATTTGCACTATGGGGGTACTAATGGACACTATTCACAAAGCTACAGTTCTCGAAAAGACTAGCCAAAACTACTTAGGACTTTTTTTTGTGTGTTGATGAAGTTTGTAACACATGGTGCTTTGTTCCAGTACACGGGCACGGGAATGGGCGGCTGTGGCGCGGCCGGTGGCCGGGTGCCGACGGCGGCGTCGCCGGCTAACACGGCGTCGTCATCATCATCTAATACGGGCTCGGCCGGCGGCACGCGCTCTACTTCTCTGAGCACGGCGCCGCCCCCACCGGCTTCGTCGGCCTCCACTACCGGCGCCGCTGGCGAACAACTCAGCCGCACCAACCTGTACATCCGAGGCCTCAGCCAGAACACCACCGATAAGGACCTCGTGCAAATGTGCCAGATGTAGGTCTTATCACGCACATACAACATCTGTCCCCGATCACGTTACGAACTATAATTGACCTATTATTTTCAGGTATGGCAACATTATTTCAACAAAAGCAATATTGGATAAAAATACAAATAAATGTAAAGGTAAACAACATTCATACCGTACGTCCTCTTCTCTATACACTGTCATAGCGAGTTACCAAGTTATCTACATGTAAAGTACTATACTTAGTTATAAATCTGTGCATAGTATCTCACGTATGTATTTAAATATTGTTTTACAGTTTATTACTTGAATAGAGTTGCATTGATACGATTATTCGTAATTGAATTATTTAAAACAATATATTAATATTTTCTAGAATACCATATACCTACCTTCATTAAACTAACCCATCTATGGTGAGACTTTTTTCCAATATATGCACGAACACTAGATACATTCAATTTGATTCATATTTATGACATTATCATATTCTAAATGTTTATTTTTATATATTTTTATCGTAGATATATTAATTATCATGTTCACTAATTTGCACCCAAGCACAGATGATACTAAATTATTACCTCGATATGAAGTTTGCACAGTAATTTTAATGTTCATCACGATGTTACCCTTTTTCGATGTCACATTTTCATCACGCTAATGTCGAGTAGGCAATATACTCGCGCTCATTAGTTACATATCAAGTGTATGTACCATAGCTGTTCTTTCTTTGGAATTTTAGATCTATTGTTACTACATACAACCAAGCATGAGTCATCGAAATTATTAAAACAAAACTCTTTTTTTTAAGCGGTCCCTGTCGGCTAAGGTAACTCTCTACTATAAAATAATTTGAATTTGTTTTCTCAGGTTACGGTTTTGTAGATTTTGAAACAATCGCATCGGCTGAAGCAGCTGTTAAAGGATTACAAGCCAAAGGTGTTCAGGCCCAGATGGCTAAAGTGGGTATCTGGTTCCTGCGTAGACTGAACCGTGTACGTTGTGCATGCAAGTAATACTATTATGACTAACCGCCTGCTCCTTGTCCGCTCTCTCATCCCATCGTCTTCTACTTCTGCTCCTTCGCCTCAATTAAGAAGACCTACGAAATACTAACTTTTAACTCCCTATTCCGACTACAATCCTATAACAGTAATGAATGTCCAAAAGCCATTAAACACAAAAGGAATGGCAACTGTGAAATTAAGCGCAGTGCGATTATGCATTTGAGCCTTTCATAATTTAATTTATATTGGCCGTTACTTAGGAAGATGGCAGACTTTACGCCATTTAGACAGTTGCCTTCCCCATTGATCCAACCCTTTATTCCGTCTTCCCTTACTTATAGCTTTAGTACTTATACCCCCTTATCTATATAAGATGTGCTGTTAACAAACATAACTGAAAGTAAAGAGTGTTCCCTAACTTGTAAACTTTGCTAGATTTGAGATTTATGCATATGTAGCATTAAGCATCCCGTTCCATGTAATTTGAGGTGAAATCTTCGACGTGCTCCTATTTTTCAGCCAATATAATGCCTAAATTTGTTTGATTCAATAGATTGACTGTCTAGAAGTAGGTCCTGTGTTTAGATCTTCGACAATATGGGCGATAAATACTTTGAAATGTCCCGGTATTAACACAGCTACCAAAGAACACGATCATTCATTTGTGTAGTCCATTTTGGGGAACAACACGAGTGGTAATGTTGTGTCAGCGTATTCACAAACGAACAATGTAACACTAATGTGTTGTAAGTATGGTATCCCTTCAATGGTACGCAAATCGACGCAAATATAAAGCTTACTTAATTCTATACTTCAGACATTGTTTCATCCTATTAATTCTATACTATTGTCGTATGCTTCAGCATTATAACAATGTATAATTATATTATCGCTACTGGGCTCGGGTATTTCTATGCTTTCGATATTAAATTAGTGTGTATGCGAATTTTAACTAGCTTCGTAATCTCTATGCTAATGTATATGCCCATGTCGTTGATAACACCTACGTAATATTAGTACATTAGATCAATCTGCTGATTTACGTCAGAGCTGGCTTCAGTGTCTAGATATTCTATGCGGGCTTCAAGCTAATTTTAACATTCTAAGAACAATTTCACAGACACGTTAAATTAACGCTTAGAGACATTTAAATTAATAGTTAACTAAACAAATAAGACATGTTGTCATGCAGCCGATGATATCTTGTGACGTCACAGTCTGCTCCATCACATACACACACGTACACATTGGAAACATGTAAATAAAGCAGTATGTACCTATTAACTCCCCGAATGATGATGCTTTCCTAATGGTGGGTGGCAAAAGCAACCATGCAATGCATATTGTGTCGTAAGCGCACATATCAAAGCATTTACAGTGGTTCCGGGGCT
The DNA here is from genome assembly GCA_949774945.1 of Hoplodrina ambigua. Classification (NCBI taxonomy): domain Eukaryota; kingdom Metazoa; phylum Arthropoda; class Insecta; order Lepidoptera; family Noctuidae; genus Hoplodrina; species Hoplodrina ambigua. Next base: position 7,512,402 of record OX458977.1, on the reverse strand, counting down.
TGACACATGGTATATGAAACTCTAATTCCACAATAGCTGAATGTGCTAAGCACTTTCAAAGTATTTCAGTCTCAGCACTTGTTTATTGCTAATCACCCTTTGTGGTGCTCGAAATTGTCTAACAATGTCACTGAAACTTCCAATTTGAATTTTTAAACATTGAAGATTTGGAGAGCAAGTTCTTCACCTATTACTCCGGGGCATTTACAGCAACAAGAACAGGATCCTACCAACCTGTACATGGCCAACCTGCCGCCGCACTTCAAGGAGAATGATGTGGACCAACTGCTGGCCAAGTTTGGCCAAGTGGTGTCCACACGTATCTTGCGTGACACCCACGGCCAAAGCAAAGGTGTGGGCTTTGCAAGGATGGAGTCCAGGGAGAAGTGCGAGCAGATTATTCAAGTAAGTGAAAAAATCAAACTTAATGCGCATTTACATCTATCAGCAAATAATTTGCTGCAAATTTAGATTCTACGTGTATCATAAACCGTTTGTTTGAGCATCTAAGAAGCAAAAGTTCCTCTAATTTGCTGTTGTTGGTATATGTTTATGCGTTATTTCTTTAGCATATTATTCCAACGAACTAAAAGTGATTCAAGACAAAACTCAACATATTTTCATTTCTTTCAGATGTTCAATGGTAACCCGATCCCGGGAGCTAAGGAGCCTCTACTAGTTAAGTTCGCCGATGGCGGTAACAAGAAAAAGGCGCTGTACAACAAACAAAACGATAACAATGGACGAGCATGGAGGGACAACGCCGATTCCATTACCCAGGTAGTCAGTTGACAGCTATCCATTTTATATATTATCATTTTCATCTTATATTCATCTCCCTACCCTTGTTCCGGGCCCTATATCTTTAATAGCCGTAATCTTTGGAGTAATCCCCTTTCCAGCCATATCATCTTTACACAATGCATCCATCATTTCTACTCATCAGCTTCTCTTATGGCGGATAGCCATAAGCCACATTCATATCCAAAACTCAATAGCCAGGACGCGATGCCTACATTTAAGGATTGTCCCACATATCAAGACGATTCATCATACAATCTATATTGGGCACCGAGAAATAGGTAGCACCCATAACGGGAGGGACAATACGTCAGAACTTAGATGTGCATCGAACTGGACAAAATGCCAACAGCCATCTAATAAATTGGTTTCGGGTTTATAGGCTAGCTCTGCTCTAGGATCTGATCTACCAATTTCTATTAGACTACTAGACTGATTGATAATCGCCACATAGCAACGAGGGCCTTCTATAGTTTTAATTTTGTTAGACAAATAACGTTGGGTTCCCGTAAAGAACCGGTAAGTTACGTAACTCAAAGTCTTCATTAGCGATAAAATTAGCATAAGTCGCCTTCCGGCAGCGATAGTTGTGCAAGTTTTATCAGCATGGAGTGGCTGCGAGTAACAAGTGCAGGGAACTGTCGTATTATATAAATATGGAACTCGTTATCTATGCGGCTTTAACTTCTTTATTGAACTAAAGGAAAAGAGCCGCAATTTTTTATTTTTATGTTCAATTTATCATATTCTGGTCCAGCCGAGTTGATCGGTTAAATATTCGATCATTAGAGGTTTACGAACCTAAGATGATTAAGAATCAGTAAATCTCTCCTTATTATTAAGCCAAAATAAGTTTACTGGTTTTGTTCTCATAGTACTAAACTTTTTAAAATTTGTAAGCCCCATGTGCTTTCCAAGGGGTATCATTGTGTTTTTTTATAATTCCAGGCCGCAATGGCTGTAAGTGGTGTATATGCTGGAGGAGTGGGCGGCGCCGGCGCTGGCGGCGAATGCGCCGGCGTCTACCGCGGCGGCGGCGGCATGTACGGCATGGCGGCCTTCCACCACCACCCGCAGCTGCACCACCACCACCACGCCGCGCACCCGGCCGCCTGGCTGGCGCCCTACGCGGCGCTCATCCCGCCCGCGCACCCAGCGCACCACGCTACGCACCCCGCGCACCCACATATACCCATCGACGCTGTGCCTAGCCAATACGTAAGTGTCCCGTACTCATTCCACAACTAAACAACTGGCCCATTTATTTCTATTAGGTGCATCATTGTCCTGTCTTACCTACTCCGCAAGAACATGGCTGCGGATCTTTCAGAGGGCCAGTTGTTATCCAAGCCGGGACACGAGGAGTGCGGTGGTTAGCTACAGCTATAAAACAGACGTCGTCGGCCGTTACACTACAGAACTATCGAGTCAGAGGTTTACGAGAATATTCAGTCGAAAACACTACAAGACTGATGAGTAACTCTCTGTTTTCCAGGTAAACTGGGACAGCTTAAGGCCGGAAAATGAGTTATACGTGAGTGCACAGTAAAATTGTAATCGAACGCTCTAACCTTCCGTGTCCCATTGCTTACGATCCACCGCTCACTTAGCGCTCCTCTCGCTTTCTCTGCCACACGTTATGCTGCCACTCTGCTATACGACACTAAGTGCCTGGTGTTACCTCGTGTTTGCTAAAAATGGGAAATTAATAATAAACACAAAGATGGATGATGTTTAACCGTTCAATGGAAAAAAGAAATGAAAATTAACACACCTGGGGCAATCAATATATCGATAGAGCGCTGAGACGGCACGATGTTGTGTTGCAGTATTTCACGTCGCACCCGTATCAGTACTTCGCGGGTCCCACCCCGCCGATCATCCAGATGCCGATGGAGAGCGAGCACGCGTCCACGGCGGCGTCGCCCGACGAGGCCTACCAGCCGTACCCGCCTCCCAAGTAGACCGTAAGCCACGCTACAACACTACGTGCTGTACACGAGCCAAAAATCAAAGCAACTGTGACTTTTTACGATGTTAATTTGTTTTAGTTTTAATTTGCGGCCGTTATAGACTTCATCGAAAGCTCCGCTGCGCGGCGCCCTCGCCCCGCCGGCGCCCCCTCTATCTAGTTGTTAAGCCTACTTGATCGCCTCGACTATTTATTTTCTCGACGGGCTTCGTATTTGGCTGGTCCTCTTGGCTTTATGCTGGACGTTCGATTTGCTGTGATGTTTTGATGAGGTCTTTTGACGGTTCGAGGAGAGGATTTGATGTATAGATATAGTTGCAATTTTAAAAGTGTTTTGCATTATAATTTTATTATTGTTTTATGAAAATTCATTAAGATTTTAGGCGCAGATTTCGTACATGTTGACAGAATTATTTAAGATAGTTAGGTATTTATTTTAGCATAGAGCGTTTTCATGCATGAAGTGACAAATTAAACTTGTCCTCAATGCAGAAAAATCGGTAAATCTTATCATATTATTTGATTGCTAGTGTCATACTCAAAACTGTAACTATTACGTTACCGTTTGTTTTTTGACTACGCATAAACAATGAACATCACTAAAATCAAACAAATGTTGCAATCACATTATACAAAAGTATATATTGAAATTTTAAAATTTATCATTTGTGTCATTTTATTTAAATTATTTTTGTTACATCGGAGTGTATGAGGAGAGCAATATCTGAGAATCGGATAGAAAGTTAGGTGGAAAAGGTCATATCATGGAATCAAAAATATTAACAAAAATTGTAAAGAATAATGAAATGATTATGTGTGTAAGGGTTAGTAATGGTGGGTACACCGATTAGATCTTGTACGATAAAAAGCCGGAGATTTAGAATCTTCCGATGAGTTTAGGTATTTTTAAAATACAGTCGTTGCGTCATTTTATAGTCGGAAACATAAATTCAGGCAGCTCTGCGTAGTAAAAGCAAAGTAAGTTTCACTACAAGAGCTTGGAGCAGGTACCTCCAGCCTTCAGCTAGGGAACAACATCCTGAGTGCGAATTGTGTAGACTTATAACGTTAGCATGGTGCTCTGACTCGTTATGATCCCAGAATATGTGTATGGATATGTATAAAAACAGTATTATTTATCAGAATAAATGTTCATACTGGCGCAGTCTTCCAAAGATCGCGATTCATTTTCGTATGGCTCACTGACCCAACGAGCGCCACGTGTATGGGCTGTTAACCAATTTGAAATTACCTTTCAACAAATAAACAACCTCCCTGAACAAATCTATTGCTTGTAAGAGGTACGTAAAATTATATTCCTTCTTAGTCATTATTTTCTCATCACAAATAGGATTATCGTGTTTCTTATTAGTTTCCTTCGTGAGATGCGATATGAGACAAACTTCAATAACAATAACGTCGTTGCCAAACCCGAACACAGACTGAATTTATGTATACCTATCTACTTTTAACTTCCAAAATATTTCTGACCCGCGTTTTGGTTCAAAACATAGGAACTGCAAGGTGTAGACTGTAGAGTACACGCAGCTCTGCGAGCCAGCTGCACTACGAACTACCGTGTGCTACGACTACTGCATGGGTAATGACTTCCAACGAGGCGTCTGCGCTTGTAGGCACTACAGTGCTAATGACATGGCAACATTTAGCAATAAGCAGTTGTATGTAAAGTCTATTTATACATTTTACGAGTCTATACAAATTTTTGTACGTTGAGAACACATGTTTGAATACGTGAATAATGAAATGATCCTTTTTTGAGAATCATGTACTGAATCAACTGTAGTTGTTATTTCGTAGGCGGTCGGCACATTCCACTAGAAGAAAACTCAAACAAAAATTCCACGATTGATTTCCACATTATAAAATGTAAATGGATTTGAAATCCAAAGTGTAAACACCGTTTTGGTGTAATTGAGCACTTTTTGTACCATCACGTAGGTTTTGGGTACACTTTATGACTTTATATGAAATTTGATATTTTTATATTGAATATATATAAATTATACATGGATATGTATACATGTATATACATTGTTGATGGGTACGAGTAAAAACCTACTATATCGCAACTGTTTAATTCTATTTTGGCACGTCAAGAGTTTCATCAGAACCAAAGTATACAAATCATTAAAGTCGAGTAAGAAGTAGGAAAATATTTATACAACTCAGGGACTGAAGACTAGTTAAATGTTTGATATATTAACTGTATTTTAACTGACAATTAAGCGGTAACCTCTTTATTCAAAACCTGTGAACCGACTTTAAAGAAACAATACAGGAACTGAAACTAGCTGACGACAGGTTTTGAATGAATAACGTAGATTTTGAACGAGTAAGTAGATCTGTACTTGATTTGTAAACAATCATTTTAATTTATTCAGGAAAAGGCTGAAACTGTACTGTTGTTCCGAATTGAATTACTTTTTCAAATGTACATACATTAGCTCAAAAATTTTCCACTAGTTTCATACTAGTAACTTACTGCTAAACATCTTCCACGTAGAGGCACAACGTTAACTCAAGTGTGTGAACAGACAAAACGCAAACACGTAGGTAGCCCCAGATAGTAGTTGTATTAGCTGACTGCCTCATGACCTACCGTAGGTACGATCGCAATGAGGTGACACAGCCGGTTCGACGCATTCTAACTCCCCTCACGTCGACTCTAATGAAAAGCGTCATTTTTCTTGGTGGAACGTTCGAGTGAGACGTACTGAACCACAATACTCCGTAGATCAGAGTCGTACTAGCACGACGTCTGATCAAGCCAAATTTTATTGTACTGATTAAGAACCGCCTTTACTTGTGAAATGTAATAACCATAAAGTGCAATGTAGTACCGAGCGTCGCGTGGTACTTAGTTAAGTATTGAACGTTTAGTGTTCCACGTACACTGTGGCTTCCTGTAAATGCAGTCTTCCGATAGATATTTCCGCTAAACTTTGCATTTAAAATTGATGTCAATGTATTAAATTAAATAATTTCACTTTATGAGAATCACCCAAGCCTTGGTTGAACGTACCGTTTATAAGTGTATCATATGATTTCCTTGCTCTAATGTTTTAGTTTCATTCCAATGGGCAAATCGTTGTTTCCGTAAATCGTTGTATAGAGCAAATATGTATTTTAGAATAGACACGTACCAAAACGAGCTCACGTGTCGCACGTGAAGTATTCATCTAAGTGACTTGTAGTTATAGCGTGGCACGGTCCTGTGTAGTAGAACACCGTCGAAAGCAAAGTATTTTAGCACGAAATTATTTTTCTAATGCTTCCCTTCCATTTAAGCAATAATTAATTGATTTGATGGTAGTGCCTTCAGCTTCCTCTAAAGTAATGCTCAGGTATGAATACAGTATAGCAGTTGCATGTGCTTTACACAATATTTTTACAGGTAATAGAGAACTTACCGTATTACATAAACGTAGTGATAATGTAAAAACTATGTTTAAACTATTTTGTATTAACAACTAAAAAATAATAATGTGGCTGTCTAATCGTTGCATTTTTCACACATGATGTAAACTTAATTGAACGTGACAGAATCGTAGATGTTCCTAGTTAAACTCACTTGTACATTCTAGACATGTGTGATAACTGATAACAATACTTTACTATGAGATTACGGAAGATGATTTGTATTACTTACATAAATGTATGTAGTGACAACTAAAAAAACATAAGATGAGCACAAAGATGCGATTGGGGAACCAAGTCTTGAAAACCAAAACTATGTTTCAACTGAAAATCATGTCGAAGAATAGAAATGTTAAGTAGATGTTTTTAAAAATAAGTCATTTAATTATAAGCGAACGCACGGATACGTCGATACAGTGAATAGTGAAGCTACGGGCACGATAACGAATGACGGCTAGGTTTAGTTTTTAGGCTTAATTATAGATAGGATAGAATAGAAAACAATGTTTCGACGCTAAGATAGATAGATTAGAGCCTTAGATTTAATATATTTGTCGGGCTTGGCGGCGCGGGCGCGCCCTGCCGGCTCTAGGGTAGTTTCCTTTGTTAGTTTATTAAATAATTTAATTTGAATGGACTGAAGCCGGCACGCCGCGCGCCCGCGCCGCCCCCTCTAGCGTAAGTAACACGTCTAAGAGAATAGTGAACACATTCTTGATAAGTTTCAGTTCAACAAGTTTGCTTTCACCTCTTTCGTTATGTAGTTGAATAAGTGTAAAGAAGAAAATTACATGAAAAAAAAAACGGAAGAGTCGATACGAATGTATTTGTCCAATGTGTATTAATATAGTGTGGTGTTCTACCCAGCAGACTAGTCTAGACAGTAGAATAGTATAGGTAAATATTTAGTTAGGTAGTATTATAGAATTATGAATGCAAAAAATAAAAACTTCATAAAATGTAAAAAAAAATGAAATGAAATTGTTGGTAAGACAGATTATTTTTAAGGAACATGTTGCTTCGTTGTGTTATGATGTGAGGTTTGGCATAACTATGATAATAGTGAAAAAGCGTTTCTCGCAGAGAAAAGACAAAGAGGAAAGTTATGTATCTATTTTGTTACAAAGTGTTTGCAAGTTTCTATATTGTGCTATGAGCATTTTATGTGACCCGCATTATTTATAGTTATGCTGAATGGAATCTAAAATATAATATAAATAAATCAAAATGGTACTAAGAAGCATGTTTTATTGTGACGAGTCATGTTCCTTTGCATTGAACATATTTTGTAAGAGCAAAATGATTGAATAAAACAAGCGAAACCAAATCTAGTTCATTATTTTCTTTCCATTTCCTTTATTTGTAAGAAAATATTTTTTATTACAGCTGAACTATGAAGTTTGAACTTTTGTTCAAATTCAGGAAGGTGAGAAGGTCAATTCTGGTAATAAAAAAACGTTTAAAATCTAGTAGCAATCTCATCTCAGCGACAATGAATGTCAAAATCCTGTCCAAAAAGTAGGTCAAATGGAGGCAGTTTTGACAGACTGAGATTAGAATGCGAACACTCCTAAACTTCTTAAGAACTACCAGAGTCCTTCACTAATACAGGCTTTTATCAAAGAGTATTGTTTAGTAGAAATTTTGAAAATAAATAACGAAGCAAGGAAATATCAACACTAATCGAGTATAAATAAAGCCGAAAATACATTAACTTCCGAAGCAGGTCCGTGTCTAATTGGATAGAGGAACATAGTAATTATTTATTATTAATTATTTTATTATTTGTTTTTGACTTTATTTTAAGGAAGGCAAGGTTGATATTTGTGTCGTAGTAAAATCAGGTGTACCCAGCCCTGAAGTAAATTTGTATCACCGAGGTTTTTGATTGGTGGAAAGATATTTCAAAATTAGAAACCGATAAAATTCAACTTATTTATTATTCATCTTATCCGCTAATAGAAATATTAATCTAAATAACATGACGTATACCTGAAACGGACGCTTCACTTGGGAATAAAACTCGAAATATTTTATAAAAATAAAATAAAAACGTCAAAATGTATTTCGAACACTATTAGGTATTGGTCAGTCATATTATGGAATTAAACCCTTACGCGCTTCCATAGTGTTTCGCTTTGAATATTCTAAGGGTGTTATCACTGGAACCGCTGACGAGTAACGCAGGGTTGGACCAATCACAGCACAGGACTTTGTCTTCGTGCCCGCTCAGGTCGTACAGAGGCGTGCGGGGACTGGAAAACAAAATAAATAAAAGTCGTTAAAAAACTTGCGTTTTATTTTGAACCTTATGTCTACAAAAATAAGATCTTACATAAAAGTACTTCATAAACATATCTGGATACCCAGCTGTTTTGGCGCAACTGGGGGAGGCTTATAATATCTAGTAGTTACATCACAATAGATGGAGTTTATGAATTTAATAAAATCAATGCAAGAATATTATCAATCAAATATAATAAATAAAAGGGAGTTTGTAAACGAAGAAAAAACACTATGTTACATACCTTCTAGTTTCCCACAATTTGACTTGTCCATCGTAGCCAGCAGAGAGGAACAATGTGTCTCGCGTTTTGGACCAGCGGACGGACTGCACCCATCCAGTGTGGGAAGTGAACGTCGTCTTCACGATACTATCTGAAATATAAGTAGTCATATAGTATATAATTATAGTACTATACCATACAGTAAACATGGCATAACAAGGATTAGAAAGAGATTATCACACAATATGCCAGTCAGTACTTAACAAAGAAGAACATTTTCTCAAAGTAGTAGATAGTCGAGCCTGGGTATCTATTACTTGCTTTTACCCGCTTTATCTACATGGATGTCAAAGGCCAAACACATCCAAGGGCTGTCTTAAAAAAACATTTTTGGGGATGTGGATGCCGATAATGAGGTGAGAATTTCGCGACGCTAATTTTATAAAATTCCAAAATCGCCATATTGGGTTGACGTTAACCTCACTTTCGGCATCAGCGCCCCCCGAAAACCATGAAAACGACAACCATTACCTACGAATATTTTGAAAAAAAATCGCAGCCTCCATCTTGAAGCTTATAAAAGCGTGATGATAATAAGAGTCAGTTTACTAGCAAGCTTTGATAAAAATATATCATACTATTGCGTAAACAACATAATATGTACACGTGCAACAGCATTCGTGTCCAGGGCAGCCTAAGATTAGCTTACCCGCAGCGGGCGGAGGAGCTCCGCTAATAAGATAATCTGACCGAGAAGCAATGATGAGAGTGAACAAATACAACATTTAAAACAAAATCAATACCTGTAGATCTAGGGTCATATAGACGAATGTGTCTGTCTGCTGACGCGGTCACTATGCTGTTGTTCAGGGGAGACCAGTCCACGTCGAAGAATGCTTTGTTACCTGAAAAAAAAAATGTAAGTATAAGAAGTGTCATAACAAATTTAAAATGAACAGGATGAAGCAATTAATGCTTTAGTGGCATTTCAGCAGATGTATTCAGTGAAATGTATCTAATACCTCAAATAAAAACTCGAAACATAAAAGTTAGTGGTACCTATAGAATGTAATAAAAGTCGAGTAACAGTACTAACAGTTACTCTGGTGCATTCATACAATCTTTCAAGTCCTTATTTTTCGAAAGGAATGAACCGATGTTTATGAAATTCCTAAGCTTAAGCA